>OY755251.1:67939870-68574769 GCA_963576725.1 Azorinus chamasolen | reverse complement strand
ATATATATGAGTTATAAACACATTGTATTTACATATTTGTACAATACTATTATATACAATATATACAATATATGCAACTGTCATTAAATTATTTAAACACAAATTTCCAGTGATGGCTATTTTATCCGTAATCATGGCACCGTCGAATTTATCTCGATTCAAGCTGGTTGCAAGTACGACTCAGCTCGGGGTAAGTGGATAAGGTTTAATTTATAGTTTAAGCTGTCGTAGTTTTGCTATGGCATTTTAACCCATTACTCCATAGGCTATTTTACACCCTACTTCTTTAAATAAATCTACAGAAAAGGAGCATTAACTAGAGACAAGGAAATTTTAGAATTTTGTAGTTTGAAACCATTTTGGTAAATAGAGCATTTGCTCCTATAGGAGCAAATGCTCTATTTATCACAATGGTTTCACAAAGTGACATTTACAGAGTCATCAAAAGTCGTCAATATGAGGGAATGGGTTAAACATGAAAGGGTTAATTGAAAACGACTAATACACTTGTAAACACATGCCAGCACAAGAAAATTATTAAACATGTTTGCTTTCTCACACATGTATCCTTCGTTGCAAACTTTCATCAGAATGGAGAGAAAACTGGACCAGTATTCCGAGGATTGAGTTTGATACGGTGATAAACCCAGCATATGGCAGTTTAAATGTCAATTTATTTAGCACACTAAAATATATTAGACCTATGCGTGAAGTCTATGAGAGTTTCTTCAGTTTCTGACGATAGTATATGACTTGTAAGAATAGAAGAATGTTGAAGAGGCTGACAACAGCAAAAGTGTAGATCATGACGTAATCACCCGTCATCAATATGGACGTCGTCAGTCGTCCGAAGCCTTGAAAAATACACAAAAACGAAGAAGTTGCTGACAGCGAGCCTGGATTTTTCGTCTTGATATTTTTGTACATTTGAATTATCTGAAACAAAAAGGAAAACCGATAATAAGACGAGGACTCAGTTGAAGATTCATACATGACGCTGTTCATTTTAATTTTAACTTTAACTCTTGTATTAATCCATTAACCCATTACCTGATATCAGTGAGGCCTTTTGACGCCTCTGTAAAAGTTACTTTTTGAAACCATTGTTATAAATAGAGCATTTGTTCAACTTAGCAAACAGAGTAGACCCAGATCAGACGGCTCCTACAGGAGTCCTCTGATCAGGGTCTGTTCCGTTTGCATATTAAAAATATAAATATGATTCAACAGATTCTGCAATGGCCAAATATTCCTGTGTTTACGTACCACAGTAAAACCTCCCTATAACGACCACTAAATCACATAAAGTATTTTGTGTAAAAAGGCAGGTGGCTGCTTAAAACAAGGTGAAAGAAAAACAGAACGCTCCTATAGGAGCGTTCTGTTTTACTTTCACCTTGCTTTAAGCAGCAACCTGCCCTAAGTACCAACTAATTGACACAATTAAGTGGTCGTTATAGAGAGGTTTTACTGCATATTGAAAATATTCAACCAATAATCATGAATATTCACGGTGTCAATGTGTTGATATATAGCTCGGGTAGCGAGGTTAACAGTGAGGAGAGTTCCGAGACAGGGGAATATACACTTACCCTACTGGCTACAATGGCTGGCATACTGAGGAGATAGAGGGTCCACACCAACTGGCTGGGTACGGACGGCCAGAGCAGCAGCAGCATAAACAGAATATACACAAACAGGAAACTGACGGACGCCTTAAGTCTGTCGTTGTAACGTAACAGCAGGCAAACCAAGATCACATTCTGGTGCATCAGCACGAGATTCTCTCCCCAGGCACTGAAATATTAATCAAAACATTAGTTATTGTAATCTGAAACTGGCCTCACTTTTCTCGATTTACAATATCCGAATGTCAATCTAATTTTCAGTTTTTCGGAAAGAATTGGTATTATGTACAGTAGAACTCCTCTAATGCGACCACTTACAAAATAATCAAAGCTGTCTTTATAAGCAGGTGGTAGCTTAATGCAGGACGAAAGTAATGCAGAAAGCTCCTATAGGAGCTTTCTGCATAACTTTCGTCCTGCATTAAGCTACCACCTGCCTCTGCCACCCAGAATTATGCCCCTTTTTGGTGGTCGTGTTAGAGGGCTTTTACTGTATTACTTGGTGGTTGCATGTAATTTGCATCGGTAATTATCGGTGATACTCGGAGACACCGAGCTAGAATGCGATTGGTACTCTCAGTACCGAGCTAAACCGAGAATGCTCGAAGTGAATTACGAATTAAGTAATTTCTCGTTTTCCGCATGTCTTTATTAATAATGTTTCTGATTACATAATGTTTACAGATACGAAATTATTTATTAAATATATTTGTATTTCAGCTCCAAAGTCAATGATAGTTGTAAAGATTTAGTATAATTATCAGGGTGACAACAACAATTATATGATATAGAATTATTCACGAAAGACATCTCAGATGGCACAAAATGATAAATACATGTATTCAAAATAAATGAAAATTACCTTACGGGGAATCCTTTTTGAATTGCATAAGCGACTGTAGCTGTAGATGCTTCTAACATAAATAAAATACTAAGAACGCTCACTCCAGATGCACTTCGTTTGCGGAGGATTTTCACAATTTGTGGAATTTGACCTGAAAAAGTAAGTTTCAGTGTTAACCCTTTCCCTCATATTAACGACTTTTGACGACTCTGTAAAAGTCACTTTGTGAAACCATTGTGATAAATAGAGCATTTCCTCCTATAGGAGCAAATGCTCTATTTGTTACAATGGTTTCAAACTACATGATCCTTTTCGGTAGATTCATTCGAAGAGGTTGTATCTAAAAATAGCCTATGAGGTAATGGGTTAAGTCTTCCCATGTTAAGCGCGTCCAGACTTGCATTTGAAAACAGCCTGTATCAAGATGTTGGAAAATGATCAATAGTTTGTCAAGAAATTGATCGAATTGGAAGTCAGTGAAAAGTTCAGCAGGTCAGAGATTGAATTTTTTTCAGCATGAGAAGGTTTAAGATAACCAATACTCATTATTAAAATCACCAAACTCACCGTCATCGTCATAATGAATGTGATTATGATCATTAAATGTACCATCATCACAGTATCACCACCACCACCACAACCACAACCATCATCATCATCATCTCAACATCATCATCACAACAACACTATCACCCCCATCATCATCGTTATCACCATCACAACCACACTACCACCATTATCATGATCGTTATTACCATCACCACTACGCTTCAACCACCATCATCATAATCATTATCATCATCAGCAGCAGCAGCTACGAATAAATCGAGTATCATCTCAAACTGTTTGACTCCTTCAGGGGCGTCTGGTCTGGATCTACTCTGTTTGCAAAGGCGTTAAAAGACTTATCTATGTTAACTTATGTAACCACCTTATATGTTAACCCTTCGCTTGCTATTCACGTCAATATACCTACATGTACCTGTAAATAGTGAAGATCCAGATGAGACAGCTCCTGAAGGAGCTGTCTCATCAGGGTCTGCACTATTTACAAGTTGATTGTGCAACCAGTGCATTCCACAGCAGTGATTGCACAGCAAAATACTTGTACACAGTGAAGATATATGTAATTATACAACAGGACATGGGTAAAGAAGGAGAAATGTATTTTAAAATTCAGCAAGCGAAGGGTTAATCCACAGCACGTTAGTGGTCACTGTAGAGAGATTTATTGTACAGTGTACTTACTCATTGTCATGGTGCCAATCAAGACATAGCCAAGCACTTTGCTGAACACTGATAGCATACATGGTGCTGAAAAATATAGAAAAGGAAAAAATAGAATTAACCCTTCGCTTGCTATTCACGTCAATATACCTACCTGTAAATAGTGAAGACCCAGATGAGACAGCTCCTGCACAGCACAGCACAGCACAGCACAGCAGTGATTGCATAGCGAAATACTTGTACACAGTGAAGATATATGTAATTATACAACAGGGCATGGGTAAAGAGGAGAATTGTATTTTAAAATTCAGCAAGAGAATGGTTAACACTTTACTCCGTGACTACTCATGTAAAAATTATTACGTCATGTATATAATTAGCTTATATATTTACACTGACATATGAAAACATGGAATTTTGGCCATTTAAGAAACTATATAATCAAACTTATATTAGTCCATAGGCAAACAGGGGTGATCCTGATCTGTCGGCTCCAACAGGAACCGTCTGATCTGGTTCTACTCTGATTGCAAAGTTGTTATAAGACATTTTCACGGCGAGTTAATGTAAATGGTTGAAGCAAATTTGCAATTAAATTACTTAAACTCATAAACTTGTATTTTTAGCAATTCCACTTTGTAGAATTTTTATTCGAGGGAAAATATCAATCCACTCCTTCCTACTAGCACATTTTGACGCCTCTGTAAAACCAATGGGATAAATAGAGCATTTGCTCCATAGGAATAAATGTTCTATTCATCATCATGGTTTCAAAACTACACAGTTTTCCTTTTCTCTAGTTAATGCCCCTTTTCGGTAGATTTATTCAAAGAGGTTGGGTCTAGAAATTGTCATAACCTCTTAGATCTGGGTATACACTATTTGCTTATGTCCCTTTTCAGAGTCACTCGGTATAAACATGTACACTCTTTTCTCGCTATCCGCGACTTGCCTCGCATGTACAAACAGCTTGGACCTATTTGAGACGCCGAAAATTCGACGTCTCATCAGGATCCAATCTTTTTGACACATAGTCAATAGGTTCTTCCAAATGTGTGCCGTGACACTTGGTCAATAGTTTCTTCCAAATGTGTGCCGTGACACTTGGTCTATGGTTTCTTCCAAATGTGTGCCGTGACACTTGGTGAATAGTTTCTCAAATTACTAGGTCCATGCTTATAAAACTTTTACTTAAGTCTGAGTTCGTTCTCAAGTTTTTGATTGGTCAGATTTGAGCCTTTGGCTCAAATCTGACCAATCAAAAGCTTGAGAACTCAAATATGACCAATCAAAAGCTTGAGAACGAACTCAGACTCAACTAAAATGCTTTATAAGCATGGACCCTGATCGAATCAAAATGCACCAGATCCAAATTTCGCAACCATTTCTTACATGAATAATTATGCAACAGGGAAAAGGTTAATGCATTCAGTGCAATCAATGTAAGTTCACGACACTCGTCGTGCCTCGTCGTGACGCTGGCTCTGATCTGGATCTAAACTGTTTTACAGTATTCTCTGGTATTTGATTTTGATACCCGACAAACATCGGTGCAACAGAGTTTTATTACAATAAATCTTGTCTAAAGCAACCTTTAAAAGGTGGTTTAATTATGGGTCTTAAAGATCAGTAGCTTGATGTAAGGCACAAAATATTATAGGAGCTTTTTGCATTAGTTTTGTTCATCATTAAGCGTTTTGAGAGTGTTTCTTTTCAGTGTTTCTTTATCGTGACACGGCCAGACAAATTGGTCGTCATGTCGTCAATTTCCATTTTATTTTTTTTAAAAAACACACATAGAAACCCTTTTTCCATTTTTGATTAAAATTCACTCTTAGCATCGATCAGTTTAGACACATATGTAACACAGTGTGACTAGACTGGACACAGATGTAACACAGTGTGACTAGACTGGACACAGATGTAACACAGTGTGACTAGACTGGACACAGATGTAACACAGTGTGACTAGACTGTTATCTAGATCCAAACTGACTGTACAGTTTGTCACAAATTAGCGATCGGCAGCGAAATACAGCAAAACCCCGTGTACACCGGAAGTATAACAAACAAATGGGCCTTTTTAGGCAGGAGGTTGCTTAATGTTGGATGAAAGTAGCTCCCAAAGAAGCTTTCTGGACAGCTTTCATTCTGCAGTAAGCTACTACCTATCGTATAAGACCGGTACTGATATTGATTTGTATAGAGGGGTTTTACTGTATGTAAATGTACCTTCAGTTGGTGTAAAATCCATTTTATTCCAATAAAGTATCAGAATGTATCATCGCAGTAACTTCCCTATTCTGTCACATGACTTAGAGTGAATTTCTCTGTATGCGCCGTTACATATACAATAAACCCCCGCTAAACTCGACTTTTAATCAAGAAGAATTAAGATCTTTTCACGCGGATGGTTGCTTAATGCAGGATGAAAGCCATGCAGAAAGCTCCTTTGGAAGCTTTCTGCTCGACTTTCACCCTGGATTAAGCTTCCATCTATCTAACGGACCGGTATCAAAACTTATTGGAACGTGCCAATTAGAGGGGCTTGACTGTATCGTTAACTCATAGATAACCACTATGTTAGATAAATTAAACTAAGCGTACATAACTGTTTCAGATTTGCGATAACATTTTGGTCACAGTTTGGTTTTGTGTCTACGACTGGGCGTCTCTTCAGGATCCAAACTTTTGTTTGATTATTTGCAAGTGTTTTAAAAAGGAAACAGAAGAAATCCATTTTTTGAGATACGAAGCAACCGACACTTTTTGCAGTAGAACATTACTAAGTGGTCCATTGGTAAAGTTGGTTAAAGGTAGTTGCTCATATGACAGTGCTTGTGGTCCTTTGCGAATTCTATTTTGTTTCTACTGATCAGGGTCTATACAGTTTACAAATGTCAGTACACTCGTTTTCTGCATTTAAATGGTCAAAGTAATAAACAAATATAATAACATAAATAATAGAAGTTCATAATCAGTATATATTTTGTATATGACGATAATAATGATGCCATATTCTGTCAATGAGTCAGAAAACACTTGACGAAACCCAAATTGATTATACATTTTCACTATGTAACCTGGCTTTATCTTACATGTAGCTGATCGTTTAGAATGATACTGTAATGAATGCTAGCTAGCTGTAGAAGAAATCAAGATATCTTTGCAAACGAGTTAGATCTGGAATAATAAGGGTCCAATATTTTTCACACATTTACCGTAGATGTGGAAAGAATCAGAAAACCATAATTTAGTATTTAAATCAGATGATAGTTGTCGGAGAAAACGAGTCTCTTAACATGCTAAGGCGTGGGGGTGTTCCGAGTGTGCCGTATTTGTGTAAGTACCTTTAACAAAGGACCGATACAGAACTTTGTACCGTCTGAGGCAATGTTAAGTGTGACGAACATACAAGTGTCCAGTGCATTATTAGTGTAACTACCGGCACATATATACATGTACACTGTAGGCGAACGTGTAATGGGCATCGTACACAGTTTGGATTCAGATTAGACACTGAATAATTTTGTGTTTCACTAGGTTTCAAGCTGTTTTCCAATGTGGAAGTTTTGATATAAATTTAGGGTTGATGTAGATATAATTTTGTGGAAACATAATTGTATGCTTCATTTTTACAGTAGTTTTGCGCTAGGGTTTATCTACATATATAATTCGGACTTTGGTTGAAAACGTATGATTTACCATAGTGCAAAGTGCTGCATAGTTATTGTGGTATAAGACCACAAACCAAAACAATAGTTCATAGATGGGGGAACAATGACGGAGAGATACGAACGAGAGAGACAGAGAGACAGAGAGAGGGAGTGAGGGGTGGGTTTGCAGACACACAGAGGGAAATAGAGACAGAGGGAGACAGAGACAGAGAGAGACAGATATAGACAGAGACAGGGTCAGGGACAGGGACAGAGACAGAGACAGAGATAGAGATTAAAATAGACACAGAAATACAGAGAGGGACAGATACAAAGAGAGAGATATATGGAGAGAGAGATAGAGAGAGAGCGAGAGAAACAGAGAGACACACACACATACAGAGACACACAGAGACAGGGATGCATACATATATATAGATAGGGAGAGGGAGGGAAGAGAGAAAGAGAGAGCGAAAGAGAGAGAGCGACAGGGATACAAAGACAGAGAGACAGACAGAGAGACAGACATACAAATAGACATATACAGAGAGAGACAAACAGACAGACAGAGGGACATAGATAGACAGAGAGAGCCAGTGAGAGAGTGACAGAGACAAGAGAGTGAAAGAAACAAAGAGAAACAGAGACAGAGACAGACAACGAGAGGGGTAAACTTAAAGGCAGAGACATACGGCACATGCCTATAAATCTTTGGGAGGAAAAGGGTATCGCTTAATATATCATACTGTATCTTGTAACTAATAATAGTTGCCGTTCGCAAATTGGTCTTTGTCCCTGATAAGCATTTCGTGTCAATGACCCTGGTAGTCAAAATATCGATATACATACACTATAATGCACATTTATATAAATGTGAAAACCGATTTGAATTATGTGACCATACTAAAACAACTCTTACAATTAAAAAAGGTAGCAGAAGTAGCAGCAGCAGCAACAGCAGCAGCAGCAGCAGCAGCAGCAGTAGTAGTAGTAGTAGTAGTAGTAGTAGAACTATTAGTAATAATAGTAGTAGAAGTTGACTAAACTATCCCTCCCCTTTCTATAGACTATGTGTTCTCCGTTCGAAAGAGTAGAATATCTTTTTTCTGAGAGTGGAGTTTCCTCCTTTTCTATAAAGAGTGGAGTGTTCTTCTTTTAAAAAAGAATTGAAATGGAATGGCATCTTAATTGCATGAATATGTCTCTGGATATGCTACTTCCATACATGGGACATGAAAATAGTCGTTTTCCCTCATTGTGACCATGTGACTATTTACTGTATACTGTATAATAGATGTAAATGCTTCTTGCATACATTTTGTAAAAGCGAGACTTTGTATTATTTAAAATAAAATTGGAATTGGATATTCTTTAAGGGCGGAGTGTCTTTCTTTTCTAAGAGAGAAGTGTCCTTCTTTTCTAAAGAGCGGAGCTTCTAAAGAGTGGGATGTTCTCCTTTTATAAGAGTGGAGAGTCCTCCTTTTGTAAAATGAGAAGAGTTCTCTTTTTCTAAAGAATAGAATGCTATCTTTTTCTAAGAGTGGAGTGTCCTCCTTTTCTAAAGAGTAGTGTTCTGCTTTTTAAGAGTAGACTGTCCTCCTTTTCTAAAGAGTGGAATGATCTATTTTTTTACGTATAGTGTAGGATGTGCTCCTTTTTCTAAACGTTGTTTTCTTGTTTTTTACAGAGTGGAGCATCATCCTTTTCTAAGAGTGGAGTGTCTTTCTTTTCTAAAGAGTGAAGGTTATCGATCATTTATGGCGAATATGCTGGTGATTATGATGCCCATGATGCTTACATGAATCAGAAATAACGTTACATGAATCAGAAATAACGTTACGGTTCTTCAGATGACACTTTGGTGTGTACAAATGTGTACATTTGCCATTTTAAATATTAGCTAAACCATTCATGATCTCAATATTTCTTACAGGGAAATACCTATATATGTGCATGAGTTTCGCCCTACATAAAACCGCCACTGCCTTAACCCACTAGTGCCCTGTGCTCCCCCATATGAAAAATGGAAGATCTGGACGTGTATTTTGTTTTAAATAACATGGGACTAAATATGTTAAAGACCGATATTTATAGTTATTTGGGTGTTCCAGTTTACTGTACATCAAACAGTCGGTTCGATGTTCTGACCGATGATGACATTGGCTTTCATTACCAGAATAGTCACCAATATGTACAGTTGACAAGCAAGTGTTTCTATTTAACTCACCGTATGTCGTTTGCGCATGGATAATGTTGTTGACCTCACTTAGACATTCTCTTGCCATCAACATACCGGAAGTCGTTGACTCCATGTTAACAAATGGATCACGAATTCAAAATGTGTCCCGTCTCTTTTAGACTTCAGTTATTGTCTGTTGTTTGAGTGTCGTTTGAAAGCGATTGGACAAGTACAGATACGTAATAACTACAGTAGTTACTGTAATGAATAAATTGCTCAGTTCATCGATCGTATGCTTTCCGTCCAATACCACAGAATCAGTATTTCACACACGTCGATATCCAATGTTTCCACAATACAAAGTTACTTTCTACATGCATATGTATCTAATTCATCTAATGCAATATAATTCCACTTTTCACCGAGTCTTAGTAAAATGTTTTCACCAGTGAAGCATATAGAATCAAACTCGATTCACAAGTCGCGTAGACAATGCTTACTTTTACGTGTCGAACCCTGACGTTAAATATATGCTAGAAAGTATTTAGTACTGGGCAGTATATATACTCGTCAAGAGTGGAGTACGTGTACCTATTGACGTAAAGTTAGTCTCAAGCGCTTTTTAACCCTTTAACTCATGAATATGCAAACAAGAAATCATGTATTCATGACTATTAATTAGAATATTTGTTTTCATTCCGGCATATTAACACTAGAAATTTGAGCTATGGCAAAAAAGGTAGAATTAGATCTTCATCATTTTATTACCAAAAAGAGCAGATCCTGCTCTTATAGAAGCCGTCTGATCTGGGTCTACTCTATTTGCAAATGTGTCCAAAAGCTGTATCTATCAGGTAAAGGGTTAATCTCTTTTGTAATCGGGATAAATACGACATATCTAATGACTGTCTGGCTGTAAGGGGTGTCTGATGATTTCAACAGTCATGATATGTGACAAATCATTGGCTTGCAGTGTTTGTAAACATGATTATTTCATGGCCACGTTTACATGAAATCACGAATGGACTTGGACCCATCGGGCGATCAAGACACTATACGTACGAAAGTGAGTCGAACAGGAAAATCCCTTAACCTCAAACTGGAGATCAGTAATAATCAATTCCATGCGATCACAAAAATGGGTCTAATATTGGGTCGTATGGGGCGGTGGTAGCTTAATGCGGGGCGAACATAATACAGAAAGATCATATAGGAACTTTCTGAATTACTTTCGTCCTCAACTAAACAGCCACATGCTTTTAATAAGTTCAGAGCAGAAAACGAGTCACTGATATCCTTTGCAAACAGTGCAGAATGCAGACCCCGATGGAATGGCTCTTCGATGCGCCCTGTCCACAGGATCTGCACTGTTTGTTTATTCTTTAAACTTTAGAAACACCCCTGAATATTCACGGTAAGCGTGGTAGTTTTGAACAATGAATACAGTAAAAACCTCTCTATAACGGCCACTAAATTACAAGTATTTTATGTTAAAGGCAGGTGGCTGCTTAAAGCAAGGTGAAAGTAAAACAGAACGCTCCTATAGGAGCGTTCTGTTTCACTTTCACTTTGCTTTAAGCAACCACCTGCCTTAAATACCAACTAATTAACACACTTTGGTGACCGTTATAGAGAGGTTTTACTGTAGTCCACTTAAAAAATCAGCATTGAAAGAGTAAATGACACCCATTTCTATTCATCGAATGTTGCTTTAAAGGGAAACTACTGCCCTTGATTCTGGTAACATAAAACTTGCCATGGGAAGGTTACTAGGTTATTTGCAAACAATGTAGACCTAGATCAAAGACCATGGATATACGAAGTACTATTTACTTGATAACCCCATTCTTTTAAACACAGTTGCAAACAATAGAGACCTAGTTCAGAAGCCCCATTAATACATGGTACCATTATATACTGGATAACCGTGCCCTTTTTACCGCATTGGCAGACAAAGTAGACATAGATCAGATGGCCCACTGATACATGGTACCCCTTAACTTGAAAATCCAATATTTTACGCGTTTGCAATCAAATCTTACTAAGATCAGAAGATCTATTGATATACACAATGCATATTTGCTTGATATAATTTTACGAAGTTGCAAACAAAGTAGACCCAGAACAGAAGTCCCGTGGATACCGGTACATATTTACTTGATGAGCATGCCTTTCTGACGCATTTACCAATAAAACAGACCCAGGCCAGACTCTGTAATGATACACGGTGCACCTATACTTGATTAACCTAACCTTTTTATATATTTGTAAACAAAGTAAACACATATCAGACGTCCCAGTGGTACAAGGTACATGCAATTTACTTGATAACCCAAACCATTAATGTATTTGTAAACAAAATAGACATGTTTCTGAACAACTCATGCTGCTTATATCTTACAGATTCGGGTCTATACTGTCATGACAAGAAATCCGCTCATTTTACCATATATACCTTAACCCATCCCTTCCTAGACTATTTTTAGACCCAAACTCTTTGAATAAATCTACCGAAAAGGAGCATTTACTAGAGAAAAGGAAACTTTTAGAATTGTGTAGTTTTGAAACCATTGGAGCAAATGCTCTATTTATTACAATGGTTCAAAATGTGACTTTTGCAGAGGCACTAAAACGTGTCACTATGATGGGAATCTGTTATGTATTCGGACACCCGTTGTTCCCTTACAATGGGCTTGTATAGCTGAAAATGTCAATTTGACTCGTATTTAATAAACCGCCATAGTAACAAATAGTGTAGACCCTTTTTACGCCACTCATTCTGGAACAGTTTGATCTGGGTCAACACCATTTATCTCAGTTTATTTATTCATTACGTCTCATTTTTGTACAAGTATCTTTGCAACACATACCATACATACAAATATACAAATCCATTCATAAAATAATTATAGGAGACGACTAAAGTTATATCACTAAGAATATACATAAAACATAAGACAGCCACCATCCAGTTTGGTCAGGCAAGCATAAAACAATAAAACAAACCTAATACGAAAAGTACAAGGAAGAGAACAACAAATCATCTGATGGTATATTAAAACAAGCACGGCGTTTCTTTAAACTGTTAAAGAAGGGTCTGACTACAGTACATATAAGACTCTAAGATGAGACAAATATACCTGTACAAACGTATCACAATCGGAGCGAAAGCGTCCGTCTCAGAAGATTCCTAAGTATCTCATTCCTAATATATTCATAGAGAGGGCACCGTATAATCATTTCCATCATAGTTACCACAGAAGGACATACTCTGTAATCTTTCGGTTACTTTTTTATCTGCTTATTTCAGTACGTAACGGAGCAACGCCGAACCGAAACCAACAGTTCTAAATATGTTCACATACGTTTCTGACATGATTTCTAAGTTTGTCTGTACGAGTAAATTAGTTAGAGTATTATGTAGCGTTAACTCATCTGTGCCCATTGTCCCTTTTAAAGAACAAAGTCAAACAGTGTAACCCAGACCAGAGGGCTCACGAAGGAGCCCTTTGATCAGGGTCTGCACTGTTTGCTGAACCCATTGATGACAATGGCTTATACTAGCAAATATGTTGTTTGATATGTACCCTCAACATGAACAATAGATGAGTTCCAGAATAAGAGTTGGACGGGGTTTCCTTAAATAATCGGAATAAATAAATACTACAAGTATTAGGTTTATCACATAACCTCCCTTGTGGGAGTGTCGTAACAGAGTGTCGTAAATGCACTAGTGCATTTTGATGCCAATTAGCAATTGTTAGCCAATCGTAGCGCTCCTTTAAGTGTTAGCTAATCGTTACACTCCATGTGCGACGTCCGTTGTATTACTACGCTGTTTGTAAGGAATGGCCGAAACAGCCGTCAACTATAGCCTGTTTCATTTTCTATGGCATTTTTAAGGCTTATGTGATAGAAAAAATCTTACATTCGTGTTCATTACAAATTGTTTTCACGAAACTCGTTTACAAGTATGAATATGACACTCGCTAAAGCTCGTGTCATAATAGTATAGTAAACTCGTTTCATAAAAAACAATTTGTAATGAACACTCATGTAAGATGCTCTATTAATACAATAATGAAATTCATTAACATTTATAAGGAGTGGAGCTTTGTGTGAATATTTATCACGTAAAGTAAAGTACCTAATTATAGTCTACTTTCAGTCCGAAGGACCGCTCAGCCGACTGTATATTTACTCCCCTGGTCATTGAGTAATTCGCCTACAATATTGACTCTGGTGTGACCACGGTGAGCAATTGCTTCCGGAGGTCGTAGTACAGTAAGAAGTAGTTCTTTAGAAATGCAGTGCTTTAAACATGAGATAATAAGTGTCTCTTAAGAACTTGACAGGCTGTATAATTGCATATTTTCAAGTTATTTGCGTGTATTCTCTGCCCACTGGGGTCATTTTTTGTGACTCTCTTGCAGGACTACTTCCTCTGGTGGGTGTTGGGAAATATGTGTGTGGAGCGTCAGAATGGCCCAAATTTAAATCGAAAATAGACGGTGTGTACATACTTTTGTGTGTAGCGAAAAAAAAAAATCAACGTTCTTGACCTTGTTTTCTGGTGATCTAGAGACTGTGTTTGGACTAAATATGAATGTGTTAAGAGGGTTTAACCCAAATCTATGCCTGGAAGTAGCTAGGGATGCAGAAAATGCATGTTTTTACATAGAATAAAGAAGGGCAAAAGTGACCGGGCTCACACCATTGAGCACTGCTAACATATGGCGCAATCATGCAGCTGCAGTACCAGCTAGTGACCCTCAGAGGTACCCATTTTGACCCCTGGGTGAAGAGAAGGTGCGGGTGAGAGACACTGAAAAGCGTCTCTGAAATTTCCGAGAGAGACCGGGATTTGAACCCCGGACCTCCGGATTGGTAATCAAACGCGTTACCACTAGACCATCGCACACCAAAAAGGTGTATGTAATCAGGGAGGACATTGCATTAGGTTGTGTTGATTACATTACTGTATCCGCTGACCATTGACAAACACTGTAGACCCAAGTATCGTGGTGGTTTTTAATCTTTGGATGGTTGAATAATAATTACACAGACCAATGCATTCAATAGATAGGATGATAGCTCATTGGTTATTAGTAAACTTTTGATCAGGCTTCTGACAAAGAATGGATACAGTAGCACTTGTTTTAACCCATTACCTCATAGGCTATTTTTAGATCCAACCACTTTGATTAAATCTACCGAAAAGGGGCATTAACTAGAGAAAAGGACGTTTTTAGAATTTTGTAGTTTGAACCCATTGTGATAAATAGAGCATTTGCTCCTGTAGGAGCAAATGCTCTATTTATCACAATGGTTTCACAAAGTGACTTTTACAGAGCCGTCAAAAGTGGTCAATATGAGGGAACGGGTTAAGCGACCATAATCAGTAAAATCAGTGGAATCTGCTGAAACTCTGGTCGGTCGATTTGTTAAGTTATTAGTTGAAGATTTTGAGAAACTCTCGACCAAGTGTCAAACAGTATGGATATTGATAAGACATTTGGCTAATCGGTTGTTCATTTGGATCCAAACTGTTTGCTACGAAAATCTTAGCTCAAGATTATTGTAACTACAATGCATGGGGCAAAACAGTGATCTGTTATCTGCCGAGTAATTCGGCGTGTTATCTGGATCTAAGCTGTTTGACACTCTGATCGTGAATTTGGAAATAAATTTGTTATGCATACATCACATCACATCACATCACATCACATCACATCACATCACATCACATCACATAACCATTAAAAGGTGTCTGACAAGGTATAGTAAAACCTTCCCTACATCGAGTTCAGGATTTTTAAAACAGATGGTAGCCATTTATATGTACCTCATAAATACGTCTTTGACCACTTTTGCAAAAAGAACAGACCCTGATAAGACGGCTACTGTGTACTTATTATATATATATAGGTGGGTGGAAGGGCGGACAGGTGGGTGGAAGTTGGGTTGATGGATGGATGGATGGATGAATGAATGAATGAATGAAGGTACGATCACCGTGTCACAGTTAACAGACGTCTCTTTTTATCTACTTTGTTCATAAGTATCCCCATCATAGTCGAGAAGCCCGAAGATTAGATAAAACTATATATTAGAACATGACAGTTTATCAGTCTAGACTAAATGCACTTCGGGACCTTAATTGGTGTATAAAACGATCACACAAAGAAATAACGTAACTATGCTTTTGATGGCTAAATGCGGATCGAAAAGAATATAAAAAAGCTCCTAGAAAAGAAAATGCTTTATCTTCTGTGTTCTGCATCAATTAAGTATCAACCTGCATGTGTAAGATTGTCATGCTTTTCCCCAATTAGTGATCGCCATGTAGAGGTCCAACTGTACATGTTTTAATTATCCGTCCGTCTGTACGTACTACATGTACTTGTGACCTTGGCAACATATTCAGATTTTACCATAGAGTCGCCCGATAACACTACGAAACTGCATGTTTGCAATGGTTTACTGCACAAATGATTTAACCTTTATCCATTTCACTTCATTGCAAACAGGGTAGATCCAGTTCCTGTAGGAGCTGTCTGATCAGGGTCTATTCTATTTGCTTATTCAATGCCTTATATCTGATTCTATACTTTCAATCACAGCAAAACATTAACTTCTTTATAAAACGTCATAAAAAGTTGCATGTAGTTGATAACCATCATAAACAGGAGGGACCTTCCATGAATATTCATTAAGTATAGGGTTTAGTAATGATATCAGTATCTGGTTATCTTTGGCTATATTTCGTTTATTATTTACTTTTAACCCTGAAGTGACTTTTCAAATTTGCATGTGGTGCAGTTTTGACAATTTCGATTCATCGAAGCTTTTGAGAAACTATGGACCTAGTTTCAAACAGCTTGGATCCTGGAGAGACGCCGAGTTATTAACACAGGAATATTTAGCCATGGCAGAAACTGCAGAATCATATATACATTTGTACATATCATAAGCAAACAGAATAGGCCCTGACCAGACGGTTTCTGTAGTATCAGTCTGATCTGGGTCTACTCTATTTGTAAAGACGTAGAAAGGCTTATTTATGGAGTAAAGGTTTAAATAGATATCTGAGTCAACACAGATTGATAAGAATGGAGGATATATTTTGTTTTGACCCACTCGTGTTTCTTCTTAACTCTTGATCATACAAATTGACCATCCAGATAGACTTCTCCTGTTAGGAGCCGTCTGATCTGAGTCTGCGTTCTTTGCTAATGGATTTAACCTGGTTTCTCTGCAGAGAAAATATACCCGTCAGCTGTTGGGATTAAACTCAAGACCTCAAGATCCTTAGTTAAACACTACAGCCGGCTTAGTATTGGTACAGGTAAAACTCTTTGGCCATATGCCATTGTGAAAAAAATCAGCTAATGAATAACCATGTTGTCATGAACATTCATGGGGTAATGAGTTCATTATCCATGCTTTTTCGTTCTCAAGTTTTTGATTGGTCAGATTTGAGCCTTGGCTCAAATCTGACCAATCAAAAGCTTGAGAACAAACTCAGACTCAACTCAAACTCAGTCTCGAAGAGACGATTCTAAAGAGTGGTAACAGTATAGGGTTTGGTGGAGAAATGACGATTTTAGTACATTGTATTTGGGTACGCACCGTTATCTAAACTCTGAAAATTATTTATATATGATTCTACAGTTTCAGCCATGGCCAAAAGTTCCTGTGTCCGTGTGGTATAACAGCAATTAATCAAAATCATACTTATGGATGTCATTATTTCTTATATGAATATCCACGGAGTAAAGTGTTAAGGTACGAGTACATATACATTGTTAACTCTTACAACGCTGAATTTTCAAATGGACTATTCCAAAATTCAAACTGGTCAGGCTTATAGTGAATATTTAGGGTTTGTTTTCCAAATAATCGTAATACATGAAAAACAGTACTGACCCTAATGAGAGGGCTCCTCTATTTGCCCTCCCATCTGGGTCTACGCTGTTTGCAAAGGACATTAGTGACCCGTGCTCCGCACTGTTAACAAAACTACAATTATTTCCATTCACCAAATGTATTGAGCGAAAAAAAAGAACCACACAAATGAATTCACATCACTTTATACGAAATATTGAACCAAATACCGAAATCTACAGACGAAGAAATCTTCAGCAGATGGAGTTTGGTAAGAAAAAAGGCATATTACATGTAGTAATACAAATGTCTTGATAATATTTCGAAGTTAAAAACATTTACATTATACAGATGAACTATTGATTCATTCCTTTACCTAATAGAGCCGTCTTTGCAATCACAGTAGACCCAGATCAAACGGTATTTGTATATAAAATGTATAAATAATTATTCTAATTAATAGATGTTTGATATATTCATGAGAAAAAAAGATATTGAAAACATTATTGTTCTTTGATAAATTTATAAGATAAGATTATGTTTTATTATTGTGACGTGTGCAGTACACAAATATATCAATGGCAATAAATCAAATAACAAACTCACAGGTACATGTAGCACTCGGCCCTTTTGGCCTATCAGTCACCAATTGTTTGATAATATAAAATAATACTTTTGTTCACGAAACTGTCTGGGTAAATATACCTTTTTTAGCAGTGCATAAGAACTCTCACAATGGAGTACAATACCTGCTAAATGAACCTGTTTACTAATACTTTTGTAGTTTTCTCATGTATCAAGTTTCTATATACATGTACATGGGGAAAACGAAAAGCGCGTTAAATAAATGTCACAGGCAGATCTGCAACCAGTGCTGATTCAGATAAAGGTACTCCTAACGAGGCCTCCGACCTGGATCAACTATTTTTGTCGGTCAATGTAAGGGTACATGTATAATAATTCACATACCTCGGCCCATACGACCTTGACTATACAAAAACAATAACAAGACACAAAAAACACAATCCATCATAAGATAACTTTAATCAATCGATCGTTATTAACAAACGATAGCAAACCACACCACTGCATTACATTAGACTAGAACTAATCTCGATGCAAAACTTTAAACATACATCATTGCTTTTACAGGCGCATGCGATATGAAGTATCGACGTTGTTTTTTGTGTGCAATTCTGATATGTTTATGCAAATTGTTGCCCGTTTTACTATAGATCGTACATCTGAAATTATCTTAGGTTGATATAGACTCACCTTCACGCATTTGCAAACAGGGCATACCCAGGGTCTGCTCTACTTGCTAATGGTATTACATACATGTAGGTCCGATTCTACTATTCCCTTGGTAATTGGTCATTATAAAAATATGTTTATGAATATTCATGAGATAAAGGGTTACGTCATTGTTTGTTTCAAAACTAGTCATCTGGTCAAGCTTGTCTGTGTCTTCACGGTTTTCTATTCAACAAGAATCTTCTCATTGTCATTTGCAAACAGTGTAGACCCAGGTGAGATTTCTCCTCGAGGTGCTTTTTGATCAGGATCTGCACTGTTTGCCATTCAAAATTCTCTAGCAAGTTTAAGCCTTTCATACTGAGCAGTCGCTATAGTTAACCCTTTCCCTCATACAAACGTGTTTTCACGCATTTGCAAGCAGAGTAGACCCAGATCAGACGGCTCCTAGAGGAGCTGTCTGATCAGGGTCTACTCTGTTTGCTATTAGAATTTGATATATCTGTTTCTTTACTTTCTAAAATGTCTACAATGTTCCACCTTCAATAATTCTTTATAACTATTTTGATAATGAATATTAAGTAGGTACTGAAAATTGGCCTAAATATAGAACAGGGAAAGGGTTAAACACTGACGGACCAGTCCACTCTCACATTTCAGGGTTGAGCGGGTTAAGTCTGTTTAACCCTTCTCTTGCTGAATTTTAAAATACATTTCTCCTTCTTCACCCATGCCATGTTGAATAATTACATATATCTTCACTGTGTACAAGTATTGCGCTGTGCAATCACTACTGTGGAGTGCACTGGTTACACAATCAACGTGTAAATAGTGCAGACCCTGATGAGACAGCTCTTGCAGGAGCTGTCTCATCTGGGTCTTCACTATTTACAGGTAGGTATGTTGACGTGAATAGCAAGCGAAGGGTTAACCCTTTCCTTCATATGGATGCATTTTCACGCAGTTGCAAATAGAGTAGACCCAGATCAGACGGCTCCGGTAGTAGCCGTCTGATCAGGGTCTGCTCTGTTTGCTCTTGGAATTATAAAGGCCTGATTATGAGGTTTATATCATGGCCGCAAAACAATATGTGTTCAGTGGCAATTATATAGATTCAATTAATGAATAGTCATCGAGATATGAATTCGTATATAGATGTTTAACCCTTACACTGCGGGATTCGAGTCACTAACGTCCTTTGCAAACAGTGTAGACCCAGATGAGAGAGCTCCTAGAGGAGCCCTCTCATCAGGGTCTGCACTGTTTGCCATGTTACACTTTTCTTTAGAAAAATCCTGAAATATTCACCATTAACTTTGAATTTTGGAATAGTCCATGTGAAAAATCAGCGTTGTAAGGGTTAAAGAGTCATGCGATGAAGGATGTCTGTCAGTACATGTATGTATTTTTCTTTTGAATACATTTGTCACTAGTATGAGTCTAGATCCTGATCGGTGTCACATCAGGAACTAAGCTATTTGACTCTCGGTCAAAACTTTCTCACAGACTTGATACACTCACAATTAGTCAGATTTGCACCAGATTTAGGGTTGAGCAGACATTATTTTTTCACAGGGTGGGTTAACCCTTTCGCTGCCAATGCCGGATCTGTGATTACCTATGCAAACAGTTTGGATCCAGATGAGACGCCGAGTAACTCGGCGTCTCATCAGGATCCAAACTGCTCGTTACTGTGACTATGTTTTTTAAACAAAAATGAAGAAAATCAAAAGAATGAAAATTTGTAGAAGACGACAAAGTTAGCAGATGACAGAGTTTGGTATCGAAAGGGTTATGGGTTAATGACAGCATTGAAACGTTCTTTACAAAGACTAAAGTTTGGTGCACATATGCGTGGAATTGCCTTTTTCATCTTGGCAGTCTACATGTGTCAGCGCGTGTCCATTTGTGGTCAAGTACAATGATATTTTGGACTTTCTTTTTGATAGTTTCTTGTATGTGTTCGAATCCCAGATAGTTGAATCGTTGTCACTTATGTATATTTTGGCGTATTTGTGGTGATTGTAGAGACTGAAGAACCCGGATGCTATCACCCCTATTGGTAAAGCCAACATGAGAACACCGAACACTGCGCAAGTAACTGCGACAACGCGACCACCAGGGGACATGGGCGAATAATCACCATAGCCTACAGTGGTTAACGTCACTATAGCCCAATACATCGCCGTGAAGACAGTCTGGAAGGCATATTCTTCTTGGGCCATTTCAACCAAGAATACTACCATTCCAAAGAAGCAACCTAAGGTGAATAATATCAACATTAATGTGCCTAATTCCTGTTTGGACAAAGTTAAAGTAAGTCCCATGATCCTGAAGGCATGTATGTGTCTTGCAATCCGTAAAAGACGCACGAGTTTCAGAAACGTGGCAAATTTGAATAATATGTACGCGGTGAGGAGCGCATCCGATTCAATCTGTTCGAAGAAGAACATCTCCACGATGTAACAGTACCAGAAGGATACATTACAGATAAGCTCTGCCATGTGAAGCATACTCTTGAACATATCCAGTCTGTCAGGACAGACAATGAAAGAAACGATAAGCTCTAAAGTCAATATTAGAAAACAAAATGCATCTGTATGAGGAATTACTGGATGATGTTTCATCTGGTACAACAAGACGACTTGGGAAGTGTTGCTCCAGCCAAGGAACTGAAAGATCCGAGCAAATGTACGTGTTTCCCCGTGTGTGTAGCTCTCCGTGTGGGTGTCAGGCATGCTGTCCGCCGCCGTCACGAGTACAGATACTGTGATTATACAGGATATGACCAGCGCCCAAATCTTGAAAGAGAATAAAAAGTATAGTTAATGTGAGTGAGTGAGTGAGTTAGTGAATGAATTAATGAGTGAGTGAGTGAGTGAGTGAGTTAAGGGGCTGTCACACTAGAGCGTATGGCACGAACGTATGCGAGCGTATGAGAAAAATGTTCATACGCTCGTATACGCAGATATACGCTAGGAGTAGGTTAGGCATACGTTGTATACGTTTCAGGTACGCTGCAATACGTCGGTGTACGTTCTCATACGGAGAGGTCGAAAATAATTTTTGAACATGTTAAAAAAAGATCAGCGTAAACGAGCGTATGAATTATACGTTACGCATACGCTCATCATACGCTAGGCACACGTTGAATATGCTAGAGTGTCGGTAAAGGTGCGTTACTTATAGGTCAAATACGTTTCACATACGGTGGCATGAAGGCGGCCATGCAGTAAAGCAATCATATGGATAGCGTATCAGTAACGTAATTGTAATGTATGCCTGACGAATGACTAACGTATTTAACGTATTTCTGGCTATCCATACGCTACTCATGCGCTCATATGCGGTAAGAATACGTTACTCATATGCTCGCATACGCTACTTATACGCTGACATACGCTACACTGACGGTGACATAAGTTGACAAACGCCCGTATACGTTTCGCATGCGCTGCATATACGCCAGATATACGGTACATATACGCTTATCATGCGCTGCTAATACGTTCCTCGAAGATAGTGGTGAGTGAGTGAGTGAGTGTGTGTGTGTGTGTGTGTGAGTGTGTGAGTGAGTGAGTGAGTGAGTGAGTGAGTGAGTGAGTGAGTGAGTGAGTGAGTGAGTGAGTGAGTGAGTGAGTGAGTGAGTGAGTGAGTGAGTGAGTGAGTGAGTGAGTGAGTGAGTGAGTGAGTGAGTGAGTGAGTGAGTGAGTGAGTGAGTGAGTGAGTGAGTGAGTGAGTGAGTGAGTGAGTGAGTGAGTGAGTGAGTGAGTGAGTGAGTGAGTGAGTGAGTGAGTGAGTGAGTGAGTGAGTGAGTGAGTGAGTGAGTGAGAGTATAGAGTGTGAACGAGTGACAATGTATACGAGTGAAAGTGTGGAAAAGTGTAAATGAGTTTATGAAAGAGTGAGTGACAATGTGAATGAATTAATATACACCTATGTCAAAGTGTTAAGTAAACATAAAGTTGTTGGACATATATTGCGATTGGTTTATGTGAAGGACACATTACCATTATATCTTATATATTTGATGCTTGTTTTATTATTTCATTTTTCAAACAATTTGGAGTCTCACTAAGATCCAAACTGTTTGACATTCTACATCTGATTTGCTCATCAATTTTAAAAATGAGATTTACGGCTTTGTTTTGCAGACGTAAGTGTTGAGTTATCAAACTATTTTCGTATACGTTGGCTTCACAGTCTTTTCAACTATTTTGTTATATTTATACGTACCGTTGCATATCTGGAGGACCTGGGCTCGTGTAGAAATAGCCAAGTCTTACTCTGCCATGACAGGTCCTTGGTGCGACCTAGACCCATGCCAGTGCTCCTTCTGTAGAAGGCTTCCAACGTCCGATACGTCTTCATCTCCTCATCAGATTTGTACAGGGCTTCCCAACAACAAGGGCTCACGTATTTCGCAGAGAGACCCCAATAGTCCATCTCCATCTTAAACCGAGTGCCACAGATACTAGTTGGCAGATGAATTGTTTTAACTCGATAAGCATCCAGTATATAATTAAACAAAACCGGACTTCTGTCAAAGAAATATTCCTGCAGCTTCTGATCAAAGTTTGGTGAAGTTTCGTTGAGATTTGCCAGCAAGGAATCTTCAAAAGTCTTCAGCGTTCGCTCGTAACATTGGAAAAAACTTCCTCCAATGTTTAAACGAACTATTTTCTGTGAACATGAATCCATCGCTTCTTATTCACAGATTTACAGTATTTCAATTCAAAAACAGAACACTAAATGCTATCTTCAGACATCAGTTCATCGTTTGATTTACAACCTCTTTCTGTTTCCAGTGCTTGTAAGTAAGCTCCCGATTTTCGCACAGACCTGTTAATCGAACAATAGTTGACTGGTTCAAGTCTCCTTAATCTTTCCTCTCGTCTAGTTAACACGGCGGCCAAATATCAACGACAAGGTGTCCATTGAGTTGCTAGTTTCCTTCGGGTGTTGTAAGGAATAATTTTGTTCCCCGTCTCCGTTTTATCTCAGTTTGATTATTTAGTGCCTGTAAAATATGAATAACGCGGTAGTTACATACAATTTAAGGTGGACTGATCGGACACACACGCGTATTCGCTAGTAGTGACAATAAAGTAAACGTCATTAACCGTTCTCTCATGAATACCCATATGTATACATTTATTCTTTATTTAAGTCTCTTCATGGTAACAATCATACAAAGTCATCATTATGTCTATAAATAAACCATGCCATTCATATATGAATTACAAGAGACTAAACATATATCACATTATCATCATGTACTTATTGCACTATATCTATATAATAATTAAAAAGTATATAGCCTCTGTTAATCTAACAAACAAGAGAGCTTCTCACTTATAAGTACATATGCCCGTTTGTTTAAAAACTACTAAAATAGAAAGGACGTAAAAACTGAATTTAGAAAAACGGCCAAACAAGCCATGTTACAAAGCGTCCTAAAAAACGATTATTACCTCAAATCAGATTTGAGATAAACTGATTAACAGAGACTTTATACATTAAATAAACAGCTAAGATTTAAGCATATCTCATAGGCATCATTTACAATAAAAGGACCAACATTTAATACCTCTGTCTAGTTTTATAACAACATAAAACCAAGGATTATGTCGAGCCTTTAGACAGTTACACGCATAGTACCTAACCTATACAACAGGGTGTCCCAAAACAACGGAACCCGGAACTAAGACCTGCAAGTTATCCCACTTCTGTCAATATTGCAAACTTAAATTGAAAGTATACACATGCAGCTTAATAGACACAACATTTTGCCATATGTTGTCTAAATTTTGTCTAAACGTATTAATTGGTTTTTAAGATATCAGCATTTAAATGAAAGCATCCAAAACTCCGTTTTAAACATGATATAGGCATGGACTATGCCGTTTTAAACATGATATAGGCATGGACTATGCAATGTACGAATATCATGTTAAAACATATTTTAGGTGCATTCATTAAAAACTCATATCTTTAAAACCAATGCATATTTTTACGAGAAATTTGGCAGACATATACGCAAATGACTTATCTACAACAGTAAGTATTTACATTTGAATGTGTCCGGTTCCATTGGTTAAAATACACATTTGGTCCAGGGTCCCGTTTTTGGGGGGGACACCCTGTAGGTTTAGGATTTACACGTGTCTCTCTCATGTCAATATATACCGTCAACATTATACCAAACCATTCTATATCGAATTACAAGAGACTATTTCAAATACTAAGATTACGATCTATATATGTCTCTCTCCTGTTAATATATGCTTAGTCAATATTGCACCTAGCCGTTCTATACAGAACTACAAGAGACTATTTCAGATTAGGCACCTGCAGGAGCTGTCTCATCTGAGTCTTCACTTTTTTAAAGGTAGGTATATTGACGTGAATAGCAAGCGAAGGGTTAAGATGATAAGTAAAAATACAAATAAATAAACTAACTCCTGGGTGGATTTTATGCTTTGCAAACAATGTGCATTTTACAAATAATAATAATGAAAAATGATAAATAAAGTAAAAAAAAATTGAATATAATAAGATAAATAAAAAATATAAATCCATGACGCTGGATCAACATTATTCTCTTTGGTTTTATGGCTGAATGCATGTAACAAAAATATGACGTGTATTTTGACATGATAATCTTTGAAAAAGGCCCTTAGTGGTCGAAGTATTAGATCAGAACAATTCAAGTATTTATGTAAAAATAATAATAAAAAAAAACATAAATAAATAAAAGGCAGTGTTCAAACATGGCGTTATTTACTCAGGTATTACATGTAATACAACAAGGGAATGGGTAAGCCTCTGCTGGGATTCGAACTGGCGATATAACGAGAGGAAGGCGATGTTGCTTATTTGTGAGTTGTTGTTTTTGTTTTGTTTTGTGGGTTTTTTCTGGGCGGGGGGGGGTAGGTTTCTGAAAGGGGGAGGGGTAAAGTAATTAAGGGGTTTTGTCTTATATGTGCATCATGGTAGGGGAGGGTGACCAAATGGCTTTAGCCTGCCTCTTTGCCAGCCTTTGGCCAATACTACTAATCTGCAGTAAATCTGGGTCTACAGTGTACGATATGAGTTATTGTAATAAGTAATGTTATCTTGCATTGGGGCAACCTTTCGCTTGCTTTGGTCCGCATATATACAATTTTGCAAGAGGTTGGAATGTGTACTTGGACGGACTCCGATTAGTTTAAAACATTAAATACATTTATATACTAGTATGTGCAAAATAGTGAGTCAGTTTGAGTTCAGATTTCATACTTGACCCATGAGAAGTATATTCACCTTAACTCTTTACCTGATAGACAGACCTTCTCATATCTCTAAAGCAGAGTAGACCCTGACCAGACAGCTCCATTAGAAGTCCTCTGAGCATGATCTACTATATAAGCTTATTGAATAAGTATTATATTTCTACATGTCCAGCCATGATTGTTTCTTAAAATATGATGATATTTCAGGTAAAGGGTTGAGAATAGTTTATGCATTACTTACGTTTCATGTGTTTTGTTTCATGTGACACACTAACTGTAGAAAGTTGTAAGGGGGAGGGCCGTAACTAATGTTGGTCGAACTTGTGGCCCGACCCTTTTTCATGAAATGATATATGAAATAAAATATGTTTATACTAGGAAGGCGAATGCTATAGCACTGAGCTAAGTATAAATGTTCATCATATTAAGCGTTCTCTCACCACTTTCCTCTATAGAGAATACGTTTGGCACCTATACAAATACAGTAGACCCAGATCATGTAGAAACGGATTGATCAGGATATGGTCTGTGTGCTTGAGGTATAGTATTCATGAGGTGACGGGTTAAAGACTGTAACCGGAAGAAAGCCCCTTCTGCCTTTTGCCCCTTCCATCAGCGGATTTTTTGCCCTGTCTATTTTTGCCTAAAGATAGATGTAAGACAGAAAGAATTTCCCGTCGAAGTTTCTTATAATACTGTTACAGTAAACCACCTCTAAATCGACCACCAATAATAGGTATAAATGTGAGTCATACTAGTATATACAGGGGAAAGCTCAATGCAGGCAGATAGTAATGCAGAAAGCTCCTATTGGAGTTGTCTACATTACTTCCGTCTTGTATTAAGCAACCGCGCACATGCATGATTATTCTGTCAGTTGTCGTTTTAAGGAAGTTGTACTTTACAGTAAACCCCCTCTTATTAATACGACCACCAAAAAGGGGCATAACTCAGGGTTGCACAGGCAGGTGGTAGCTTAATGCAGGACGAAAGTTATGCATTACTTTCGTCCTGCATTAAGCAACCACCTGCTTATAAAGGCAGCTATGGTTCTTTAATTGGTCGCATTAGAGGGGTTCTACTACATGTATATATATTTCACAATGAAGCGAGAATAAACATGTCTTACCTATTTAACACCATGGCTTTTCCAAGGAGTTTATCACTCTAGATGTAATGCATCGATATATATGAAAGTGGAACTATATGTTGTTAGGTCTTCACAGCTTGTGTTTCACTATGCACTGTGTGTTAATTGTTTGCAAACCCGCCTTTATATATAACTACTATTTGACCTGGCTTGACTTGATGTTTGTTTTCATGACAAATGCATAATACATGTACGCCATAGCTTAAAGACTATTGTGCTGAACAGTTCTTAGTACAAAGTGTCGCCTAAGTCAAACTTGAAATACGAGATATGTTATGCCTTTAGCACACACATGTAGTTATCGTGTTATACAGTTTAGATCCTGGTGAGAAACCGAACTTCTCATCCGGTTCAAAACTGTTTTCAAAGGTAAAACCGCATTATGCATGCAACATGCTAAGCTAAAGATTAAATTCAGATCAAATAACTCGTCTGGCGAATCGGGTACATGTATAAACTGGGAAAATGTGTTACAAACAAATCTGATTAAACATGACGTGATAAATGAAGTATATGACATCAAGACAATGACTGGATTTAACAACTGAGATAACCATGGCATATGTTGTTAAGACAACAATTATGTGATAATCGACATCTTTGAAACTTAAGTATTTACCGACGTGATCATAGAAGGTATGGAATTCCAACCAATCATATATTTCCGAGTCTTGTTTACCAATACATTACATACTAATAGGCTAAGAGATTAAATTACGTGTAATAACGATTACACAAACCAGAGACATATACATACATGTATGTTTATGTCTCTGCACAAACCTTTCCTCAAATAACACCAATCTGTCACTGAATCCTTGTAACATTAATATGTTCTATAATATTTGAGTTCATCCCTTTACTCCATGAATATTCATCTTAGAAGTGATGACGTCATGAATACTTATTAGGTTAATTTTTAAAATGGCATATTAATACAAAAGTACGTAATGTTTTTTACCGACGCAGATACTATAGAAACAGATCTTTATTATTCCATAAACAAACACAGAAAACCCTGATTATAGGAGCCGTCTGATCTGGATCTACTCTGTTTGTAAAAGGCGTAAAAAAGGCGTATTGATTTAAAGTTTATGGAGTAAAGGGTTAACCCTTTCAATGCTGAATTATCCGAGTGGACTAGCCCGTCAGTGTGGACTAGCCCGTCAGTGTGGACTAGCCCGTCAGAGTGGACTAGCCCGTCAGTGTGTAATGGTAGAGTCCGCGCAGTAGGAAAGGGTAAATAGAGTGAGAGGAGTTGGAATGACAAACCATGCAGACCCTGCTCAGATGGTTCTGGTCTTGATCTACACTGCTTGCAAATGACAGTGCGCTCGTTTCACGCATTCAAAGGGTTAAAGTACATTTGTTTTCCATTTCAGTATTGTACTTTACGCATGTTCGTAATATTGTTCGTCATAATGTAATGCTTTTGTTTATCACACGTGTCTATGACATTTTGGTTTTATGAAATAAAACGTATACATTTAACCTTTACGATGCGTATCGTGACATGACTCGTACAATAACCCCCCCCCCTCTAAAGCGACCACAGAAAAGAGGCATACGTTTTGGTCTTAACCCATTCCTCCATTTTTAGATCCAACCTCTTTGAATAAATCTACTGAAAAGGAGCATTAACTAGAGAAAAAGAATTTTTTAGAATTTTGTAGTTTGAAACCATTGTGATAAATAGAGCATTTGCTCCTATAAGAGCAAATGCTCTATTACATGTAATCACATTGGTTTCAAAAAGTGACTTTTACAAAGGCATAGAAAGGCGTATCGATGGAGGAAAGGGTTAAAGGCAGGTCGTGGCTTAATACAGGAACAAAGGTATGTAGAAGTGTTGCAGGAGGTTTCGGTAATACTTTAGCTCTGCATTAAGCAAGCACCTGCTTTTAACTACATAATCATATGTTATCTGTTTCTATATTGACCACATTAGAGAGTTTGTTGTTAGTGTATTTGCTCAAATCTTGTATTCTGGGTCCATGCTTATAAAGCTTTTAGTTGAGTCTGAGTTTCGTTCCCAAGCTTTTGATTGGTCAGATTTGAGTTCTCAAGCTATTGATTGGTCAGATTTGAGCCACAGGCTCAAATCTGACCAATCAAAAACTTGAGAACGAACACAGACTCAGTTAAAAGTTTTATAAGCATGGTTCCAGATGAGACGCCTAGTTCCTGTGCCACTCAATAAATAATATTGCTATTGCTATCAGAATGACTTGCCAGTACGGAAAACTTACAGCACGCAATGGTTCGAACAGTGCCTTTGTTGACAGAGTAGACCAAGATTAGAAGGCTCCCGTAGGAGCCGTCTGTTCAGTGTCTGCTCTGCTTGCTTATGAGATAATAATAAATCTGGTTTTACAGTTTCTGCCAATACCAAGAACACATTTGTGCCGGGTTTCAACGATAAGATTGCTAACTATTAATCAGACTACTCCAACAGAAGACTCGATATGGATCCACCCTGTTTTCAAGAGCATCTTAAAGAAATATGTACATGTATTATATGTATAGACAAATGTATCATATATACACGTGTATAATATAGTGTTCAAAAGAAGACCAAGAGCTTCCTTCCAATAATAAACAATTTATCCCGCGCTTGCCCTAGTCTTTTTCTAGTACTATAATAAATGTTTAGCTAATAAATATTAATGACGTCATTATTTTTACAAGAATACTCAACAGGGAAAGGACTAAATGGTAGAAGACATAGAGAAAAAGGACCGACGTTCATTTTTGAGAACAGTATAACCCCAAAGTATACACATGTACTGTGATTATATAATCTGTTCAAGGCCAGCACGTGTTGCGTATTAACCCTTATAACGTTCAGCTTTCATTTGGACTATTCCAAAATTCAAACAGGTCAAACTTACGGTGAATATTTTATGGATTTTTCTAACGAAAAGTGTAACATGACAAACAGTGCAGACCCTGACGAGAGGGCTAATCTAGGAATCCTCTCATCTGGGTCTACACTGTTTGCAAAGGGCATTAGTGACTCGTGTCTCGCAGTATAAGTGTTAAGGGTTAAATGGTCTGAGGCATATGGAGATCGATGTTCATTGGAGAACAGTATAAACCCAGATTATTCATATGTACCGAATAGCATGCACTTACCATTCATACATTCCAATGATTGCACACATGGGACATGGGCAAACACAACGTAGATCAAGACCAAAGGGCCTTTGAATGAGTCCCTCTGATCAGGTTTTGCTCTGTTTGATATACCAAGCCATGGTTAATGTGCTCATTAGTATAAACCCGTTACAGGAGAAAAGGACAGGTTCCAAAGTCCATTTGGACGACTTTACTGTGTATATACACGTTTTAACGCCTTTGAAAACAGAGTAGACAAAGATCAGACGGCTCCTAGCTGTCTGATCAGGATCTGCTCTATTTGCTTATGTAATACAGTATAACCTCTCTATAACGACCACTAAATTACATCAAGTATTTTGTGTTAAAGGCAGGTGAATGCTTAAAGCAAGGTGAAAGTAAAACAGAACATTCCTATAGGAGCGTTCTGTTTTACTTTCACCTTGCTTTAAGCAACCACTTGCCCAAAAGACCAACTAATTAACACAATTTAGTGGTCGTTATAGAGAGGTTTTACTATACATGTATAGACCTGATCCTACAGCTGCTGCCTTGGTCAATCTTTTGTTGCGTTTATTTGTCATTATAAAGCATCAACTTGATGATTGAGATCAGTATTTCTTACACATCTACAAACAGAGTAGACCCAGATCAGACGGCTCCTATGGCAGCCGTTTGATCTGGATATACTCTGTTTGCTTGTGGAATTTGATATATCTTGGTTTTTAGTTTCTCATGCGGCTACAATGTCCCACCTTCCACATTTCCATTATAACTATTTTGTCCATGAATATTCAGTAGGTACTGAAATTGGGAATAAACATAGAACAGGTAAGGGTTGAAGGTTTAATCGTCAAACGATACAGCTGCTCATATGTTAGAAACACCCGCTGCATGCCAGGTCTGAACTGTTTACAAATACAGTGTGCACGTGTTTTATGGGAAGTAGATCGCGTGTAGAAGATTTATGGCCACTTGTCATGTTATATCAACAGTTCTGATCAACAAAGTTGTGAAAATTGTTACACAAATTAAACGAGCTTCTGTTGAGTTTCAAAATTCACAGACCTGCAGACTGACTTGTTTCATTAAACATTTTCCCCATAAACACAATTTTCTTTCGTCTCTGCAACCATATAGGATCCATCTAATCAGGGTCTGTTGTGTTTGCATATGAAATGATATAGATATGATTCTACAGTTTCTGCCATGAGTATTCATGGAGTAAAGGTTTAAAGTTTATATAAATTGACAACGGGCATTAGATTCTTCTTATTACACGACGCAAATACCAAACGGAAACAAAAAACCCTACAAAAACCCAACCCCCCAAAAGTGATAGACAAACAAAAAACAAAAACAAAAACATGCAAGCAAAAACAAAACACACTCCCACAAAAATCCCTACCAGAAAAGAAGGATGGTATGTATATAACATGGATTGGTGTAAGAAATAAAACAATACGCTACGAACTTGTAAATATTAACCCATTACCTCATAGGTTATTTTTTAGATACAACCTCTTTGAATAAATCTACCGAAAAAGGACCATTAACTAGAGAAAAGGAAAATTTTATTTATCACAATGGTTTCGCAAAGTGACTTTTACAGAGTCATCAAAAGACGTCAATATCAGGGAATGGGTTAATCTAGATACAAGCAATGTAGTGGCATGTGACATTACAATGTTTAGGAAAAATATTTTAACCTTTTCCCTGTTGGATTTCTATGTAACAAATGATGACATCATGAATATCTATTATCTAAAATTTCATAATGAACATTGTTCAAGGGAAATGTTTGCTATGTCTATATCATATAAAGTAAACAGAGCAGACCCTGATCAGACGTCTTCTACATGAGTTGTCTGATGGGGGATCTACTCTGTTTGCAAATGCGTGAAAAGGCGTTCCATCACACCCCATCCCGCATTGAAAGGATATAATTCATGGCCTCTTTCCGCCGTGAAATGATACAATCCAAGACCCCTTCCCGCCATGAAAACATAGAATCCGCAACCGTATTCTCCTCTATGAATGAGCAGAATTCGTGACCCCCTTCCCGCTATGAAAGGATAAAATCCGCGACCCCTCTCGTCAGTCCGAGACTCCATTCTGCTAGGAAAATATAGAATCTGCAACCTCTAATCTGCTTTGAAACTATAATCCGCGACCCCCATTCTGCTACGAAAGCAAGCACTCGTTTCGTTATCCAGAAAACAACGCACCTCATCAGAATGCACATTGGACATTGTGCTCAATGCGTTTGAAATATATATTTTTTAATTTTCGTCTGAAGACGCCTTTGAACGCACATATCCTGTGTGGAAAGAGTCCTGTATAAATGTGGTATAATACTAATTATAATAATAATAATAATAATAATAATAATAATAATAATAATAATAATAATAATGTCTTCTGCTTCAACTTTCAGAATTCAATATTTTCATTTTTTATTTAAAGGCAGAAGCGTTTAAAGAACTGGAAACACCGTGGATACCGTTTGCATGCAACGAGTCTAATCTAAAACCTAGCGGAAGTATTCCTGGCACCGGCTGCATAGATGATCGCGTATTTGCCAGTAGTGAAGATTTAACCATAATCCTTCTCATTGCGACCTGACCCGCATATGCAAACCGTTCGATCAACACGAGACGCCTAGCAACTTATCAGGACCCAAGCTGTTCGAGACTTGGTCATTTGTCTCTAAAAATCTTGATCAAACCAGAAGTGGTCCAATAGTCTTAGATCTAATTTGGAGCTACAGTAAAAAAAAACCGCTACTACGAACACTCAAATACGTACCATTATTTATCTTTAACACAGGTGGCAGCTTAATGCAGAATGAAAATAATACAGAAAGCTCCTCTAGGAGCTTTCTGCATGACTTTCACCCTGCATTAAGCTGCCACCTGCATACAAAGACATATTTTCTTCATTACTAAACCTTCGTAGTACATGTATCGAGGTTTTTTTTACTGTTTTTGTTTTACGGCAGAGTAAGAGCTGTACCCGATCTAGACCTTCACATCAAAGTGCTTTTATGTAAATTTAATCAGTCTAGACAATGTTTACATGCAGGAGGTGTCCTAATTACCATCCGTCTGTGCGCTGTGTTCACCTTGACCATATATTTGTGATAAAGGCAGAAAGAGAACGACAAGGACACACAGTCTAGAATAAACAGATAAGTATCAGAGAAATAGAAAGTAGGACAAATAGTCAGATAAACAGATAGTGAGAGTGACAAACAAACAGAGAGACATGAACATAGAAGGGCGTACATACGGAGAGAGAGAGAGAGAGGGAGAGACAGATATAGAGGATTTGTTGCGAGTTGTCTTTTAAGATCACGTGTTCCTAAACGAGCCTTAGAAAATGTCATTAAACGAGCCTTGGCGAGCTTAATAACATTTTATTGGTGAGTTTAGGAACATGTGATCTTGAAAGACAACGAGCATCAGATTCTTTTTCTCACATATCAAAACAGTGCATTTTCGCCGTTTAAATGCCATGTAAACATCGGTTTCCATGGTTTGACGTCATATATATGACGTATGACGTCATATATGTTCTAAAGTGATCTTACATGTACACGTGTTACAGATAAGGAAATCTTAACCCGTTGTTCTAACTCGGAGATAAGGGAAGGTATGTGAGAAATACAGTTACATAGGAGGGGAGGGAGAGAGAGATAGAGAGAGAGAAACATAGAGATACATAGATTTCCATATGAAATCAACCACTAATAACAATAGTCAAAGAACTTGTGTTTTGGTGTGTGCCTAAATAATAATGGGATAAAGGGATACATCGGCATTTATCTAGTGTTTGGAAGGCAGGAGTGTATCTAGCGATACGGACTTACGCACGTGCGTAGCATAAGTCTGAAAGATAAAAGCATTAGTATGTCCAAAATGGAACAAAAAACGAAGGCTAAGGGGACTGGGGGTAAACTTTGATAAACGTTCTGTCTTGCCATGTAAGCTTTAACTCATTTTCTCATATTGACGCCTTTTGATGCCTCTTTAAAATTCACCTTTTGAAACCATTTTGATAAATAGAGCATTTGCTTCTACATGTATATGATTTATCAGTTCACAATGATTTCAATTCTAAATTTCCCCGAGGGCACATGCCCCTGGACCCCTATAGCCACGGTGCGTACATTACATTAAGATTCAGCTACGCTTCTGGAAGAAGTTTATCAAATCACGAACAAAAAAGTTAAGTAACATTTATTACCTAATAGTATAATACAAACAAGAATGTAAAGATCACGGTGACTATGGATATTCCTATGTCTGCAGCGCTGGAACAGGGAAAGTTGAGAAGTTTGGTACTGGAGTGAGTGTAAATATTGACTGCATCGATATACAGGGACACCATGTCATCGTCACATTCCGACTCTAGCACGGAGCGTACACACTCTCGGATCCTGGAAAAGGTGTAACTAATTAATATTCATGTGGAAATAATGACTGTATGAATATTAATTAAGCGTTTGTTTAGTACTGGCGCGGTATCAACAAGGGAATTTGATCATGGCAGAAACTGTAGAATCATATCTTTATTGTTTCATAAGCAAATAGAGCAGACCCTGAACAGACAGCTACTGGAACCGTCTGATCTAGAACACTCTACAGTACAACCTGTCTATAACGGCCACTAAATTGTGCCAATTAGTTGGTATTTAGGGCAGGTGGCTGCTTAAAGCGAGGTGAAAGTAAAACAGAACGCTCCTACAGGACCGTTTTGTTTTACTTTCACCTTGCTTTAAGCAGTCACTTGCTTTTAAAACAAAGTACTTGATGTAATTTAGTGGCTGTTATAGACAGGCTGTACTCTAATTGCATCATGGTACTCTGGGCTTACTAAACAATTAAAGAACAGACTTCAGGTAGCTCAAAACTTTAGTCCCAGAGCTTCTTTGAAATCTGATTACTTTATAGAATTAGGATTTTTAAACATTGAAAAGAGATGTAAACAATTGAAACTGAACCACGTTCACAAAATCTTTAACAATAAGTGTCCTTCATATCTTCATGATGACTTTCGGAAACTAAGCGACGTTCATTCTTATGGGAACAAACCTAATTTTTATGTCCCACGTGTTAATGGGGTTACTTCTCAAACTTTTTTATTACAGTGGCATTTTGGACTGGAATTCTTTGCCAGAGAATATAAAACTAATGAAGGCAAAAATTGCTTTCAAGAAGATGGTCAAGAAAGCCCTTATGGAAGAAATGAAGGATGAGGAGAACAGTGATTATGTATACCTTTAAGTTGATAAACTTTACGGGTTATCCTGTGTATGTATACCATGTCTTTTTTATATAAATAACAAGAAGTCGATAACTGTTACGTCAAATTGTATAACTGTAATTGTATTGATGACATATATATACACAAATAAATCTATCTAATGCGCAAATATGTGTGTAGTTTAACTCAATTAAATGGAAAGCTTAAACTTCGGATTGTTTCGGTAAGTCTCGGAAACCTGAGAATTTCCTCGATGCTCATTACGAATAAAAAAGAAATTTGTATGATTATGGATTGCATAGCTGCAACGTTTAATATTTGTTAAGCTATCATAAGGGATAGAAATGTAATAAATAATTTAATCTCTGTGTTACAATTCAGGTACATAGTATTTGTTGTACAACAAAATATTACCCGCCTATGTGGAACAGTTACGAGACTAAAACTAATTTGATCTTCTTCAGTGTTTATTAGGTTGGCTTATTAGTAAAATCTCTCTATAACGGCCACTAAATTACATCAAGTATTTTGTGTCAAAGACAGGTGGCTGCTTAACCCTTTACCTCATAGGCTATTTTAAGATACAACCTGTTTGAATAAATATACCGAAAAGGAGCATTAACTAGAGAAAAGGAAAATTTTAGAATTTTGTAGTTTGAAACCATTGTGATAAATAGAGCATTTGCTCCTATAGGAGCAAATGCTCTATTTATCACAATGGTTTCACAAAGTGACTTTTACAGAGTCGTCAAAGGTCGTCAATATGAGGTAAGGGGTTAAAGCAAGGTGAAAGTAAAACAGAACGCTTCTAATGGAGCGTTCTGTTTTACTTTCACCTTGCTTTAAGCAGCCACCTGCCCTAATAACCAACCAATTAACACAATTTAATGGCCGTTATAGAGAGGCTTTACTGTACTTCTTTCAGCATATCAACAAATGATTTATGTTATTATAGGCATTTTAAAACGCGTTGCATATAGAGACTATCACTTTAAGTAACCACCTGCTTTTGAAGGGCACTGTATCCAATCAAGATTTTGTCGTTTAAGACAGGTTCTACGGGTGATCTTAATAATGTACTTACTCGCATGTCTTTTTCGTGGCCTTAAGACTGTCTGCGCGTCGTACACATGCATGCATTGCTGATGATCGAGAGGCTTCGTGGATACAGCGATAATTTTCCTCAAAATCTGTGAAAGTAGAGAACAGTTTGAATGATGATAAGAGGCCGAATTTCTAGGCATCTCATCTGTTTCCAAGCTGTTTGTAAAGGCATTAAAATAAAAGCGTTAAAGAAGTGGAATGATGCGTTTATCTCTGATATAATCTGTTTGCTGAATACGTAGAAAGGTGTACACGTATTTGTAGAGTAAAAGGGTTAAAATATGTGTATGTTGATGATAATATTACTCGTTTCATACTTCTGTAATTTACTATGTCTCTACTTGAATGTACATGGAGTAAGTCCGGTACACGTATTTTATGTCTAAGACAGATTTCGGTGTATGGCGGATGCATTCCGTTTGTTTCTCATGCAATAAATAGTTCTCGTTTGTCGATACAAACAACGCGTTCCTTATCATGCGCTTAACTTAAGCACACATTATGTCACCTATTAAGCACACATTAGGTCCCCTATTAAGCACACATTAGGTCACCTATTAAGCACACATTAGGTCACCTATTAAGTGTTCGATTCTGAAGTTATTTTGAAACGTAAACTTGACCAGCATATGAGCAGAGTACATCTTTAACCATTTACTACATAAATAGGCATTTCTATGCCTATGCAAACAGAGTAGACCCAGATCAGACGGCTCCTATAGGAGCCGCTGATCAGGGTCTGCTCTATTTGCCCATGGACTAATATAGATCTGATTCTATATTTTCTACTTAGGCAAACATTTCATGTGTTAATATGCCATTTTTAAAACATAATCTAATTAATATTCATGATGTCATAATTTCTTACATGAATATTCATGGAGGAAAGGGTTAAAGAATGGTGTGCGACCAAATGTTCTATATAAGAATGTATATATGTGAGACGTGATACGAGATCAAATAAAACAACCGCAAACGAACAACAGCAACAAGTACATCGGCCCATCCCCCGCCCCGAAAAAACACAACGCCCATCAAAAACACATAATAACGCACATCAAACAAAATAATTACTGAATCGTTCCCTGTAAGTTGTTCTTTTTTCAACCAAAAAACCTTAATGTTGCACTCAGTAAAATTAAAATAACAATATGAATTCAAATAAAATACGGACGGTGAATGGTTTATTGGAGAAATAAAAGAAATGTAACATATATCATATATTTCCTATACATGTCTCTTATTCATACATGTAGCTGTGTTTATTATTATTATTATTATTATACCACATTTATATAGCGCTCTTTTCACACGGGATATGTGCGTTCAAAAGCGCTGTACATGGATGAAATCAATAATCGGAACGAACCGCATGATTATCTATCCAGACAGTGAAATATTTACAATAGATATACAATAAATATAAAAATCACTAGCCGGACGGAAACGCATGATCGTCCATCCGGTCAGTGAAGGATATACAAATGATATACAATAGATATGAAATCATAAACCGGAACGAACGGCATGATCGTCCATCCAGTCAATGAAATGTATGCAATAGATATACAATAAATATAAAATAACTAACCGGTAGGAACCACATGATTGTCTACCCGGTCAATGAAAGATATGCAATAGATATACAATAAATGTATAACCACTAACCGGTAGGAACCACATGATTTGTTTGGGTTTGATATACAGTAGAACCCCTCTAATGCAATCACTTAATGAACAAACATGTGTGTCTTTGTAAGCAAGTGGTTGCTTAATGCAGGGCGAAAGTTATGCAGAAAGCTCCTATAGGAGCTTTTTTGCATAACTTTCGTCCTGCATTAAGCAGTCACCTGCCTCTGCTATCTAGAGTTGTGCCCATGTTTGGTGGTCGCATTAGAGAGGTGTTACTGTACACTAAAACCTCTCTATAACCGTTACTTATGAGTAATCACGGATATGTTTAATAAACAGATGGCAGCTTAATGCAGATCGAAAGGAATACAGAAAGCTCCCTCCATTTTTATTGTCATTGTAACAGTCCTAAAGCGACAGACAGTTGTCAGCCAGCATATGCTGTGAGAGCGGGGCTCCGAAGGGAGAATTTAATGTTCATTATACGGCTTGCTGACATGGTACTTTATATGCTGTCCACTGCTTATTGACTAATCAAATCAAAGTATTTTACTTTGCAGTATAATGCATTTCTAGAGCAATAGTTAAAGGTTCCTGTTAACCTTTAGCCTGCTGAGCAAATTATTTTTGCAGAATTGTTCACCTACTTCATTTTCAAAATTAAAGCTATAATCAATTTGTCTACCAAAATGCAATCAGGATGTCAAACAGTTTGGATCCTGATGAGACGCCGAGTTACTCGGCGTCTCATCTGGATCCAAACTGTTTGCAAAGGTATTCACCTATCCGCCCATAGCATGCTAAAGGTTAACATACTAAAAATCGTCATTTCTCAACCAAACTCTATGTTGCGGCCACTCTTTAGAATCGTCTCTAGAAGACGTGGTTCTAAAGGGTGGTCACAACAAAGAATCTGGTGGAGAAATAAAGGAGCTACTTGGGGTTTTTTTAAATTACGTATCTAATCTGTGCTTCTGATATATATCCTTACCATCATCATTGACCTCGTCACAATGGACCTTGATGAAGTCGTACATCCCTTTTAAGTCCTCGGCATCGTTATAAGTAAACTCGTCCCTGTATCGCCTATTCAGGGCTGTCTGGCACCGACGTAGGTTCTGTCTGACACAACCAATGTATCTGGTCGTACTGAAACGACGAAGGACTTGAACTTACCAATAGATTATCATTTTCAGGCCTCTAGTATTGCATGTATGTTTAAGGTGGCGAGTTACAAATCAACCATGAACCATATTTATTTATGTTTTATTAATGAACTGCCAATAATCTAGTCCACCCATTGCGAAATACCACTAGAGATGCATGTACATCGAAATGTTACGTTTTATGAAATGCCCTTCTCCTTCACACTTAAGAAATGACTTACTCATATTCACAAACGGCTTTGAAGTTTGGCATTTTCGTCCAAGGGGACTGTAGGTCGGTCAGTGTTAGATTGGCATCCCTCTTTGTCTCCAGAAGCTTGTTAATACATACCAGTCCGTTAGAACACCCTGAAAATAATAGAAAAGACGCGTTTTCAAAAAGAAAAAAATCTCTTTATTTTTTCACCAAACCTCTATGCTGTAACCTTGAGACGATTCTAAAGAGTGGTAGAGGAATGGCGACCGTAGAAGTCTACCCCCTTCAGTGCCATGATGGCCGACCTGTGATAACATACGTAGAGCAACACAGCGGCCTCTCATCAGGATTAACACTGTTTGACACTCTGTTGATATTTTTGTACAGAAACAGAACAAGTGTCTACTCAAAAACATGAAGCAGACGAAAATGTGTCTAGCAGACGAAAATGTGTCTAGCAGACGACAATGCTACATGTAGCACTGAGAGGGTTTAATATACGCACCTGTGTCTGAGAATGTTATAAAAAATCTCGAAGGACAAGTTGGCAGAGTACAAACCTAAGTAATGTAAGTACAGTAGAACCCCTCTAATGCGACCACTTACTGAATAAACATGGGTGTCGTTATAAGCAGGTGGTTGCTTAATGCAGGACAAAAGTAATACAGAAAGCTCCTCTAGGAGCTTTCTGTATTACTTTTGTCCTGCATTAAGCTACCACCTGCCTCTACCACCCAGAATTATACCTATTTTAGGGGGTCGCATTAGAGGGGGTTTACTGTACACTTTTATACTGTATGGACTAATTCATGCAAAATGTTGAGACGCTGAGTAATTCAGAGTCTGAACAAAATCTAAGTTGTGTCACACCCTGCGGGTTTAACCATTTACACGATGAATATTCATGTAAGAAGTAATGACATCATGCATATTTGTTCGATTAATTGTTATAATTGCACATGGAAACAGGGCATTTGGCAGAAACTGTAGAATCATATTATGTTATATCATACTCAAACAGGGCAGATCCTGATCTGGGTCTTCTCTGTTTGCAAAGACATAGAAAGGCGTATTTATAGAGTAAAGCGTTAAATTGAAACACAGCAATAATTATCCTACCTCCTACAAGTTTCTAGCTATCCGATTGGTTAAATGATGTCACGTGAAAACATCTCATGACAGCGGTCACCTTAAAGCTAATACGTAAAAATTGATGATGTTAGCGAAGATGACCATAGTTTTGTGTGTTAGTCAAAAATAAAAGGTAGTCGGTAGGATAAATACGTTACACAGTGTTCAGGTTACCTACTATGAGCTTCGCTCTCGTCCCATATGGAATTTACTGGCAGTGTATATTCCATATTAGGTAACCTGAAAACTGTGTAACTTTTTATAATGCACTCGGTGTGGATAACACTTTATGCCACTTCTACATCATCCAGATAGGATCTAGATGAAACACCGGGTATCTCACATAGGTCAAGATGTTTGATATTCAGTCCATAGTGACATAGTCACAAGTGTTAACGAATCAATATGAAGAAAAAGTCAAAGCAGACCAGAGTTTGAACAAACATCATTTTTTAGCTGGCAAGGGGTTAACCCATTTATTCCCACATTATTTAACCATTTCCTTCATATTCATATGTTTTCACGGATTTGCAAACAGAGTAGACTCAGATCAGATGGCTCCCATAGGAGCCGACTATTCTGAGTTTGCTCTGTTTGCTACTGGAATTTGAAAGATCTGTTTCTTTCGTTTCTAAAATGGCTACAATGTTCCAGCTTCCATATTCCATTATAACTATTTTGTCCATGAATATACAGTAGGTATTGAAATTTGGAATAAACACAGAACAGGGAAAGGGTTCAGGGTTCCCGTCCAAACCTAACTTTGGAACCAATCCATTTGTCACGTGGAGAGTGGGGCGGGGCACAGCTATCAAAATACTTGCCTGAATAAATCACTGGTATTGATGGGTTCAGCAAACAGTACAGACCTTGATCAGAGGTTTTTGTCTTACTCTATACTATTTGCCTATGTCATTTTAAGTGACACTGGCTACTGATGTGTTAACATATGTTATACGTACAGCTTTATTTCGGTGACGTATAATGTCCATGTCCTTTTTGTGTTACTACATGTAATAATTTAAGGACTTGAGGTCACGCAGTCGGGCTTGGTTCTATCCATACTGGAACGTGGATAGGAAGACAAACCGTTTGCACGCTATGTGAGAGGTTTGTATTTAGAAGTTCCCTTCAGGATATAATTTAAGGAAGATGATAAAGCTGTGAGGAATGTTCGTTTATTGCATACTAATTTCACGATATTTCAATAATAATTGTAGTTATGTAAGTTTGGAGAATAAAAACATCTCAGTAACTAATGCTTAAAATCTACCTTGTCATGTGTTTTGCTTTTCATAGAACAACAGTACATGTATATAATTTGCACTTACTATAAAATCAGTAACGTCAGCTGCTTGTATGAAAATATTACTTAGGATGGGACTATTTTCTTGGGGACTACTTTCGTCTAGACGACGACCCACTATCGTTAAGCCATATACCTCATACACACGCTTTTCCTGCATTTCAAACCAGAGTACACATGTATATCCATATCAGACGGATCCCGTTAGAATCCGTCTGATCAGGATCAGCTTTGTTTGTTGATGAAATTAAATAGACCTGACTCTACAGTGTCTGTCAATACCAAACAACCCTATGCTCATATGCAATTAAAATTATTTAGTAAATATTCATATTTCTTAGACGAATATTCACCAGGAAAAGCGTTAAAACAGTATTTTATATGTGAGATAAATGATACCACTAGTTCTTGATGAGTACAAACATGCCAGGTATGTTAGATGCAGTCACGGCGTGTTGGGGTCTCGACTAAACGTCGAATTACTCGGTGTCTAATCTGGATCTACACTGTTTGCAATGGTCACGCGGATTTACATAATGCGGAGAAAGAGTTAATCCTTTCCCTGTTGTATATTCATGTAAGAAATAATGAAATCATGAATATTAATTAGATTTTTTTATAATCGACTCAGGTAGATACTGTCTAGATAATAACCCTTTATCCCGTAAATATATATTTTAACGCATTTTCAACCAAGAGTAGAACCAGGCCCCGAGGTTATAAAACTTTTTGATTGAGTCTGAGATCATTCTCAAGCATCTGATAGGTCAGATTCTGAGCTTGCTCAGAATCTGACCAATCAGATACTTGAGAACGATCTCAGACTCAGAAGTTTTATAACCTTTGACCCAGGTCAGATTGTTCATCTAGGAGCCGTCTGACCAGGGTCTGCGCTGTTTGCCATTGCAAACTATTCTGAAGTGAATATGCCATTTTAAACGTTAATGTAATTAATATTCATGAATTTATATTTTTACACGAATGTTCATGGAGTGAAGGGTTAAAAGAGGCGCATTTAAAACTACAAACACGTGTATCTTTGTGGAAATGGGATGAGTGGGGTGTTGGATGGGGCGGGGGTGGGGTTGATAAATACTTACGACACATTTGGTCTATCGTGTCAAAATAGTGGATATCTTTTATATGGTAAGGTCCGAACTCCAGTGCTTTCACTTCCGGTCGTTCCAAGAAATCGGGACATTCCCGGAAATGACGTTTGATACACTCAACGTGAGGTTTTGATCTGTCGAGGCTAATGAGAGAAAGAAGAAAGTAGCGTTAATGTTGCAGATATTGAAACATGTTACGTGTTAATCCATACATGCCCCCTGTCCCTTAACCCATTACCTCATAGGCTATATTTAGATACAACCTCTTTGAATAAATCTATCGAAAAGGAGCATTAACTAGAGAAAAGAATTTTTTTTTAGAATTTTGTAGTTTGAAACCATTGTGATAAATAGAGCATTTGCTCCTAGAGGAGCAAATGCTTTATTTATCACAATGGTTTCACAACGTCGTCTAAAGTCGTCAATATGAGGGAAAGGGCTAAAAATCACTGTAGACCCAGATCAGAGGGCTCCCTAAGGAGCCCCTCCTGATCAGGGTCTGCACTGTTTGAGGAACCCATCGATTTCAATGGATTATACCAGCAAATATGTTGCTGTGTCCCTCCGAATGCAAATAGGTGGGTTCAAATATAAAATCTGGATGATATTACCTGAAATAATATGGGAACAAATACATGTAGTTCCGAAATAACAAAGTCGTTAAAATGGAAAGTAGTCGCTCCCTGCTAACACTCGACACTATGTGTTGAGTGCTACGAATTATGACTGATGAAATGTTAGAGTGTGACTAGGTGTGGTTTCGTGCCATGTGTGAGTGATTGGGCATGATATCATGACATAAGACCGGGTGTATTATCATAACATGTGTGGATTGGGTGTGGTGTCATGGCATGCATGTGGCTGGGTGTGGAAATATGTCATGTGTGTGAGAGACAGGATGTGGTATCATGCCATGTGTGTGACTAGGTGTGGTAATGTACATGACTGGGTGTTTATTATGTCCTATGTGTGTTGAAGCATAGCATTTATGTGATTGGGTATGGTACAAGAAATGTGTATGTCTGGGTGCGGTATCATGACATGTATGTGGCTGGGTATGGTATCATGGCATGTGTCTCTAGCATGCTACCACAGTGTAACAGCATTACAGCTGTCTCAAGTAGACACATCGTCCGATACATGTACATGACTTACTATTGCCAACAACTTCGATCCAGATGAGACGCCGAGTTACTCGGTGTCTTATTATCGTCCAAGCTGTTTGACACTCGGCAAATAGTTTTATCGCCCCTGGAGTATTTCCCTGGAGTATTTAAACTGCAACATATCTGAATTTGTGCAGATATGTGTTTGTGGTTTTTTTTTACAGCGGATAGGATTGGTTATGATAATATTCAATTAAAAACATGTTACTACTCTAGTCCTCTCAACGCGGAATTTTCAGAGTGGAATAGCCCATCATCGTTTAGCTGTAGAGACTATTCAATATAAAAACGCTAGAGGATTTTGAATGACAAACAATGTAGACCATGATCAGATGGCTCATCTGAGAGCCCTCAGATATTGGTATATACTGTTTCAAAATGTGTGTTACATGCAACGAGATAGTGCCGGTGAATGGTAACTCGTAACGTACTCGCAAATGTCATCCAAGAATCCAGTCAGGTCTGAAGTTGCTATGTATTGCATTGCATTCTTCCCTAGACTCTCTAGGCAGTTTTGGAACTCTTTAGCACGAGCTTTCATGCAGTTTTTCGGAGCTTTCGTTGGCCCTTCCGTATTAACTGAGGTCGTCGTTTGTACTGTTGTTGTTTGCTGCTTAATCGTGGTTTCCGGTATGGCCTGTGCAGTTGAAGGTTTTGTACCGGAAGTAGTGACATCTTCTGTTGTTGTTACTGTTGTTGTTATACTTGTTGAAGCTGTGTTCGAAAATTTAACAGTAGAAGAGCCTTCAGTTGATTTGGTTTCTTGAAACGAAGAAGTGTTGGATGCTTCTGTTGTGTTTGATAGTTCTGTTGTATTTGGTGCTTCTGATGTTTCTGTTGTGTTTGGTGCTTCTGTTGTGTGCCACTGGTTGCTAGGCGTGTGCGTTTCGGATATATTTAGCGATGCCAAACTTGCTGTCGTTGATGATGCTTCGACGACCATGTGGATTTGTAACAGACACGTGCAAACTATAAAATAAAACACAGCAGCATTAGCAATTTCGTGGTACAAGTCAATACCACCATTAGAAAACAACAATTGCAGGAAATACAAGTCCTACCTAATGATGAGTACTACAAGTAACACTACTACTATAACTAACACTGCAGCTTTTACTTCCGTAACTAACCCTTCGCTTGCTGAATTTTAAAATACATTTCTCCCTCTTTACCCATGCCCTGTTGTATAATTACATATATCTTCACTGTGTACAAGTATTTCGCTGTGCAATCACTGCTATGGAGTGCACTGGTTTCACAATCAACTTGTAAATAGTGCAGACCCTGATGAGACAGCTCCTGCAGGAGCTGTCTCATCTAGGTCTTCACTATTTACAGGTAGGTATATTGACGTGAATAGCAAGCGAAGGGCTAATACTACTATTTAAACAATTTCTAATACATGTATAACCATGAACTATCACTATTACTTCATAACTTCTACTATTTAATACGATTACTATTGCAACTGCTACTGCTACCACCACGATTACTACTACTACTACCACCGCCACCACTACTACTACTACTGCTGCTGCTACTGTTGCTGCTACTACTACTACTACCACCACTACTACTACTACAACAACAACAACAACAACTTCCGATACAGCTAATATTTCCGCAACCAATATTTTTATGTAAAAAATTACTGATATTACTTCGTTACTACTTCTACTTATATTGCAGCTGCTACTACTACTACTGCTATTACCACTACCACCATCAATATTATTACTGCTGCCACTACTACATGTACCACTACTGCTACTATTAATACAGCTACTAGTAGTACTACAGTAAAACCTCTCTATAACGGCCATTAAATTATGTTAATTGGTTGGTATTTCGGGCAGGTGGCTGCTTAAAGCAAGGTGAAAGTAAAACAGAACGCTTCCATAGGAGCGTTCTGTTTTACTTTCACCTTGCTTTAAGCAGCCACCTGCCTTTAACACAAAATACTTGATGTGATTTAGTGGCCGTTATAGAGAGGTTTTAATGTACTATTACTATTACTACTATAGCGGTTACTACTACTACTACTACTACTACAAATAACGTCACCACCACTCCCTGCACCGTCAATACTACTTTGCTTCTACTGACACCACCATTATAAATTTTACTAAGATTTACTGCATTTGCTACTGTTGTTGCTACTACTAACAACACAAGCAAAAACGATTGAATCATATAGGTTCTTAATTGCGTGATGTATTTCATATTGTTTTTATCTTGATGATGATGATGATGATGATGATGATGACGATGATGATGATGATGATGATGTTATAATGATGATGATTACATAAAGTAATAAATAGACAGTGACTGAAGATAAGATGATCCTGAATTTTTTTAAATATATATTAGCGTACCGTCAAACCCGAGAGTCATACAGTTTGAATGATGATGATGAGACAGCGAGTTACTCGGCGTCTCATCTGTACCAAAGCTGTAGCAAATGTGAGTCACATACCAGGAGTTGTGGAAGAAGGGTTAACCCGTTGCTTCATAAATACGTCTTTTAACCCTTTCCCTGTTCTGCATTTAGGCCAAATTTCAATATCTACTGAATATTCATTAGCAAAATAGTTATAAAGAAATATGGGAGGTGACCCATTGTATACACTTTAGAAAGCAAAGAAACAGATCTATTAAATTATATTAGCAAACAGAGCAGACCCTGATCAGACGGCTCATAGATCTGGTTCTACTCTGTTTTCAAATGCGTGAAAACACATTTATATGAGGGAAAGGGTTAACGCAGAGCAGGCTCATAGCAGATGGCTCCTGTTGGAGTCGTCTAACCAGGGTCTTTTCCGCTTGCTCATAGCATAATAATATATGTTCAGTTTGTTTTGACAATTTTGTCATGATAAAAACTACACTTGTTCATAGTGCCACTATAAAATTTCAGTTAATTAATAGTCACTTTGTCATTATTTCTTACATAAATAGGGTTAAAATACGTTCTATATTGTTATTATGCTAGCTAAGAAACTTGGCCGGACATCGTTAACACCTATCCATTAATATGACGTGAGCTGACAAGTTTAATTGCTGGTGTCCATGTTATACAAGTATAACTAATTATGTTAGCGTTATGTAATGACAGCCAGTCTTATACAGCCGGTAGAGACGGACTGTTTTTATAGCCCAGACAATACGTGTACTGTCATTTGCTGGTTCAAAAACATATTCTGCACACAAGTTTAATTTCAAAATACATATACAGTAAAACCTCTCTATAACGGCCACTAAATTGCGTTAATTAGTTGGTATTTAGGGCAGGTGGTTGCTTAAAGCAATGTGAAAGTAAAACAGAACTCCTATCGGAGCGTTCTGTTTGACTTTCACCTTGCTTTAAGCAGCCACATGCCTTTAACACAAAATACTTGATGTAATTTAGTGGCCGTTATAGAGAGGCTTTACTGTATGTTAGTACAGTACAACTTCTCTGAACCGGACATTCAATGTAGTATAAATATCGGCCTTGTAGATAGGTGGTAGCTTAATTCAGGATGAAAGTCATGCAGATGTGACGATTACTTGTCTTTCAAAACGAGTATCATGTTTTTAAAGATGTTGGTAGCTTAATGCAGAACAAAAGTTATACAGAGAGAGCATGCTTCCTGCAGAAGTTTCGACCTACATTAAGCTACTTTATATTGTAAATTTCATTTCATAAAGAAGGTTTATTGTACTGTATAGAAACGAGCGTTTCATCGTTCTCGTATATAAAAAATCTCGTGGATTTAAAATTGAATTGTTGCATAGATACAAAATGTACATACAGAAACTCATCTACAGGTGTGATAATGTCAACAGCACAATGTCATCATTTATCCTCTATATATCCGCGACCTGGCTCGCATTTGCATACAGCTTGTACGAGTAAACTCGGCGTCTCATCAGGATCCGAGCTGTTTGGCACTCGGTCAATAATTTCTCCAAAAAATGATCGAACCGGAAGAAGTTAACCCGTTCCTCCATAGGCTATTTTGAGACCCAACTTCTTTGAATGAATATGCCCAAAAGGAGCATTTACTAGAGAAAAGTAAAATTTTAGTATTTTGTAGTTGAAACCATTGACATAAATAGAGCATTTGGTCCTATAGGAGCAAATGTTCTATTTATCACAATGGTTTCAAGAAGTGGTTATTACAGAGGCGTAGAAAGGCGTATTTATGGAGGAAAGGGCTAAAAGTGTGCCAGATCAACAGTTGAGCAGTCATTATTTTTTCACAACGGGGCAAGGGTTATGTAAGAGGCATGTGAGACGCTCTGTGAGAAAGGGAGTCTTATTACAGTGTAAACAATGGAGACAGTTCATATTATGTTTGTGATGAGGTTTTACACTACATGGAACGATAGAGAATAAATCAATACAGAGTCTATAATGTTTCTGATGCATATCAAGATGTTAACTCCACACTGCAATCTATGAGGCGAACTCCTGGTAACATTTGTAAACAGTTTGGATCCAGATGAGACGCCGAGTAACTCGGCATCTCGACAGGATACAAACCGTTTGAGGCGATGAAAGCGTTGTGGAATAACAATAAATTTAAAGGCAGTCAACTGAAGACCGAGTAGCTTGATCAAACATGAAGTTTATTCGGCATCTAACCATGATACAAGCTGTTGGCAGTCAAGTCGAGAAAACAATAATTACAATCACTTTTGAACTACAGCGAACTCTTGATAAGTCGAACTCTCAAATACGCACCATTATTGATCTTTACCGCATATGGCAACTAAATGCAGGGTGAAAGTAATGCAGAAAGCTCCTAGAACAGCTGAATGCAGGGTGAAGGTCGTGTAGAAGGCTCCTCCATGAGCTGTCTTCATAACTTTCACCCTGCATTAAGCAGCCACCTGCCTACAAGACATGAACATTTCGGAGTATCGAGTTTTACTGTATACAGATTTATGCGAACAAAGTAATTAATTATATTGTTTTCTAATTAAGAGCATGCACTGAGGACAAATGAGCTGTGGTTGGTCCTTGCCAAAGCTATATCTGCATGTAGAAGGTTCGTCCACCGAAGGTCAATTGTTATAAAATGCGTACTTGTTCCGTTGGTGAAAAGTACACCATTATATTCATTGCTATAAATCACAGTTTTTCGTGTGGGTGGAATGGTTTGAGAGGTTTTAATTACAGTAGAACCTGTCTTAAGCGACCATTCATTTATTGGACATAAGAGTCTAAAATATCAGGTGGCTGCTTAATGCAGGGAAAGGGTAATGCAGAAAGCTCCAATAGGAGCTTTCTGCATAAGCGTTGACCTGTATTAAGCTACCACATGTCTTTAAAACCCAGATTTAGACATATTTGAAATGGTCGTTTAGGACAGGTTTTAACCCTTTCCCTTATATAAACGCATTTTTACGCATCTGTTAACAGAGTAGACCTAGATCAGACGGCTCCTATATGAGCCGTCTGATCAGGATCTGCTCTGTTTGCTTATGGTGTAATATAGATCTGATTCTACAACTTCTGCCTGAGCCAAAATATCCTGTGTTCAATACTGTTCATATGTCATTATAAAAAATAATCTTGTTAATATTTATGACAGACACGCATACTAACTGACTGGCTGTCTGACTGACTGACTAACTGCAGACTGACTGACTGGCTGACAGACTGGTAACTGACTGACTGCTGACAGACAGGCTGACAGACTGACTGAATGAACGAATGAACAGAAATTCTGATAAAATGAATGATTGAAAAAATGAATGAATGCATGAATAAAGATAAAATAAACAATACAATTGTCCTGCTTTATAGCCAGTAATTTGTAACTAATACGTCTTTAACTCATTCTCTCCTAGGCTATTTTTAGACCCAACCTCTTTGAATGTATCTACCGAAAATGAGTATTAACTAGAGGAATGGAACAATTTAGAATTTTGTAGCTTGAAACCATCGAGGTTTTACTGTATAAATCGTACGTGCAATATTGCGCTAATGTCTGTACTTAAGTCTAAATATATCTCCAGGTAATCACAATATGACTGGCGCTTGCAAACAACTTGGATCCAGATGAGATGCCATGTAACTGGGTGCTTCCCTCATCAGGAACAAGCTGCATATATTTACCCTCTCCCTCATAAAACGCTTTTCACGGTAGACCAAGATCAGACGGTTCCTATAGGGGCCATCTGCTCAGGGTCTGCACTGCTTGCTTATAAAATTATAACAGATTTGACTCTGCAGTTTCTACAATACCGAAAATTAATATGTACATATGTCATTATAAAAAACAGCTAATAAATAGCCATGGTGTCATTATGTCTTACAAGAATATTCGACAGGGTTAACCCATTCCCTTATATAAACGCGTTTTCACGCATTTGCAAACAGAGTAGACCCAGATCAGACGGCTCCTAGAGGAGCCGTCTGATCAGGGTCTGCTCTGTTTGCTACTAGAATTTGATAGATCTGGGTCCATGCTTATAAATCTTTTTAGTTGAGTCCGAGTTCGTTCTCAAGCTTTTGATTGGTCAGATTTGAGCCAAAGGCTCAAATCTTACCAATCATAAACTTGAGAACGAACTCAGACTCAACTAAAAGTTTTATAAGAATGGATACTTGTTCTTTAGTTTCCAAAATGGCTACAATATCCAACCTTCCTTATTTCATTATACATGTAACTATTATGTTCATGAATATTCAGTAGGTATTGAAATTTGGAATAAACATAGAACAGGGAAAGGGTTAAAGCTCGAGTAGGGTTCATATACGTTTGTAATATTGGATAGAGTTCAGTCTGAGAAGAATCTGCTCAGTTTGATTTTTGGAATAATAAAGATCCGATTCTACAGTTTCTGACATGCGTTCATTTGCCATTATAAAATTTAATCTAATTAATATTTATGATGTTATCAAATGTCCAGATAAGATGCATAAATTCAAACATTTTCAAGAATACTTTTTTTTATTTCTCCACCAAACCCTACGTTGTGACCACTCTTTAGAATCGTCTCTTCGAGACGATTCTAAAGAGTGGTCACAACGTAGGGTTTGGTTGAGAAATGACGATTTTAGAATTTGAGTACGCACCTTTATCTGTAGCTCTGTAGTATCATTTCTTTCATTAACTTGAGAGAGATTCTAGTGTATGATAGAACGTAGTAATGTTTTACTTACAGATAACACATAGCATTGTTGACGTCATGATTCTTAATTCCATATAGACGAGCAAAGCATTTCACAATAAAACAGTATAGGCACAGTAATAACTCCCTGCCTAACACCACGACGAAGGACAAACGCAGAGTGGCATTATACTCATTAGGACACACATGTATCAACTGAGCTGGTGTTGACAGCTCTGACCTGGAGTGTATACAAATCACTGCTTGTACAGAGTGAAGTCATCAGTAATTAACGCTAATAGTACAGAGTTCAATGTTGATTGATAGCAGATAGATCACAAATGCATGTATAGATAATATATACATGTACTATGATATATGCAGATAGTATAAAGATTTGCTGGTAATTGTGAATATTATTTGATATGTTCATGACAAACTCGGTACCGGGCACACACAATTAATCGACTTACTGTCAAGAATGTAGGAAACATGTAGACCAAGATCAGAGAGCAATCTACAGATCCATCTAAAAAGGGTCTGCATTATTTTTGCATTCACGTACTTTAGATATATCAGCATAATGATTTTATTAATTATTTGAAATCCTGTCAGTTTTATACTATATTTTACTTGTTCTAAAGAACGATATTGCTACTTCAGTTGCGTAGCGGCTAAGTATGGTCTACTTTGAACACTTGTACTGGACTCATATCTGGACACTCAAAATGCCCAAAATATGCTACAATGTATACCCTGATTTGTGTTTTGCTGTGAGTATTGATTCGTGTGTTACATGTACATTGTAAGTACTGAATAGGTATTGATTTCTGTTACATTGTAGGTTTGACTTGTGTGTTACAGTGTGGGTATTGTTTTGCATATTACAGTGTAGTAATTGATTTGTGTGTTACAGTGTATTTATTGATTTGTATGTTACTTTACAGTATTGGTACTGATTTATGTGTCACAATGCAATCATTGGTGTGTGTTACAGTGTATGCATTGATGTATGACCAGTGTCCAATGTTATAAACTTTCTGAGTCTGAGTCTGAGTTCATTCTCAAGTATATGATTGGTCAGATGCTTGAGAATGAACTCAGACTCAAGTAAAAGGTTTTATAACCTCGGGGCCAGGGTCCGGAGTTATAAAGCTTCTGAGTCGGAGTTCATTCTCAATTATCTGATTTCCCAGATGATTGAACAGTCAGGTGCTTGAGAACGATCTCAGACTCAAGCAATAACTTTAAATATCTCGGAACAGGAAACACTGGAGCAGCGCCCGGCCTAGGTCTACAACACCACACACACACACATTTTTGTCACAGTGCATTTCATTCTTGGTGAACGTGCAGCTCATGTCAGTCTGTGCCACAGTTGCGTATATACCAAGGTTATCAAGTGCTCATGTGTTCGCATGTTATGTAGATGTCATCTGTAGTTGGTTTGTCTACTGTAGTAGTTAAAACTTCATGCTTCTTTTCTTATTATAAAGTTAACCCAGTTGTGTCCAGTATCCCTTAACCCTTTCCTCCATAGGCTATTTTTAGACCCAACCTCTTTGAATGAATCTACCCAAAAGGAGCATTTACTAAAGAAAAGTAAAGTTTTAGAATTTTGTAGTTTGAAACCATTGTGATAAATACATGTAGAGCATTTGCTCCGATAGGAGCAAATGCTCTATTTATCACAATGGTTTCAAGAAGTGGTTATTACAGAGGCGAAGAAAGGCGTATTTATGGAGGAAAGGGTTAAAAATGATATTAGCACACAGTGTAGACCCCCGATCAGAGGGTTCTTACAGGAGCCCTCTGATCAGGCTCTGCATTGTTTGTTGAACACATGGATGCCCATGGCTTATACAGTGTACCAGTAAATGGGTTGATTGCTGTGTCCCATCAACATCAAAACTGGATGGGTTCCAACATATCATCTGGGGGGGGGGGGTCCTTCAATAACCTGGGTATAAATGGGTTAACATTTTCTTTCATAAGTTGGTTCGTGTAGTTGGTACAATGTACAAACAATATGTCAAAGCATTTTGATCCTGTTGAGACATCGTGTAACTGTATCCGGACTGTTAGCTATAAACAAGTCGTCACTGGCTGGCAAAGTGTTAAAGTGTCCGTTTAGCATGGGGTCAGTGCTTGTTCGATCCGGGTCAAATGGTTTGGTGTCATGTCTATGCCAGAGGACAGGTAGGAACGAAGCGATCACAGTGTGAACCCTTGTCATGCTTAACCCTTTACTCCATAACTACACATTTCCCCGCAATTGCAAACAGAGTAGACCCAGACCAGACAGCTCCTAGGAGCTGTCTGATCAAGGTCTACTCTGTTTGCTTATTGGATAACATAGACATGATTATATGACAAACTTTTCATTTGTTAAATGTCATTTTAAGAATAAATATAATTAATATTCATGATGTAATCTTTTCTTGCATGACTATTCATGGAATAAAGGGTTTAAGGCTTGCATTTGCAAAAACAGCTTGGGCGAGACGCCGAGTAATTCGGATCTAAACGGTAAAGCGATTGTGTTGCTTAAAGCTAGAATTCGATGCAGATGACATTTTGTGTAGATGACAATGCAGTGAAATGGTAACAAAAAGGGGTTCGTATTCGCCTCTCCTATCCCTTGTAACACTGTAGAGGGTTAACGAACGGTGAAATACATGATGACTTTGTGCCTGTACACTTAAACGTTTACTAAATATTCATGTAAGAAATAATGACCGTATGTCTATTTCATCTAACCCTTTCCTTCATATAAACGCATTTTCATGCTATTGCAAACAGAATAGACCCAAACCAGACATCTCCTTTGGCTCAAATCTGACCAATCAAAAGCTTGAGAACGAACTCAGACTCAACTATAAAGCAAAAACAGTGTGTGCTCATATACTATGATGAAAATACGCAAATGGTATTCTTGATGCCATTATTTTTTACATGAATATTCATCAGGGAAATGGGTAACTACAAATATACAGCCGCTCTATCTTTCTGTCAACAGACATACATTCTCCCGTTAATCCTAAGCTCTTTGAAAAAATTGTCCTTTTGGCAAATGATCAGGATATATATTATTTCAACCATGTATAGTAAAGAACACGAACTTATAATAATTAGTATTTGTTTGTTTTCTTGTGTTGATTAACGTCCGTTTCTGCCCACTGCTGGCTAATTTGACTCCCGAGAGAGAGAGAGAGAGAGAGAGAGAGAGAGAGAGAGAGTTGACTCCCGAGAGAGAGAGAGAGAGAGCGAGAGAGAGAGAGGGAGAGGGAGAGAGAGAGAGAGAGAGAGAGAGAGAGAGAGAGAGAGAGAGAGAGAGAGATGTCCTGCTTTTATTATCGACAGAGTGTCTCTTGTTCTTTTAGATGCCCAGTGTAAAACACTGATACATCCGACCTCTGTCTATAATCTCGCCCCAAGGAATACTTAGTATGCTTGATGGTTATGTCGCCAATGTTAAAGAGGTTGTATTCTGCATTGTATATATTTTTAATTTGAGACAGACAAATGTGCCGACTTGTTATCCTGTCCTAAGCGGCCATGCATTTATTGTGCATAGGGGCCTTAATGGTAGGTAGTTGCTTAATGCAGGGCAACGGTACTAGAAAAAGCTCCTACAGGAGCCCTGCCTTAAGCTACCACCTGCCTCACAGACCCATAATTATACCTCTGTTTGATGACCGCTCTAGACAGGTTCTACTGTATGGCAACTATTTTACACGGCGAACTGTAACTCTTGCATACACTGTCATTTGTAAACAGTGTAGACCCAATGTCTGCGCTGATTATCATTCAAAATCCTCCAATTAGTGTAAAGCTTTCAAACCAGCTGGACTCTGTGGTTAACCCATTACGTCATAGAATATTTTTTATACCCAACCACTTTGAATAAATCTACCGAAAAGGTGCATTAACTAAAGAAAAGGAACATTTTTAGAATTTTGTAGTTTGAAACCATTGTGATAAATAGAGCATTTGCTCCTATAGGAGCAAGTGGTCTATTCATCACAATGGTTTCACAAAGTGACTTTTACAGAGTCGTCAAAAGTCGTCACTATGAGGGAAAGGGTTAAACACTGGTGGGCTGACTGGCGGTTGTATACCATATGTTTATTAGTTTACAATACATGAAGATGAGTCTACCGTGTTTGCTAAATAAACTAATTAGCCAGTCGCGATGTGACACAAACCAATAAAATCAGGATAACCCCGTGCTATTCTTTGATATGTAAATTACATGAAATACGACCGATATTCTTAACAGGCCAATCAAATACTTTTAAAATTTGAACGGGTCGACCCTTGGTGTTCCACGGGATTCTACAACATACTAGTACATTGTATTTGAGTGCATTGATATTATAGAATGAATGGAATAATGCGTGAAGGTAAGCATATTATGATTTATTTTAATAGATTTGAATATCGATTGATGTAAAGAATCATGGACATATGTCAGTGTAAAACAGCAGCAAACATGCACGGGTCCTGATATGCGCGTATCGATGTATTTCATTGGTAGCGTGTGTCGGCCCCATGTTACGGGGTTTTCAAACTGACAGCATTACAGTTGAAGGCACCTTAACCCTTTATTCCATAAATACTCTTAGCATGGTATAGCCATATTCTATTTCATACAGTAAAACATCTCTATATAACGGCCACTAACTTGTGTTAATTATTTGGTATTTAGGGCAGGTGGCAGCTTAAAGCAAGGTGAAAGTAAAACAGAACGTTCCTATAGGAGCGTTCTGTTTTACTTCCACATTGCTTTAAGCAGCCACCTGCCTTTAACACAAAATACTTGATGTAATTTAGTGGCCGTTATAGAGAGGTTTTACTGTATATCATTTCATGAAAAAGGGTCTGGCCACAAGTTCGACCAACATTAGTTACGGCCCTCCCCCTTACAACTTTCTAAAGTAAGTGTGTCACATGAAACAAAACACATGAAACATATGTAATGCATAAACTATTCTCAACCCTCTACCTGAAATATCATCATCTTTTAAGAAATGTAGACATGGAAAGGAGGAAATGTAGAAATATAATACTTATTCTGTAAGCAAATAAGCTAATATAGTAGATCATAATCAGAGGACTCCTAATGGAGCTGTCTGGTCAGGGTCTACTCTGCTTTAGAAATATGAGAAGTCCTCTCAATCAGGTAAAGGGTTAAGGTGAATATACTTCTCATGGGTCAAGAATGAAATCTGCACTCAAACTGACTCAATATTTTGTATATACTGGTATATGATATAAATATAAGTGTATTTAATGTTTTAAACTACCGGAGTCCGCCCAAGTACACATCCCAACCTCTTGCAAATTATAAATAGGTGGACCAAAGCAAGCGAAAGGTTGCCCCAATGCAAGATAACATTACTTATTACAATAACTCATATCGTTCACTGTAGACACAGATTTACTGCAGATTAACAGTATTGGCCAAAGAGGCATTTAATATTGTCGACTCCAATTTTAAAAATGTAACCAACCTGGGTCTACAGAGTAATTCCATCGCCATTTGGTCACCCTCCCCCACCATGGTGCACATATAAGACAAAACCCTTAATTACCTCCCCTCCCCCTTTCAGAAACATACCCCACTCCCAAGGAAAAAAAATGAAATACAGTGAAATACAGTGAATGCTTGCGGTGGATGCCAACAGTAGGTGGGTACAGTATAACCTCTCTATAACGGCCACTAAAATACATCAAGCATTTTGTGTTAAAGGCAGGTGGCTGCTTAAAGCAGAACACGCTTTTAACCCTTTACTCATTGCATATGCAACGAGTAAAGGGTTAAAAGCGTGTTCTGCTCATAGTGGGAAATAAATATATCATGAATGTTTATTAGCTTAGTTTGTATAATTGCATATGTACACAGAAGATTTCGTAACAATAGAAACTGCAGATTCAACTCTGGTATATTTTCCTCTGCAAACAAAGCAGACTCTGATCAGATTGTTCCAACAGGAACTGTATGATCTGGGGTCTACTCTGACTGAAAACGGGTGAAAAAGCAATAGTATGAGGAACAAGAAATATCTTTTAAAAAGATATTCAGCGGCATTCAAATATTGACATAATGTACAAAACAATAATGATATTAAATCTCTGCCAACTTAATTTCAATGTTTGGAGATTCTGTTAGTACAGGGAACTAGATCTATGAAGGGTTGCTTGTTATTATACTAGCAGAGAAGCATGCAATGGAAATGACTTGAGATAGGAAATCACTATTAAAATGTACAATGTCAAAGTATTTTTTTTAAAACTATCTGAAGTTAGTTCTTCATTTTACCTATTATAAAAATTTACTTGAAAGCATGTATATTTATATTGATATGAAGATAACTAATTGAATACACTTTAAATAAAGCATACAGAATTTAGTTTTTGTTTGTGCAGAGGCTGTAATTACTTAAAGAAAGGTATTTATCTATAGCCTGGATCAACGCATTAATCGACGTGTGTGCATCATCATTAGTGACACCATTAACTGAATACACATGTATTTTTAAAACAATATAAAGCTGGCAATCTCAACCTACTACTCGATCCAAAACCCCAGGTGATAGAGCCGTAACAATAACCTTCAGTAAGTAGCTTTTTATCACAGAGAGCGAACAACCAGAGCCTTAATTGGTGCTGTGGTCGGGGATAGTAATTAATACTATTAATGCCACTACTCTAATATACTAAACAACATTTCTTCTTTATTTCCTATAGCATTGCCTGTGAATTATGGTGGTTTGGGCAAACTACCTGTTCGTCAAAGTGGATGTGATCAAATGTGGTATTAAATTGATAGCAAAATGATGATAAACATTTAAAAGTTTAATAGTGGTTTTGGCAAACTGGCAATAATGCTCAGCAATCATTACCATGAGGTGATAAGTACGATAATGGGTTAGGAACTGATATAAAGTATGACACACCAAAAATTGAATAGTCAAAATTGATCCACACCTTTTGAGGATAATAGATCTATATAGTTTTATTCAGTAATATTGTTTATGTATTATATACTCTAGTTTTGATAATGACCAAAGTAATAAATAATTCATATTGTTTTACTGGTCATGGTAATAAACAACTATGTGACTACAGTATTGTACATGTATTTGAATCCACCAAAAGTTGAACTAAACAACATTTTGACTGAAAACAAAAAGCATAAAGTGAGTGGCAAACAGTTTGGACCAAGACTAAAATCAAAACTGAATGGGATAGTAAATCATTAGTAATGTGTTATGTGGCCTGGGGCTGTTTTAATGACTAAACAATGTGACTATAGTATTTGAAAGCACCTCTTTATCACTCATTGTACCCAAGGTTGAGTAAGTGTAAATATGTCACCTGCTTAGCTAATATCCTGATCTGTATAAACCAAAAAAAATGGACCACATATCAATATTTAACATATAGATAGTTATTTAATGATTTTGATTATTCAATTTTTGCTTTTTAATACAAATTTTCAATTTTTGCCGAAACGTCCTAGGCCGAATAAAAAGATGGCCAAAACGTCCTGGGCCGAAGCATCCGGGGCGAAACTTCCTAGGCCGAAACGTCCTACATTCAGTTTGGCCATGTGTAGAGGCATTATAAAAGACTGTATGCCAGTCAAGGGGTTAACTAATGAAAATACGGTTTACTAGAAAATACTAGTAGGTCATATGCAAATTACAATGCAACATAGTTTCTGATTGGTGGAAAACTAGAACAAAAGTGAAAATAGACAGCTAGCCGCTGAAAAAGGTTTACATTAGCATGTTGATCTTTTTCAGACCGCATATTAGGATATGGGTATCTAGGACTACCAGAAGGTGTCGGCGTGGGGGGGGGGGGGGGGAATGCCACAAACACTTTGAAACGTGTTGACAACATAAGGTACCTGTATTTTGTCATCATGCTGTCCAAACTGTTTTGTAAGCTTATCATCTGATTGCAGGTTGATTTCGGTTGATTTTTTTTCTATCATTATTGTACTCATTAGTGATTATACATATACAGTAAAATCTCGATACTAAGAAATTTTAGTAATGAAGAATTTATATCTGTGTAGGCAGGTGGCTGCTTAATGAAGGGTGAATGTCATGGAGCTTTCTCAAATTTTCTGTATGACTTTCACCCTGCATTAAGCTGTCACATGTGTTAAAGATCAATAATGGTGCGTATTTGAGTGTTCGTAATATCGAGTTTTTACTGTATATCAATTATTCACTTAACAAAATCATTTTTAGCTCCACTTTTTCAGAAATTTCAGCATCGGCGTCGGCGTTGGTTAACCTTTTTGTTAAGGTCCTTTTCTCAGAAACCCTAAAATTAGTTTTGCCATAGTTATGCCCCTTTTTCGACTTAGAATTTTCATTATTGGTTAAGTTTTATGTTCAGGTCCATGTCTCAGAAACTGTCCAAAATATTTGGTTCAACTTTGGTATACATTATTTAAGAAATGAATGACGTGCTTCCGGTGTTCATGAGGTTATGCAACGCATAGCTTTACGAGCAAAGTTAGTGAAGCCCGAAGGGCTTCACGTGAATCTTTGCTCGTAAAGCTATGCGTTGCATAACCCATGAACACCAGGAACACGTCATTTATTTCTTATATTTATATTCCATTGTATTTCTTATATTTAAGAAATGAATGACGTGCTTCCGGTGTTCATGGAGTTATGCAACTTTCTTTTTAGAATAAGGTTATATAAGGACGTTGCAGAGCGAATGTAAATATTTGGTAATAACTATTACAAGGGGGACCCATTTCACAAGGACAGGTCAACTTAAAAATAATTTTGCTGTAGTTATTTCCCCTTTCTGACTTAGACTTCCACTACACTGTCCTGCACTAAAGAAAGTGGAGCGCGCTGTCTGCGGTCAGCTCTTGTTAACAAAAGTGTTACGCTTCTAAAACATATTTTGCATATCATATTGAAGAACTCTTCTTCTTCTGCAAAACAGCTTTCGAATCATTCAAATACGCAACGGCATTTGTAAATAAATAAAGAAATACCAAAACACATGTGAAATTGCTTAGATGACACCAGAGGGCGCTTTTGACGGCATATATTGCTAAGCAACCGACGTCAAATTTAAAATGAACGTCGTAGTCGTGTCGGCGGTAACTTTCTGAATACCTGGACCAAATATGATGTTAACTGGATAAACTTCGATTTTTGCCGAGCAACAGCGCGAACTACCTTAACTTAAGAATGGTTCTATTGTATTCTGTGTTTATTATGTTCATATTATATTGATGCATGTATAATGACGTTTTGTTTGACAAAGACACACACATTTTCCTCGATTACAGTTAAAGTACAGTAGAACCCCTCTAAACCTGACATTAAATTTAGTATAAATATCAGTTTTGGAGACAGGCGGCAGCTTAATGCAATGTGAAAGTCCTGCAGAAAGCTCCAAGAGGACTTTCACCCCTGTATTAAGCAACCACTAGCCTAAAGGTAATCTAAATTATTCTCTACTAGTATTCCTGTTTTGAGGGGTTTTACAGTATGGTGTTTTAATGAGTGTTACCATTTCCGTTTAATATGAACTTGTTATATAATAAAATATTGTATAGAATTGTATTCTAAATGACCACATGTCCAACAATATAAGGCCTTCGTTAGTGAGGGAACATATATTAAAAAGAGTATTGCATGCTGGAGAATGCTTTCAAGAGTGTAAACAATGGAAACTTTCTACACTATGGACTAATCTTGGATGGCATTTGAAAACAATTTAGATCCAGATTAGACACTGAGTAAATTGGTGTCTCATCAGAATCTATATTGATTCCCACTAATTCGCCTCGGGAAAGAAAACTATTTTGAAAAAATGCAGTATGTAAACATTATTAAAACAAACAGTGGCGGAGGGGTTAACGCCATTCGTTGCAAAATAATATTTGACAGTTTTCTGCTTTGGCTTTCAATGAGGAGTTTCTTTCAAATTAATTTTTAAACATTCTTGTCAAAAGGTTTGGATACTGATCAGATGCTACTTTACATAGTGTCTTATTTAGATCAAAACAGAACTTTGTTTTCAAAGGTTGTTACAGTAGAGGAGCGAAAGAGTTAACTACATTTAGACGCCAATAAAATGTATTGTACATTTAGATAACAATGACATATATTGTACATACAGACACCAATAAAATGTATTGTAAATGTAGACACCAATAAAGTGCATTGTAAATGTAGACACCAATAAAATGTATTGTAAATGTAGACACCAATAAAATGCATTGTAAATGTAGACACCAATAAAGTGCATTGTAAATGTAGACACCAAAAATGTGTTGTACATTTAGATACCGATAAATATGTCATCAATTTAATGTATTGAGGTATTCAGATAAATGTTTGGTATGTTTCCATGATCTCTTGAACATGCCATTCGGGTGTTTATTTTGTTATAATTAAATACGGTTTTATTTATACAGAACAAAATGTCCAGTTTAACATGTTTTTGTTAATATAGGAATACACATTAGAGAACAGTTCAGTATAGCTGAGACTGCTTGTGTGCTGATGTAAAAGAAACATCAATATTAATATTTAAACCTTTCCAGAATATGGACTTATCTGTGATAACATTTAGCAAACAATTTAGATCCAGTTAAAACACAGATTTCAATGGTGTCTCTCAAAGAACCAAACTGTTTACCACCCTTTTCCCTTTGGAAAAAAATAAAATAAGCGTCAATGTTGAGAAATGAAGTAGACAATTCTTATTATTGAGACAAAAACATAGTGTTCAAAGAGTTGACCCATTTGTTGCATCTGCACAGACACTTTTATGCTTTAGGTTACATTGTTTAGTTTCCTTCAAATTCATAACAAAAACATAATCAGTGTCAAAGTTAGCCCTTCGCTTGCTATTCACGTCAATATACGTACCTGTAAATAGTGAAGACCCAGATGAGACAGCTCCTGCAGGAGCTGTCTCATCAGGGTCTGCACTATTTACAAGTACAAAAATGAGGCATGCAGGAAACACCACATACAGAACAAACAGTCGCCCGAACAGCAACACAAGGAAACAGCAAATGTACATAACTATAAAAACAACAAGAGACGCACAAAGACAATACAAACATACAATAGGAGGAAGATGGAAGTACCGCCTTGGAACGGTCAGTGACAAAAGTCACTGGGGGGTTAAACCGGTTTATGGGCGCCCAACCTCACACTTATACCATCCCCATCCTAAAAGACAAACAGTGTAAATAAACGTATCCCCTCTTCGACTAATCTACAACAACCGCGACGGCAAATACAGTGGTAAAGTCCATGTATAACAAAAACATTTAAGTGAACATACTGTATCCACCTATCGCTAGTGTACTCAATGATTGAGCTGCAAACAGAGTAACTGTAGAAAAGTAATAAAGGGTACGTCAAATGCACTCCAGTGCACTCCACAGCAGTGATTGCACAGCGAAATACTTGTACACAGTGAAGATATGTGTAATTATACAACAGGGATTGGATAAAAAAGGAGAAATGTATTTTAAAATTCAGCGAGCGAAGGGTTAGAATTCTGATGAGGTACTGAGATACATGGTCCCTCATTTGTATCCACACAGTGCAGTGTTTGCAAAAGTTGTTACGACAGCAAAATAGTTACATGTATTTAGACACAAAAAGAATGTATAGAGGTATTCGGATTCTGTTCCCGTTTTTTTTTGCATATGGTACTTGAGTATTATTATGCTATAGCGTGTTTTTCTGTCAGGTAACTCAAGTCCATTTAGAATGGAGAAAGATGTCTTTGTAATAAAGTAAATGGTTGATATGCGTTTTTCTACAGGTCATTTAAATGTGTCCTAATTAGGATAAGAAGATATCTTAGGAAACAGTTTTGTTTGCTTAACGATGTAAAAGAGATATTCGTGTAAATGTTTCTTTCACACTATGGACTAACATAACATTTTGCTAACATTTTATATCCAGATGAGACACATTGTGAATCTGTGTCTCATTTGAATCCAAATTGTTTCCAAACTTTTCTTTTTGGAAAGAAATACAACAAACATGTGTTGAGAAATTAGGTAGCCAGCATTTATAGGAGACAGAAGTACATAGTGTGTTCAAGAGGTTAACACATTTGTTGTCAAATAAGTTCAATTTGCACAGATAATTTTCTGTTTTGGGTTTCATTATAGAGTTTTCTTCAAATTCATTACAAAATATAATCAGTGTCAAAAGTTAGGATCCTGATGAGACGCTGAGATACATTGTCTCATTTGGATCCAAACAGTGCAGTGTTTGCAAATGTTGTCACAGCAGCAACCGAGTTACATATAGTTAGACACACATATGATGTATAGAGGTATTGGGGTTCTGTTATTTCCCAGGGTTTCTTTAATACATGTATACCGTTGGAGTGTTATTTTGTTATAGAGAGATGTGTGGTTTTCTATCGGACAAAATAACCATGGTTAGCTTGTATTTAGATGTTTATTTATGTTTTTATGTACTTTTTCTGCAGAACAAAATGTACAATTAAATGTGTCTCATTCGTATAGGAAGATATATTAACTGTTGAATGCTTACGGATGCTCGAGTGTTGATGTGAAAGAAACATTCCTGTAAATATTACACCCTTTTCACACTATGGACCAACCAACATATGATATTTTGGTAAGAGTTTGGATCCAGATTAGACACATTGTGAATCTGTGTCACATTTGAATCCAAATTGTTTCCCCAATATTTTCTTTTTGGAAAGAAAAGACAAATGTATCTCTGTTGTGAAATGAAGTAGATAGCAATTATTGAACACAAAGGTACATAGCGTTCAATGAGTTAACCCATTTTCTGCCGAATGCGTTTTACCTGCACATACACTTTTCTTCTGTTGGTTTCATTATTGAGTTTCTGTTAAATTCATTACAATAAAACGTAATCAGTGTCAGAGAGTTAAGATCCTGATGAGATGCTGAGATACATGGTGTCGCATTTGGATCCAAACAGTGCAGTGTTTGCAAACTTTGTCACAGCAGCAAAAGGGTTACATATATTTAAATACAACTAGAATGTATGGAGGTATTCGGATTCTGTTAAAAAGTTATTTCCCAGGGTTCTTGAATATAACGTTGGAGTGTTATTTTGTTATAGAAAGATAAGTGTTTTTTTTCTATCGGACAAAATGTCCATGATGAACTGGTATTAAGATAAATGTCGTGTATATGTTGTTTTTTCTACTGGACAACATGTCCAATCAAATGTGCCGCATTTTTATAGGACGATAAATTAAAAACATTATTGGATGCTGAGTTATATGGTGTTTCATATGGATTAAAACAGTGCAGTGTTTTCAGATTTTGTCACAACAACGAACGAGTTAGATATATTTAGACACCAGTGGTATTGTTGACGCATTCAGATTCATGGTTTGTATTGTAAAGTTAAATTATTCCAAGGGGTCTTTTGAAATCGGCATTTGAGTGTTATTTTGTTGTAGAGAAATGTGTTTTATAGCATAAACTACCCATTTAGACTGCAGAATGATGTTTAGGTATTTAATGAATGTTCGGTATGTTTTTTTCTACAGAACAAAACATTCAATTGCATGTATTAGCAAAGGAACATATATTAGAAAACAGTGACGTGTGCATTGTTTTTCTACAGGACAAAATGTCCAATTAAATGTTGGAAGACATATTCGAAAACAGTGTTTGATATTTCGGAATATTTGAGTATTGATGTAAAAAAAACATTCGTGTAAATTGTAAACTTACACCTTTTCACACTATGGACCAACATAACATTTTGCTAACATTTTAGATCCAGATGAGACACTAGTAAATCTGTGTCTCATTAGAATCCAAATTGTTTCCCAATCTTTTCCGTTTGGAAAGAAATAGAAGAACCATATATGATGTTGAGAAATGAAGTACGCAGCAATTATTTGAGACAAAGGTACATAGCGTTCAAAGGATTAACTCATTTGCTGTCAGATAAGTTTCATCTGCACAGACTATTTTCTTTTTTCGGTTTCATTGTGGAATTTCCTTCAAATTTATTACAAAAATATAATAAATGTCACAGAGTTAGGATCCTTGTGAAATGCTGAGTTATATGGTTTTTCATATGGATTAAAACAGTGCAGTGTTTTCAGATTTTGTCACAACAGCGAACGAGTTAGATATATATTTAGACACCAGTGGTAGTGTTGACGCATTCAGATTCATGGTTTGTAAAGTATATTCAGATTGTAAAGTTAAATTATTCCAAGGGGTCTTTTGAAATCGGCATTTGAGTGTTATTTTGTTGTAGAGAAATGTGTTTTATAGCATAAACTACCCATTTAGACTGCAGAATGATGTTTAGGTATTTAATGAATGTTCGGTATGTTTTTTTCTACAGAACAAAACATTCAATTGCATGTGTGTATTAGCAAAGGAACATATATTAGAAAACAGTGACGTGTGCATTGTTTTTCTACAGGACAAAATGTCCAATTAAATGTTGGAAGACATATTCGAAAACAGTGTTTGATATTTCGGAATATTTGAGTATTGATGTAAAAAAAACATTCGTGTAAATTGTAAACTTACACCTTTTCACACTATGGACCAACATAACATTTTGCTAACATTTTAGATCCAGATGAGACACTAGTAAATCTGTGTCTCATTAGAATCCAAATTGTTTCCCAATCTTTTCCGTTTGGAAAGAAATAGAAGAACCATATATGATGTTGAGAAATGAAGTACGCAGCAATTATTTGAGACAAAGGTACATAGCGTTCAAAGGATTAACTCATTTGCTGTCAGATAAGTTTCATCTGCACAGACTATTTTCTTTTTTCGGTTTCATTGTGGAATTTCCTTCAAATTTATTACAAAAATATAATAAATGTCACAGAGTTAGGATCCTTGTGAAATGCTGAGTTATATGGTTTTTCATATGGATTAAAACAGTGCAGTGTTTTCAGATTTTGTCACAACAGCGAACGAGTTAGATATATATTTAGACACCAGTGGTAGTGTTGACGCATTCAGATTCATGGTTTGTAAAGTATATTCAGATTGTAAAGTTAAATTATTCCAAGGGGTCTTTTGAAATCGGCATTTGAGTGTTATTTTGTTGTAGAGAAATGTGTTTTATAGCATAAACTACCCATTTAGACTGCAGAATGATGTTTAGGTATTTAATGAATGTTCGGTATGTTTTTTTCTACAGAACAAAACATTCAATTGCATGTGTGTATTAGCAAAGGAACATATATTAGAAAACAGTGACGTGTGCATTGTTTTTCTACAGGACAAAATGTCCAATTAAATGTTGGAAGACATATTCGAAAACAGTGTTTGATATTTCGGAATATTTGAGTATTGATGTAAAAAAAACATTCGTGTAAATTGTAAACTTACACCTTTTCACACTATGGACCAACATAACATTTTGCTAACATTTTAGATCCAGATGAGACACTAGTAAATCTGTGTCTCATTAGAATCCAAATTGTTTCCCAATCTTTTCCGTTTGGAAAGAAATAGAAGAACCATATATGATGTTGAGAAATGAAGTACGCAGCAATTATTTGAGACAAAGGTACATAGCGTTCAAAGGATTAACTCATTTGCTGTCAGATAAGTTTCATCTGCACAGACTATTTTCTTTTTTCGGTTTCATTGTGGAATTTCCTTCAAATTTATTACAAAAATATAATAAATGTCACAGAGTTAGGATCCTTGTGAAATGCTGAGTTATATGGTTTTTCATATGGATTAAAACAGTGCAGTGTTTTCAGATTTTGTCACAACAGCGAACGAGTTAGATATATATTTAGACACCAGTGGTAGTGTTGACGCATTCAGATTCATGGTTTGTAAAGTTTATTCAGATTGTAAAGTTAAATTATTCCAAGGGGTCTTTTGAAATCGGCATTTGAGTGTTATTTTGTTGTAGAGAAATGTGTTTTATAGCATAAACTACCCATTTAGACTGCAGAATGATGTTTAGGTATTTAATGAATGTTCGGTATGTTTGTCTTTTTCTACAGAACAAAACAGGACCGGCCGCGTGGCTCAGTGTTAGAGCGTCCGCCTGCGGTACGGAAGGTCGTGGGTTCGATCCCCGGCCACGACAGACCAAAAGTCGTTAAAAGTTGGTACTAGTAGCTCCCTTGTCTACGCTCGACAATAAAGGTGTAGTTCTAGGACTGGTCGGCCCGGTGTCAGGATAATGTGACTGGGTGGGATGCCCTTGTCATGTACCTGCGGCAGGAGTATTCCAGTGAGGCAGCACTATAACTTGTCTCATGCGGGTGCCGTCTGCAAATAACTGAAATACTGTTGGTCGGACGTAAAACCCAACTCACTCACAGAACAAAACATTCAATTGCATGTGTGTATTAGCATAGGAACATATATTAGAAAACAGTGATGTGTGCATTGTTTCTCTACAGGACAAAATGTCCAATTAAATGTTGGAAGATATATTCGAAAACAGTGTTTGATATTTCGGAATATTTGAGTATTGATGTAAAAGAAACATTCGTGTAAATAGTAAACATTACACCCTTTTCACACTATGGACCAACATATAACCTTTTGTTAACATTTTAGATCCAGATGGGACACTTCGTAAATCTGTGTCTCATTAGAATCCAAATTGTTTCCCAATCTTCTCCTTTTTGAAAGAAATAGAAGAGCCACGTATTATGTTGAGAAAAGTAGGCAGCAATTATTGAAAACAGAAGTACATAGCGTCCAAAGGGTTAACCCATTTGCTGTCAAATGCATTTAATCTGCACGGACAATTTTCTTCTTTGGGTTTCATTTTGGAATTTCCTTCAAATTCATTACGAAAATATAATCAGTGTCACAAAATTAGGATCTTTCCAAATGGGTGATCCCTCGAAAGCAAAAGTAGAACTGCAAAAAGAGAAAATTGCAGACTCGGTTTTATTGAGTCTGTTCATGAGTAGTTATTAAAAGTGCAACACTACTCACGCCCCCTAGCACCGGCTTAAGCGGTATTCAAATTTTCAAAACGATTAACATCAAAACTAATGATCTTTAAGTTAACGAGGTTTACACGTTAGTGGATACAGCTGCATTTTATTCTTTCGTAGTTTCGTCAAGAACAATTGTAATCTGCTGCTTAATTCTTTAGGTTCAAAAATTTGCAAAAATATGGTCATAGTGCCAAATAGTTTGGATCCTGATGAAACTCCGCATTATATGCCGCCTCAACTGAATCCAAAATCGAGTTCATGTTAACCATGTAAACCCCTTTGCAAACAGAGCAGATCCAGATCAGACGGCTCCTATAAGAGCCGTTTTATCAAGGCCTGTTCTGTGTGCTTATGTATTTATAATATACAGTAAAACCTCTCTATAACGGCCACTAAATTGTGTTAATTAGTTGATATTTAGGGCAGGTGGCTGCTTAAAGCAAGGTGAAAGTAAAACAGAACGCTCCTATAGGAGCGTTTTATTTTCCTTTCACCTTGCTTTAAGCAGCCACCTGCATTCAAGACAAAATACTTGATGTAATTTAGTGGCCGTTATAGCTGTTTTATTGTAATTGACTCTACAGTTTTTGCCAATACCAGAACTTTATCTATACTTGTGTCATGTGTCATTGTACAAAATCAACCAATAGATACACAATATTTCTCATATGCAACAGGGACAGTGCTAATATTAACCCATTCCCGCATAGGTTATGTTTTAGATCCGACCTCTTTTGAAAAATCTACCAAAAAGGAGCATTTACTAGAGAAAAGTGGTAGTTTTGAAACCATTGTGATAAAAAGAGCATTTGCTCCTGTGGAGCAAATGCTCTATTTATCACAATGGCTTCAGAAAATGACATTTACAGAGGCGTCAAACGGCGTCTATATGCGGGAATGACCATGTGTCATCGATGGGGAGGGTCTTAACTATTCATGCTGACTTAAAACCTCATACTAACATATCAAAGCCATGTTCAATTAAGTGTGAAAGAACATCATACAGACCTCATCCATCCAACCGTCGACATCGTTATAACATACAACAAAAATGAAAACGGTTTAGAAATGTGTCTGGGCTCATTAAACGCACTGTAAGGATTTCCACCTTTAATAAAATATGTACAAGTTCCGCACCAAATGACATGAAACAAATACATTAAACACGGTTCATAATCCACCAGTCCCTGTCGTTTTACGTGTTTTTGTCTGTTTTAGCGACAACAGTGTTTCTGTTCTCGTTTTTCTTGCCATCATAAATGAAAAAAATGTATAACAGTTGAAGATAAATGCAGTAATGTCCCAACATTTGCAGTGGAAAACAACAGAAACATCGAGACAAATAGCCTCTGTATAGAACTATGTAGACAAAACCTTGTCATTGACTAAACAAGGAACGACGTAGAATGATAGATGGGAATCTCACATGGATTTTAGTCCAGGCCTAATGAATAGAAACCTAAGCAGAGAACTTTAGTCCTATTTAGTTAGGAAGGGCAGGTGTGGAGTGGAGTGAGCTGGGGTCCTAGATACCAATGATAAATCCAGGTTAACCCCAGCAGAAATATGTGGAATAGCAGTGTTCAAACATAGGAACATAGACAAGTGTGGGGGCACATTAGCCTCTCAGGATTAACAATTCGATTCTCCTCTAACCGTGTCACTGCCAGACCATATCCCTGTTTGATTGTATCTGATCATAAACATTAGAAACCAATTACAACGTCTAAATATGTTAACAACTTTCTAATTGCTTGCCATCGATTTAACACATTGCCTAAAAGCTACAATACAAGCGCAAGCACTGTAAAACCCCTCTAAACCGGAAATTCAAATTAGTATGTAAAACAGGTGAGAGCTTAATACAGGGATCCAAAGGATGGAATTGCTCGGGGTATATAGTTTTTGACCCGTCCGTCCATCAGTCCGGACGTCCGTCCGTCAGTTCGTTCGTATGTCATAATACATTGTTGCTAATCTTACACTTTCATTTCTTGACCCATTTATCTCAAATTCGCTGTAAGAATTATCATGAATAAAAGCGTGGATGACTTTGATTTTCGGAGGAATCTGTCATGGGGGAACCACTTTTTTCTCTGACAATGTGGTGGCGTGGGGTATGTGAGCTTGCTGACTAAAGTTCTTTATTTTTCAGTTACAGACAGCAGAACCATAAACACCACTGAACAGCTTCCTCACTCACAGGAAATATCACAGGAAGTTTTAATCCGGAATAATAAACAAATTGCAAGAGACTGTAACTCAATGGGTGTAACCACATTGCTGCTGACATCTCCTCATTGACCATTTACTCAATGAATAGTCATGTAAGATGTATTTATGAATATTAATTGGCTTGGAATTTGTAACGTCATATGAACAATGTTACGAGCCAGGTACAATAGAAAATACAAACCAACAGCAATCTTGATTCAAAATTTACTGAAATTACGGAGTAAAATCTGAATACGTGGTTAAGTCGAAACGTTCCTGGTCTTTCTTAACAATAATGTTTCATATCCAGTAATTATGTCACAGTTCACACACTAATAATAATCCGAAAATCCACTGATGTTAACAAATACCAAGATCAGTATGGGGCAGTTATTTAATAATATGTCAGACAAGAACAATGGAGTTATGGAGAAATCAAGAACTTTCAGGAAGTAAACAGGATGTTTACGTGAACATTTTTATGCCCCTTAGATTAGATCTGGGGGCATATTGTTTTTGCCCTGTCTGTTTGTCCGTGTGTCTGTTTGTTTGAGAACAACTTTAACATTGGTCATAACTCTTGAGCCAGTACAGATAGGGACTTGCTATTTGGCATGCATATGTATCTCATAAGCCGCATATTTTGAGACATGTTAAGGTCAAGTTAATCCTTCAAGGTCAGAGGTCAAATATATAGCTCAAGTCACCGACTTTAGCATTGGTCATAACTTTTAAACCAGTAGAGATAGAGATATTGGGCATGTATGTGTATCTCTTGAAGCTGCACAGTTTGAGGGGTGACATGTGAAGGTCAATGTCACAATTCAGGGTCAAATGTCATATAGGGAAATAGTGTTTCAAAAACATCTTGCTTTATAATTAACCAAATAGAATGTTCAAGGATAAAAAAGCAACTGATGTCAACAAGTTTGCTTCCAGAACTGTCTATTGTTCTTGGATATTCGTTGGTCTTCTTTGCCACCAAGCGTATGTCGATAAACAGTAAGTAAATATGTTTTCATATCAATTAAACTAAAATAGAAAACACCATATTTATATATCTACATTATAATCAATAATCGTCTAATATAATAACAAGTTTTGACCCGGGTAACACCTCTACTATCCGTCTCTGATAAGTCTTAGAGCCGTCAGATCTGGGTCACCTCTGTTTGCAAACGCGTTTAGTAACCATAGTTTCGAGAACCAATGAAGTCTCGGAAACCAATGTAGTTTCGAAAACCAATGTACTAATGTAGTGCCGATTACCAATCTAGTTTCGAGAACCACTGTAATGTTGAGAACTGATGTAGTTTCGATAGCCAATGTAGTGTCGAGAACCACTGTTGTTTCAATGACCACTAGTGTCGAGAACCAATGTAGTGTTGAGCAACACTGTAGTAATGTAGTGCTGAGACCTAATGTTGACAACAACTGACGTGTCGAGATTGTAGCGTTGAGAATCACTGTAATGTTGAAAGTAGGGCCGAGAACCAATGTAGATTTGAAAACCACTACGCTGTTGAAAACCGATGTGTAAAAAAACAATGTAGTAATATAGTGTCTAAAAAACCTTTGTAATGTCAGGAACCACTATAGCGTTGAAAACCAATGTGATGTCGGTATCCATTGTAGTGACGATAATCTCTGTAGTGTGGATTATTACTGTAGCATAGAGATCCGCTGTACATTAGAGGACACAGCAGTGCCAAGCGCCAATGTAGTGTCGAGGACCAATATAATATAGAGAACCACTGTGACACCACGAACAACTAGTATTGAGAACCACTGTTGTGTCGGGAACCAATGTAGTAGCGAGAATCGATGTAGTGTGGAGAACCACCGTCATGTCTAGAACCAATGTAATATCGACAACCAATGTAATGTCGAAAACCACAGTGTCTGAAGTATGCGTATTTGATATGTTTATGGTTTAACCAATCGCTTGCTGAATACCTATTTGTCGAGCTTTCAAAACATCTATTATCAATATGTATGTGGCCCACTTCTGTGGACGGCATTTTACAGTATCACATGCACAGGAACATACAATATTCAACATGGTCATCCAGAACACACATTCAGTACCATCAAACAAACATTTATAATTATATTCTTTTCAGACGAAACGACTGTAATGTTATTTGAGAAAGAATGCTTATTTTGAATGGAGAAATGGCATTATAGTGTTTGTTGTTCCTCAATAGTGTTTGTAAGTTTTAGCTGCAAAAATATCACACATATATATAATTATCGATCTTTAAAACAGGTGGCAGCTTCAGAACGTCATGCAGAAACCTCCTCTAGAAGCTTTCGGCATGACTTTTCACCCTGCATTTAGCAGCAACCTTGCAACAAAGACATACATTCTTCATTATTAAAATGTCGTAGGATCGAGGTTTTATTGCACATACAATGTAACTTCACATCATGCCCTGGGTTGGTATACTCCGTACTTACTGCAAATAGATAGATCCATTGAGAAAAGGAATACGCATACCAACACCAACATGATAAAACAAACACATATAATCCTAAAAGGGAATGTATGTAATATTTAATCCCACTGGAAATGTGAACACTTCCGATAAGGATTTTGTACATTTTAGAACGAGATGCTACTCTGAGTAACTTGATGTCTTGTGAGAATCCAGACTGTTTATTTCCCCCAATAAGTGCCAAGAAACGGACAATGAAAATAGAATGCAGGTGACTATTGCTTGATAATATCAACAATGATCGATAGTTGTTGTTATTGTCATAATCGTCGGTTAGTTTTTTTCAACTTTTTTAATGTCAGGCTTATCTTATCTTATACTTCATTCCTTCTAAATAATCACTGATTACTGTTCACTTAAACCTTTAGCCTGCTATGAGCGGATAAGTGAATACATATGCAAACAGTTTGGGTCCAGATGAGACACCGAGTAACTCGGCGTCTCATCAGGATCCAAACTGTTTGACACTCTGATAGCATTTTGGTAGACAAATTATTGATTATAGCTTGAATTTTGAAAATGTATTAGGTGAACAATTCTGTAAAATAATTAGCTCAGCAGGCTAAGGCTAAATCTACTATTTTATTATTGTGTTAACTTGTAAATGCGTGTCTGTCTTGAATATGTTTTTCCAATTGTATATTGTAAACGTTGTTCTGTCACCCTGTATATTATGTCTTGTTTCGCCTTTTTCACGTGTATGTGATTGTCTTATATGTGTATACGTAGCTCTTCATGAATAGAGGTAATAAATTATTAAAGATCTACTAACAATTAATAAGACAGTAAGTAGAATTTTCCTTGCGAAGATTATAGGCACAATGCTCAAATTCAAACCATTAGAAAACAAAAAAAGGTTTAACATGTTATGGGCGAATTGTTGATTACATCTGAAAACAACAGAAGTTTTGCTCCAGACGAGGCACCGTGTGACGTCACGTTTAATCATGATCCGAACAGTTCACTCGGCAGACCGCAGGCGATGAAAGTAACGTTTCCGATTGCATTGTACAGTAGTAATTCCCTAAATTCAGTCACATTCTGCAAATGTTGCTAAATCCTTCGGAACATCTGAAAATAAATGTGTTAGACCCATAGATAAAGGTACCCGTCTCCAATACACAAACTAAATAGTCATTTCTCCACCAAACCCTAGATTGAGACCCCTCTCCCAATGATGATTTCTTAAAACAGTTATGATCTGGCGAAGAAACAAGGAGCTAACTATATAAAACATTTCTTCCCCCACGCCTCCCTCTCTGATGGATCTCCTCCGTTTGCTTATGTCCGTTTTAAAGGGACACTGGGCACCAATGGATAGACAGCTTTAAAATTAGCATCGTGTCTGCCTAAAGCCTCAAGCATTACAGATGTACAGTTGAACTTCGTTATCTCGAACTCGGATAACTCGAACTGCGGGATAAAAAATCAGCACTTACAAAACTTACAATACAGAATTGCTCTAAATTGTATTACTACGCATATCTAAAACACGTGTGACAGCTTAATGCAAGTATTTAGACCTGTATTATGCTGTGAACTTAAGAAATTGTCCAGATCAGAAATCGGATAACTCGAACTTCTGTTATCTCGAACTAATTTGAATGGTCCCTTGAAGTTCGAGATATCGAAGTTCAACTGTATTTATGCATTTATATATCCGCTCACATCCTGACCTGCTGCGTACTGACAAAACAAAGTTTTTCCTTTTTAATCAAATTATTATCTGGGTGTCAAATAGTTCGGATCCGGATGGGATACCTCACCTGAGTCTTATCTGTAGCTTATAGGCTTATACAAGCTTTCTGCATTACCTTTGACCTGCATTAAGCAGCCACCTACTTTTTAATACTCCTCTATTGAATGAATGATTGAATGAATGGATAACCGCTTAGGATATGTTCTACTGTATTAATTAATTTAAATATGCTTTCTTTACTTGTAGTTTCTTTTCATTTAAACATCTAAGTTCATTTTCGCCATAGCGGTGTCATAAAGCAGCCGGCTATATTTAAATAAAAATTATAAGGAAATCAACTGCCTATAACTGGAATTAATCCTAAACGCGCTTACAATCAACAAAGGAAGTTGGCCAGTATGTCTTTAAACGCACTACCCCATGAACATACCCAGTTCTGTATGTATTCGATACCTACTGAATATCCATGGAAAAAATATACTGAGCAAAATTCCTAATTGGTCATAAGGTATTTTGACCAAAATATGAAAACCAGACCGTTGTATGCAAATGTAATATTCAAGAACATTTTATTGCAAGAAGAGTAACCATCAAAATGTTATGTGTATGTCAAATTGTATACAGAGTTTAAGAAAACAGTATTAATTAGTTTTAAAAAGATTAACTGGTGACCAATTAGAAAAAATTGTTGAGTATAGTTATAATGAAATATGGAAGGTTGAACATTGTAGCCATTTTAGAATGTAACAAAACATTTTCCCATTCCACTAGCGAAGAGAGCAGATCCTGATCAGACGGTTCCTAAATGAACCATCTGAGCTGGGTCTACTCTGTTTGCAAATGCGTGAAAACACGTTTATATGAGGGAAAGGGTTAATGAAAATTAAGTAGACAATGTCAAAAGCTTGCACTCATTTATTGAACATAGGAGTCATTTTGCATTGCCATTGACCTAAGTTACCACCTACCTTACATACCCATTATTAGACCTCTTTTTTATTGCCTCTTAAGGCAGGTTCTACTATACTGACATAGTCAGTGTTGATTGGCTGAATATTTGTAATGACATTATGAACAAGTGCCTATTTTATCTTGGCAGAAGCTGTTGAATCATATAAGACGGCTCCTACAACAGTCATCTGGTCTGAGACTATTCTGTTTGCAAAGAAGGTAAATATTTTGGCTGTTTCAAATATAAGAACACGTTCAAATATATTTACAGACTAATATAATAGCTAATCAAACGTCCAGATACTTGATGCGCAAAGTAAAACATTTTCAAGAATAACTCCTTTATTTCCCCACCAAACACTATGTTGTGACCACTGTTTAGAATCGTATCTGCGAGACGATCCTAAAGAGTGGACACAAAAAAGGGTTTGCTTGTTTTTAGTATTTTAGTACGCGCATTCATTTGTTGATCTGGCTAATACATTTCTCAACTTTAGTATATGTATAAAATTTTGTCTTAACCTTCAAAGGGCGACCCGATTGGCATTTGCCAACAACTAGGACCTAGACGATGTGCCACATGATCAGTTTGAGCAGACATTATTTTACAGAACGATACACCTTACCGTTTTGAAATGAGCCTCTTGCATTCTGTAACTGGTGATTGCTTAGTGCATAGTGAAAACAAATCAGAAAACTACTTGGGTATCTTTCTGTAGCTCTTTTAATCTTCACTAAGCTACCACCTGATATAACTCTGGTATTGATTTATTCAGTTTTGCAAGGAAATTGACAAGCACTTACCTTCAACAGTGTCTACACTCAGGTATATGTCACCGACAGGCTCAACGGTGCCAGCTATCTGTGATATAGTGCCGTACACAGAAACAATTTTGTTTCCAATGTCCTGATAGTCAACTGTTACCGGTTGAGACACGTGCTCGGTGATTTTCCAGTCAGGCTGGCAAAAACAAATTCTTTGTTAAATAAGATATAAATATCCCGTTAACTACAGTGCTCCCTCTCTATAACGACACCCTTTGAATACGAAGATTGTGTGTGTTGTTCAGAGGGAGTTGTTATAGGGAGGGAAAATCAAACATAATTAGCTTGTTTGCAGATCCCCAGATAAGGCGTATTTCGAGAACTAAAACCGTTATGCCTCTATCAAACCCTATGGTGTGACCACTCTTTAGAATCGTCACAAAGTGACGATTCTAAAGAGTGGTCACAACATAGGGTTTGATGGAGGCATAAAGAAAATACGATGAAAAAACGTTGTTTCTGGAGCCTTGTTGTTTCGGAAACAGTGACATGCGTTGTTGTAAGGAGGGAATCGTTATTGAGAGGGCCGTTGTAGGGAGGGAGCACTGTAGTTCATCGATAAGGTCACCAAAAGGCACAACGACAAACAGCACAAGCCAACATCACACGCCGTCTGAACAAGGACTCCATTGTGTATCTCAATCTCTAGTTCTATGCCTGCGGTTTATTACTATATTAGTTATACAGTTCTTTCCAAGGGTACATGTCGATTTATTCCCGGCTGAGGAAAATCATGTTGCCCGAGCCGTCAGGCGAGAGTTACATGATTTTACCAGCCGGGAATAAATCGGCATGTACCCTGGGAAAGAACTGTATAACGAAATTATTATACTGCAAAGTTTTACGGTTCGGATAATTTATATAAATCCATTTTGGCATGTTGAATCACTAAACACGCTAATTCCCCTAAAAGCGCCCCAATACATTTATTTCTACCCGAAGGTATCCGAAGTGGTCTGTATTGTATTTCATCGGCGTTCGCGTTATTATAGATGGCTGGACGATTTAATAACTCCTCTAAAAACTGTTTTATTGGTCATTTCAAACAATGATGTTTTTTAATTCATTCCTGCATTGTTTTCTTTACGTATCAATAGTTGTCTATTATGAATTTTTCTATTGTTTAGCCGAGTCGAGAGGTCGGTCTTTTGGTTTCTGACCATAATATGTGGGGCCTGCCATAGGGGATTTCTATGTACCCTGTAAGCTCACAGGGTACATGGACTCATGTACACGGCTAGTTAACCAATCAGAAGTGAGGATTTTACTTTGCAGTATAATAATGAAATTTGCATTTATTTATTGCAAGTCTTCATATTTGCGAAACGGTTTAACAAAATTAGATTGAAGACGACACTTAGAAATTTAGCTCCGATAGTGTTAACGCCCCTGTGCATACTGTCCCTGAATAAGGACATAGGCAAACAGTACAGACCTAGATCAGAGGACTCCATCTGCTTCAGTCCTCTGACCAGGGTCTCAACTATTTTCTGACCCACATCGACGTCAATGGCTTATGGAAGCAAATAGTTTGTTTCTTGTGCATCTTCAACATGAAAGGAACATGGATGGGTTCCAGAAAAGAATTTGGATGGGTTTTTCTTAACTCATTGCCTCATATTGACGCTTTCGATCCCTCTGTTAAAGCAACGTTGTACAACCTTTAATATATATAGAGAGAGCATTTGCTCCATATGGAGCAATGCTCTTTTTATCACAATAGTTTCAAAACTACACAATTCTAAAACATCCCTTTTCTCTATTAAATGCTCCTTTTCGGTAGATTTATTCAAAGAGGTTGTGTATAAAAACAATAGCCTATGAGGTAATGGGTTAAATAATATGGGAATGGATAGGTTAATGCCTACTGTCTCTAAACTATAGGCAACACAATAAATATATTCTGAAAGTGGGAGATCCTTCGAAAGCAAAACTAGCAAAGCGAAAAGAGAAAATTACAGACTCGGTTTTATTGAGTATGTTCATGAGTAGTAATTAAAAGTGCAACACTACTAACGCCCTCTAGCACCGGCTTAAGCAGTATTCAATTTTCAAAACTAATAACATAAAAACTCGTCATATGACTCTCTTACCAGGATCTACACTCTTTACCTTGCAGCTATTTTCCAAAGGTTAATCAGCAGAATAATTCTTACAGAAATACCTATTAAAATGCATATGAAATCGATTCATATCACATATGTGGACGAACCCACTAAGGAAATTAGACATGAGTGAGGTTAAACGTCCTAAAACGTATATAGTCCGAATCTTGTTGGATTGAATATTCGCTTCAATTTGAGTGACCCGTATTCTACTGGCATGATAAGACCTGACTAACACTTTAAGTAATAAATAGTCATGTTAGAAATAATGTCATTATGAATATTAACCCTTTCCCTGTTCTGTATTTAGGACAAATTTCAATACCTGCTGAATATTCAATAACAAAATAGTCATAAAGAAATATGGAAGGTGGAACTAAATGTCCCAGCTTCACGTTCATACCAATTATTAGTGGTTATTCCATCTTGGCTGTCCAAAACCGGGCGTTATTTCGAAATTTGCAAGTGGGTAGTTAGACCCCTTATATATAATATAACACTAAATCGACCCAATCATTTTGTTACCTTTTAGACCATGTAGACCAGCGAAATGGCCCCCTGTGATTGACTTCATAGCAGCAAACATGATATGAATTTCTGAGCATTGTGTATTAAATTATTCAGGGGAAATGCAATTTAAGAAGGAGCAATCTCATTAAAAATGCAACATACGATATGTTTGCAAATATTTAACCTTCCTTATTTACTTAATGCAAAATACACAAAATAACGTCAAATGGAAACAAAAGCGTCATGTCATATGTTATTTGATTGGTCTACCCACCAGAGGGTTGATACGGAAGCCAGTTCCAGTCATGTCAAACGTCATTGTGTAACTATCCATCTGGCAATTGTTGAAATCGGCAGTTAAGACCCCATACCGTGGCATACATGTTGTTCTTTCTCTTGCTACGAAAGTCGCCAAGTTCAATTTCAGGGTCTGTAAAGGTGTATCATTAGACAATAATTAATGGACAAATATTGGTAGGTAAACATGCAGATTATTGCATAACTGTGAATCGAATCAGTACAACCACATCGCCATAGTCAGCTCCCAGATAATGATAATAGTTAAAACATATAGTAATTCTCTCCATTACAGCTACTTAACCCTTCTCTTGCTGAATTTTAAAATTCATTTCTCATTCTTTACCCATGCCCTGTTGTATAATTACATATATCTTCACTGTGTACAAGTATTTCACTGTGCAATCACTGCTGTGGAGTGCACTGGTTGCACACTCAACTTGTAAACAGTGCAGACCCTAATGAGGCAGCTCCTGCAGGAACTGTCTCATCTGGGTCTTCAATATTTACAGGTAGGTATATTGACGTGAATAGCAAGCGAAGGGTTAATGTTATTCTCTAATTAAAATGTTGAAACGGCACAATGACGATGGGCAATAGATTATTTACAACCTAACTGTAATGTAGTTATGGCTTCTTCATATTTCAGAACCACTCTAAGCAGCTATGGTGCTTAATGCACTATTTTTAACTTTTAGCCCGCTTCATCGAATGGGTCATTAGCTTTTACGTGATAAGGCTGACATTGTTCTGCTTCAAAATGTGAGATTAACAAACAATGGGTTCAGGTGGAATGCGTTAAGTTACAAACGATAGATCTGTATTCCGTAAGGAACTCGAAAATGCGAAGAAACTGAGCATGGACGTCACTGTACATTTTTGACGGTTGGGTTGCAAGTTTTGAATGGTACAACAATTTGATTGGTGATATCCATACTTTCGAACGCAATTAGAGTAGAAATCAATTTAAAAACGCATTATATAGAGGAGATAAATCAGAGACTTATTCTAACTGTGACATTGTGGGTAAAACTCAACGTCAATAATAACGTTGCGATGTAACATTCTTCAGCCGTGTGCCCTCGACATTGACACATATCGTGTAGGTCACATCACACAATTTCTACGAGTACTCATTAACACTTATCCTGGTGTATGTGGCCGGACTCACATTTGCAAACAGTTGGACCTAGGCGAGATGTAGAGACATTTCATACGGATCCAAGCTGTTTGGCACTCAGTCAATAGTTTCTCTAAAGTTTTTTCGGATTTAAGAAGTCAAAATTGCACCAGGTCCAAAGTTGAGTAGACATTGTATTTAAATGGGTACGAATTAACCAGCTTCTGTAGGCTAAATAACATCGTTATATAAAAGACAGAAGAATATAACGTTTGACTATGTTTACGCTAAAAGATAACGTTGATGGCAGTCTTTGACACATTCAATCTTCAAATGCAAGTTAAAAATTGGAAACAATGTAAATTGTTGCACATTGAAAATGTATCCTTGGTTAGTATCGTATAAAACTTCAGAATTGCTATATTTGGCGCCTTTCACCTTTTCCATTCCAGGGTAACTTATATGTAAAAATATGTATCGATAGAAGGCTAAACCCTTAATCAACCGAATGATTAAAACTGACTCCTCTTTCTTTGTTTATTAATTACACAAAACGTTGTATCAACATTTACAAAGACCTATGATAACACATGATCATAGGTCTTTGACATTTATCACCGAAGAAAATAAGTTGTATGATCAACAATACTGACTGTGATCAAAGGGTTCCCTTAGGAGCCCTTTGATCTGGATATATACTGTTTTAAAGGTCTTATATAATTGGTTCCCGTATATTAAGTATTAGTTATTTTTACTTACCGTTATGTCAATTCTGATCTTCTCAAAATACCCCTTGTAGGATAAGGATGCGGCAGTATACTCCACAGTAGAGGGCACAGCAACTGAAACACGGTTATCGTTAATCCTGTGAACACTGACTATATAGAGTTGAAAGGCCCACAAGTATTTAACTATATAGTTCATTTAGTATAGTCCAGCATAATTCATCTGACGTTGCTGACCTCTGTGATCATACTTTCACACTACGCTGGGTTTATAATATATATAATAATATGTATACTAAAATACACTGTATAACTTTCAAATTGAAGGAGCAGAAACTTCAAGGAGAGATCATTCTGCAATGCGCAGCTCTAAAACATAAAAACGTATGTCCTGCACATTTACTATTCATGGTTTTTATGTCAAATATAAACTGAATAACTTTCAAGTTGAAGGAGGAGCTCGCAACACCGACTTCTCCTGTTTCATGTAAATGCTCAAAGTTTAAGAGGAGATAATTCTGCAATGCCCAGTGCTAAACACATGGAAATTGCATCATGCACATTTTCCATTCCTGGTTATTATGTATACCAAATATAAATTCAATAACTTTAAACTCAAGGAGAAGTTTGCGACACCAACTACCCACGTTCAAATGCGGACGGACAGACAGACCGACCGACCGCCCGACTGACCACCGGACAGGGTGATTTCTGTACACCTCCTCAAACAAGTTTGCGGGGTATAATGAAGCTAATCTTGTATATTGAATCGCAATTTCCAGGGGTTTCCCCCAATTTTAATTTGTGAATTATCTCAAGCTATATGCGATCTGACTAACATTTGCAAAACGCTGGGATCCAAATGATGCTTTCAGCGTCCTTGCAAACAGAGAAGTTTCAGATCATATGGCTCCTATAGGAGCCGCAAATCAGGATGTGTTCTGTTTGCCTGTGATATAACTTGGATCAAACTCAACAGTTGTTCTCAATGCAAGCATTCCTGTGTACATATGCCATTATAAAAACATAATCCGATTAATATAAATGGTGACATTATTTCTTACATGAATGTTCATGGAGTTAATGGTTTAAAGCTTAACTCTTTTGGCGCCAATTTTAAAAGTGCCGTCTGCAATAATAATTTCATATTAAATATAATTCCAAACTAAATAATAAAGGTATATTAGTAAAACATTTGTATTTAAAAACATGTATGCGTGGGCTAAAATAATACATAAAACAGTGAAGTCCCAGGTCAGATGCAGCCTTGAAAAGGCGGCATCTGACCTGGGACTGCATTGTTTTCAATGGTGCCATCAGGCGACATTGGCGCCGAAAGAGTTAACCCTTTCGGCGCCAAATTTCTAATTGTCGTCTGCAATCCTAGTTTGTTAAATCATTCAGTAAAAAAAGGAAATGAGATAAATAAATGCAAATTTCAAAGGAATAAAGCACATATATAGAAATAGAGATTGAGACAAATAGTGAAGTCCCTGATCAGACACCGCCTTGAAAAAGGCGGCGTCTGATCTGGGACTGCACTATTTGTCGAGGTGTATTTACTAGACTGCGGCGGTGAAAGGGTTCAACGAATAGGATGTATGTTACAGTCAGGGGTTTCGGCATAAAAATGTTTAGTATGTGCACAAGTGTTGATACTGACAATTTAACAAGCTGTTGGCAAATATTATTTGATAATAAAAATGATAATAATAAAATATCTGTAAAGTATTTGGAACCACTTTGGTCCCAGGACTGTAGATTGCACCATTCTCGTCCTTTTCGAAAAATTATGTTAGCTGAAAATTCCATTGCAATCATGTTTAGAAGTTACCCGGTTGACTAAAATTTTGAGAGAATGTTGGCAGATCGGCAAACAAATCAGATCCTGATGAAACGCCGATTTACTTGGCGATTCATTTGGATACAAACTGTATGCACATACCAGCCAATACGCCATTAGCAAAGGTTTAAATCCCTAACGTCTCAACAAACCCTCTATTGCTGCTGCTATTATATACTATGTTTGGTTATATTACCTAGATAATTATCATATCAACGGCTCGCACTGGGTTCTCTCGATGAAAAGAAATTGAAGTTGGCATTCTGTAATTATTTAGAAATCTAAATTTTAGGCAGATGACAATTCGCTATGTTTAACTGTGATGTTATATTTTCTGGTTATACCTTACAGAAATACAGCTTGGGGTATTGAACAAAACCTAGCATCTAAATATATTTATTAACTCTGTATAACATGGTCTGACACATGACGCTCTTATACTGATATTTCGTTTCAAATATTGGAGGATTTGGCCCACTTAGTGCAGACATATTATACATACACAGTAAAACCTCGATAATTCGAATTTTAGGTATAGAAGAGTTTAGACCCTTTTAGGCAGGTGGATGCCTAGAGGAGCTTTCTGCATGACTTTCACCATGCATTAAGCTGCCACCTATCTTAAAGATCGATAATAATACGTATTTTAGTGTTCGGATAATCGAAGTTTTACTGTACATACGTTTACCGACACCTATTTAGTTCCATGCATAATGTCACAAGGAGTTAGTTTGCGTTAAAGAAAGGGAGCTTTCTTTTCATCATGTGATTTAAGTGCGTATTGGTTAACTCATTACCTAATAGGCTATTTTTAGATACAACATCTTAGAATTAATCTACCGAAAAAGAGCAGTAATAAGAAAAAAGGAAAATTTTAGAAATTTGTAGTTTGAAACCATTGTGATAAATAGAGCATTTGCTCTTAAAGGAGCAAATGCTCTATTTATCACAATGGTTTCACAAAGTGACTTAAACAGGGTCGTGAAAAGTCGTCACTATCAGGGAAAGGGTTAATCCTTATTAAAGATGTGTAAACTTTATGTCTGTTCCATTTTCAAGAAATATGCAGCAACTCTTACCAACTAAACGTTGAGTACTTTAAGAACTTTTGAAAGCGCTTGGTTTCATATGAGACTGCAAATATATCAGCGTCTCATTTGGACCAAACTACAAATATGAGTAATGCAGGAAACACCACCTATAGAACAAACAGTTTTTTACCCTTTACTCCATAAATACGCATTTCTACGCTTTCGCAAACAGAGTAGACAATAACCGATATGATCCGTCTGATCAGGGTCTGCTTTGTTTGCTTATGCTATAGATCTAATATAGATATATTATACTGTTTCTGCCATGGCTAAAAATGCGTGTCCCCATGTCCTATTGTTACAACTTAACCTAATTAATATTCATGACATCATTATTTCTTACATGAATATTCATGGAGAAAAGGGTTAAATTGCAAAGCTGTTGTGCAATTACCATGGTAACCCTTATAACGCATATTTGTTAAAGTGGAACAGTCCATCAGGTTAACCCTTTCGGTGCCATATTTCAAATTGTTGTCTGCAATTCAATGTTGTTAAATCATATGGTAAAATAAGGAAAGATCAATAAATGCAAATTTCAAAGGAATAAAGCACATATATAGAACTACAGTTGAGCCAAAAAGTGAAGTCGCTGATCAGACGCCGCCTTAAAAAGGCGGCGTCTGATCTGGGACTGCACTATTTGTCGTGATGCATATTTGCGACATTGTCGGTGAAAGGGTTAAGCGTCCTCTCAATATGAAAGGCGTAAACGTACTAGTAGATGTTTAATGACAACCCATAGAGCGGTGCTCTATGAATCCTTTGGTCTGGTTCTACACTCTTTGCAAATACCAGCTCACGTGTGACATGTGTTCAAAATGTAACGGTATTACACAGAAATTTACGTACGTGTTAGGTACTCCTTTGGTGTACTGCCTGCCGTCATATCAGCACAGTATATTTTGAGTTTTGTATTCTGATTATTACCGTGCAAAACCGTGAGCCAGTACTCGCCATCCGCGTAGTTTGGATTGCATCTCCGAAGTGTCTCACAGTCCCGAACCTCTGCAAAGTAACATATTACATAAATGAGAGACTTTAATTCGTTATGTTGACAGCAATGCAACCTTAACCCGATATCCACAGCCTCGCATTTACAAACAAGTTGGATCTAGATGAGATGCCGAGAAACTTGGCATGTCACCAGGATCCAAGCTGACTGACACTCCGACGAATCGGTGTAGTCAAAATTGTTCCAGTTCAATGTTATATTTCACTTAAGGAATTATAGAATATGTTTTGTTTTCATGGAGGAATAAAAAATTGGTCAAACTGTATGAAACCGTATGAAGTGTTTCAACTGTAATAAAGTTTGTTCTACTTTAACAGCCAATCACATTGGCGGACTCCAATATTGAATTCACGGAGTGGTTGCTTTAAAGAAGTTCTACCGCTAATAACTTTCATCGAATAACTAGTGACGCAGAAATTCCAGGTTGATTGATATGATTTGATAAATGTTATATACATGTATTATCTATTGCAATTAATGTTATATACATGTATTATCTATTGCAATTAAGCCCATTACACATGCTGTCTGATTGAACAATCATTTATCATTTCACCCTTTTACACGTTTTCGACGCCATAGTCGATGGAAAAACGACTCACAGGCTATGTAGCATAGGGAGAATATGTGATTACTTTTGGTATCTCACCAGGGTCCATGCTTATAAAGCTTTTAGTTGAGTCTGAGTTTTGTTCTCAAGCTTTTGATTGGTTAGATTTGAGTTCTCAAGCTTTTGATTGGTCAGATTTGAGCCAAAGGCTCAAATCTGACCAATCAAAAACTTGAGAACAATCTCAGACTCAACTAAAAGTTTTATAAGCATAGACCCTGGATTCCAACAATTTGACACATCATTTATATTTGAGAGGAAACCGCATTCTGACACTTAAAGCATGTGATGAAAAGCATGTGGCGCCTGAAATATTGTTCACCTTGGCCTTTCATCATACTCCTGAACCAGGTTCACGAGAGAACATTGGCATGGTAACTGGCATCGACATGTGTCGCTTTACAGAAATATACTAGTACTTTATATATATGGGTGTGTAGTGATATGTACATAAAAGACACATGCGGTTGCTGTAAGAGATACATTTTATTCACGATACAACACTGGGACCTTTGTAAATTATACATATAGACACATACTATCGCACACTGCTGTTACATCGGTCCAATTTCCATTCGACTGACAAGTTGTGCGCACATCGGTCGTAGAAGGTATGAAACTTCTTATGCAGTTGTATTCACCAACACATCCAGCTGTCCTACATGGTGCCTCCACTCTGGCATTTTGTATATTCCCAATTATGCTGCAATAACCTAAAAGCAGTAAGAACACAATACAGAACATTAATTGACATTAATAGTAGGCAAAGTTATCTATAGTTTATACATGTAGTATGAAAACCAACGGTAAATACTCTGTGATCATAATGAAAATGTTTAATATGCTTGAAAACATATTGAAGTCTCAATAAAGATATATCTAATACAGTAAAACCTCTCTCTTACGGCCACTAAATTGTGTTTAATTAGTTGGTATTTAGGGCAGGTGACTCCTTAAAGCAATGTGAAAGTAAAACAGAACACTCCTATAGGAGCGTTCTGTTTTACTTTTACCTTGCTATAAGCAGTCACCTGCCTTTAACACAAAATGCTTGATATAATTTAGTGGTCGTTATAGAGATGTTTTACTGTAAAACTGTCGGACATACAGAAAATAACCTCATAACTCACCAACACATCGATGTGGTACTGACGGCAGGCATTTTTCAGTCAGGGAACAAGGTTCAGAGGAGCAACTACCCATGATGACCTGTAGAAAAACTTATAGAACAGGCATCGAGGTTATACAACTTTGTGCTTGAGTCTGAGATCATTATCATTCATCCGATTGATCAGACGTTTAGCTTCCTCGTAACCTGACCCATCAGACACTTGAGAATGAACACAGACTCATACTAAGACATTTCATAACCTCGGATCCAGAATAACTAACACTCTGGATCCAAAGTTACACAACGTCTGCGGCTGAGTTCATTCCCATGTATCTGACTGGACAGATAGTGTCGAGTTACTTTTACTATTTAACCCTTCTCAAGCTAGGCGCGCCTTAACTGGTAATTTCAAACCACTGGGTTCGGATTCGACACCGAGTAACTCGGCCTTACATCTGGGTCCATGCTTATAATACTTTTAGTTGAGTCTGAGTTCGTTCTCAAGTTTTTGATTTGTCAGATTTGAGACTTTAGCTCAAATCTGACTAATCAAAAGTTTGAGAACTCAAATCTGATCAATCAAAAGCTTGAGTATTCAGTCTGTTTGACACTCGGTCCGTAATTTCTCAAATGTTGTCCGAATGAAGTCCAACAAATCAGACAATGAGTAGACATTAGATGTCTATTATATTTTTGGCACGCGAAGGGATAGGCCTCGAGGTTAATGCACTTGATCTAAGTATGTATTCCGAATCTAATTGTCATCTGCAAGACTTCTAGTGCCGATTTGACCATTTTAAATTTTAGTGCCGATTTGCCGATTGTGAAACACACATTAAAGACCTTGACCAGAGACCCCATCCCCGGAGTTAAACCATTCTGCCATTATATTGTATCAATATTGACTGACACTAGTGACAACTAGTGGTCGACGGTGTGACGTAGTTACAGGTGAGGTGTAACTGTTGTAAACTGTCTATAGACTTAACACTTTCATGTAAAGACTAATTAGCCGAAATTATTCAAGTTAAACCAATTTAATGTTAGTTTATTTGATGGTGTTAGATATGATTGTACTAGAGTTCTTTTCTGAGTGATTACGTTATATTTAACCACTTACTTGATTAGTATTCTGGTAAGAAATAATATTTGTAAATAATTACAGGATAATTTGACCTAAGCGTGTCTACTCTTTTTTACAATGGCACCATAAGCGTCTCTATCAGGGAAAGGGTTGATGTGCAATTAGGCTATAGCAGTGTTTCAGATATACTGCTTATAAATATATAGTTTGCATGCCATTTAACCATTCGCTTGCTATTCACGTCAATATACCTACCTGTAAATAGAGAAGACCCAGATGAGACAGCTCCTGCAGGAGCTGTCTCATCAGGGTCTGCAGTATTTACAAGTTGATTGTGCAACCAGTGCACTCCACAGCAGTGATTGCACAGCGAAATACTTGTACAGAGCGAATATATATGTAATTATATAACAGGGCATGGGTAAAGAAGGAGAAATGTATTTTAAAAATTCAGCAAGAGAAGGGTTAACCCCTTCACTGTCCTATATTTATTCCAAATTTCTATACCTACTGAATAATCATGAAGAAAATAGTTTTAAGAGGAAAGAGGAACATTGAAGTCATTTTCCAAACTACAGAAACAAAACCGTCTGGTCTGGATCTATTCTATTTGCAGACAAGGCGTTTAAATGCAGGAAAGGCTTAAACGTATTTTTCGAAATGGTATACATACAGTAAAACAATTCTAACCCGTGATTGTTTTTAAGAACAATTTAGGTCTTTTAGGCAGGTGAAAGTCATACAGAAAGCTCCAAACTAGCTTGCGGTATGATTACGACCTTCATTAAGCTGTCACCTGTTTGAACGAACGGCACTGATACTTTTGAAACGTTTACGAAGGAAACCTATTAAATATTGGGATTGTATTATGTTTGCAACATGAGAAGGATTAAACTCCTCCATTTGCAATGCCTTGTACTGCCTTTGAGATACTCCTTTAACAATTTGAAATGCATTGTGCTGCCTTTGAGATACTCCTTTAACTATTTGAAATGCCTTGTGCTGCCTTTGAGATACTCCTTTAACTATTTGAAACGTTTCCGAAGGACAATGAAATGACTGACTTAACACTATATCCTGTAGTCTATTTCAATATGCGTTTATGTATGCAGACATACACACGCACGAATGCATACACGCACACGCATACATTATCTTGCTTCGTGGTTAGGAACAGGCATGTCGCAAATGATTATGTGCGTGAATGCGTGCGTGCGTGTGTGTGTGTGTGTTTAAGTTAGCAGGAATGACGAGACCTGTACTTCGTAGTCCATTGCTTACTCCACTGAACAAATATTGTTGGCTCAAATTTGGATCTGTTACATTTGGATTACTTACTTCATGTTCGATCAAGCGTTTGAGACAATATTGACCAAGAGTCAGGATACAAGCTTTTGAGAACTAGTAATCAGTCCTGACGGAAATGTATCCAAGCTTTTTGCGGGTGCATTTATGGTTATTTTCTTGCAACTGTGTTACTGGTTATTTCTTGCAACTGTGTTACTGGTTATTTCTTGCGAGTGTGTTACTGGTTATTTCTTGCAACTGTGTTACTGGTTATTTCTTGCGAGTGTGTTACTGGTTATTTCTTGCGAGTGTGTTACTGGTTATTTCTTGCGAGTGCGTTACTGGTTATTTCTTGCGGGTCCATTACTGGTTATTTCTTGCGGGTCCATTACTGGTTATTTCTTGCGGGTCCTTTACTGGTTATTTCTTGCTGGTCCATTACTGGTTATTTCTTGCTGGTCCATTACTGGTTATTTATTGCGAGTCCATTACTGGTTATTTATTGCAGGTTTATTACTGGTTATTCATCGCGGGTATATTACTGATTATGTCACGCAGGTGCATTTCTGTGTGCCTTTTTTCTGAGTATAACGCTCAATTTGTTTTCCTGAATCTAGAACACAGAATACATAAATACAAAATAGATTTTCTCGTTATCCAGTCAAAGCAAATTGACAAGATATTTATGAGAGGCATATTAATTTGTTTAGAATGTTATTGTATACTATTAAAATGTACTATTACTACTAAATGATGTAACCTTAGTGCAGTTTATTTATAGATTCATTTGCACCTACAACGCAGTACGCGGATCAAAGCTCGGGAACAAAGATGCCATTGCGAAATGGAATTTTAGTAACCAATTTTAAATATTAAGCAACAAAGTCGCTAATGAAATAGGCTGGGGTTTAATTTGTTTGGACCAAATTCTATAGCGTTCAGCTTTGAAGTAAAATCTATATTTTAATGGTATGTGGGGCTTTTGTGTTTTTATTATCAATATCATCCACTTCTAGCAAACAATTCGAATCAGACAATTCAAATTCAATTGATATCAAATGGAATTTGAAAATTACGCATACCAAAATAGTCAGGGAGGAGCCAGTAGTGCCTACCGTGCACCCCGCTCCCCACCCTAGACTTTTTTCATGGGTACCAAAATGTTCAGAAAAGTGTCCTGAATCAGAATGCGTTTATGTTGCGCATGTTCATACATCAATATATTACTGGTCATTTACATGCATACTTACATATACATGTATTAGTTGTGTTACTTAATAATCTTGTTTTCTAAAACATTTCTTGTTGCCAGCCTTTTGAAAGTAATTGAGATGTAATTAATTACATTTTGCAAAGTAATTGCAATTTAATTAATTACATGAATAAAACCCATATAATTGTAATTGTAATGGTAATTGACCTTTTATGAATGTAATAGCAATTTAATTAATTACATTGCCATGTAATTAACCCCAGGTCTGATTAAAAGGCCATCCAAAACAGGAAATACCAGTATTTCGGGTGAAACCTGACAACTATTACAAAGAACACTTCGACGCAATCATTTGCTCCGAATCGAGTTTCAAGATTTAAATAACTTTGATGACGATAATCAGCGAATTGAAAATAAGGAAATAGAGACTACAGAAGATGATAGTCTTTAGGGATGCTTTCAGAGACTTCAATGAAGGAAAAGAGAATTATTAAGATGAAATCATCTATTGTTGTCTAGTCCTGTATTGTGTTGATGATGACATTTTGGTTTCGTATATGCTGTTAGCCAATTTCAACATTGGGACAGTGAGATAGAAAAAGGATAGAAAGGGTGTTAACGCTTTCCTGTTATGTATTTAGGCCAAACGTCAATACCTGCTGAATATTCATAAACAATATAGTTTTAAAACAATATGGATGGTAGAATATTGTAGACAGTTTAGAAAGCAAAGAAATAGATCTATCGAATTCCATTAACAAACAGAGTAGACCCAGATCACACGGCTCTTCTAGGAGCCATCTGATCTGAGTACTCTGCAAATGCGCGAAAACACGTTTATATGAGGGAAAGGGTTAAAGAGCCTGAGCCTGACCTGACAAAAATCGTTCAATGAGAACACAACTGTGTAGAGAAGGGCGTTAGTGTGTGTAGAAACTATCCACAGTAAGCAAACTAGAAGTTTTTGTCGCTAAAAAATACGGACATACGGACGTACAGACAGACGGACAGACGGACAACTCTCACAAAACAATGTCTCCCCCATATAGATATGGGGGAGACATAATTAAGGTTGTGCTTCATGTATAAACTACAGGATATTATAGGAAAGAAATAATTTACCAATGTTCTTCTCCTCATGCTCTTTCCATGTATGAAGTTTCAATCCAATGGCATGAGCCATATATAAGTTATCGTCCGGACAAAAGAGTGTGAAAAAATGTACAAGGGGCAATAATGCCAGATAAATGGCAATTAATGAAGCCAGAGCTATGGACCTTGTGCATGAGACTTCCTCTCATTATGCTCTTTCTATATATGAAGTTTCAACCGACTGGCATCAGGCATATAAAGTTATCGTCTGGACAAGAGAGTGTGACAGACAGACGGACAGACAGACAGACGGACAGACAGACAACTCTCATGAAAGCAATATGTCTCCGTCATATAAATATGGGGGAGACATAATTAAGGTTGTGCCTCATGTATAAACTAACGGGGATAATAGGAAAGAATTCATTTACCATTGTTGTGAAGGTAGCAAGAGGCTAGTCAGAGCTTGTTGCAGATATGGATAAAAGTACAAGTATGAGTCATGCAGGAAACATCATACAAAGCACACAGCCTCCCGAACAGCAACACAACTAGAAACAACATCAAATGTACATATCTATCAAAACACAAAGACTCGCACAAAGACAAAACAAACAAACAATAGGGGGAAGTTGGAAGTACCGCCTAAGTCTTGGAACGGTCAAAGACAATACTGCAGTAATCACTTGAGGGGTTTAACCTGTTTAGGGGCGCCCAGCCCCACAGTTATTCCATCTTCACCCTAAAAGTCAAACAGTGTAATACTTAAGAAGTAGAAACAAAACATAAGAAGTAGTAACATGGTTACAGATGGTTTAACTGGTATAACGCTTACCGATACTGACCAAGATGTAGACAGAGGATATCTACTTGAGGATAGTCCGCTATAGGAAGACAGAAAGGAATCAAATAAGGCAACAGTAAAAACGGATGGGCAGTTGGAGGTATGGAGCGATTTCATCTAGACCTCAAAGAAAGCCAACACGAAATAAGAAGCCTCCTGGTAAATACAATGATTTTATTTTGTTTCAGATAGCTTAATATAAGCCAGTGGATAGGAAAATGGCTTGCAATACAGATATTAATGGATTTAGACATATGAACTAAGGTAGACAGTGAAATAGCCCATCAATTAAATAGTTTTGTAATGAAGTGAAGTTTACATTACATTATTCATTTTCTTATTTTGAACTTTTTTAACTCTAAATAAATTTTGTTTTGCACTGTTGAGATACAGTCTCTCTAACGGGATGGAGACGAGGGTGAACAGTTTTGTGGAAATCAGTGTACAATACGATAGTTCGGACATTAAATTATGATTGCCATAGCATTGTTGATGAAATGATATTGGTAGAGTGAGAAGATTATGAAGCAATGGCATTTGCTTTTATTTTCAAAAAGAAAACATTTTTGAGAAATTTAGACTATTTTTGGCTAATTCATTTAATTTATCCTGATTTTTGACGTTTGAATGCTAATACGTCGCTGCAGTTCAATTTGACAGAACATGCGACATGATTAGGACAAAATGGTAAATTCTAATAATTCTTTTCGATTAATTTAATGACGGATACTCATCATTTTTTAAAGTGGTGGAGTACGTAACTATGTTGAAATTTCATATTTAGTAATCTCTGATCATATGTTTTTGATGAGGCAAATTTTGTTTTATTCGGGCTTCTATGTTCACTTCATGGTTCAAAATTAATGCGCGAGATAATCTGAACTTTTTTGGACAGACAAATTGTTTTATGGCTGGTAAAGAGATTGACTTTTATTACTTTTTCATTTGTATGCTGCTGCATCTTGCAATAAGGTTGGTATTTGCCAAAGTGTGTTGTTTTTGTTAAGTTGCACCCAGCTGATAAGTAATTATATTTTTGAATATTTAATGGTGCCATTTCCCATTTGTCAACTGGCACTTTTGAATGTAAGACCATTTATGTGCAGACTAACCCCCAAAATCTTGCTGAGAAAGACAACGAGAGAGGATAGTGTGGTTTAAGAAGTGTGTGGTTTAGGATGTGTCTTGAATTCAATGAACCTGGGCAATTATTCTGGTCAAATTAATTATTTTAACCCATTCCCTCATAGGCTATTTTAGACCTAACTTCTTTGAATAAATCTACCGAAAATGACCATTTACTAGCACAAAGGTAAATTTAAGAAATGTGTAGTTTTGAAACCATTGTGATAAATAGGGCATTTGCTCATATGGACCAACTACCTGTGGTTTCAAAAAGTGCCTTATAAAGATTCGTCAAGAGGAGTCATTAGGAGGGAATGAATTAATATGTACTTTTGCTCTAACTACTCTGAATGTTTATTGTTAAGGATAGATAGCGATACCATACAGGATGGAAAATAAACATTATTATGGGTTTAGTGTGGTTACCATTTTGTATTTTAAGAATGCGTTTGTTTCTCGTCTCAGTATGCTCTACTACTACTCTACTTGTATACAGCTGCACACAGTATCATTGAAGATGGTTTCGCCCCAACGTGTGTGACTGCTTGAATATTAACCCATTGTTGTACGAGTTTAAGACCAGTTACATATATGCGTAGTATAAAATTATGTAATAAAGTTAATACATTACCATCGGCCAGTCCTTTCTATCGAAGTATATATTGTTACTTCCCATTTTCCAATATTTTTCCTTTGCCTCAGTACTGTTGATTCTATTTAATGTACAGCTGTTTTCTTTTTTGTTGTAATCGAAGGATTTGCACTTCTTTACAGAGAGACATTCCCTTACACAGTCAGTTAGAGATAAATTTTCATATTCATCAAGCAAATGATGAACCAGTTTTTTCTCAATTCCGAATCGTGGTAAACTGAATTCCATTTCCGAAGTCTGAGGTACGATTTGCAGGACAGAAAACGTTACCAAAACGATAACTGAATAACACGGCATTGCCACAGACTAAGCAGAGGTTAAGTACATTCTTACCTAGACAGACCAACTATTCTCCAATGTTTTAAACGTGCGGAGTGGTAAGTTAAATATTAATGTTCTCCTAGTTTAACCCTTGACTTCATGTAGATTCATTAAGAAATAATGACTTCATGAATATTACATAGATGAATATTTATAATGGCATTATAGAATATTGAATATCTTATCGTTGTATAAACTTTAGAATCATATCGATATAGCTCCATAGTCAAACAGAGTTAACCATGGTCAGACGGCTCTTACAGAACCCGTCTGATATCGGTCTCCTCTGTTTTTAAAGACGTTTGCAGGCATGTATATAACGAAAATGTTAAATAATAACAAGGTCGAGTTACATCGAAATGATTTATCCATTACACTAAGGCTCACTGTCACAATTTCGCAGTGACCAACAAGAGTAATATTCCTTTAAACATTTTCTCTCTAATTCAGCCCAAATCGCTTTCTAACAAGTCAGGTAAAGTCGATGACAAGCAAATTACGTGTTTGATCGTTAGACCAAATTAAGCTTTCAATCAGTATCTTGTATTACTTTGTGTTTTTAAATCAGTTTTACCATGCATATTACATGAACGCATCAATTCTATCAACATGGGAATTACTGACGCGAACTAAAGCAATCATCTTTCCATTTCATCACCTACTTAACACCAGCGGTCCCTGAAACCAGACATAAATGTATTCAGTTATAAGTCATTTATGTTCAGCGTCAGATAAAGTAAAAATATGAATATTCCATTAATAGAGATTCTTACCACTAAATCAGTTCTTTAATAGCTCTGTCTCCTTTTTAACGACTTTTACAGAAGTAAAAACAAGGAATGACAAATAACCACAAACGACGGAATGAAATCTACCAACGACGGGCCAAACATCTGCTAAGAACATGACCTGCACACTTCAATGCACACTTTTACCAACGCCGTGGTGAAAATAAACGACCGGACAACGGCATGATCTATTAATGACAGGCCATCTATCTGCCATCGACCGGATGGAACTTCAAAGTGTAGGGTGACCTTCCAATATGTACTGTGAAAATATACCAACGGCATAAACTGAAAGTGGTGGCACATTTAGCAGCGTGGCCTGCAAATTGAAGAGTGCAAATGTAAACACGGCATTAGCTGAAGATGGATGCTTGAAACTACACGAAAGAATGTATGGGTGAGAACAAACTCTCTCTCTCTCTCTCTCTCTCTCTCTCTCTCTCTCTCTCTTCTCTCTCTCTCTCTCTCTCTATCTATCTATCTATATATCTACATTTCTATATCTATTTATCTATCAATCTCTCTCTTTCTCTTTCTCTTTCTCTCTATCTATCTCTCTCTCACTCTCTCTCTCTCTTTCTATCTATATATCTATCTATCTCTCTCTCTCTCTCTCTAACACATACTTACACCCATACATTCACACTAAGGACTGCAAACATTCACACACACTGCAAGAACCATAAACCACATACACACAAACACAAACACTCACACACACTGCAAGAACCATAAACCACATACACACAAACACACGCACATGTGCATTTCTCGTAGGCATATTCAATTTTGATATATATTAGTGTTAAATACATGAAATGAAGAAATAACATGTTCTACAATTAAAGTTTAAATATGAGTCATGCAGGAAACACCACATACAGAACAAACAGCTGCCCCAACAGCAACACAAGAAAACACAGCACCTGTACATAACTATCAACAACATAAAGAGACAAAACAAACATACAATAGGGGGGAGATGGAAGCTTTGGAGCGGGCAGTGGCAAAAGTCGCTGGGGGTTTAAACCGGTTTAGTGGCGCCCAACCTCACATTTATTCCAACCCCACCCTCAATGACAAACAGTGTAAATAAACGTATTCACTCTCCAACCGTGTTGGCAAATTCGGGGTTAAAGTGCATGTAAAACGAAAAAATTTAAGTGACACAAACTATATCCACCTATCGCTTGTGTACTCAATGTAGTCAGCTTTACGTGTATCATTAATTGTATGTCTTCAAAAAGATGAGGGAAATATTGATTTGCACTCTGCTTCCCGGTCCCACCCGGAAATTTCAGAGACGCTTTTCCGTGTCTCCCACCCGCACATCCTCTCCACCCAGGGGTTAAAATGGGTACCTGTGAGGGTCACTCGCCGGTACTGCGGCTGCATGATTGCGCCATATGTTAGCAGTGCTCAATATTGTAGGCAAATGACTCAATGACCAGGGGAGTAAATGTACAGTCGGCTGAGCGGTCATTCGGACTGAAAGTAGACTATAACTAGGTATTTTACTTTTTTGCTTCTATTAGCACATTGTTTATAACCACCTTTTACCTGATGAGTGCACATGTAAGACATAATGCATCATGCACACTGATAACATGTAGCCTGTACGGATTGTAAACCATTAACAGTATGTGTCTGTGAAAATCACATGTATTTGAATAACATTATATTTTCACATCGTTCAGTCAGACATACAGAAAACATTGACATGGAAGATGGAACAATTGCCTCCCTTGTTTATCAAAATTACCTTTACTTCACAATTCCCGATTTTTCGATGTCATATTGAAAGTATCCTATCAATATGGCGACGTTTGTATGGTTGTCCTGAACAGGAAAACCTTAAATAAGTATACGAAAACATGTATATGTATATAATTATGCAATATACGAACATTAAATATAATATGTAAACAAAAACATAAAGATGCAATATATGAACATAAAACATAATATGTAAACAAATATATGTAGATGCAATATCTGAGCTTAAAACATCATATGTAAACAAATATATGTAGATGCAAAATCTGAACTAAGCGAATACGAGTAGATGCAATATCTGAAAATAAAACTTCTATGTAAACGAATATATACGTAGACAATGACAGGCAAGTCCGTGATAAACCTATAAACTCCGCAAACAGTATTGGGCCATAGGAGACGTCCCGTAACTCGGGGTCTTATCAGAACCCTAACCCATTCCCTCATATTGATGACTTTTGACGAGTCTGTAAAAGTCACTTTCTGAAACCATTGTGATAAACAGAGCATTTGCTCCTTTAGGTTTCAAACTACAAAATTCTAAACTTTTTCCTTTTTCTCTAATTAATGCTCATTTTCGGTAGATTAATTCAAAGAGGTTGTATCTAAAAATCTGAGCAGTTTTATACAACGCATGTGAACACCAAATAACCTTCTGTTTAAACCTTTCTCTGTTGAATAGGCATGTAGGAAATAATGACATCATGACTATTTAGTAGCTGAAGTTTTATAACGGTGAATGAATACAGGATGCTTTAGCTCTGTCAGACACTGTAGAGTCAGACCTGTATGATTCCGTAGGCAAACAGAACAGACCCTGATAAGATTGTTTATTTGGCAATACAGTCAGAGAGAGAGGGGGACAAGAGAGAGGAGAGGGGGAGAGAGGGGTAGGGACGGAGAGGGGTGGGGACGGAGAGATTAGTTTGGATAGTGATGGATTACTTGATATCTCATCTGGATCCAAACTGTAGGCATTGTAAATCACAATTTGTAGGATACAAGGAGTTAAATATCTGCATTCATACGACATTTTATTGATCGCCACCTGAAGGGGGCGATCGTATGGAATGTGTTTTCGATTTGTGCTTTGGACGAGGGGCGGTGACAATTTTTCCCTTTTACTGTTCTGCGACAGATTGCGAAATATTCCGGATGAATTTTCGCTTGAAAATGTAGCACGGAATAGTTTTAAAGATAGTAAGGTCGATCTGGTATCGTAATACAGAAATACATTCTTACTGATAGTAATATAAACGTATAAATGGTCCTATAGTATAAAGGTAACTCGTTTGAGGGACGTTAGGTAATGTCTCCGGACGTTTCTGGTCGATAAAGCCTTAATTGTATCGGGTCGTTTCGGACCAGAGTCGTTTCGGACCCAACCCCAAAATGTAGGTCTTTGGTCGTTTCGGACCCAAATCCTTGAGCGTTTCGGACCCTACTCTTTGATCGCTTCGGCCCAATTTATTTTATAGGAATAATTTACCCATGGTTGGTTTTAGAATATGTTTATGAAAAATATATATTCTGCAAAATCGCAGTTTTCAATTAACAAAAATACTGAATGATTGATTTAATTGGAACTTCGATATGAATTGAAGCTGAACTGTTTCAATGTACATGTATTACGATTATTTTCTCTATCTATCTATCTATCTATCTATCTATCTATCTTTGTAGTGTTAACAGGTTATTCTTATACAAGGCAAGTAAAGTCAATATTTTATTGACGTTAAACATTAACATAATGCTTCTAGCCAAAGCAAAACAATTCTATAGTATACAAATGTACCAGACTGAGTATTGGATGATTGGAGATATTTACACGGGAGCAAGTAATTGGAGATTATCAGTTAAATCAGTTGAACGTGTATAATGTATGTCCTATCGTGTGGCCGAATGATGTTGCAGGTCGAAGTTTACAAAATATATTAACCCTTCGCTTGCTATTCACGTCAATATACCTACCTTTAAATAGTGAAGACCCAGATGAGACAGCTCCTGCAGGAGCTGTCTCATCAGGGTCTGCACTATTTACAAGTTGATTGTGCAACCAGTGCACTCCACAGCAGTGATTGCACAGCGAAATACTTATATACAGTGAAGATATATGTAATTATACAACAGGACATGGGTAAAGAAGGAGAAATGTATTTTAAAATTCAGCAAGAGAAGGGTTAAAGAATAATACAATAAACAGTGTAACTATACAGTGGAACATTATCAGACAAACACACAATACATGCGTAAAGGTATACTGTATGATATGATTACACGTGTCAGGATTTGTAACGGTGTAGACCTGGGTCATAAACTTGCAATGTGTACTATGGTCCGGATCCACACTGCTTCTGTATCGCTATACGCACATGGAAGTAATACATACATAAATAGTATGCTGCATAAAAAGACAGGAAAGAGTTTCTAGAACTACCTGTGATCTGGGTCCAAACTAAATGGTTTACTCTCACGGCACGTGACTAATTTACATTCTAATGTGATTGGCAATTGCGTGCCTTTAATCTTTATTCTCATTGTCTACATTAATTAGCGCTCGAGTCACACTTCATTGATTCAACCCTTTCACTGCCAGTACGTTATCTGTTTTAAAATCTGCTTCTATTTCTCAAATTTAAATCTTTGGTAAATAATTAAAGAAATCTCGTTACGAGACTCAAACAGTTTGGAATCTGATCAGGCGTGTTACTCAATGTTTGATCGGAATTCTCACTGTTTTTGCTAATAACCTCTATACTCGAGGTGAGACAGCGAATGGGTTACGTGTCCCTGCTAAGACTATCGTTATGAGAATCAAGCCATTTGGATTCTGATCAGACGACGTGTTTGCAAATAACCTTTATTCTCTGGACCAAGAAAGTGAATGGGTTAATTATCCTAATTAAACATGAATTAAGGCAGTTTGGATTCTATTCAGACCAGTAACGTAATGTGTGCACGATCAGGACCCAAACTGTTTGCAAATAACTTTTACATTCGGGGTCAAGGCAATGAAGGTGTTAATTATCCTAATTTAAGCACAATGTAAATGAAAAGTACAGGGGTGCCATACTATTTTAGACAAAATGCCTGAGAAAATCCTTAGAAATGTCAGATTTAAACTTTATTATATAGAATATATAGGCAGAAAAACGACGAAAATGGACGATATTTGTATATTGTACATACAAATATACTATTACTAGGTAAAAACTGGGCATTAGGATTACACAATAACAAATTAAAGTGTTTCACTAATTTCACAAAATTGTCTACTCAAATTATTTGGATTCCTTCTCTGAACCGCTGATTACTAAGTACCCAACACCCTGTTGTTCACAATTTTCCAGATGCTTGCATCAATGTTTGTCTTGTTACCTTTTATGTAAAATAAATTTTAGGAACAAATGTATATTTAACAATACACAGTTACTATAAACATGACAAAGAACATGAACAACAACGAACATGAACATAAACATGAACAAGGGCATTAACATAAACACGAACATTAATCAAGGACACGAATATGAACAAGTGAGAAAGGACACGAGCATGAACAAGATAACGGGTTTAAACATAAACACGAACATGAATAAAAACACGAACAAGGACAATACCAAGTGTTCACAGTTCTTGCATTTCTTAATGGAAAAGTAGTAAAGTCAAGCATGCAAAGTCATATACAAGACGTAACCACCACCAAACACCGATAGATAGCATGACATATATTTTATTTTTCCACAAGCAAACAGAGTAGACCATGATCAGATGGTTCCTACGGGATCTCTTTGCAAAGTCGTTAAAAGGTGCACGTAATTATGTAAATATGGTGAAAATGGTAAAGCCACCATTGAATGGAAGAGGGTGTCTACTTAACCGTTTCCCTCATATTCACACTTTTAGCTCATTCCATTATATTGACACCTTTTACCGCCTCTGTAAAAGTCACATTTGGAAGCCTTTGTAATAAATACAGCATTTGCTCCATATGAGCAAATGCTCTATTTATCACAATGGTTTAAAAACTATACAATTCTAATGGGGGTTTTTCTCTAGAAAATGCTCCATTTCAGTAGATTTATAGAGGCTGGGTCTTACAATAGTCTACGAGAGCATGAGTTAATTCAGGACGACAGAAAGTTCCTGTGCGAGTTTTAAGAGATCGCTTTAGGGAAGCTACACTCTACTATAAAAGAGGTTACATATCACAGTCCATCTTTCGATGTGTGTGAATCAGTTAGTGCTTTGATCTCCATGTTGTCTGTTGTGCCATTCAGATATGATGGTGTCTTCGTCTTCTCATTAACTGTCATTTCCATTGCATTCCCATCCGCTTCTGCGTTTCCGATACACATAGCTACCAGTCCAAATGCGCTTCCAACTAAAAGGACTACACCTGAAGAAAACAGTCAAACCTTTTGGCTTCATTTATTGGTGGCTATAGAGGGATTCCACTGTATAGCTTTATGTACACGTATACTTGTAAACCAACAGTCCGTGTGCACAAGGAGAGCATGCTTTATACAATCTGCTAAATGATCAAAGGTAAAACACAGCATGGAATAACTGCTGATATATCAGTGTCAATGTTTGTTAAGATTAAACTTTTCGACTTCATTCATAATTTTGAAGAAATTCGCAAAAGACCTTCGTTCGAACGAAGTTCTTAACCCATTCCCTGATATTGACGACTTTTGACGACTCTGTAAATGTCACTTTGTGAAACCGCTGTGATAAATAGAGCATTTGCTCTTATAGGAGCAAATGCTCTATTTATCACAATGGTTTCAAACTACAAAATTCTAAACATTTCCTTTTCTCCAGTTAATGCTACTTTTCGGTAGATTTATTCAAAGAGGTGATATCTGAAAATAGCCTATGAGGTAAGGGGTGTGTTAATTAAGTTGTGAAGTATAGTGAAACGGCCGCATATATTTTTCAGAGAATAATGATGTGTCTTACCTGCTACCAGGAAACTGCTCATATAGGACCCGGTCCTACCATATATATAACCTGTAAATATAAGAAACATACGGTAATGGACATATAACAACGTATTAACGGAGTAAAGGGTTAACACAATGTCTAAAATGTACCACTAAAGCAGATTGTTTACATTTTAGACACTTATTTTCAAATATGGTTATCTTAAAAAAACTAACAACACGTTCTAGTAGTGCGGTGCTCTGCTGCCTGGTATTTTGTTTCTGGCATCAGTTTTGACTTTTCCAATTCGATAAAGCTTTTTTTTTATCAGCGTTTCATCTTGGTCCATGCTTATAAAGATTTTTAGTTGAGTCTGAGTTCGTTCTCAAGCTTTTGATTGGTCAGATTTGAGTTCTCAAGCTTTTGATTGGTCAGATTTGAGCCAAAGGCTCAAATCTGACCAATCAAAAACTTGAGAATGAACTCAGACTCAACTAAAAGTTTTATAAGCATGGATACTGGACCCAAACTGTTTGCAAATGCGAGACAGGAAGAAGGGTTCATTTCTTACCGCCTATAAATGGTCCTGTGCTGACGCCAAATCCACAGAATAAATACGACAATCCATACGCCTCCGATAGTTTAGACAAGCCCACAAATCTCACAGCAATCGGGGCCATCATACTGTTTGGTATTCCACAACATACACCTAACTGTAGCGTGAAGATGTAGGTTCCGCCGTATAGATTAGAATAAAACGGGAATGACGTTGTTATTACTCCAGCAATAAATAACACTATTAGTTGGACAACCAAACATCTGAGTTTCAATTTACTAACAACTATTAGTCCTAACACTCGTCCAGCCACATTTGATATTGTAAATGACGTCATCAGCATGTTGATATCGCTATCTCCGCCTCCCAAAATGGTGATGTAGTTTGGTAAATGCATCAAAGCCACACATAGAGCAAAGTTCCAGCAACTTGTGCTGATTAAAAAACTTAGAAATGCAAAGTTTTTAAGAAGTTTTAAGTCCAAATACTGGGATATTTTATCGGACTGACTTTCTTTCCGGACTAGTTTACGATGCGCATGAACTTCCTCTTCAACAACAGACGGTTTACACACCATTCCGATGACGCACATTTGCGCCTGTATCGCTGCTATGTAAAGAAACGTTGCCGTGAGTCCGTGATTGTCTAGAAGATAGAGCCCAAGGGGCGCCGAAGGAAACATAGCTACACCCACGAGGATGAAAGCAATTGAAATCATTTGGTCCCTCCATTTAATGAAATAAAATCCTAATGCGCAGACCAAGCCGGCCGATGCCAGTGAGTAGCCAATACCTGAATAAGAAAAAAAGAATTATTTTATGTGTATAATTAGTCATTCACCAGAAACCACAATAATACTATAATGTGTGTCAAGTGAACTCCATGAATGTGTGTTATCGGGACAGGTGAGGATCCCAGTACATTAGAGTCTCGCTAATGCGACAACATACAGTAAACCCCCTCTAATGCTACCAAATAGAAGATGTATAATTCTGGGTGGTAGAGGCAGGTGGTATCTTAATGCAGAACAAAAGTAATGCAGAAAGCTCCTAGAGGAGCTTTCTGCATTACTTTTGTCCTGCATCAAGCAAACCTACTGCTTATAAATACACCCATATGTATTCCTTAAGTGGTCGCATTAACGGGGTTCTACTATATTTTATTAAGACAGGAATCTGTAAACGCAGGTGGTTGCTTAATACTGGACAAATGTAATACAGAAAGTTCCTATGGTTAGAGGGATAACGGTTAAACGTACCAACGATTGCTCCTGCAGTCACTAGGAGTAGAGGGATAACGGTTATAAATACGTACCAACGATTGCTCCTGCAGTCACTATGGTTAGAGGGATAACAGTTATACGTACCAACGATTGCTCCTGCAGTCACTATGGTCCAGTTCAAATTTGGCACAAATGCAGATAGAGTAAACCCCGCGGTCGTCAGTATTCCACCGGTTACTATGGTAACCCTGCAGCTGAACTTGTTTATCACAACACCAGCCAATGGCGCTGAAATGTAAATTCAATTAATGTTCTAAGTTTTTAGCACCCCGGGAAATTATCGCATGAATTACTTTACATGTATTGTTCTCGTTGTTTCATTTATCGTTGATTCCACAATTTTATAGTTAAAATAACTCTCGTTTCAGCGTTGTTTATTTGGTTCATAAACCCCGGGTTGTCGGTCATTCTACCTTTGGGTTTAAAACTCGAACCCGTTTTTTTTAATGAGCCGATAAAACGATTTAACAATGATTATTTCTATTCTTGTTGACAAAAGCAAAACCATCCGTCATAAATCTAGTAGTGGCGAACGATTGCAACCGTTTTCAGGCTAGTTACTAGTTATTCACCTGAGTCATTACTGAACACGGGACAGCTGTTGTGACAATCAAAAACCCTCATCGATGACGCCAAACTTTTCGAACCCATTAGCGATGTTGCCTGATTGGAATTAAAAGAGTATTTCCAATTACACTTATTACTTAATTCATTGAATACTGTATTTTGTGCTTTGTTCTTTGAGGTCCCTTTGGATTTATCAATAGTCGTTTCAACATTGATTCGTTTATTTCACGATGCTCTGCGAACCCTTTACTTTTCAGGGTCTCTTTAACCCTTTCGGCGCCAAATTTCTAATTGTCGTCTGCAATCCAAGTTTGTTGAATCATTCAGTAAAATAAGAAAATGAGATAAATAAATGCAAATTTCAAAGGAATAAAGCACATAATTATATAGAAATAGAGATTGAGACAAATAGTGAAGTCCCTGATCAGACGCCGCCTTGAAAAGGAGGCGTCTGATCTGGGACTGCACTATTTGTCGTTGCATTTACTCGACTGCGGCGGTGAAAGGGTTAAACAGAGAAATAACTTACCGTTGTTTACTATACATATAAACCTCACTGTAGCTAATATATTTATAAAATAAATCTGTCATTTTACATCTCTTTGAATCAAAACAATGTTCGGCATTTGCAGTTCAATGCTGCCACTAAATGTCACACGTCACATTATTGGTACATGCATTCAGCCATAAAATCAAAGAAATGAATGCATGTAACAATAATGTGACGTGTATTTTGACATGATAATCTTTGACAAAGGCCCTTAGTGGTCGAAATATTAGATCAGAGCAGTTTAAGTATTTATGCAAAAATTATCAGTTATTGATGAAATCGGTTTATTTGTATCACATGGGCATTTTTCGATACAAGTTCAAATTGGGAACCTTCATAATAATGATAGAGCATAACAAATACCAAGTTTTATGATATTATTGAAAATATGCGATCATTGTAGGGACCTCCTCTTTAAAAGCCTATTTAATTAACCGAAGACGTTGTTTTGTAGTCACTTAGTCATTTATATTTACGCCAAAACGTAACGTTTGTGCTTGTCATAACAAATGACGTCATTTTGGTGTCACGCCTAAAGTTATGCTGCGGTCTGTTGCTATTAGATATGGAAGTCGTATTACGCAATGTAAAGTAGTACTTCACAAAATTCGTTATTTTACTTGGTTTTAGGGCGTAATTCAGCGAGAAAAATAATCAAGCATGGGATTTGTTAAAGCCGGGGGGTTCTGTACCCTCGGTTGGTCTGTTCCTATCGGAAACTCGCTAAAGCTCGTTTCCGACTGGAACAGACCAACCTCGGGTATAGAAACCCCCGTCTTTAACAAAACCCATGCTTGATTCTATTAATCTAACTGACTTTAATGACGTACGAAATGGTAGTTGGGAATCGTACTGAACACCGCTGAAATGAAAATATATTAATAAAGAGCGATTTTGAAAAACAGTCCGAAAACACAGTTTACGTCTATAAATAATCGAGACGGATTAGTTGAGGTGCATTAATTTTTCACTAGTTTTACTGCATCAGGCGTTAAAAGGCGCTTCTATGGAGTAAAAGTTAAACTGAAGTACTCGGATGCGTTTGGTATCACATGGCAACACAAATATCAAAGCGTTACAGATCCTGAAGCATTCTTTGCATGGGATCAATGTTTTGAAAATTAGATTTCTGATATCAACTAAGTGCGCTTTTGGCATGAAATTGCGTATCTATAAGCGAAAGGGTTAACGCTCTTTCCAGTGGGTAATTCAGTAGCAGCTGACACTTCAGCTGTTTTCCGCCTTGCTTATTATCAAACTGACCACTCGCAGTCTTATTATCAAACTGACCACTCGCAGTCTATGGGCGTGACTACCTAATCGTTTACATACGGTCATCCGACGCGCACTTCTTTATTCATTGAGTAACTACCTTTGGGAGAATACTTTCTTTCATATTATGGTCACGTAATTTCGTATTGTGACTGAAATTTGTATATTCGCGCGCTCTCCTTACACATTGCTATATCTTTTGGATTTTTCTGCACATACTAAACCAAAGATGATGGCACGAAGCATTTTCATGTCAGAAATAGTATACCTTGATTGTTTCCGGATGCCATGTTATTAAACGCCTTTTGTATCCATCGAATGCACGTCAATAATTGCACTAGACTGCTACATGTATGCGGAGTGGCAGTTGTCAGGTATGTCGTTTAAGCATGGGTTCGACGTGAGAATACGACCTTTGTATTCATTGATTACGCAAAGAATACAATAAATACGAATTCAGTCTAGAAATTAACCCATGCCCAGCTTAACGCGACCTAACTGTTTGGATCCAGATAAGACGCCGAGTGACTGGGCGTCTCATTGGGATCTAAGTTGTTTGTCACCCGGCCAACAGTTCTCTGAAGCTTGTTCGATTCGACATTTTTTTTCAAAGCGTGATAATGGTTGATATGACATTAGTTTTTAATGTTATTAGTTTTGAAAATTGAATACTGCTTAAGCCGGTGCTAGGGGGCGTGAGTAGTGTTGCACTTTTAATTACTACTCATGAACAGACTCAATAAAACCGAGTCTGCATTTCTACTTTTGATTTCGAAGGATCACCCATTTTCAGAATATAATTGATGTGTATGTTCACAGCATATTAATTCCTGATTCTACCGGACTCGATCAAACTGGTACAGTAAAAAATCAATACTACGAAATTATGAATGAAGAATTTATGTCTTTGTAGGCAAAAATGGACGGATATACAGAGAGGGACAGAGAGAGACAGAGAGACAAATACAGACAGACAGAGAGAGACAGAGCGACATAGACACAGAGAAAGACAGGCACATGCACACACACACTCGCATGCACACACACGCGCACAGGCACGCACGTACGCACGCACGCACACACACACACACACACACACACGAGATAGAGAGAGAGACAGAGAGACAGAGAGAGACAGAGAGAGACAGAGAGTTTGATTAACTTTTGAATATACGTAACAGTTTAGTTCAACTTAGTCAACTACATGTATGTCGAACATCATCAATCTCAAAACTTCTGATCTCCGATAACATGTGTACATCCATACTCAGTCCTGTGGATTATTAAAAATGCATGCGCGAGAAATAAAAAAACAGTTCCATTTCCCAAAGGGCGAATTTCGCGTGTAGTCCAAAACAGAAATATTTGTCCCCTGCTACACGAACAACCAACCTTTACAAATGGTGTTCAACCAACTCAGCGACTCCTGATCGGGTTCTGAACTGCTTGAACTCATCAGGGTCCATGCTTATAAAACTTTTAGTTGAGTCTGAGTTCGTTTTCAAGTTTTTGATTGGTCAGATGTGAGCCTTTGGCTCAAATCTGACCAATCAAAAGCTTGAGAACTCAAATCTGACCAATCAATATGCTTGAGAACGAACACAGACTCAACTAAATATCTTTATAAGCATGGACCAAGAGCTTATTCTATTTTGCTGACTTCTTTGATCAACATTGCAAAATCAGATTAGCGGCTGAGTTCAGTTTTGTATTTTCAGAGTTGAATAGCCCACCAGTGTTTAACTATAATAGTCCACTCAGTATTAATGCATAAACTTGCTACAGGATTTTTAATGCCAAACAGTGCATACCCAAATCAGAGGACTGCTTCAGTCTACACTATTTGCAAATGACAGGACATGACCCGAATTCAAAGAGTTAAAACTCGGCGACTGATCTTGTTGTATACTGTTTGAAAAGGCTAAAGGCTTGTTTACCTATAGCTTCGCTCATCTCGACCGAATTACGTGCGTACGCAAGTACTAAAATCGTCATTTCTCCACCAAACTCTATGTTGTGACCAGTTTTTAGAAACGTCTCTTCGAGACGATTCTGAAAAGTGGTCACAACATAGGGTTTAGTGGAGAAATAAAGACGTAACAGTTGAACTTCGATATCTCGAAGTTCAAGGGACCATTCAGGGGACATAACAGAAGTTCGAATCATCCGATTTCTAATCTGACCAAATGCAGGCCGAAAGTAATGTTGAAAGCTCCTGCATTAAGCTGCATTAAGCTGCATTAAGCTGCCACATGTGTTTCTATATGTGCGTAGTGAACTAGTGATACATTTTAGAACAATTCTGTATTATAAATTTTGGAAGGACCGAACTTTTAGATCGAGTTATTCCGAAGTTCCAGTTATCCGAGTTTGAGATATCGAAGTGCAACTGTATTCTTGAAAATATTTCAATTCATGCATCTTATCTAGACCTTTGTATGCCTAATTGATAATTTATGTTAATGAACATGAATAGTACACACGTGAAAAACGACCATTCTAAAGATGTGTAGATCTTTAATACAGGAGGTAAGTACTACAGAAGCTATGTGCCTTACTTTTGTCATACACTAAAACAGTCGTCTGCTATATAACCCATTATCTTATTACACTAATTTTAACGTTTTTGCAAACAGAGCAGGCCCAGGTCAGACGGCTCCTGTTGCAGCCATCGGATCATAGTCTACTCTACTTGTTTATGGAGTTATATAGATCTGTTATACATATTTATGCTACCTACAATTTAATTTGTATTCCTGAAATTATTTCTTACATGATTATTTATGAGGTAAAGAGCTGCGACATTTATGCTGATTCGGCGAGGTGTCGATCAACCTTTTACTTCATGAATATGTATCAGTAATTAATGACTTCATGAATATTAATTAGAATAAATATTTATTCTGGCATATGAACACTGTTTATATATTTGACCGTGACAGAAACTGTAGAATCAGGTTTATATTATAACATAAGCAAACAAACCATATCCTGATCAGATGGCGCCTATAGGAGCCTACATGTATATAATATGTAACTACCCTGTTTGCTAATACATGAAACATGAAAAGGCTTTCTATGGGGGTGGTTAATGAATGTTTTGCTGTATACATGTATTTGCATGCATGTTCATATATGCGAGTTTTATATTTAAAACAGGTTTTGAGTGATAACTACTTAAGTCAGATCACGAAATCCCATATTTCGGGGCTTAACACATAATGTAGACCCGGGCAGGTATCCCTTTTCTCAAGAGAAGTGAGGTCTAACCTTTAATTTCATGCAATCGCTTTTCCACGTCTATGTAAACAGACTATACGTCTGATCTGGGTGCTCTCTTTGCTTATGAAATTATAATAGATCTGACTCCACAGTTTCTCTCAATACCAAAACATCCCGTGTACACATGCCACTACAAAAATTTACAATTTACAAAACATTCATGATGTCATTATCTTTACATGAATATTGAACAGGGAAGGGACTAATCTTTATTCGATCAACACTGACTCATACAAATGAAAATCAGCATGGCGTCAAGTTACATTGTATTGACTTTTATTGTTTTAACAATTGGAAAATAGTGAAGACTCACACCAGTCGCTTCGTTAATGGTGTGGGTCTACACCGTTTCCATGGCCAGAATTTACCTTCCAGCACATCGAAATAGCATCATTACATTTATAAATCTGTGTTGAAAAATGTTTTATATAGCGCGTATTACCAACAAAACAAAGGAATCCAAAACTCAGCGAGCCAATCAGTGATGTCTTAGCAGCGCCCTCTTTGTACTTGTGCAACAATGCCGTATAAATCACCCCTCCCATGAAGAGGGCGCTGCAGCAGATGACAATTCCAAGGAACGTCGCCACCATGATAACCCAGGCCCATCCTTCGTCTATGTTCTTCTTGCGCCTGTGCGAACGCTGTCCCATTGTGTCGACTGGAAAAAACAAAATATGAACGAATATGTGTCATATGACATCACAGAAGCTGTTATCTATAGTAGCTAGGAATTATAGAAACATGGCTTGTTTGGAAAAAAAAAACACCGACACAAAGATTTTGTGCCCTTTGTCTGGATTCATTCGGACTACAAAATTATTAAAAATGCGTTTGAGTCTAACTTCACACTCAAACTTTCATTTCAAAATCTGATCAATCAGATACTTGAGAATGAACTCGTCAGACTCAGATGCATAAAGTTCTTGGTTTGTATGTTTTATTGACTTTTTAAGCAGATATTGTTTACTTTGTAGTTTTTGCCTCCTCTTTCAACTGACTGACAGAATTTACGCATGTGATATGTGGGAGTCAACATGTGAAAGAAGCAATAGAGATCAGACTAGACTGCGGAAGCCATACAGCACCATTGTCTTCACCACATTCCTCCCTCACCGTTGACATTTTCAATCTCACAAGTGTGTATGAATACACAAGCCTAGCCAAAAGCAAAGTGCGACTTACATATACGTTAGTTTCCTTCACTGCCAAATACATTTCGTTTACAAAAATTACTGTCTGTGTCTGATTCTCAAATTTCTTAGAAAAAACATAAGCAGAGTGACAAACAGCTTGGATCTAGATGAGACGCCGAGTTACTCTGCGTCTCATCTAGATCCAAACTGTTTGCAAATGGTTACCACGGATTTGCCTATGGTGGTAAAAGAGTTGAAATCAATAACCAACAAAACACCGGCGTGACGCAAGTCACGTGCATATCACAATAATTGGTACATGTACATTCACGTGATGCTGAGTAATCGTTTACAAAATAGATATGCGCTTTCAGTATCTTTGTAAACAGTGAAGACCGAGACCTGACGGCCCATGTGGCGTGCCGTCTGATCAATGTCTGCTCTGTTTGCTTATGGGATGATATGGATCTTGATTCTGTAGGTTGTGTCATGGCCAGAACTGTACACACTGCAACTTGTAATAATAATAACAGTATGGGACTATCATTCATCCAAACAGCACAAACACTCCGAAGTGATCATTCAAAAACAATTAAAGACTAAATGCCTGGTCAGGTTCTGCATTGTTCTGTTCACATTTTAACACACATATCACATAATCACATAAATGCCCCCCCCCCCCACAAGTTATACACGTGATGTACGATCTGGGTCTGCACTGTTTGAAATGGAGCAAGACCATTTTATAATTTCACTTGGCAAAGACGCAAATTTACGCATGCGCAAATAGGATAGGCACATATCAGACATATCCGATAGAAGCTGTTTGATCAGGGTCCGATAGAAGCTGTTAGATCAGACATATCCGATAGAAGCTGTTAGATCAGACATATCCGATAGAAGCTGTTTGATCAGGGTCCGATAGAAGCTGTTAGATCAGACATATCTGATAGAAGCTGTTAGATCAGACATATCCGATAGAAGCTGTTAGATCAGACATATCCGATAGAAGCTGTTAGATCAGACATATCCGATAGAAGCTGTTAGATCAGACATATCCAATAGAAGCTGTTTGATCAGACATATCCGATAGAAGCTGTTAGATCAGACATATCCGATAGAAGCTGTTAGATCAGACATATCCGATAGAAGCTGTTAGATCAGACATATCCGATAGAGGCTGTTAGATCAGACATATCCGATAGAGGCTGTTTGATCAGACATATCCGATAGAAGCTGTTAGATCAGACATATCCGATAGAAGCTGTTAGATCAGACATATCCGATAGAAGCTGTTAGATCAGACATATCCGATAGAAGCTGTTAGATCAGACATATCCGATAGAAGCTGTTAGATCAGACATATCCGATAGAAGCTGTTAGATCAGACATATCCGATAGAAGCTGTTAGATCAGACATATCCGATAGAAGCTGTTAGATCAGACATATCCGATAGAAGCTGTTAGATCAGACATATCCGATAGAAGCTGTTAGATCAGACATATCCGATAGAAGCTGTTAGATCAGACATATCCGATAGAAACTGTTAGATCAGACATATCCGATAGAAGCTGTTTGATCAGACATATCCGATAGAAGCTGTTAGATCAGACATATCCGATAGAAGCTGTTTGATCAGACATATCCGATAGAAGCTGTTTGATCAGGGTCCGATAGAAGCTGTTAGATCAGACATATCCGATAGAAGCTGTTTGATCAGGGTCCGATAGAAGCTGTTTGATCAGGGTCCGATAGAAGCTGTTTGATCAGACATATCCGATAGAAGCTGTTAGATCAGACATATCCGATAGAAGCTGTTAGATCAGGGTCCGATAGAAGCTGTTTGATCAGACATATCCGATAGAAGCTGTTAGATCAGACATATCAGATAGAAGCTGTTAGATCAGACATATCCGATAGAAGCTGTTAGATCAGACATATCAGATAGAAGCTGTTTGATCAGGGTCCGATAGAAGCTGTTTGATCAGGGTCCGATAGAAGCTGTTTGATCAGACATATCCGATAGAAGCTGTTAGATCAGACATATCCGATAGAAGCTGTTTGATCAGACATATCCGATAGAAGCTGTTAGATCAGACATATCCGATAGAAGCTGTTAGATCAGACATATCCGATAGAAGCTGTTAGATCAGACATATCCGATAGAAGCTGTTAGATCAGACATATCCGATAGAAGCTGTTAGATCAGGGTCCGATAGAAGCTGTTTGATCAGACATATCCGATAGAAGCTGTTAGATCAGGGTCCGATAGAAGCTGTTTGATCAGACATATCCGATAGAAGCTGTTTGATCAGACATATCCGATAGAAGCTGTTAGATCAGGGTCCGATAGAAACTGTTAGATCAGACATATCCGATAGAAACTGTTAGATCAGACATATCCGATAGAAGCTGTTTGATCAGACATATCCGATAGAGGCTGTTTGATCAGACATATCAGATAGAAGCTGTTTGATCAGGGTCCGATAGAAGCTGTTTGATCAGACATATCCGATAGAGGCTGTTGGATCAGGGTCCAATAGAAGCTGTTTGATCAGGGTCCGATAGAAGCTGTTGGATCAGACATATCCGATAGAAGCTGTTGGGTCAGACATATCCGATACAAGCTGTTTGATCAGGGTCCGATAGAAGCTGTTTGATCAGACATATCCGATAGAAGCTGTTTGATCAGACATATCCGATAGAAGCTGTTAGATCAGGGTCCGATAGAAGCTGTTAGATCAGACATATCCGATAGAAGCTGTTAGATCAGGGTCCGATAGAGGCTGTTTGATCAGACATATCCGATAGAAGCTGTTAGATCAGACATATCCGATAGAAGCTGTTTGATCAGACATATCCGATAGAGGCTGTTTGATCAACATATCCGATAGAGGCTGTTTGATCAGGGTCTGTTCATAAAATCAGTAGTCATAAATTCATTATTTCTTACATGAATATTCATTTGGTAAAGTGTCAACTAGTACAATGTACAACATGTACCCTTTTCCATATGCTCCTATTTCCCGTAACACAAAACATACATCCAGAATAAACACTGCATCTTATATAACGCAAGTACTCTTACAGTAACCTTGAACATATACTTTGTAATTCCCTTAAGTATCCAGACAGACACACTTAGGCAAACGGTGTAGATCCTGATCAAACTGCTCCTGAAGGAGCAATTTGATCAGGATCTTCACTATTTGCTACTATGTCAATCTTTTAAAAGCTTATGAAATTGTGCCAAATTGAATTAATCAGCGTCAGAAAATGGGTGGAAGTTGGGTAGTAGGTATGCAGTAAATATGAATGCGCCACTAAGTAAAACATTGCAACAGACTGAGTCACAGGTTGTCGTAGCAATCTGTAGTGCATGCACATACTGGAACCTCATATTGGGTATTGTCTACAACACAACGTAACTGTGAAACAACCGTAATAAGATACATTTGTGTTTGTAAGGTATACTCGTCTTAAATCTTTCGATATATTGAAAGTGTACAGCCTGACAAGACGTTGAGGAATAGTAATGAAGTTGGCATGCCAACAATATTCATTTTGTATACAGATCAAATAACGAACATTTTGTATACAGATCAAATCACGAGGAGCTTTCTGTATGACATGCGACCTGCATTAAGCTGCGACAGGTCTATAAGATCGTCAATGCTACTTATATGAGTGCATATAGCTATCAATAAGTTTGCCAGTGTTATAAACAACGTGGAAAGACGGAGTCACGGGTAGCCATAGCAGATTCAGTTTTGTAATATAGAAGCTCATATTGGACATACAACTTGAGAAACAATATATACTGTTCGAATAACGAACCAAAAGTGGCCAACTACAGTAAACACTCGGTAATCCGAACTATTAGTAAGGAAGAACTAAGATCTTTTCAGATAGGTAGCTGTCTCCTTGATACAGGGTTAAAGTCACACGTAGGAGCTTTCTTCACTGCATTCATTCAGTATTAAGCACCTGTGTATAAAATGCAAGAAGCTCCTCAGTTTAAAAATGTAAAACATTTTTGCCCATGACAGAAACTGTAAAACCAGATGTATATAATCGATTAACTTTTTAAAGGCAGGTGGCTGCAAGAAAAAAATAATACAGAAATATCTCTGTCTTGCATTATGCTATCACCTGTTTCTACGAACCATTTTTGGACCTTACTTAAGTTGTCGCAGTAGAGGGCATTCATTGTACAAAGAGTTTTCAAAATCGTCTATCATTTTTGTGGGGTTTTTTCTTCAGCTCGGCAGGGTACAGTACAATTTTCCACTGTGTGGTAAATTTATACACTGTATCAAAATACAAATATTGATACCATTACCTGTGCACCAGGTGAGTCTATGCACCATATAATTTCGTATCGAACAAACACGTACGTTATCCTCTAGCCTGCCGAGTCAATAATGTCCTCTCACAAACATATGAACTGCTTCATATAGCATGCGCTATGGTCTTGTATCAAACATTTCACGCGAATGTCATATATACTCGTAGTTTGAACTGATGAGATACCAAATTACTCAATGTCTGATCTGGATCAAAACTGTAATGATAATTACAAGTTTGTATGTAGCATACTATCGTATAATGTGACTGAGTACGGGCCAAAATTGTTGATGCATGCTTTTATGAACGTCAATTATGAATATTAAGTGTTGAAAGTATGGTTATACAATATAAAGAATATATAAAGATACTTATTACCATGGCAGACAGTCAACACTCTGTAGTATATAAGCCAACAGAGCACACCCTGATCAGATGACCTGAGCATTCTGATCAGGGTATACTCTGTTTGCAAATGTATCAAAAGGTGCCTCTATAAAATAATGGGCTAAATACTGTCGCTTAAGTGTTTTTAAACCTCATAAAATATCTAAACCCTTTACTCTGTAAATACGCATTGAAACACCTTTGCAAACAGTGTAGACCCAGATCAGACGGGGCGTGTAGCTGCCATCTGATCTGGGTCTATTCTATTTGTATATGACATGATATAAATCGGATCCTACAGTGTTTGTCGAAGTAATAGATTTGCTTGAAAATTTTACATTTAAAAATTTCAGCCTATAAATATTCATAATGCCATTATTTCTAAACATGAATATCGAACAGATTAAGGGTTAAATAGCCAATAATATATATGTAGTATATTATACATGTATACTTACAGACGGTTGATCCTTTGAATGAGGAACAATATAGTGTACTGGCCTTGAACAGGGTCTGTATTGTTTGTAATTAAAGATCCTCTATAACAATTTGAGCCTTTCATACTAAATAGTTATAAGAATACTAGTTACATGTAACTGCAGTATTTAATGGGGTTAGACCGGATTAATGTCTCCCACACTAACCCCTAAGCCATGCATGGTATTCCATATGTTCCCCCAACCTACTAAAGAACGTATTTCATGTAGATATTCCTTTTCACGCTAGGGATAAATTCCCGATAAATCTATACATGCAGATATCACATGGCAATCTAGCGTCACTGCTTTAACCGTTCGCTTGCTATTCCCGTCAATATACCTACATGTAAATAGTGAAGACCCAGATGAGATAGCTCCTACAGGAGCTGTCTCATCAGGGTCTGCACTATTTACAAGTTGATTGTGCAACCAGTGCACTCCACAGCAGTGATTGCACAGCGAACTACTTGTACACAGTGAAGATATATGTAATTATACAACAGGGCATGGGTAAAGAAGGAGAAATGTATTTTAAAATTCCGCAAGCGAGGGGTTAAAGACGAATTTGAGAATTTAATTAGTTTGTACATGTATGTTAACCCTTTGCTGCATGGATAAGCATGTAAACACCTTTGCAAACAGAGTAAACCCAGATCAGACGGTTCCTGTATGAGCTGTCTGGTCAGAGATCAGACCGGTTCCTGTATGAGCTGTCTGGTCAGGGTCTGTTGTTTGCTTGTGGTACAATAAAGATCAGATTATAGAGTTTCAGCTATGGCAGAACTGTCTTCTGTTCATTTACCATAGTAAAATTAAACTAATTATTATTCCTGGTATAATTATTTCTAACGTGAATATTCATTGAGTAAATACTTGTGAGGTGACTATGCTCTGCGTGATTCACACATGTACGGTTATTCTAATTCAATACTATTGATTGTTCAGTACATGTATAGCAGGCATCAAATATTCATACAACTATTGTTCGATATATTTTTACTCAAGTGGCCCTATATGAAAACAGTGCCTCATTGAAGATTGATCATAACCAAATGAGTACTCTCGTTAAATAAAGTCTTTATTATTATTATTATTATTATTATTATTATTAAACAGTGTTGACCCAGACCAGCAAACATATTAAACCTTTACATAAAAATGATGTCTGTACAAGCTATGCTATGGAGCAAGTTTAACATTCTACCAATTTGTTCAAACTGATCTCAGACCCTAATGACCGAGTGACCAACAGCTCCTGATACTCGGAGTCTGTATTGTTCAAGGCTATTTACACATACCAGTCCAATTGTACTTAACAGGTTCTGCATTCTCTTCAAAACGCTTACCAACCCTCACCTTTATGTATTTTTACGCTTTTGCAAACGGAGTAGATCCAGATCATAGGCGCCATCTAATCATGGTCTGCTCTGTTTGCTTATGGTCTTACATAGATCTGATTCTGCAGGTTTTGTCCAAACAAGACTGCCCCTTGTAAATTTTTACACGATAAAAAGTCAGCAAATAAATATTCATGACGTCGTTGTTCATTATATGACTATTAAACAGGTAAAGGATTAACAGATTCTGTTCAGTTCTCCTATAGGAGCCGTCTGATCTGGGTCTACTCTGTTTGCAAAATGCGCTAACATAAGGGAAAGGGTTAAGCATATTCATTAGATGACTTTTTATAATGGCATATGTACATATTGTAGAATCGGATCTATATAACTGCATAAACAAACAGAACAGACTCTGATCAGACTGATCCTATACGAGAACCATCTGATCTGGGTCAACTCTACTTTCAAAGCCGTTAATAATCATACGTATCGGTAAAGGTTTAATTATATTATAATATTGTAACTCTCTCCTCGCTCATTTCTGGAGGACGTCTCATTGAGATTTCATCAGGATCCAAACAGTTTGAGTTTGAAAAGAAACGGCTCAGATCGCAGACCAATTAGAAGATTGTTTCTAACGATATACATGTATGCTTAACCCTTTCCCTTCATATTGACGACTTTTGACGACTCTGTAAAATTCACTTTGTGAAACCATTGTGATAAATAGAGCATTTGCTCCTATAGGAGCAAATGCTCTATTAATCACAATGGTTTCAAACTACAAAATTCTAAAAACTTTCCTTTTCTCTAGTTGATGCTCCTTTTCAGTAGATTAATTCAAAGAGGTTGGGTCTAAAAAATAGCCTATGAGGTAATGGGTTAAACCCTCTTACCTAATGGTTGGGTGGGAAAGTATTAGTTGAATTTTACATATAAAAAATATGAACACATCCATATTTTATCATGGCATAAACTTTAGAATCAGATTTATGTTATTTCATAGGCAAACAGAAACTCTGATCAGAAAGCTACTACAGGCAAAGGCATGACAAAAACGTATAAACTTCTTACCAGTTAATAATAAACGATCCAGCAGTATAACTGTTTATATGTAACACTGTCATGTTCAAAGGTGTACACTTCAGAACACGCGTTGCAATTTCACTGCAAATGATTATGGCATAACACGCGCTGCATTTCACTGCAGATGATTATGGCATAAAGAACAAGTCTGAGTAATCCTTACAGTGACAACATTCAACCGTTAACCCATCACCTCATAGGCTATTTTTAGATACAACCTCTTTGACTAAATCTACCGAAAAGGAGCATTAACTGGAGAAAAGGAAACTTTTATAATTCTGTAGTTTGAAACCATTGTGATAAATAGAGCATTTGCTCCTATAGGAGCAAATGCTCTATTTATCACAATGGTTTCTCAAAGTGACTTTTACAGAGTCGTCAAAAGTCGTCAATATGAGGGAAAGGGTTAACTTTTATTATTTTAGCATGTTTATGCGTGTCGTGAATATTACGTATTATTATTATTATTATTATTATTATTATTATTATTATTATCATTATTAATAATAATAATAATAATTTTGCAAACATCAAACCTAGATGTCTGCCTTTAAGAGTTCTATTTTTTATTGTGTGTCGATCTTTAATACACCTAGAAAGTACCTTTAATACATTATATACCGTCTAAATACATTTTGTTTTTGTTACCGTGACCATTATTTTGCTTCATAAAGAGAGTAGAATTGGAAAGTTCGATTCTATATAATTATAGTCATTATATTTAAAGAAGTATTCGGTGAGATTCTCGCCAAATTTCGCGGCGTTTGGATTGATGACCGAGACCAACCTTAACACATTACCTCATAGGCTAGTTTTAGACACAACCTGTTTGAATAAATCTACCGAAAAGGAGCATTAACTAGAAAAAAGGAAATATTTAGAATTTTGTAGTTTGAAACAATTGTGATAAATAGAGCATTTGCTCCTATGGGAGCAAATGCTCTATTTATCACAATAGTTTCACAAAGTGACTTTTACAAAGTCGTCAAAAATCGTCAATATGAGGGAATGGGTTAAGAGTCAACATTAATATGTGTATTTTTTATAAAGCCTTAGTTTATAATAGACATTCTTTTGGCACCCGCTGTGAAACACCAATGTCTGTTTAAACTTGGATCATGTGCAGTTTTAACTAGTTTGGATCGACCGAGTGTCAAACAGCTTGGATATTGACGTGACGTCGAGTTACTCGGCACCTCAACAGAATCTATGCTATTTTAAGCGCGAGTCAGATTACTGTTAGTGGGGTAAGAGTTAGTAATAAATCTTTTTGGCGCCAACTTTCTAATTGTCGTCTGCAATCCAATTGTGTTCAGTAAAATAAGGAAATAATAAAAGGAAATTTCAATGGAATAAAGCACAGATAGAGAAATAGAGTTTGAGACAAAAAGTGAAGTCCCTGATCAGACTCTGCCTTGAAAAGTGTCTGATCTTGGACTGCACTATTTGTCGTGGTGCATTTTTGCGACATTGGCGGTGAAAGGGCTAAAAGGGGACCAATGTACGCTACAGATGATCGGACATTAGACGAGCTTATCTTAGTCCAACTCAACACACCGTGAAATAACATGTTTGTTATCGATTATATATCTCAGAAAATAAATTATATATAGAGGATCTTACATGAGTGTTCTTGATTATTGGATTTATTAAATGAGTCTTTTTAAAACGATAAAAAACGAGCTTTAGCGAGTTTTTTATCGTTTTAAAAAGACGAATTTAATAAATCCAATAATCATGAACACGAATGCAAGATCCTATTTATAACATAACACACACAAATGTTATTTGCAGCCAATATTTCAGTAGTAACGTGGATTGTTATAAATTCTCCTTACATATAGAAATGATGAATGAAAGGTGTTATTAGGTTCGCTAGGTAACTGGGACAAAGTAGGTCCAAATTTTCCAACTTTTTTTTAATTACTGTCATATCAACCAGGATCTAATTCAGACCTCTCTGGTATTCAATTTAACTGTGATAGTTTATGATACAAAAACATACAGAAACACGTCAAAATAAATTTTGAGTTACAGTTTTGACATACATAGTTACAAACACGTCACGTTATGACGTCATTGTAAACAAAATGACTGTGTCTATGTAAAGCGCGCCATTTACATGAAGACCCACATACAGTCGCCAACACGTCCGACACTCACTGTCAATGGGATTCGAAATGCGCCTTCGTTTTGGTATATTAAACCCTTCATTAGTGTTGTATGTATACACATGGACATGGACATTTCCACCGAGAAAAAAACCTCGATTCAAGTTCAGTGAAAATGTTCGAAATGGACAAAAGATTCAGTACGAACTGCTGCATAAAATGTGTTGGAACAGGAGGAAGATTTTCGCGATCAGCTGAGTATAGCATATTTGAAATATGTTTGTGCTGTGCTGGATTCAGATGACTATAGTTGTTGATTGACGATATATTTTTATGAGTAGAAATCTGCATAAACAAAAGGTAATCAAAAACTTGAGAACGATCTCAGACTCAACTAAAAGTTTTTATAAGCATGGACCCTGATTCTATATATTGACTTGCCATTAGGTTTATAAATTAGTTAATAAATCAGGATCAAAGCAGTTGGATACTGTGCCAATAACCCTTATAGGGGCCGTCTGATCAGGGTATCATAATTATGTTCTATTTTCTAATGACATTATAAAATACTCTACAGTTTGCATGAATGCCAAACACTCCTATGTACTATATGCGATTATAAATATTCTGCTCATAAATATTCATGATGTCATCATTCATCTTGCATGAATATTCAACAGGGATGGGGGTTAAATGTTAAAATTTAATAACCGGTAATTCGAAACCTTTCCAGCTAAACTAGAGGGTTGAATGTTAAAATTTGATAACAGGTAATTCGAAACCTTTCCAGCTAAACTAACTGATAACAGGAAAACTTCCTAATTTATTTGTTGTTGTTGTTGTGGGTTTTGTTTTGTTTTTTGGTTTTTTTTAAAAAAGATCAGGATTCGTGATAATTCTACAAGCTAGCTTAAAGTTAAAATAAATCGCTGAAATTCATTAAATATTTTGAGTTTTCGTTTGCTATATATTTAGTCAGGGAGCCAGTAGTGCCTACCGTGCACCCCTAGACTTTTTTTCATGGGTACCAAAATGTTCAGAAAAGTGTCCTGAATCAGAATCGCGAATGTACTCAAACTTAAATTCTTTTAGGCTATGTGTATTTTAACCGTTTCCATGGCAACCCCCCCAGTTTTCGTAATAATGACCCATACCTACAAATTCGCCCATATCACAGCCAGTTTTTGTCCTAAAACTATAAAACTGGTACCAAATGGAAGATAAGACATTGTGCTTTTATTTCTAATTTGGTTTTTTTTTAAATTACCTTATTTGCATACTCATGAATATTAATGAGAACATTAAAAATAGTAAAAAAGTATAGAAATAACCTAAACCTTTCATTTTTTTATCCTACAAATATCAGAAAATAACTTCAAATGCAGTTTAACATGATGACGAAACCCCCAGGAAACAATATATCCAATTTGAGGACCATAGTATTAATTTTAAGCACCATTTTCAGCGTTTCCATGGCAACACCCTAGTTTTCGTAATGATGGTCCGTACCTGCAAAATCGTCCATATCACAGCCAGTGTTTGTCCAAAACCCCAAAAACTGGAACCAAATTGGAGATAGGACATTGTGCTTTTATTCCCAGTTTTTTTTTTAAATTACCTTATTTGCATACTCATGAATATTAATGAGAACATTACAAATAGTAAAAACAATATAGAAATAACGTAAATAATGTAAACTATTCACTTTTTATCCTACAAATATCAGAAAACAATTTCACATGCAGTTTAACCTGATGACAAAATCCTCAGAAAACAAAATATCAAATTTGAGGACCAAAAATTTAACTCTAAGTAACTTTTTAACTGTTTCCATAGTAACCATTCATTTCACTCTGTTCACACAGTTTTGTTAGTCGACACCTACCTGCAAAAATCTTCCATATCACAGGAAGTATTTGTGCTAACTGCATAAAACTGGTACCAAATTAAAGCTATGACAGTGTGCTTTGGTTTAAAAGCTATAATTAGGAATTACCTTATTTGCATACACATGAATATTAATGAGAATAATTAAAAAAAATAGCAAAAAAAAATACAGAAATAACGTAAACCTCTCAATTTTTATCCTACCTATATCAGAAAACAACCTCAAATGTAGTTTAAAATGATGACAAAATACTCAGAAAGCTAATCATCTTAACTGATACCCAAACAATGAACTGTAAGTAAGATTGTAACGGTTTCCATGGTAACCGATCCTTTCACAAATTTTGGAAATTTGACATCCAACTGTAATACTCCGCTAGATCTCAGTTATTTTTGATGAATCATCAAATCAATTGTTACAAACATAGATATGAGGCATTGCTTTAATAGTAAATATTACTTTTCTAATATAAACTAATTTGCATATGCATGAATATTTATGAGAACAGTAATAGATGTTGAAATTTTCGACAGACACCAGTCTTTCTCTTATAAAGCAAACAAATATGGAAAATGGTTAGCTAAAGTTTACTATGATCACTGAATATCACCAAGATTATTAGATAAATAAATTTGAGACACATTATATAACACTGATGGTGATATATCTGTTTCATGTGTATGCAAATAAGGTAATTCCTAATTATAGCTTTTAAACCAAAGCACACTGTCATAGCTTTAATTTGGTACCAGTTTTATGCAGTTAGCACAAATACATCCTGTTATATGGAAGATTTTTGCAGGTAGGTGTCGACTAACAAAACTGTGTGAACAGAGTAAAATGAATGGTTACTATGGAAACAGTTAAAAAGTTACTTAGAGTTAAATTTTTGGTCCTCAAATTTGATATTTTGTTTTCTGAGGATTTTGTCATCAGGTTAAACTACATTTGAAATTGTTTTCTGATATTTGTAGGATAAAAAGTGAATAGTTTACATTATTTCTATATTGTTTTTACTATTTGTAATGTTCTCATTAATATTCATGAGTATGCAAAAAGGTAATTTTAAAAAAAAACTGGGAATAAAAGCACAATGTCCTATCTCCAATTTGGTACCAGTTTTGGGGGTTTTGGACAAAAACTGGCTGTGATATGGACGATTTTGCAGGTACGGACCATCATTACGAAAACTAGGGTGTTGCCATGGAAACGCTGAAAATGGTGCTTAAAATTTATGGTCCTCAAATTGGATATATTGTTTCCTGGGGGTTTCGTCATCATGTTAAACTGCATTTGAAGTTATTTTCTGATATTTGTAGGATAAAAATATGAAAGGTTTACGTTATTTCTATACTTTTTTTTACTAATTTTAATGTTCTCATTAATATTCATGAGTATGCAAATAAGGTAATTTAAAACAAACAAGTTAGAAATAAACGCACAATGTCTTATCTTCTATTTGGTACCAGTTTTATAGTTTTAGGACAAAAACTGGCTGTGATATGGGCGAATTTGTAGGTATGGGTCATCATTACGAAAACTGGGGGGGTTGCCATGGAAACGGTTAAAATACACATAGCCTAAAAGAATTTAAGTTTGAGTACATTCGCGATTCTGATTCAGGACACTTTTCTGAACATTTTGGTACCCATGAAAAAAGTCTAAGGGGGGGGGGGGGGGTGCACGGTATGCACTACTGGCTCCCTGAGTAATTTCATGTGACATATGTGAACGAAACATTTTTCAAAATATACATTATGTGGTGGCAGAAATTGGTCACCATAGTACACAAAACAAAGAGAGATGAATGATTTACTTTTCTGAACGCATAGAAGCGTAAACCAATATAAATCAAATTACATGTACGTGCATTTAAAAGAGAATATTCACCATGCCTGAGTAATTCTATACATGTAGGTCATAGGTTAACGATGTCAAATGTTGGCCCGTTCCTTGGTTTAAACATATTTTTATTTTTTTGTAATTTACAACATGCATAAATATACACAACTCTAATTAGGATTGGAATGGAAGCTATTAGCTTATTAAATTCCTCTCCTTAGTATATAGTACAGTTACAAAAGCAGTTGCTCATCACAACGAATGGTAAACATTAGTAATACATCAAAACTACAAACTTCTCAAAATGAATGGATGCTTGAAATATCAACCTGTTGAATTGAGAAAGAAAAGAGACGTGAAAGCGAGGAGTACAGTATAAAATGATTAGAACGAGTCAACGAGAAGCGAAAGTCCGTGGCGGATATAGAACATGTCGTGCTAGTATTAAATTACCGTGTCCAACTGAGTAGATGCAGATCTACTTATATATTTATACATGACGTTCCTGACATAATAATTGTATTAAGACATGAACCGTTTGATTGGGATCTGTGTGTTAACACAGATACCAAATCTACCGAAACGGCGAGAGCAAATCAGCCGGTCCTCACGAAACGATTTACTCAGATGTGTAATGTAGTTAGGTAATCAGCTGAACTTATTACAAAAAGTACTATCGTGGACCGTTTTTTAAGACAAGCAGTTACTGTATTTGATCATTTTTTCAACAAATATGACGAATATTTTTAAAATGAGGCGATATTAATAATATTGGGGTATTTATGCTCACTTATACACGAATCAATTTTTGATTAATTGATCGCCGCCATTTTGAATATCACGTGACTTTACGCCATAGGGAAACGCAACCTCCAACGCAGTTATCTCCCCTAATAGACCGCAGGCGTGGTGACAAGGGAGATCACTGTGAGGAGTTTGCAAATCGAGTAGGAGAATGAAAACTTTACGCAGAATTTGTTTACCAGACACGCATTTTGGATGAGCTTGAAAATCGTAAGTACATATACATACAAACATTAACGCTTAGGTTATCATTGTCTTCTATTTATAGTTCTGCTATGACTTTCGTGAACACGATTTATTATCTTGAATCTTCCGAGTTATTACAATGCTGTGAAAGAATATCGGCAGCACCTGCGCTATTAAGTTTTTAACTTATTCATCCCTGATACTTTAAGTTAAACCCCTTCCTCCATAAATATGCCTTTTTACGCCTTTGCAAACAAAGTAGACGCACAACAGGTTTCTGAACGACTCGGCACCAAACTAACCGGGTCCCTAGACAATTCGGCCCCAAAACGATTCGACACCATGGTCAACTCGGCCCCTCCCAAAAATTTACCCTAGACGATTCGGTACCTATTTATTTTCATGAGTTTTTGTTATCAAATTTACATTTTCCCTGTCAATCAAGCAATAAAATGAACTTATAAGGTGGATACAGATCATCATTATAAATTGTTATTACGGAACACAGAATTGGATTAAATCTATACCCGTAAATTTTTCGCACCAGTTTTGAAAACTTACAGGGATGACAGTTTTATTTGTTATAATAACAAATAAAACTCGTCTCAGTACTTTTTCAACTTATAAGGGCCGGCATTCTTCTTGGGGGTTTTAGACCTTAGAAATAATATGTATTATCATCACAAGGCAAACAAAAATATGAACAGTATCTTCTGCAGGGGCAATCTGATCTGGGTCTACTCTGTTTGCAAAGGCATAAAGAATTAAACTTATCATACCTGCAAGTAATTACCACCTGACTTTTAGGCATAATTAGACATGCTTTGCCAAATTGGTGGTCAATTTAAAGAGGTTTTATACTGTACAATGGTAATTTTCGTGGATCTACTCGTAGACATTGTTATAATGGTTTTGCACTAATTTCTCATGGTAGTTGTCTGATCAGGGTCTGCTCAGTTTGCTTATAATAATATTGTGTTATATAGATCAAATTCTATGGTTCTGTCTGTACCAAAATATCCTTTGTTAATAATATGCAATTTAAAAAAATTATCCAATAATATGATACCAATGATGTCATTAACCCTTAAATGAATATTTAAACAGAGAAAGGGTTAATTTATGGACATATAGTGAAATCTGAAGAAAATTTGTACAAGGCCTTCCTATATTGTTGTTATCCTGGTAATACACACTGAGAAAGTTAGACATTCTGACCAGCAAGGTGCTTTAGTATCATTTATATGCGTTTAGGCTTGTGAAAAAAAAGGTGAATGATGTGTACAATTTTAAATATAAAATGTTTTATAGTCATTTACTCTATCAACAGGCCTCTTAACCCTTTCCCTGTTCTATGTTTGTTTCAAATTTAAATACCTATACTGAATATTCATGAACAAAATAGTTATATGAAATATGGAAGGTTGAACATTGTAGCCATTTTGGAAAGTAAAGGAAAAGGTCTACAAAATTCCATTAGCAAACACAGCAGACCCTGATCAGACGGCTCCTATAGGAGCCATCTGATCTGGGTCTACTCTGTTTGCATATGCGTGAAGACACATTATATAAGGAAACGGGTTAATGCCTTTGCAAAGAGCATATATATCCATATCAGATAGTATCTATATCAATATAAGAGCTCTCAGATCAGGGTCTGCTATGTTTGCTTAAGTTATGAAATAATTAAGATGATAATACAGTTTCTAGCATGTTTAAAACAGAATTGTCTGTAGTGTCATTATAAATATTCAGTTAATATCAACTATAAATGTAATTATTACATTTGTTATTATAAATAGTAACATTTTTACGTTATAAATGATCCAATATCATTTAAAAAAATAGAGTTGTGTGGTCTGAGCAGACCAATACAGACCTAGCAACGGACCAATAACAGATATTGTGCCCGCTGCCAAGGTAATCATTCTAAATCTATATCAACAGAACCCTGATATGCGATGAAGGTCTAATTTTGCTCCGATGATGCAAATGTTATCAAAGTTCTCGTACACAGTATACCGAATAGTCCCCAAACCATGGCTTTTACAAAGACAATCCTCACCCGATTCGATTCAAATTTACATGCCCAATACATGTGCACGTACCGGTGAATAAAAAGAGCACTCTGTCCGCTCTTTCCAACGCCAAGTTTTGAATAATATGAACCCGTCATAATGACGTCATCTAATGACTGTGTGACTTGATAGTGCTGATTCTTTCAATCCTTTGAGAATCTATTGCACCTAGTACATGGAGATCCAATTTGACCCATAAATGTAATAAACAGGTTATTACACAGGTGACTATAGGGCCGCAGAGTGATATAGTCCCTTACCTTGATATAGTAACTCGGGCTAAGCCCTCGGGCCAATTGCAAGGTGGCGGGCCAATATATCACGCTGCAGCTTTAGTCACCTGCGTAATAACCGCTATTTGTTTGTTGCGGCCCTAGTCACCTGCGTAATAACCCCTATTTATTTGTTATATGAATATTTATGGTGTAGGGGATTAAGAAATATTTCCAGAAATACATTTTAATCATAAACATTAATTTTATTTGCAGGGGACAGTAATTTCGACAAGATTCCAAACAACAAGGGACCTGACACGCCAGTTTTCTAACAAAGCCCACTATGCTTTAAATGCCACAGAAATGGAGAATAATATTGCTTTATTGACAAAGAGCTTTCAATGTCGAAACACAGTAATTGTCGCCACAAAGCAAGACCAAATCAATGAAACATTTTTATCAACATCCAAACAAGATTTCCCAATACTGATCTAAGTATGAAAAGCTTGTTCAGCTGGTGCTGACTTTGTGATATACGAATTGTTAAAATCTACTGAACTACTTTAGATACTAGCAGCCAGTGTTTGCTGATCTCCATATGGAACAGTAGTTGGTTAAAGATTGTCGGAACATTGAAAAGCTTTAGACTGTGTGACTTGATAGCGCAGTCAGTAGAGTGTTAGCATGGTAAGCCACAGGCCCTGGATTCAAGTCCCAGTCGAGTCACAACTTTTTCACATGTACCAGTTTATTGCAAAACAATTTAGTCAAAGACAGTATGATGGTAATTCTAAACGGATAATTAAATAGAATATGTTGGCATGCTGAGAGAGATGGGCAGGACTCTGAAGCATGATGTTTGTCAACAACTTGGACATATTAAAAAGCAGAAAGGACTATCAGAAGCTATCCCAACGTTTTGTAAAATGAGCAACCAACATGTCTCAGAATGAACCTAATGAACTACTTGGGATACAAGCAATCAGTATTTGTTTGTCGACCCTGTAGATGATGCTCAGTTTGTAAAACCATGCAGAGTTGTCATGCCATGGTCACAGTGATCAAAACTTGATCATAGCAGTTTAGCCTTTACTCCATGAATATTCATGGTAAGAAATTATCATATGACATGAATATAAATGGGTTGAGTTTTAAAATTTTGCAACAGCATTTTTAAAACAGGGGTTTTTGGCCACAGCAGAAACTGTAGAGCTAAATGTATGTTATGTCAGAAGCAAATAGAACATGCCCTGATCAGATGACTCATATAGGCAGAGGTACAGATAAGGGTGTGTTCCCAAATACTAAAATCGTCATTTCACCACCAAACCCTACACTGTGACCACTCTTTACAATCGTCTCGTCTAGAAAATTACTGAAGAGTGGTCACAGTATATAAGGTTTAATTGGTGGATAAATAAAGGAGCTATTCTTGAAAATGTAAAGGCATCTTATTTGGAGCTCTGTATAAGAACTGTCTGATGTGGGTCTACCCTATTTGCAAAGGTGTAGAAAGGCGCATTTATGGAGTAAGGGGTTAACACAGTATGAGTGGTATATAAGGAACTAGACTGACAACACCCAGATGGTGATATATATATATATATATATATATATATATATATATATATATATATATATATATATATATATATATATATATATATAAGAGCTGAATATCTTTGCAAAAAGAGTATACCCATAGCAGACAGATGTGGGAGACTAGGAGCCGTTTGATTGGGTCTGCTCTTTTTGCTAATAGAATAATGTATAGATTAAAGTTTCTGCCATTACCAAAATTCCTGTTAAACGTTATATCAAGAATAATATTACAATCAATGTTCATATTGTCATTATTTCATGTAGCAATGGGTTTAGAGACATAATTTATCTGACAATGTTCAATACTTTATGTCAATAAAGACTTTATTCCATGAATATTAATATTAATTTATATGTAAGAAAGTATGACATCATCATGATTATGAATATTAATTAGGTTAATTTTTGTAAAAGCACATGGACACTGGAATATTTTGCCATGGCAGAAACTATAACCGTATAGATCTACATGTATATTATATCTAAACCCTTTCCCTGTTCATTATTCATTTAAGAAATATTGATGTATCATGAATACCGGTATTTATATAAGCTGAATGTTAATATAAACCTTCTAAGGATTTTTTTACTCTGAAAAGAACTATAGAATCATATCTATATCATGTCTGACAGTCAGGTCAAGTAAAGAAGAGCAGACCCTGATCAGACAACAACTATAGGAGCCGTCTGATCAGGATCTACTCTGTTCGCAAAAGTGAAAAGGCATTTGGTAAACCCTTTCCTCCATAAGGCTAAGGCTTTGCAAACTGTTAACAGAGTAGGTCCAGATCAGGATCTACTCTGTTCGCTCATGAAATAATATATTTAATTGCGATTCAGGACAATTGCCGATTCTCCTAGGACAGATTGCCATCGCATACAAGTATGTTAAAGTCACTTTTTTTAAACCATTGTGATAAATAGAGCATTTGCTCCAAAGGAGCAAATGCTCTATTTATCTTAATGGTTTAAAATCTACAAAATAATGAACATTGTATTTTATATCCCCACAAACAAAGTTTTGGGGGGTTTACTGGAGTAACCATGTCCATCCGTCTGTTCATCTATCCGCCCGTCTGTCAGTCCGTCCATTCGTCCAGATCATAACTTCCAAAGTATAAAAGCTATTGACTTCAAACTTCATATACAGATAGATCACATGGACTGCAAATGCATTGCACAATGTTCGTAACTCTGTCTTCAGTACTTCTGGAGTTATTGCCCTTGTTTATTTTTCTCAAAATTTAGCTTGTCCGGATCATAACTTTCAAAGTGTAAAAGCTATTGACTTCAAACGTCATGTACAGATAGAACACATTGACCACAAATGCTTTGCACAAGGTCCATAACTCTGTCTTCATTATTTCAGGAGTTATTGCCCTTTGTTATTCTAGTGAAAATCTGGTTTGTCCGACTCATAGCTTCAAACATATAAAAGCTATTGACTTCAAACTTCATATTGAGATAGATCACATTCACCAAAAGTACAGTGCACACGGTTAGTAGCTCTGTCTTCAGTATTTTTGGAGTTATTGCCCTTTGTTATTTTTTTTTTTAAAATCTGGCTTGTCCGGATCATAACTTTCAAAGTATAAAAGCTATTGACTTCAAACTTCACATACAGATAGACCACACATTGACCACAAGTGCAGTGCACAATGTCCATAACTCTGTCTTCAGTGTCTTTGGAGTTATTGCCTTTTGTTATTTTTGTCAAAAATTGGCTTGTTTTAATAAACAAAGCTTTTTTATACGCCCACCTAATAAAGGTGGTCGTATATTGTCGTGGCCCTGTCCGTCCGTCCGTTCGTCCGTCAACATTTTGTTTGTCCGCTGTTTTCTGGGAAAACTATTTGACAGATATTAATGAAACTTCACACAAATGTTAAATGCATCAAGATCTGTAGCTGAGTTGATTCTGAGGTTCATTTTATTTTTCATTCTAGAGTTATGGCCCCTGTCTTTAAAAAATATGCAAATAGTTTGTCCGCTGTTTTCTGGGAAAACTATTTGAGAGATATTAATGAAACTTCACACAAATATTTAATGCATCAAGGATCTGAAGCTGAGTAGATTCTTAGGTTCATTTGATTTGTCGTTTTGGAGTTATGGCCCTTTTACTTAAAAAATAATGCAAATACATTAAAAAATAGTTTGTCTGCTGTGTTCTGGGAAAACTATTTGACAGATATTAATGAAACTTCACACAAATGTTTAATGCATCAAGATCTGAAGCTGAGTTGATTCTGAGGTTCATTTGATTTTTCATTTCAGAGTTATGGCCCTTGTCCTTAAAAAAATATGCAAATAGTTTGTCCGTTGTTTTCTGGGAAAACTATTTGAGAGATATTAATGAAACTTCACACAAATGTTTAATGCATCAAGATCTGAAGCTGAGTTGATTCTGAGGTTCATTTGATTTGTTGTTTCGGAGTTATGGCCCTTTTACTTAAAAAATAATGCAAATAGTTTGTCCGCTGTTTTCTGGGAAAACTATTTGACATATATTAATGAAACTTCACACAAATGTTAAATGCATCAAGATCTGAAGCTGAGTTGATTCTGAGGTTCATTTTATTTGTCGTTTCGGAGTGATGGCCCTTGTCCTTAAAAAATATGCAAATAGTTTGTCCGCCGTTTTCTGGGAAAACTATTTGAGAGATATTAATGAAACTTCACACAAATATTTAATGCATCAGGATCTGAAACTGAATTGATTCTGAGGATCATTTGAATTTTCGTTTCAGAGTTATGGCCCTTGTCCTTAAAAGATAATGCAAATAGTTTGTCGGCTGTTTTCTGGGAAACTGTTTGAGAGATATTGATGAAACTTCACAAAAATGTTTAATATATCATGATCTGATGCTGAGTCGATTTTGAGGTTTATTTGATATGTTGTTTCGGAGTTATTGCCCTTTTACTTAAAAAAATGCAAATATATGCAAATAATTTGTCCACTGTTTTCTGGCAAAACTGTTTGACAGATATTAATGAAACTTCATAAACATGTTTAATGCATCAAGACCTGAAGCTAAGTTGATTCTGAAGATCATTTGATTTGATGTTTCGGAGTTATGGCCCTTGCACTTAAAAAAATAATGCAAATCTATGCAAATATGAGGATGGCCATAACTTTTTCATTTGAAATGATATTTACTTCAATTTTTTTACATGGTTAAACCTTAATATGAATTTTCACATATATTACGGGGATTTTGATATGTCATTTTATTCAAAAGTTATGGTCCTTGAACTTCGTGTGTTCATTGCTTTGTTAGTCGGTCAACTTTTAGTTTGTCTGTGGTTTTCTGGGAAAAATATTAAAATGATATAAATGAAACTTAATACAAATGTTTTAAGCAACAAAATTTGAAGCTGAGTTTATTTTGAAGTTCATTCAGTTTGTCTTTACAGGGTTATGGAACAGATAAGCGTTGGCACCCGCTTGTGCTCTGGTTTAATTACTTTCAAACAGATGCTTTACTTGCAACATATGTTTATTTGCTGTTTTATACTTTTTCTTGACATTGTCTACAATAAAATTTTCATCATAAATACATTTACTCTTTTTTTCTCCCATTTCAAAATCTGTTAACAATTTCAGGTGATTGCCATTATAGATTGTAAAACTATACAACCATTCTTGATTATCTACATGAATTGTTTGCGAGGTTCCAATATTTAATTAATTTTAAACTTATTTTTGTATACATTTATATAAATATATTTATATATAATGTTTTCAGAAGATCAAGATTTCTTGACACTGTTCAACTTGTACCTTTACTAAATTATACTTCAAATTTGGAAATTGGGTTTGAAATATTTACATAAAACATGCAAATTGCCAGCTACCACCAAACAAACACCCAAATACAGTAGAATCTCTCTAGACCGAACAGAAAATAAACATTATTTTCGAGGATTCAAAACAGGTGGCTGCTTGATGCAGGCTGACAGCAATACGGAAACTTCTGCCGGAGCTTTTTGTATAGTTGGTCAGCATACAGCAGTCTTTAATGCCCAGTCATAATGTTTATATTCGTCCGGTTTAGAGAGGTTCTACTGAATAACACACGTTTTCTTTCCAAAAACACAGATCCCTTCAGTACTATCAGTACTTTGATTTTTAAAATGTACTGATGAACTGCAGAAAATATTTGAGTATTCGTTTCAATTGACAGTCTAGGATCGTTCCTTAGCCCTTACAACACTGAATTTTTCAAATGTACTATTACAAAATTCAAACAGGCCAATCTCATGGTGAATGTTTAGGGATTTGTCTATAGAAAAGTGTAACATGACAAATAGTGCAGACCCTGGTGAGAGGGATCCTCAAGGAGCCCTCTCATATGGGTCTACACTGTTTGCAAAGGACATTAGTGATTCAATTCCCGTATTGTAAGGATAAACTGTTTGCATGCTAACTAACTAACTGTACTCTGCAAATATGCCGTGTGCTGCAGTTCTGACAGGTAATTTGTCGTTTAACCCTTTCCCTCATGTTGACGACTTTTGACGACTGTGTAAAAGTCACATGTTGAAACTATTGTGATAAATAGAGCATTTGCTCCTATAGGAGCAAATGCTCTATTTATCACAATGGTTTCAAACTACAAAATTCTAAAATTTTCCTTTTCTCTAGTTAATGCTCCTTTTCGGTAGATAAAATCAAAGAGATTGTATCTAAAAATAGCCTATGAGGTAATGGGTTAACACTTTACTCCATGAACATTCAAGATTACATGTTAGATTTATTCTTATAGTGTCACATGAACACGGACATTATTGAACACAGTAGGATCTGTAGAATCATATATATATTAAGCAAACAGAGCAGACCCTGATATGGGTCTACTGTGTTTGCAGAGGCGTAGAAATGCGTATTTATGGAGAGTAAGGGTTTAATTAAACCGATTTGGATCCTAAAGAACGCAGGTCTACTCAGTACCTCATCTTGATCCAAACTGTTTGCAAAGGTAATCACGATTTTGTTGCTAGAGTACAAAGAGCTAACTTGATTTATATACTGATGGCTAATTCGTGTGAATCTTTTATCTCATGAATATGCATGTAAGAAGAGATAAGATCATGCAGATTGATTTGATTTTCTGTAATGGCATATGAACAAAGGTTATTTTGGCCCTGGCAGAATATGAAAATTATTGATACATATAATTCCATATACAAATAGAACTGATCCTGATAAGACAGCCCCTACATGGCCTACGTTATATTTATCTACCATGGTCCATGCTTATAAAACTTTTAGTTGAGTCCGAGTTCGTTCTCAAGTTCTCAAGTTTTTGATTGGTCAGATTTGAGCCTTTGGCTCAAATCTGACCAATCAAAAGCTTGAGAACTCAAATCTGACCAATCAAAACCTGGTTTACAAAGATATCAAACGGCGTCACTATCATGTAAATGCGTTAACCAATTTCATCATATTTACGCCCTTTGACGCCTCTGTAAAAGTCACTGTCTGAAACCATTGCGATAAATAAAGCATTTGTTCTATAGAGCAAATGCTCTATTTATTACAATGGTTTAAAAACTACAATTCTAAACTTTTCCTTTTTTTCTAATCAATGCCCTTTTTCGGTAGATTTATTCAAAGAAGTGTTGTATCTAAACAGCTAATGGGGGAATGGGTTAACTAAAATTAACTGTTTGTATCCCGACATCCCGACGCCGGGTAACAGAGGGAACCAAGATCAAACGTAATTCGATACCTTATTAGGTATAAAGAGGTATAATTCTGGGATATAGAGGCAGGTGGTTGCTTAATGCAGGACAAAGGTTATGCAGAAAGATCCTAGAGGCGCTTTCTGCATAACCTTTGTTCTGCATTAATCAACCACCTGCTTATAAAGACATCTATGTTTATTCAAAAGTGGTCGCATTTGAGGGGTTCTACTGTATGTATATATTGCATGTATATAGATTAATGCTGGTAAGTTAGAAGAAACTGTGAACAAACGAACATTTGTTCTGAATGATATTGGTTATATTTCTTCATGCGGGAACATTGACTAACATTATATGTCAAAATGTATATATTTTTTGGTTAGATTTAAAGATTAAAACTGTAAACTAGAAACATAAGGTGACATAAAATGATGACAAACGAGTATTAGTTCGAAATGATGAATGTCAAGGTATAATACATACCAATATTACATCATTGGACCATAATATTAAACCTTCTACACTCTGAGCAATTGTCGTCTGCAAATAATGTCGTCTGTTTCAACTCTATGTGCAGTTTTCTTCCATTTCTTTTCAAACTTAGTGACATATCAATAAACAGTTTGGATCCTGATGAGACACTGAGTTACACAGCGTCTCATCTGGATCCAAACTGTTTGCAATGGTAATCACACAGTCACCAGTAGAGTGCTGAAGGTTGTATCTGTACACGTTACGTACTTGTCGTCTGCAAATATTGTCATCTGCTGCATAGCCTTTATCCATTCTTATCATCGTAAACAATAATTAGGGTCCTGGTGAAACACTGACTTATTCGTCAAGATCAAATATGTGTGTCACTTTTGTTATAACTTATTAAGTAATAACAGACTTAAACATATAAATTTGACACCAATGGAGAAGAAGATGTTGGGAACGAGTATTTGATCGCATTGATAATGGTTAACCATTTTCATGTTGAATTTGCATGTAAGAAATAATGACATCATGATTTTTTATTAGCAGTCATAATTTTATAATGGCATAGAAACTGTAGGAGCCATCTAATCTGGGTCTACTTTTCTGGGCCAACCTTTTACTCCACATATATACGTGTTTTAATACATTTGCACACACTAGTACGCATGTACTAACATTACCTGTATAACAACTTAACTTTTTCAACGCTGAAATGTCAGAGTGGAAGCCAATCAGTGTTAACTATAAATTCCACTCAGTATGAAAATTAACCGTGCTAGAAGATTTTGAATGACAAACAGTTTAGACCCTATTCAGAGGGTTCCTCTAGGAACCTTCTGATCTGTTTCTATACTGCTTAAAAATGACAGCGCGCGCGTGTCCCGCCTTCAGAGGGTTAACTTTCTTTGCACGCTTTTTAAGTTTTGTCTATAATCTATGGAAGCCCTGGAGGGCACTATTGACTTCTGACTTATGAGTTATGACTTGCGACTTATGACTTGCGACTTTTTTAATTTTGGCGCAAAATAGAGGTCATGGTGGACAATAGCTCAACCTAGCCACATCTTGTAAGTATACGTCGAGCCGAGGCCGGGTTGCTCCAGGACCTCTAACCACAGACGCATGGAGTTTGGACATTCATGTTCAGTAAAATCCCAGAATACTAAAACAAGTATTATTATCGTCTTTAAGGTGGCGAGATAGTTTAGCTCCAGATATCGAAAAATCATATTTAAAACTACCTATAGCCATTTTTCTGAGCATAGTTGGTTAGTTATATTAATTTATTTGATTATTTATCAGAAAACTCGATAATTCTATCAAAACCGACATTTGAAATCTATTTAAATGTGCCAGTTTGATTTTTTTCAAACAGCGATTACAAGGTTATCTTTTGGACCAAACTTATTGTAATTGGCCAATATGTGAATCATTAGCATGTTCAGGGATCCGTGTCACAGATTTTTGATAAACCTCTCCATCTGGGAGTTATGCAATATTTTAATTTTAAGACCCCTAAAATTCTGCCTCCCGCTACGTTTCTTTTGATTTTAGACGATCGAAGCAAGATATCAAAAAAAATGACACGGATCCCTGGCTAATGCAATGCTCTTTGATATGCCGCAAACCGCGTATAATTCGGACACACATTGCAGAAGTTATGATTGTTTGAAAAAGCCGACTGCTTTAAATTTGCATCTGTCAAAAACTAGAAAGACCCCATTGTGTTGCGTAATCTTATAATTATCTATAGCGTTCAATCAAATTTATATCCAATGGAGAGCTTATAATATGTGTGATATTTTCCACTAAGCTCCTCCCCCTTTCTTCCAGTTTAACTGTCACAGTTAAATATGACACAAACTTATAACTCAATATTTTCACACAATCAAGGTACAATCCGTCAATATTATCGAAAATAACCCTGATTGACATAAAAAAAACCACTAGAATTATCACAAAAGGTGATGAGTACACGCGCACTGCAGCCTTGATCTCAATTCAAAGGGCTGATAACTTCTGTATGATAGATACCGAAAAGATTTATGTGCACTTTAACCCATTCCCTCATATTGACGTCTTTTGACGACCCTATAAATATCACTTTGTGAAACCATTGTGATAAATAGAGCATTTTCTCCTATTTATCACAATGGTTTCAAACTACAAACTTCTAAAATTGTCCTTTCCTCTAGTTAATGCTCCTTTTCGGTAGATTTATTTAAAGAGGTAGGGTCTAAAAATAGCCTATGTGGTAATGGGTAAAGGAGATCACGTGTACATGTATCAACTTTCGTTAAGTTATATAAAATGTGGCTGGGTTGAGCTATTGTCCACAATGACATCTGTTTTTGCCCCAAAATTAAAAAGTCGCAAATCATAAGTCACAAGTCATAACTCGTAAGTCATAACTCATAACTCATAAGTCAAAAGTCAATAGTGTCCTCCAGGACTTCTATATTAGACACGCGTGAATATTTTCAAAACAGATTCTACAAAAGGAGCAACGTATACTTACAAAATGTGGAGCTAGGTTGATTTTTGTCCACCATGACGTCTATTTTGCGACAAAATTAAAACGTTGCAAGTCATAAGTCGCAAGCCATAATCCATAAGTCATAACTGATAAGTCTGGGTCCATGCTTATAAAGCTTTTAGTTGAGTCTGAGTTTCGTTCTCAGGCTTTTGATTGGTCAGATTTGAGTTCTCAGACTCAACTAAAAGCTTTATAAGCATTGACCCAGAAGTCAATAGTGCCCTCAAGGGCTTCCATAGTCTACCTGTCATAGTCACTGTCGCCTACCAAACTGTTTCTAGTTTAACCCTTCCCCTGTTCTATATTTATTCTAAATTTCAATAACTACTGAATATTCATGGACAAAATAGCTATTATGAAATTTGGAAAATGTAACATTGTGGCCATTTTAAAATCTAAAGAAACAGACCTTCTTTCATACTCAACTATCAAACAGAGCAGACCCTGATCAGCCGACTCCTATAGAAGTCGTCTGATCTGAGTCTACTATGTTTGCAAATGCGTGAAAACACGTTCATTTGAAGGAAAACGGCAAACTTATCTTCCATTTTTTTTCATTCATGGATAAGTAGAAAATCAGAAAAAAATAAAAGAGTTCAGTTTGGATCACAATTAGAAGCAGGGTTACTAAGCATCTCTTTTGGATTCAATTTGTTTTCAAATGCATGGTTTCACGTGAGAATATTCATATTTGTATTTACCAATTAAAGTATGCCCATTTTCGTGGAAAAAGTGCTTTTCTTAGATTTTATACATTTTTACAGTAGAACCTGTCTTAAGCAACCATCAAAAAGAGCTGTAATTATGGGTCTGTAAGGCAGGTGGTAGCTTAATTCACGCAAAAAGTAATACAGAAAGCTCCTATATGAGTTTGTTGTATTGCTTTTACCCTGCATTAAGCAGCCACCTGCTGTTTAAAACTCCCATGTTCAAAAAATGAATTACCGTTTAGGACGGATTCTAACGCATGTCACACTTTGTAAACATTAACGAATATGATACATACATTATAGTGGTGTATTCCGCCGATAGTTAATCCTAACTATGTATCATTCCTTTCAATGCTGTGTTGACGACCTCACCTCACAGGTAGCGGTGTCAAAATTACTTTATGATTTATACACTCGTTGAAAGTGAAAAAGTATAGTCAAACAACTAGGTCTGACGGGTCACGGGTTCGCCGAGTCCATTTTAAGGGAGATCAGCATTTCGGATATCCACGTGCCATTTATAAAAGAAAATGTTCAGTTATAGGTATAAAGAATAAGCGCTTTTGTTATCGGAAATATAGCGTAGTGGATAAGTCGTAGGACCATAAAGAAGTATATGATCGGCGAATATTTTATTAGGCGCAGGTTCGTGTCTCGCATCAACCTAGAATATTTTTTTTGCTAAAAATATTAAAGAAAGTCCCCTTAAGAGCATTAGTTTTGTTGTGCATTAAGAAGCCGCCTGTACAAGACATTTGCTAAAACTTATATTGATATTCATATTTTAGCATCGATTTATTATTGAAAATATGGCTAATATAGGACTCGAACTCAAACAAAGGCACCCTTCCCTAACATTGACGAACATGTGCATAAATGGCCATTACAATTATACAATATGACATAAAATAATACTCTACTATTCATTTAAAATTAAAAAAAAAAAGTTTAAGGTCGACCACAGGTGCTAGGCGTGTGGCCATTTCACAAATACTGCTTATAAATACCTTCAAATACGTTTAGACATCATAACTTGACATTATAAAAAAAAGAAAAAAAAATGAATTTTTTTTTTTTTTTTCGTATAGTATTTTACTATATAAAGGTATGTAACTAAATGGTCCAAAGTGGCAGAAAAAATGCACCAACTATATTCCGCATCTTGTTACGACGTCAATTTCCGCTCGATTTCAATCAAATATGAGTCAATGCACGCAGAAATGTCCAGTCTTTCAAATACACACCATTGATTGCCGATCATAAGCCGAAAAAGTACTGTTTTGAGACGATAAACTCCAGCTTAGATTTAGTCGACCGAGTCACTACCGACACATACATGCACATTTTCACCACTGATGACATCGAAAGTCACACTAGATCTCATAATATGGTCCGTTTTCCACTCTCATTCAATAAAACTAACATAACCATTCAACTTACTGTCGATGTCAACCTCAAAGTTAATACCGGTTCTACGAAACTGAAGAGTTTTCGAAACAACCCGCGGCTGTCAACATTCGGCCAGCCATGATTTTCGTGACCCGGAAATGCTTGAAGCGAAGAAGCGACTGGTGCCCGGCAGACCATTTGACTACTATGAAGCAGGTAACATGTGCCCTGTAAACATGATTACTGGTGCCCGGTTTCTGTATAAAACACCCTGTTAACCCTTTCCCTCCTATAAACACCTTTTCGCGCATTTGAAAACAGTATAGACCCAAATCAGATAGCTCATAGAAGACCAGGACCTACTCTATTTGTGCCATGATATATAGATTCTATACCATTCGTCGAAGCAAACATGCCCTTGAAAATGATAAAAATTAATCTAATAAATATTCATGGTGTTACTTTTTCTTACATGATTATTGAACAGGGAAAGGTTAACTGGAAAATAAAATGCAGTCGACGTATACATTTTTCAGTCATGTGCTGGACACTATATATGAAAAATAAATTAACACATATATTAGAAAGCAAACGATTATAAAATAATCAGTATAATTACCAAGTAACTAAAGACATTGTTCCTAATATATATATGAAATGAAGGCTGTCATTAAATTTTAAATAGAGCTAGTGTTTTTTTTCAGTCTTATTAGAATAGAAAATCTAAATTTTGGGCGAACATAAACAGCAGTTTACAGGGCACTTGTTACCTGCTTTATAGTAGTCAAATGGTCTGCCGGGCACCAGTCGCTTCTTCGCTTCAAGCATTTCCGGGTCACGAAAAATCATGGCTGGCCGAATGTTGACAGCCGCGGGTTGTTTCGAAAACTCTTCAGTTTCGTAGAACCGGTATTAACTTTGAGGTTGACATCGACAGTAAGTTGAATGGTTATGTTAGTTTTATTGAATGAGAGTGGAAAACGGACCATATTATGAGATCTAGTGTGACTTTCGATGTCATCAGTGGTGAAAATGTGCATGTATGTGTCGGTAGTGACTCGGTCGACTAAATCTAAGCTGGAGTTTATCGTCTCAAAACAGTAATTTTTCGGCTTATGATCGGCAATCAATGGTGTGTATTTGAAAGACTGGACATTTCTGCGTGCATTGACTCATATTTGATTGAAATCGAGCGGAAATTGACGTCGTAACAAGACGCGGAATGTAGTTGGTGCATTTTTTCTGCCACTTTGGACCATTTAGTTACATACCTTTATATAGTAATATACTATACGAAAAAAAATTTTTTATTTTTTTTTATTTTTTTTATAATGTCAAGTTATGATGTCTAAACGTATTTGAAGGTATTTATAAGCAGTATTTGTGAAATGGCCACACGCCTAGCACCTGTGAGGTCGACACGGGATTCGAACCCACGCTCAATAAAAACTACTCTCACAATGTCTTCTGCGTACCTAGACTTTACCCACTGCGCTAAACTGCTGACAAGAATTCCGCCTTCAATTTTATCTTATATACTAAACTCGTCTGTTTAAAAATTGGTCCGAGAACATGCGGAATGCTGATCTCCCTAAAAAATGGACTCGGCTGACCTTTGACACGTCAGACCTAGTTGTTTGACTATACAATGAACCATTCCGAATTGAAAAAAAACAACATGTAGGGCAATGTATAAAGGAAAAGGCCCATTAGTTCGATTGCCTATTTATATGAGGTTTACGAGGCGGAACAGGTGACGTGCGTTTAGTTTTCACTTGCTTTACTGATGTAGCACATTAACTAGTCATTATGGACACGTATAACTCTTCCGCGGGCAATGTCTCATCTGTGATTACGCACTTTGGAACCAGATGAGACTTGTGGTAACTTGGCGTCTCATCAGGATCCAAACTGTTTGTTACTGTGACTGCTTTTAAACAAACATGAAGGAACATAAAAAACAAAAAGAAAATCATAGCAGACGACAAAAATCTGCAACGAAAGATTATGTAACTTTCTGCAGTTTATCTTAATACTACTACGAGTGTGTCTTTCTATATGAATATTCCTCTATTTAGCCGAGTTCGTTTCCGTTTTAGCCCATATATACTGTCGCTCTTGCTCTCAAATCAACACATCAGTTTCAGTGGGGGGGGGGGGGGGGGTTGTTCGTGTGGTTTCATTCGGACTATAAGTATTTTTAAATGTCAACATTCAAATGTCAAATTCGTCACCAGAACTGAATTGGTAAACCTTCATCGTGTATATATGTGATCTTGCAAACAGATTGGACCCAGATTAGACACCGAGTATGTCGGTGTCGTGTCAGAAGTTAACCTGTGTGTCACTCTTAGTGTGCTTATAAAAGAAATCCAAGGTATGCCAAAGTTGGAAACTGAACTAGGCGACATCTTGTCAAAGTTAAAAACTGAACTAGGCGACATCTGCTTCTGAAGAAACTTTGCCCAACAGGATAAAGGACAAACCACCAGGGACATGTCTTAATAAAGATCGTACGACTGAATTATTTCAACATACGACGATCGTATATATACATGTAATAAGTTTTAACATACGACGATTGTATACAGTAAAACTCCTCTAAAGCGGATTTTTTTTAAAAAGAACAATTTATGTCTTTTTGGCAGGTGGCTGCTTAATGCACGGGCCTTTCTACATGTCTTTCAGTCTGCATTAAGCTGCCATCTGTCTTATAGACCGGTATTGATACAAACGTTTACGTATGGTTTAGAAAGGTTTTGATGTACAGTAAAACCCTTCTAATGCCACCACTTAATGAACAAACATGGCTATCTTCATAAGTAGGTGGTTGCATAATGCAGGTTCTGCATAACTTTCGTCCTGCATTAACCTACCACCTGCCTTTGCCACTGTGAATAAGAGGGGTTTTGCTGTATATTGTAAGCTGTGACAAAGAAGGTTGCTATCACGGTATGTTAGGACTTACGATAATTTATTTCTGGTGTACGAAGTTGGCCTTAATTTCTGCACACTGGGGCACTGAATATGCCATAATGTCGGTCATGTATGTGTCAGTGATTGTCCTAAATAAGATCTTATGACAAGAGTGGTCGTATGTTTCGGTAGGCAGATATAGGCAATACCTTTAGCATTCTGGGCAACTTTGTATTGATGGAAACGCAATCAGTGTCCAAGTCTCATCTTGGTCAAAACTGTTTGTGGACCATAGTGAAACCATGTAATCCACGTAAAATAAAGTCATTATTATTACTATTAAATGTTATACAGGATTCTCTCGTTGCAACCTTAAAGGAATAGGCATTTAGTGATGACGTAATACAGTTGATCTTCGTTATCTCGAACTCTGATAACTTGAACTTCGAGATAACTCGAAGTAAAAAATTTAGATACAGAATTGTTACCAAATGTAAAACTACGCATATCTAGAAACACACGTTGCAGCTTAATGCAGGTCGAGAGTAATGATGAAAGCTCCTCCTGTAGGATATAATTTAACTTTTGGCCTGCTATGGGTCGATGAGTTAATACCTATGCAAACAATTTGGACCCAGACGAGTCACTCTCCATCTCATCAGGATCCAAACTGTTTGACACTCTGATTGCATTTTAGTAGACAGATTCATTATAGCTTGAATTTTGAAAATATAGTAGGTGAAAAATTATGTAAAAATAATTTGCTCAGCAGGCTAAAGGTTAAAGAAAACCCGTCCAGATCTTATTTTGGACCCCCTCCATTATACATGTTGAGGGGGCACAGCATACACATCATTTGCTGGTGTAAGCCATTGACATCAACAGCTGTAGCAAACAGTGCAGACCCTGATCAGAGGGCGCCTTCGTTTGTCTGTGTCCTTCTGTGGCCTTCTGATCTGAGTCTACACTGTTTGCGTGTGTCCTATTTAAGGGAGACTGTGCACAATGGATTAAAAATGCATCTCTTTTGAATAACTCTCAATATAATTTCAAAGAACTGAAAAGGTATGATGGTTTCCAGTTCCGATGGAATTTTTGACCTGAAAAATGTATGATGGCATTGATATTGACTTACACATTTCGGCCTATTCTTTGAACGTACGACATATTTTACACCTGTAGTTGTAGGCCTACTAATAATTAAATGATGTCCTTTACATTTGATTTTAATGAAGTATTTACTAGAAAAAGACCCGCGCAAGCGTGAGGTAAATCATTGAATTATTGCAAGGACGTTTACATCTGTATCCATTTTCATTTGTTGATATTGTCACTGATGCGTAACAAAATGACCGACATATATTAGTTTATTATAAATGCTGGATACAAAAGATCTTTATATTATGTTATGTTTAGTACAATTCAACACAGTCTGGTTATAAATATTATTAATGTAATTACTTTATCACTTCTACCTGATATCACATGTTTATAATGTGATGAGTGTAATACAGTAAAACCACTGGCACTTGATCGAAGTAGTCTATAGTTGTGTAATATAATAGTTATATCATGTAGTGTATTAATGTACTAGTTGCTATAAATAAACTATAGTCTTTTTCGACCAAGTGCCAGTGAGTAAAACCTCTCTATAACGGCCACTAAATTACATCAAGTTTTTAGTGTAAAATGCAGGTGGTTGCTTAAAGCAAGGTGAAAGTTAAACAGAACGCTCCTGTAGGAGCGTTCTGTTTAACTTTCACCTTACTTTATGCAGCCACCTGCTCTAAAGACCAACAAATTAACGCAAAATAGTGGCCGTTATAGAGAGGTTTTACTATAATAAAATCTGAAATCTTAACCCAGGTAAAAGCATGACCAAACTTGCGAACTTTGGTAAAACTATCCATGTGCATTCTGAACGTACAGGACCAATCATTGAATTCAAATAGCTAAACATGATGGAAACAGCTATCCATTTAACCCAACCATGCACTCTAAAACATGGCCGATTTCAATGTTTGGTCGAAACGACGTGGGCCGAAAGTCAAATCTTCTTACGTGTATTCTGAAGCCATGGTACCAATCCTGAGAATCGAAGATACTAAATATTAAGGAGATAATAACTATACCGTTGAGGATTGTTCTGTATGGAACGCCGTAGCTGTCTCCTGTTGTCGAATTTCTTCTTGTCTTGTTCAAATTCAGTGTTATCATGTCTAAACGTCATGTTATTATGTCGAAGTACTGTGTAAACTTGTCTATTTCAATGCTGTCATCTCGAAACGCCGTGTCATTATGTCAAAGCGGTGTGTTAACTTGTCCGTGACTTGTGTTGTTATGGACGACGGCTATGTTGTTATGTTACAAAGTAGGTTCATCTTGTTAAAGAACAATGTGAACTTGTCTATATGATATGTTATCATGGTAAATGCATGTGTTGTTTTGTCAATATGTGGTGTTGACTTGTCCAAACAACGCCTTGTTATGTTAAAATATATTGTTATTATGTTAAAAAGTGAAGTTATCTTGTCTAGAGCATGTTTGTCAAAATAGTGTGTTGTCTTGTCCATACGGCTTCCTATTATGCTGAAAAAATGTGCTATTATGTCGCACTTTTGTGTTATTTTGTCTACCTGTCGTGTTAACTTGTTTAATCAGTGTCTTACTATGTCTGTGGCCTATGCTATTATGTTACAAATCAGTTTCATCCTGTCAAGCAGCAATGTGAGCTTGTCTATACGACATGTTATCATGTTAAGTGCACGTGCTGTTTTGTCAATATATAGTGCTGACTTGTCCAAACTGTGTCTTATCATGTTAAACGGCTATGTTATTATGTTAAAAAGTAGTATCATCTTGTTAAAGAGCAATGTGATCTTGTCTATACGATATGTTATCATGTTAAACGCCCATGTTGTCTTGTCAATATGTAGTGTTGACTTGTCCAATGTATGTCTTATTATGTTAAACTGCTATGTTATTATGTCAAAAAGTAGTTTCATCTTGTTAAAGAGCCGTGTTAACTTGTCTATATAATATGTTATCATGTTAAACGCACGTGTTGTCTTGTCAATATGTAATGTTGACCTGTCCGTTTTAGGTCTTATTATGGTAAACTGCTATGTTATTATGTCAAAAAGTAGTTTTATCTTGTTAAAGAGCCATGTTAACTTGTCTATATAATATGTTATCATGTTAAACGCACGTGTTGTCTTGTCAATATTTAATGTTGACTTGTCCGTTTTAGGTCTTATTATGTTAAACTGCTATGTTATTATGTTACAAAGTAGTTTCGTCTTGTTAGAGAACAATGTGTACTGGTCTATATAATCTGTTATCATGTTAAAAGCATGTGTTGTCTTGTCAATATATAGTGTTGACTTGTCCAAATTAGGTCTTATTATGTTAAAATGCTATGTTATTATGTAACAAAGTAGTTTCATCTTGTGAAAGAACAATGTGAACTTGTCTATATAATATGTTATCATGTTCAACGCACGTGTTGTCTTGTCAATATGTAGTGTTGACATGTCCAATTTTTGTAACATAATAACATAGCCTTTTAACATAATAAGACATAAATTGGACAAGTCAAAACTACATATGGACAAGACAACACGTACATTCAACATGATCACATATTATATCGACAAGTTCACATTGCTACTTAACATGATAACATATTATACAGACAAGTTCACAATGCTCTTTAACAAGATGAGACTTCTTTGCTACATAATAACATAGGTGTTGCACATAATAAGACATTCTGCAAACAAGTTCACAGAGTGTTTCGACATAATGGCACGGTTTTTAGACATGACAAGCCTGAATTTGAACAAGACAAGAAGGAATGTGACAACAGGAGACAGCTACGGCGTTCCATAGTTCTGCCTCCGATATTGTACCATACTGCGAAATGCTGTCTCGGCCACGTGACATTTCAATCGACGCGAAACACCAACAGTAAGTGACTTAGGGTACAAAGTAATCTATATTCGGAAATACCACGTGATTCGTGCACACAATTTAACGATTCAATAAAGAAATAACATAATGTATTGAACAAGATTGATTAAACTGCTAAACAATGGCATATTTATCTGTTTTACTTTATTACATTGAAATAACCATTTTGATTATTAACCGATTGGGGCCCTTGTTAGGTAAGGGCTTTCAAAGCTATATTTAGATATCCTATATAATTTTTATTGGGGTCCCCTTTTTTTCGAAAGAAGACAATACTCTTATTAAAACTGAAATGCAAAATTACTGATGGCCATATCTATAATAATTTACGGTAACAGTCTTAACCCGACACAAAATCGAGTCCATTTGTTTAATAGTATAGATAATTATAACTCGGCACATTCCTAGTTAGCCTAGCTGTAATTTATTTTAAGATTGAAACAGAACATACATGTATCGGAAAAAACCGGAGTAGATGGTTAGCTTTAAACCCGTCTAAATTTCAAAACAAAAGGGTGGTTACTGACACTGCAATTGTATATAGTTTTATATAAGCATTGCATTAAACATATACACGTCTAGACACAATTAAACAAAAAATGTGTTTACACTTTAACAGCTAAACATCAGAAATTACCATAACACGTGAAAATAGTAAGATACAAATTCACAATGCTGTAAATACTTTCGACCAATCGAATGCGTGCATGTTGACCTTTAACCAATCAAATCATGAGCTCTAGTAGTTGGTATATTCAGGATGCTTCCAATGCGACTATGTTGCTGTTCTTTGTTAACATTTACGGCAGATTGCTGATCAGGCAGGAGGCATCTGGGATTGCTAAGATTGTCTACACATAACAAGTGTAGCACGTCACTGAAACATATGAGTTACCCTTTACTTCATGAACATCCATGCAATGGATAATGACATAATCAGAGGTCCAGATAAGATGCGTAAATTAAAACATTTTCAAGTATAACTTCTTTATTTCTCCACCAAACCGTATGTTGTGACCACTCTTTAGAATCGTCTCGAAGAGACGATTCTAAAGTGTGGTCACAGCATCGGGTTTGGTGGAGAAGAGATGATTTTAATATTTGAGTACGCATTTTTATCTGTTGCTCTGTATAATGACTACTTATTATGTGTATTTGATAACGGTATATGAACACGTTATTTTTACAAAGACATACACTGTGGAATGCTATTTATACACAGTAAAACCCCTTTAACCTGGACTTTTAGAAAACAAGAATTTAGATTACATGGATTTTAAGCAGGTGACAGCTTAATGCAGAATGAGATTCATACAGAAAGTTCCTTTGATAGCTTTTTCACGAGTTCTCCCATCTTACAGATCGACTTTGATACTAATTTGAACGTCCAGTTTATAATCTATATTCAAACAAAGCAGACTCTGATTAGACACCATCAAGAGCCGTCTGACCCGAGTCTACATTATTTGCAAAGGCATGGAAGGTTGTCCTATCAAATAAGGGTTAAATGAGATACTGGGTGTTGAACGATTATATAGTTCTATAACAAACTTGAGTTAGATGTGTATTCCTTTATGCATTTAAAGTAATTAGCAATGTCGATGAGTGAAAAATGCAAGTTTTAACATTATCCGCTTAACATTTCCTTCAAAGAGACCTTTTTTCACCTTTCCAAACAGAGTAGACCTATATCTGAGTCTCCTGTAGAAGCCTTCTGATCAGGGTCTGCTCTGTTTGCTTTCAAATCGTATCGATCTGATTATGCAGCTCCTGTCGTGGTAAAACATCAATTGGTCATGTTGCCATTATAAAATTCAACAAATCAATATTCATACATTCATTTTTCTCACATGAATATTCCCATGGAAAAGGTTAATCGTGAGACTGAAGAGCATGCAATATGAAAAGAAATTGGATCTACATCAGACTGATAGTGACCTTGTGTCTGATCAGGAGAAGTCCCAACAAGTCACATAGAAGACATTTAAATCAACCATCGACCATCTACAAGTTCTTTTATACATCTGTACGTACAGCTGATATGATTTAGCCCTTATCGCGCTGTTCGCAATCTGACTCGCATTTGAAAATACAGTAAAATAAACAATTTGATACTACGAACACTCAAATACGTATCATTAATGATCTTTAACACAGGTGGCAGCTTGATGCGGGTTGAACGTCATGCAGAAAGCTCCTCTAGGAGCTTTCTGCATGACATCCACCCTGCATCAAGCAGCCACCTGCCTACAAAATCTACATTACTAAAATTTCGTAGTATCGAGAGTTTACTGTAGTTCGGTCTAGAGGAGATGTCGAGTTACCCGGAGTCTCGTTTGTATCGAAGTTTGGACATGCTAGTCAGGTCGCGGTTTCCGAGAGTCTAAGGGTAAACGTTATTAGTTATTAAAGTAAAGTCCCGCTAATGCGACCACTTAATGAACAAACATAGCTGTCTTCATAAGCAGGTGGTTGCTTAATGCAGGACGAAAGTTATGCAGAAAGCTTCTGCATAACTTTCGCTCTGCATTAAGCTACGACCTGCCTTTGCCACTGTAAATTATGCCCCTTTTTGGTGGTCGCATTAGAGGGGTTTTACTGTAGTTATATTAGCCAATAGCATGACGCACCGTGAAAGAGTTGATTATGTAACTAAACGAACATGCATCACTTACTCAATACCTTCCACCCTTGGCTTTCTATTGTTTTACAACATACACATCACAATAAATGAACGGATTGCAATAGACATACAAACAGTAACGTAAAAGTGCATAAAGGACGTACATTCAAAGGTCTACCTAGACTATCATGATATCATAAATTATGCGAGTTCAAAGACATACATATAGTTTCACTATATAAACATATAACGTACGTGCGTTCAAAGATCTACATACACTATCATGATAAACGTAGAAATCGTGTGCGTTCAAAGACTTACATACACTATCGCAATAAACGCATAAAGTGCATGCGTTAACAGACTTACATGCACTACCATAATACAGCAGCACCTCTTAGGTGGCTATCGAGAAAATGTCTAATTATGGGTCTGGAAGGCAGATGGTAGCTTAATGCAAGTCAAAAATAATACAGAAAGCTTTTATAGGAGTTTTATATTTAATTTACTTATTAAGCACGCACATGCCTTTTAGACTCAATAAAAGAATGAATGCTTAGGACAGGTTCTACTGCACATGCATTACTTACTCAGGATTTTCTTCACACACGTATTGGAACCCATGGCTTTCTATCTCTTTGCGCATATCTATCATAGATCCTGTGTCACACCTTTCTCTGAAAATTAATGTGAGAATAGCAGTGACGTCAGATATCTTCCACCAATCATTAACGTGTATTAATTCACACTTTACTCTGCAACCACGCCTTTAAACACATTTGACAATACATGAGACAACTCATGCAGGAAGTGTCTGATAACGATATGTTTTACTTGTTTATTTGTGAAAGATTCTCTACTGTTTGCTGTGCAATATTTTTCTTATTTTGTATATTCAACAGTATTTACATAAATGAATGTTCAAAATGAGTAGAGTTTGGCATGAATATTCACCGGGTAAACGGGTTTTTAAATCAACTTATGAAAGGAGATAGCGTGTTATATTAATAAAAACGCACGATGATCATACGTACAAGCATAGTGCATGTAGTGCGTACAACATCAAACAAAGCATATCTAATGGATAAAGCAATGTACGTTGACGATGGTGTAGAACCAGCCTGTAGGACATCTATCGAATACGATAAGGATGCTACTAGTAGCTTTGAATCGAAAGCTAGGTTCATAGCTGAATGAAATTGGATTACAAATTTGCAAACCCCGTTTCCTTTAGGCCTTAATATTTCAGAAGATCCTGATATAGACTTTTTAAAAAAATTTAATAAGGATACACAAATCTCGATCACATGAATATGACAATTCTTGATTTACATACTTTACATCTAACTTCTGGCGAACAAACCATGTTTTCCAGACTGTCTACCTCATCAATATCTACATTAAAGTAAATTGAAAATCATTTCTAGATCAGACCCTCTCATAGGAACAGCTAGTTTGATACACAGTTTTGCTCTACATGTTCTTAGACCACACATTGACAAGATATATAGACACCAAAAATTATTTTTGAAAATTCCTTTTATTAATAAAGGCATTGATTTTTATTGACCTCAAAAGTATATTCAGAGACAAAATATGTTTGGAACTATTCCTTAATACTTTAACCCTTCGCTTGCTGAATTTTAAAATACATTTCTCCTTCTTTACCCATGCCCTGTTGTATAATTACATATATCTTCACTGTGTACACGTATTTCGCTGTGCAATCACTGCTGTAGACACTGGTTGAACAATCAACTTGTAAATAGTGCAGACCCTGATGAGACAGCTCCTGCAGGAGCTGTCTCATCTGGGTCTTCACTATTTACAGGTAGGTATATTGACGTGAATAGCAAGCGAAGGGTTAAAAGAAACAGAACCACCGACTATTTGCAACAAATACAGTAAAACCTCTCTATAACGGCCACTAAATTACATCAAGTATTTTGTGTTAAAGGCAGGTGGCTACTTAAAGCAAGGTGGTAGTAAAACAAAACGTTCTGTTTTACTTTCACCTTGCTTTAAGCGGCCACCTTCCCTAAATACCAAATAATTTTAGTGGCCGTTTTACTGTATAACAAACCCATCAGAAATATAATTTTCAACTATAATAAGATAAATTTATGATAATATTCCTGATAATTGAGATTGCGCCACCTCAAAAGTTTGTTATTCTCCGGCTGGTTATGTGATTATTGGTAACTTTGAGGTAGTTGAAAAACGTCTACGATCTCTTCTTAACTCTTTTGGGGCTAAATTTAAAAGTGTCGTTTGCAATAATAATTTCATATTAAATACAATTCTAAACTCAATAATAAAGATATATTAGTAAACATTTGTTTTTAAAAACCTGTATGCTTTGGCTAAAATAATACAGAAAACAGTGAAGTCTCGGGTCAGATGCCGCCTTTTCAAGGCGGCATCTGATCGGGGACTGCACTGTTTTCAATAGTGCCAACAGGCGGTATTGTCACCGAAAAAAATATATAATACCATCCTTGATATGTTTTCACTCTAGACTTGTCGAGGTCAGATTGCTGAGGCTTTACCAAATTTTATATAGTATTAAATGGTGCCGTAGAGAACATATGGAGTATAATGCTCTTTCGGATTGGAAACAAACTAATTTTTGATACAATGGACAAATGCATTTCATTTTATAGCTCAAATGAACACATTCTTCAACCTAGATTTCTGTTGTGATAAGACATGAATTTTCTAGGATAAATCTCTTCTGGTCTATTAAAAGCTCTTCAGTAGTCTTAAACAAACTTAAGCATTTCATTTTATAGCTCAGGTGAACACATTCTTCCACCTAAATTTCTGTTGTGATAAGACTTATGAAACTTCTAGGATAAATATCTTCTGGTCTATTAAAAGCTCTTCAGTAGTCTTAAACAAACATAAGAACAAAAGATTTATCCACTGTAATCCATATGATTTTTCTACTTTGTACACAAGTCTTCCTTATGATTTAATTAAAGATAAACTTGTGTGTTTGTATGTGTGTTTTTGTATGTGTTAAAAAAATCATTAAAAAGGGATATGATCCTGTAGTACTACAACATACTGCATGTTTGGTTGTGAACCCTTTTACAGTTGGCAATCACGCTGGCCTCTTTGCATGTACGCCGACAAGAAAGGTTTAGTACTCTATGAAGGCGACCTCTTAAATCCAGAAATGGAAGGAGAACGTCGGATATCTGTACTATTTCGTTTTTGTCGTACCCTTTATTACTTTTCTACAGTTACTCCGTTTGCAGCTCAATCATTGAGTACACTAGCGATAGGTTGATAGAGTTTGTTCACTTAAATGTTTTCGTTATACATGCACTTTACCACTGTATTTGCCGTCGCGGTTGTTGTAGATTAGTCGGAGAGGGGATACGTTTATTTACACTGTTTGTCTTTTAGGGTGGGGATGGAATAAGTGTGAGGTTGGGCGCCCATAAACCGGTTTAACCCCCCAGTGACTTTTGTCACTGACCGTTCCAAGGCGGTACTTCCATCTTCCCCCGATTGTATGTTTGTTTTGTCCTTGTGCGTCTCTTGATGTTTTTATAGTTATGTACATTTGCTGTTTCCTTGTGTTGCTGTTCGGGCGACTGTTTGTTCTGTATGTGGTGTTTCCTGCATGACTCATTTTTGTATTTTTACTAAATGTAGTGACTAGCCAATGAAATATTACACCAATTGGACTTGCTCAGAAGTTTGCGAATCACTAACCTTTCTTTGAAATTATGATTCATACCATTTACCCAAAAGAACTCAAATTGAATAAAGCTAACCCTTCCGACACTTATGCAGCTTTTCTTGATCTAGACCTTAAAATTGACAATGGAATTATTTCGCCTAAAAGTTATGACAAAAGAGACGATTTCGATTTTAATATTGAAATTTTCCCTCATCTTAGCGGAGATGATCCCGATACTCCATCTTACGGGGTTTACATATATCAACTAATTGCTTCGCTAGAGCTTGTTCTTCTGTTGACGAATTTAACAGTCGAACTCTCATCTTAACTGAAAAGCTGCTTAAGTAATGCTATAAATACCATAAACTAAGAAAACATTACCACTTTCTCTCACTTATTGGCAAGTATGAGTGTAATCATAAGGCGCTCCTGTGACAGGGTATTTCACATCCTGAATTGTATATTGATGTAATTTACAAACTTCGTAAAATTATTGGACATATCCATTTTCTCACTTTGTTCATGAAATATGTTAAACAATTTATTTAAAGAGGATATGATCATATAGTATTACAACACACAATGTAATCCTATAGTACTGCAATCACACTACACTCTGTCCCTGAACGCCAGATCTTTGTACTATCTCGTTTTTGTCGTACCATTTAGTACCTGTCCACATTTACTCTGTTTGCAGCTAAATCACTGGGTACACTAGCGATAGGTGGATCCAGTTTGTTTCACTTAAAACTGTTTTCGTTTTACATGCAATTTACCATTGTATGTACCATCGCGGTTGTTGTAGAATAGTTCGGAAAGCTATTAAATTGTTTGTCTTTTAGGATGGAGATGGAATAAGTGTGAGGTTGGGCGCCCCTAAACGGGTTTAAACCCCAAATAATAATTGCCACTGACCGTTCCGCGGCGGCGCTTCCTTCTTTCCCCTATTATTTGTTTGCTATGTCTTTGAGCGTCTGTTTTTGTGGTTTGAGAGATATGTACGTTTGCTGCACTTTCTTGGCAGGATGCTGTTCGGGCGGCTGTGTGTTTTGTATGTGTTTTTTCCTGCATGATTCTTACCTGTATTTTTATACACCCATCATAATAAACACATAAAGCAAGTACAATATCGCACACGCCAACAAACTCACATATATAAACAATAACACAATAATCGCATAAGGGGCATACGTTCAAATATTTACACACACGTCGTAATATCATGACAGACGCACACAGTCCGCACGTTTAACCATATTCAATTTACTTCAGCCCATTTAAAAATTGTATCTGTATTGTGGTATTTGGTCTGAAAGGCAGCGATACTTACAGCGGAATTTTGCCCAAATCATTAACTAACACAACTCGTAAGCTAACGTGACTGCTCAGATCTGGAAGCTCGAACAACGCCATAAAACTGAAAATGAAGACACAAAATGCATCAAGTTCATCAATTAAATTCAGAAGTTCTAATGTAGTCCAACGGATTAGGGATAGCCAATATAACTTGATTAAATACATTTGTACACCATCGGTAATCCCTTGCAATCATCCATCATGCCTATGCCGCACAATGCGCTGCCTTGAGATATATCCTTCACATAGTTTCGCAATGTTTGCAAATTATGACTTAAGAATCGGAACCTATGTCATTTGAAACGAACGCATGCTAAATATCATGGCAAGAAAGGAATTACTTGAATCGATACAACGAGAAAAAAGTGATTACTCCGGAAACCCGCATAAACATGTTCGTAATTCACCAGAATCTCTAGCACAAATCAATATGTGTACCGAACGCACATTTCACCATTTTTAGTACAAATATACCTACGTGAAATAATTTTCTATGATTTGAGGTCAAAGTTCAAAATCAAAGTCAAAAATACCCTTAAACCAGTACCTTGCACTCTGCTATCCGAGGATGCATCCAACCAAACACAAAACTTGGTATCCCTATATGATGTAGTGTAGAAGTTATGCTAAGTTGGATGGACAGTCATGACCTTTTGTCTCTAAGTGTGACATTGACGCTTGAGAAACCTTTAGCCTATACGTGTGGAACGGGCATTGATATTGCGTCATCTTAATGCGGCGATATTTTGTGCCAGGTTATTCCAGAATCCACCAGAATTCTAGTGTTACAGAGAGGACAAGAAAACGGGGGAATGATGATATTTCGCCCTTGAAAGTGGTATCTTAGTCTTTGAAAAACGAACATGTGTCTTGCGTGCGACATGTCTTGGTGCGGTGAACAGTTGTGCCAGGTTATTCAAAACTCAATCCATGCACGAGGACACAAAAATGCGGAGGGACAGAGGGAAGGACGGACGAAGAGGCATACATCCTTTATTCATATGCCATTTTAAAACTAGCTAATGAGTGATGACCATTCATAACGTTACTATTTCTTATATTGTTCGCCATGAAAATGGTTGTGACAAATGGTAGCTCAGTGCGGGTTGATAGCAATGCAGGACCACACAGGGGCACCGTGCATTACTGTCGACCTGCATTGGGCAACCATGTATTCCTACGTACATGTAAATATAAACATTCAGATATATTTTCTCATATGAATATTCAATAGGTAAATGGTTAAAGATTCCGATATTAATTGTTATCCCTTTACTCCATAAATACGCCTTTCTAAGCTTTTGCAAACATAGGAGGCCCAGATCAGACGGCTACTGTAAGAGCCGTCTGATCAAGGTCTGCTCTGTTTGCTTATGAAATGATATTATTTATCACATAATCTGCCTTGTGGGAGTGCCGTAACAGAGTGCCGTATTTCGCAGAAATGCACTAGTGCAATTTTTATGCAAATAAGCAATCATTAGCCAATCGTAGAGCTCATTTAAGCGTTAGCCAATCGAAGCGCTCCATGTTCGCTATCCGTTCTATTACTACCCTGCAATGGCCGAAACAGCCGTCAGCTATAGCCTGTTTTATTTTCTAAGGCGTTTTAAGGCTTATGTGATAAAAAGAATCTTACATTCGTGTTCATTACAAATTGTTTTCATGAAACTCGTTTACTATAATGAATATGACACTCGCTAAAGCTCGTGTCATATTATTAGAGTAAACTCGTTTCATAAAAACAATATGTATTGAACACTCATGTAAGCTCCTCTATATAGTTATGATTCTACAGTTTCTGTCATGGCAAAAAAACCATGTGTTCGAGTGCCGTTATAAAAATAATCCAATTAATATTCATGATGCCAGTATCTCTTATATGAATATTCATGAAATAAATGGTTATACGTCAAGTAGACTTCCTAAATGATAATCAAGTCATTTAAGTGTTCTCTCACCTGTCTGGTCTAAATGCTGGTCTTTGGGGGTCACTTCCGTTGACCATAACCCTGACTAGACCACTGGCACTACCTGCAAACTGTACCAAAAGTAAATGAATCCAGGATGCTTTATTAGCGTCTGTCTTTAAAAATGTCGCCCGAATACTGAACAGTCAGAATTAATCGAAGGTTATATTCAGTGCACTTGTAATTATTTCATTCTACAGTAAACCCTGTCTTAAGCAACCATAAAAGATGTCTAAATATGGGGTTTAAAGTAGCTTATACAAGTCGAAAATATGCAGGAAGCTTCTATTTGAGTTTGTTTTGCATTACTTTTGTCCTGCGTTAAGCAACCATCTGTGTTTTAAGACTCACATGTTCAATAAATGAATGGTGGCTTGAGACAGCTTTAATCATATTTTCAAATAAGCTGGGTCCAATGTATTTGACTCACTCAGCATATTTTGAAATGTAATAGAACCAAACAAACACTGTAGCTTGAGCATCGACACGTTTGAAATATTACACTATAAAAGTCCAACCTTTGGCATCAATATGAGAAGCCGGGTAACTCGGTGGCTTGTCATACAGAGTTCACACTGTTTGACAATCGGGTTCTATTGTTGGTGAAACAATGCAAATCATCGGGTGTTATTATCGTATAAAGCAGACCGAATTTTGAGCGGATGACATACCATTCAGCTGGCAAACGGTTCGTAACCCTTTCCCTGTTCTATATTTAGCCCAAATTGCAATACCTACTGAATGTTCATTAACAAAATAATTATAAAGAAATATGGAAGGAGGAACATTGTAGACATTTTAGAAAGCAAAGAAACAGTTCTATCAAATTCTATTAGCAAACGGAGCAGACCCTGATCAGACGGCTCCTCTAGGAGCCGTCTGATCTGGGTCTACTCTGTTTGCAAATGCGTGAAAACACGTTTGTATGAGGGAAAGGGTTAACCCTTGTCCGGCTCTCTGCGACTTGACTCGCATTTGCAAACAGCTTCGATTTTCGGCTAATAATCTATTTCCTAAAGGTTTGATAGAATCGGAAGACGTCAGAATTGCACTAGATCCAAATATAAACCTGTTCTTCACATAAACGCATGTTCACGCCTTTCCAAGATTCTGTGTACATATGCCACTATAAGTATTCAGCTAATAAATCATCATGATGTCATTATTTCTTTCATGAATAGGCAACAGGGGAAAGGTTAAATAGACAATGTCACGTCGTTTTGTTTTATAGGGATGTAAGGGATAATAATACTTTTACACCTATTAGTCAAGATTTAAGCAATACAATATCATGGGTAGAATGCTAAAGGTATAGATGAAAGTACAATCAAAGTACTGACAGTACTGAAGGTTTCGGACATAATATATATCATATTGATTGTTTGCTGTGGATTTTTCTGAAAATCATGTCAGTAGTTTGGAAGACATTTAAAGAATTGTTTAATGAACATGTCACATACAGGGCGATTCCAATATCTCATCTTGCCACTTTGTGCCAATAGAGCTAAAATTGATAGTTTATGTAGTAAAGAGCCATCACTCCGTTATTTGAAAGTAAGGACCAAGTCAAGTCGTGCTTAGCATAATAGAAGTAACGATTTCACCATTATCGTTGAATGAGAACACTAGGTCTAGACTGGACCCCGGATGATTCTGACCATTACTTGGTCAGTACCAAACATATGCAAGAAATGTCTGATTTATAAAACCCTAATTTCCTTAACCCTTTCCCTGTTCTATGTTTATTCCAAATTTCAATACCTACTGAATATTTATGGACAACATAGTTACAATGAAATATGAAAAGTGGCAATTAGTAGTCACTTAAGAAAGTAAAGAAAAAAAAGAAAGAAAGAGTAGCCTATATATATATATATATAAGTCTGTAGGCAAAAGTGGCATTTAACTCAAAATCCGACAACAATATATCGGACTTTTGTAAATACCACAGGAAGGGTATGGAACTTTCAGAATCCGGCGACCTTATGTCGGACTTCTGTTGTAAAAAGATACCATGCTATTTGACCAAAGGCGTTTGGGTTGACCGTAGGTCATTAGTAAAATCTATTCATTTTATACTTTGAGATTTCATGAAAAATGGGTCTGTATAATTTGCATATTAAGTATGTACGTTCACTAGTCGTTGTTGCTTTTCACACCTTTGTAGCGTTTAAATAGAACCATATAACACTTATATATTGGGACCCAAGCGGTGGCCGAGGGGAAAGAGCTGCAAATAGAAAAAAGATTCTAATATATTTTTTATTCTTTATCTTTTTTATATTCTTGTCTCTAGATACATTTTAAAGCAAACAAACTAGAAAACATAAGCATGCCTCTTGAAACTTGTTATGGACTTTTTAAAGCATTATGCTATATATTAACATACAGTCCTGGTGTCAATAGTATGCATTTCGATGAAACTTAGAGGCAGGATTCAGACTTTGTACTAGGACAACTATGAATTCGAAAGTACCACGTTCAATTTAAAATTGTCACCTGCTCATTATTTTGTGTATTGCATATATAATTATTTATATTCAATTAGTCTATGCTTTGCATACTTTTATTTTAAAATTGTCAAACATCTAGGATCCTGATTACAGACCGACACACACAATGTACAACTGGCAATTAGGTCACGATAACCTGCATAATATTTGAAAACTTAGTTTGTTTCAAAAGGAATTACTGCACAGTTCAAACTGACTATAAAAAGTTCCCTGAGAATTTGAACAATAATTACATCAACAAAAACAATAGTTTAAAAAAGTACATGTATATAGACACAGAGCGCAAATGGAACGGATCCATGTAAGAAACTTGATTCCTGTTCTATGTTTATTCCAATTTCAATACCTACTGAATATTCATGAACAAAATAATGGCTACTAATTTCCACTTTTCATGTTTCATTATATGAAACATGAAAAGTGGAAATGAGTAGCCATTTAAGAAAGGAAAGAAAAAGATCTTTCAAATTCCATTAGCCAACAGAGCATATCCTGATCAGACGACTCCTATAGGAGTCATCTGATCTGGGTCTACTCTGTTTACAAACGCGTGAAAAACATTTATATGAAGGAAAGGTTTAGTGTTCTAGCATCTCTACCAGTTTGTAAAGCTGAATGAGTCAGCTTGGAAACATTTTTGCAACTTTAGATTACAGCTTGCTTAATCCTTACAATGCTGAGTGATGTTTCGTTTGCAACAATTGACGTCTGCGTCAATTCTTCAATAAACTTTCTTTCATTTTATGCAAAAATATGATCAAGATGACAAACAGTTTGGATCCTGATGAGACGCAGAATTATGCGGCCTCTCATCTGGACCCAAACTGTTTGCATAGGTAATCACAGTTTCGCTGCTAGCGTCCAAAGAGTTAAGCGTATGACCTCTAGAGATTTTAGCATGATGTAACAGTTGCCCTGCACTACTGACCACCAGTGCGCTCTAACCTTTATACTGTAAAGAACGTACAGAACAGAAGAAGTCTATTTAACCCTTAATTTCCCCATATAAACTTGTTTTCATGCATCTGCAAATAGATTCGACCCAGATCAGACAGCTCGCTCCCATAGATTCAGGGTCTGTTCTGTTGCTAATGGATCCACCTTCCATATTTCATTATAAATATTTTGTATGATTCCGGAACCGGATTGTAAGCCAAGCACTGCACATGCGCGCATTCTCCTAGGGGGATTCCCGCTAGGTAGCGCTCGTGCAATAGGGTTTTCCGCCATAGTTTGAGTCGCAATCCATTTTATAAGGATTTCGGCAAAAGCCGAAACCCTAAAAATGAGTCATGCAGGAAACACCACATACAGAACAAACAGTCGCCCGAACAGCAACACAAGGAAATAGCAAATGTACATAACTATAAAAAAAAACATCAAGAGACACACAAAGACAAAACAAACATACAATAGGGGGAGATGGAAGTACCGCCTTGAAAGGGTCAGTGACAAAAGTCACTGGGGTGTTAAACCGGTTTATGGGCGCCCAACCTCACACTTATTCCATCCCCACCCTAAAAGACAAACAGTGTAAATAAACGTATCCCCTCTCCGACTAATCTACAACAACCGCGACGGCAAATACAGTGGTAAAGTGCATGTATAACGAAAACATTTAAGTGAACAAACTGTATCCACCTATCGCAGTTTATAGTCTGGAATCTGTATACACATACAGAGAACCTGTCTTCAGTGGCCATCAAAACAGGTCTAATTAATGGTGTGTAAGGCAGGTGTTAGCTTAATGCAGGTCAAATGTAATGCAGAAAGCTCATATAGGAGCTTTCTGTATTACATTTGCCCTGCATTAAGCAACCACTTGTTTTTAAGACTCCAATGTTCAATATATGAATTGCCGCTTTGGACAGGCTCTATTGGATTCTCCCGACTTTCACATTTTACCGCCTAATCACAAGGTTATAAGTCGGCCATTTAGAACATACATACTTTCGCTTGCAACACATTTGAGATTTTGGACAGATGACATTTTACAGCATGATAAGGAATAAATTATTTTAAGGTTCAGTACGAATAGCAAAACTACGTTAACTTAAAAGGTTAAAAGCTATTAAAAATCCGGTGTATCAAGCGGTATGTCGTTAGCGATAACTCTGGAATTTAATGCATTAAAGTCAACCCTGGTTACCTACCGTGGATGAAGCACCTCCCCAAAAAGCCAACCTCGCTTGCTCGGGAAGATCCTGATAATCTGGACATTCATCGTAGTTAATACCTGGGCAGGTTTCACATTTGATCCCGCACCACGTGAGGCCATTGGCAAGGTAACCAATTAATGTGTTCTCCAATGTCATGCAACGTTTACCATCCTCTGCATAAGCATGGGCGATACTGTAGGTTCCTGACCACAGCAGTGACTAAAAGATCACAACAAAACTCAATGATAATGCAACCAATTAACCATTTACTCAATAAATACGCCTTTCTAAGCCTTTACAAACAGAGAAGACCCGGATCAGATGACTCCAGTAGGTACCTGTTCTGTTTGCTTAGGAAATAATATAGATATGTCTCCGTGGCCAAAATGTCATTACACGTACGAATATTAGAATGGATCTCATTAACCCTTCGCTTGCTATTCACGTCAATATACATACCTGTAAATAGTGAAGACCCAGATGAGACAGCTCCTGCAGGAGCTGTCTCATCAGGGTCTGCACTATTTACAAGTTGATTGTGCAACCAGTGCACTCCACATCAGTGATTTCACAGCGAAATACTTGTACACAGTGAATATATATGTAATTATACAACAGGGCATGGGTAAAGAAGGAGAAATGTATTTTTAAAATTCAGCAAGAGAAGGGTTAATATTCAAGACGTCGTAATTTATACATTCATGGAGTAATTGATTAAAGCGTCTTCCAATGTCATGTGACACTCTGTAAGAAACATAGTGTCTGCAAAAGGAAGGTCTAGTACACTTTTCAAAATATGTTTTGTCTTCAATCAATGTCAGAAAGGTCGTGGTGTCAAATATTTTATCAGCTTTTGTCCATCTTAAAAAGTTTCTAGTTTCGCATTGTCGTTAATCCAAGTTCAGACACAAACAAATCAAAGCAGACATACAGAACCGCAGAACTCTCGATAAGATGAGTAAATTAAAAATTCTGAAGGGTTGTGATCCCCCGAAAGCAAAAATTGCAACACAAAAAGAGAAAATTGCAGACTCGGTTTTATTGAGTCTGTTCGTGAGCAGTAATTGAAAGTGCAACACTGCTCACGCCCCCTAGCACCGGCTTAAGCGGTATTCAATTTTCAGAACAAGAAGTACTGAAATTCATGATCTAGAAGGATCAGAAGGTATAACAACACTGAGAATGAACCTTTTTAAGAATAACTCCCTTATTTCTCCACCAAACCCTTTACTGTGACTACTGTTTAGAATCGTCTCTAAGAGATGATTCTAAAGAGTGGTCACAGTATAGGGTTTGGTGGAGAAATGACGAGTGTAGTATTTGGGTACGCACCTTTATCTGTAACTCTGAGAAACTCGCCGCCAAATAAATTTCGTCTGCTTAGATTATCGTCTGTTTTAGGTTTGAAATTGGAGTGCCTTCAATTTCTTTTTAACAATATAGTACGAGTGTATAAAAGTTTGGATCCTGATGAGACGCCGAGAAGCAGGATGGTTATTTACTGCAGGCGTATTCTAAAGTGCCTGCCACAGCCAAAACGTTCCTAGTTTATATGTACAGTAAACCCCAGCCAATACGACCACCTACAAGAGGTATAATTCTGGGTGCTAGATGCAGGTGGTAGCTTAATGCAGGACAAAAGTAATGCAGAAAGCTCCTAAAGATTTCCGCATTACTTTTGTCCTGCATTAAGAAACCACCTGCCTATAAAGATACCCATGTTTATTCATTAACTGGTCGCATTAGAGGGGTTCTACTGTAATTGTAAAAGACAAAAGACCAGTCCATCAATAATCATACTGTAATTTAAATTTGAAACGAATATTCATGGTCGAAAGGGTTAACAAATTTAAGTGCAGAAGGATCAGTACTTTATTTTCAGGAATATTAGTCTGCTTTGTTAGGTCGAAGAATTCCTCATAGTCCGCTTGAATGACGTCTTTGGCGTCCTTATGACCCCAGGCTCCAAAGAAAGCATTCCAAATGACGTCACAGTCTTTAGGTCTGAAATAAGGAACAATGCCACCTACTCGTGTGAGAGAAATATAAATCTCGTGAAATACAAAAATATTGAAAAACCTCTAAAGTTTATATATTCAGATTTTTTCACATTACAATGTTAAAAAATCTGAAGGGAGGTGATCCCCCAAAATCATAAATTGCAACACAAAAAGAGAAAATTGCAGACTTGGTTTTATTGAATCTGTTCATGAGCAGTAATTGAAAGTGCAACACTGCTCATGCCCCTAGCACCGGCTTAAGCGGTATTCAATTTTCAGAACAAGAAGTACTGAAAATCATGATCTCGAAGGATCAGAAGGTATAACAACACTGAGAATGAAGTACGGGGCGACGTACATGTAATCTATTATTGAACATATTGTACATGAAGTACATGTAATCTATTATTTGAAAAACAAGCATAATCCCAAACCACATGGATTATATAAATTTACGTTATTGTATTTAAACTTTTAATATGATAATCCCGCATTTGAAACCTCTGTATAGTAGACCAAGATCATGGTCTACCCTGTCTGCTTATATGTGTTAGTTGTTAGGGGTCTGATTCTCCATACTTTTCCTTATTCTATATTTACAAGCAAAAATTAACATCTAAAGTGGACCGTGCCCTGTATGGATATTTATCAGATAAAGAGTTAACCCTTCCCTGTTCTATATTTAGTTCAAATTTCAATACCTACTGAATATTCATGGACAAAAAAAGTTATAACGAAATATGGAAAGTGGACCAGTGTAGCCATTTTAGAAAGTAAAGAAACATATCTGTCAAATGCAGAGCAGACCTTGATCAGACGGCTCCTCTAGGAGCCCTCTGATTTGGTTCTTCTCTGTTGGCAAATGCGTGAAAATGCGTTTATATAAGGGAAAAGGTTAAACGGACGAGCTAAGAGCGAGTATGATTTGTGTAGCCAGTCCACTAATGTGTCTACTCTGTTAGTTCATAACCATATCTATATACAAGTAATTCCATAAGCAAACAGAGAAGACCCTTGTAAGACGGCTCCTATAGGAGCCGTCTAATATGGGTCTACTATGTTTGCAAAAGCGTGAAAACACGTTCTAAATGAGGTAAATTGTTAATTAACATTAACTAAGAATGTGCTGTAGTTTCAACCCTTGACCTAATAGGTACAGATGCCCTTTAATCCATTGGCAATTACTGTAGAACTAGGACATAAAGTCCCTGTGGGTACCGCCTAATCAGGTTCTGCCCTGTTTGCCAATGGAATTATATAGATACGAACTCTACAGGTTCTTCTAAAGTCAAAATACAATGTGTTCATATGCCATAAAAATCAACCAATAGATAGTAATTACATGCATGTCATTCTTATTCACCAGGTTATGGGTCAAATGTGACATGTTGTTGAATCCAATTCCTTGATCTATAATAAATTCCACCACAGATCTTTGGTCAATTGAGCAACACAGTAAAACATATCTATAGCTATCACTTAACACTTTTCCTGTTCAATATTCGTGGGAAAATAATTACATCACGAATATTTTGCTTTGACAAAAACTGCAGAATTAGATATATATCATGTCATAAGCAAATAGAGCAGACCATGATCAGACGGCTCCTATATAATCGTGTAGTTTTGAAACTATTGTGATAAATAGAACATTTGCTCCTTTAAGGGATAAATGCTCTATTTATCACAATGGTTTCAAAAGATGACATTTACAGAGGCATCAAAAGGCGTCAATATAAGGGAATAGGTTAACGATTAAATGACAAGACAGAACGTTTATCAAAGTTTAACCCCACCTTCTTATTAACCTTCGATTGTGTTCTAGTTTGGTTCAGGGGCGTAGCCGAATCCAAATGTAATGTACGCACCGTGGCTCGGGGCATATTTAGAATTATGTAGTTTTTAAACCATTGTTATAAATATAGCATTTGCTCCTTTAGGAACAAATACTCTATTTATCACAATGGCTTCAAAAGGTGACTTTTACAGAGTCGTAAAAACGGCGTCAATATAAGGGAATAGGTTAATGCTTTCATGACAAGACAGGACGTTTATCAAAGTTCCCCTGCCCCCATTAGCCTTCAAATTTGTTTTAGTTTGGCCATAATAGTGTTTTCACCTTTCATATGGGTGTTTCGCACGTGCGTAAGTGCGTATCGCTAGCTACGCCCCTGCAGATATAGAACCACCCTAAGCCTGGCTAAAGCGAAAACCTAAGCATACTTCAGTACTGCACCTACTCCGGATCAAGACTTTTGCCTGGTCCTATCTCCTGATAATCTAAACATCGTCCGACGAAAATATCCCGGATGTTGGGTGTGGTTCCTGGGGCAGCATAACTGACGTCACAGCTAACTATGAAGCAGATTCTGTTATTGGAAGATGGTAAAAACACTGTACTTAACATAAAACCACACTTATACAGTAGTTGAAAGTTGAAAGTTGAAAGAAGTTAAACTTTGGTTACTTTAGTTGAACTTTATGTTACATAAAGAGAGAATGGATGTGAACACCCGAGCGTTACGTTTGGTGGCAGCGGTGGGACAAATTGTTCTTATCGGACCGCCTTAACCAATTCCTTCAACCTCTTTGAATAAATATATCGAAAAGGAGTATATACTAGAAAAAAAAGGAAATTTTAGAATTGTGTGGTTCTAAAACATTTGTGATAAATAGATAATTTGCTCCAAAGACATCCTTGGTACATATGCCATTATACAAATCAGGGAATTAATATCAACGATGTCATGGATATTCAACAGGGAAGGGGTTAGAATTACATGTATATATCATCAAGTTGGAACTGCAAAGTTTGATACAAAAGGGTGACAGATTGGACTGAAACATAAATTATTTCTATACATAATATATTATTAATTAACATTTAGTCTTCTGGCCAAATCGGTTTTACACAATAATTCACAACTACATTTTCAAAATTCAATCTATAATCAGCTTGTCGATCAAAATTCAATCAGGATGTCAAACAGTTTGAATCCTGATAACACGTCGGCTTGTCATTTGGATTCAAACTGTTTACAAATGCCTTTATAGATCCGGCGGCAGCAAGCAAAATGTAAGTACAATGTGTGTGTTTCAGCTTTGTAATATAGTGAAAAGTATCCAAACCGGAATTATAGTAGAGAAGCATTTAGATATTTTTAGGCAGGTGGCTCCTTAATGCAGGATGAACGTATAGAAATTAGCTTTCAGCATGACTTTCACCCTGCATTAAGCTGCCACCTCTCTCCAAGACCGATAATTATACTAAAGTGAAATTTCAGTTTAGAGAGGTTTACTGTATTATTGAGATTTCGATTAAATTTAGCAACATAATTAACACTTCGCTTGCTATTCACGTCAATATACCTACCTGTAAATAGTGAAGACCCAGATGAGACAGGAGCTGTCTCATCAGGATCTGCACTATTTACAAGTTGATTGTGCAACCAGTGCACGCCACAGCAGTGATTGCACAGCGAAATACTTGTACACAATGAAGATGTATATAATTATACAACAGGGCATGGGTAAAGAAGGAGAAATGTATTTTAAAATTCCGCAAGCGAAGGGTTAAATTTAGCAACATAATTAACACTTTTGCCGTCCATGATACCCTTTGCAAACAGCTTGGTTCCAGATGAGACGCCAAGTAAGTCGGCACCTCGTCAAGAACCAAACAATTTGACACCTTCGTTATGTTTCTGAAAAGAAATTGAAGAAAACCTGACTTTGTAACATGAAGCAGACGATATTTTTAACAGATGAAATCTACTTGACGTCGAAAGGGTTAATATCAATATTGTCTACGTTTTTACCCTATTGTTTCGAACATGTGATACGTGTTGAACCTTTAAACTGTTCTGCAAACATCTGTCGCTAAACCTGTTTATGTGTTAAACCTTTGATTCAATATCTTTTATCACTTTTGGCGCCAAACAATTTTCGTCTGCTTTGAATTTCAGGGTGAAATTTTCTTCAATTTCTTCTCTAAAACGTAAGTGGTATGCCAAACAGTTTGGACCCTGATGAGACGCCGAGTAACTCGGCCTCTCATCTGGATCCAAACTGTTTGCAAAAGTAGTCAATGATTTGCCTATTGCAGTCAACAGTTGAGACCCGGATGAGACTCCGAGTTAGTTAGCTCGGTGAAACAATTTGTATATAAATTCGCTGTAGTATGCTAAATATTAAAAGCCCCTTTCATAGCCCTTTACTTGATAAAGCCTCTTTGACCCTTTATCTCATGAATATTCATGTTTGAAATAGTGACATTCCTTATATGAATTAGATTATGCTTTATGGTAACCTGTGAATATTGGCAATGATGGCCATGACAGAACCTGTGACATCAGATCTTTATGATTTCATAAGCAAACAGAGCAGACCCTGATTAGACTACTCTTACAAGAGCCGTATGATTTGAGTCTTCTCTGTTTGCAAAGGTGTCTCTATGATGTAAAAGGTTTAAAAAGAGAAAAAAAGAAAAAAACCTAAATACTTACAACATGTATATCCTTCCCATTTCGTTATATACTCACACAAGAATGTATAAAATATATTTTCAGATGACCAAACTTACTATCGGCCGACCTGATACCCGCATCGTAACAACATAGGCATGTTGATACTGTAGGGTCTTGATAAAGCGACCACGTGATGTATTAGCATAGGAGTCTAGCAGGTGGTAGCTTAATGCAGGGCAAAAGTAATGCAGAAAGCTCCTATAGGAGCTTTCTGTATTACTTTGGTCCTGCATTCAGCTACCCTGCCTAAAATAAAACTTCAGAGATGGACTTCGTTTGAGTGGAGACGTTACTGTAGTAATGGTGACCCTAGAAAACAGTCAACACTTTATATGGTGAATATTTATGTCAGTAGATTATTTTTTATTGTGAAATATGAACAAATGATGTTTTGGCTACGGCAGTAACTATAGAAACATTTTTTATATCATGCCATAAGCAAAAAGAACAGACACTTTTGGCAGACCTACATATGTCTAATATGGGTCTACTCTGTTTGCAATTGCATAAAAAGATACAAAGATCTGGCGTCGATCTTCTCTCTGAACCCTATTGGGTCGGCCTAAGCCAATTAAAGCAACTTGCGTTTGAAAATAATTTACAGTTCGATTGTGTTACCTGCTTGAATATTCTATCCTTTTTACTCACAAAAGAGAACAAACGAATATCAGGCTAGCTTAACCCTTTCACTCATTATATAAACGCGTTTTCACGCATTTGCAAACAGAGTAGACCCGATCAGACGACTCCTTTAGGAGCCGTCTGATCGGGTTCCGCTCTGTTTGCTAATGGATTTGATAGATATATTTCTTATGTTCCTAATATGGCTACATTGTTCCGCCTTCTTTATTTCATTATAACTATTTTGTCCATGAATTATCTGTAGGTACTGAAATTTGTAATAAACATAGAACGGGGAAAGGGTTAACCCTTAGCTCGCTGTATAAGCATAGAACAGGGAAAGGGTTAACCCTTAGCTCGTTGTATAAACATAGAACAGGGAAGGGTTAACCCTTAGCTCACTGTATAAACATAGAACAGGGAAGGGTTAACCCTTAGCTCACTGTATAAACATAGAACAGGGAAGGGTTAACCCTTAGCTCGCTGTATAAACATAGAACAGGGAAGGGTTAACCCTTAGCTCGCTGTATAAACATAGAACAGGGAAGGGTTAACCCTTAGCTCACTGTATAAACATAGAACAGGGAAGGGTTAACCCGTAGCTCGCTGTATAAACATAGAACAGGGAAAGGGTTAACCTTTAGCTCGCTGTATAAACATACTTTCCGCTCAATTTTTCAGCTGATGCAATGTTGACTACTTTCGCTTCAATTCATTCTTTGGAGAAATTATTCAAAGAGTGTTGAACAGTTTGTATCCAAATGAGACGCGGTTTACACACTGACCGTGGGTTGTAAACATTGCAGATTTGGGGAGTTAACTCACAGGCTATTTTTAGACCCAACCTTTTTGATTTAATATACCGAAAAGGAGCATTACCTAGAGAAAAGGAACATTTCAGAATTTTGTAGTTTGAAACCATTGTGATAAATAGAGCATTTGCTCCTATAGGAGCAAATGCTCTATTTATCACAATGGTTTCACAAGGTGAATTTTATAGAGGCGCACTAATGCGTCACTAGGGGGTAATGTGTTAAATGGTTGAGATAGTATACACTATACATGTATGAGTATATTTACACAAGAAGATAAAGTATTGTAAGTACAGTAAACCATGTCTTAATCGACCACTAAACTTTGTACCTGTTCAATATTCATGTAAGAAATAATGACAACATGAATATAAGTACATGTAGATTATTTTTATGGTGGCATATGAACACAATACATTTTGGCTCAGAAAGAGTTTTCTCTGAAAATGCGTCTATATGAAGGAAAGGGTTTATGTCATGAATATTCATTAAGAAATAATGGTTACATGGATTTGTGTAAGCTGAAATTGTATAATGTTATTATGACAAAGGGACATTTTGTCCATGGCAGAACAAGAGAATCAGATATATATTCAGCAAGTCTAATTTTGGATCTATAGGCAGGTGGTAGCTTAATGCAAGACAAACATAATGTAGAAACCTTCCGAATGTGCTTTCTGCGTTACTGTTTCCCTGCATTAAGCAACCACCACCTATTTAAGACGCCTATGTTTGATAAGTAAGAGTTCGCTCAACCCTTCCTTCATATAAACGCTTTTTTGCAAACAGAGTGGACCCAGATCACACAGAGTCATCTGATCAGAGTCGGCTCTGTTTGCCTTATATGAAATCGTAATAGATCTGACCACAGGCGTTGGGCTCATGAAATATGTCTAAAATAAGTTAAAATGTCCCTAAATTGACGTTTCGTAACATTGGGGCCGAAAAAATAAAGCTTGGGGCGTTTTGAGACAAAGCTGAAGTTTCGTATATTCTATATAAGAGAAAGGCAAATAACTCTCGGGCCATCTGATCCACGGGTGCTCCGCTTCAACTGCAATTATTTTCGACCGGAGAGGAATTTTCCCACAAAACAAAGATAATATAGAGAGCAAATAAAAAACACGGTTTTCTGAAGGTATTGGCCCCTCGTACTCGCTAAAACGGAGACAAAGTATGGGGTATTCTACGGTGGCACTGAGGTGACATATGCAAGAAATTTTTTTCAAGTTTGTTTTCCCGAGATAATTTTTTTTATTATCTCGAGAAAACGAAACAAAGTTCGTTTTCCTGAGATAATATTTTTTATTATCTCAAGAAAACGAAGTAGTTCGTTTTGACGAGATAATTTTTTTTATTATCTCGAGAAAACGAAACAAAGTTCGTTTTCCTGAGATAATATTTTTTATTATCTCAAGAAAACGAAGTAGTTCGTTTTGACGAGATAAATAAATTTATTATCTCGAGAAAACGAAAAAAATCGTTTTCATGAGATATTTTTTTTTATTATCTCAAGAAAACGAAGGAGTTCGTTTTTACGAGATAATTTTTTTTATTATCTCGAGAAAACGAACCAAAGTTCGTTTTCCTGAGATAATTTTTTAAGTCGTGCGCACGACATAATAAGCCAATCAGAACCCTCCATCAGAGTCAACAGTTTTCGCAAGTATTTGAGGCCTATGAGAACATGGCCGAGACAAGGGATGAACTTATATGACGTCATAATTGCGTTTATCTTACCTCCTACAAAATTCTTGTCATTCCATTGGTCAATAGAGGTCACGAGGTCAATAGAGGTCATAGATTCTTTATGAGGGTACTAAAATCCTTATCATGGTTTTACAAGAGTTACTTCCCTTATTTGACAGCCATATGCTTTTCTATTGATTATAATAATATTTTATGTTCATCCACTATAGTTTTAAAAAATGCATACATATAATTTATGCTTTAATTGGAGTTGAAATATAAAAATTAATTAGTTTTACAGTGATAAAAAAGAAAAAACAAAACATATAAACGAGATTTGAGGCAATTACAAAATATTTTATTTAATTCTATTAAAGGGAGGTAATTCCCTTGCTTCCCTACGGCAAGCCATACACGTAGACCTATGATGCAAAACATGCGTGTAAATACTTGAAATTTTCGCCTCGTCCCATATAAATATTTGCTGGCAGTGTATAGTCCAAATTAGGGACACTAAGCCCTGCATAGCTAATAATAATGTCACCGTGACGTATCAAACATCACTATGACGCGTAGTAGTAGTAGTATGATGTTGAGGCTTGTAATTGGTTTACTATACAAAAGCAGTGAATCAGATTGGTTAGATATGAGACCAAAGTACATGTAGACCTATACAATTTTCAATAGACGCAAATGTTAGTCGCGTTGATACGCTAACCATTTCCTCCATTAATATTAAAGAGAGTTTCTACCCTTATGAATGCATGTAAATCTATATAACTAGATCTACCTAAAATTAAGTTTTAATAGAAACTATGAAGGAAATGGTTAAATTGTTTATGGATAGCGTCCATCCGTTTCCCATATGTCGAGTACATCTTCCCGGCTTTCAACCCAGTAAGTTTTTAGCCTGAATTCGGACCCTGTCTTCATTGAAAGGGTTAGTGCAACATATAAGTATCATGATCACTCATATTCTAAGCATTTTTGTTTCACATTAGATTTTAACAAAACCAGCATGACTGTTCTTTATAATGGCGCCCTTTGATGTTTACATCAATGCTTTTCTTGTAGTGTAACTCTAGTCACAATATGATGGCAAGCACATTGTAAAGATGCACTTGTCTTATCTCAAACTTTTAGAAGCCCTATTAATGTACCCTAGGTTTTAGCAACCTTCTCCAGAAAAAAATTACATTACTGATGTTTTTATGTATTGTTATGTCAGTTGTAGTTTTGTCAGTTATAGTTTTGTCAGTTATAGTTTTGAATATATGTTTAATGTGTATACTATGTATACACTTCCTCATGGGCCGGTGGCCTTATGGATTTGAATAAAGTTATATATTTGTCATCTTCCCGGCTTTCAACAGGTTTATACACAACTGCGATTCTTCATATTAACCCATGCACTCCTACATGGCTATTCGTGAAAGGCTCCATCACTATGAATATACCGATATAATAAATATTTATTTAGGAGCAAACTGATAAGATTTTTGAGGAAGTAGATCTAGCCTATATTCTATATTTTAGTATATGTTCTAAGCAAACATAGAAGACCCTGGTTAGACAAATCCTTCAGGAGCTATCTGTTCAGGGCCTAGCCTACTCTGGCGTAGAAAGTTAAAATCTTGATTTATGACATTTTCTAAGGAAACATAATAGACCCTGATCTGGTAGCTCCTATAGGAACTGTCTGATGCGGGTCTTCTTTGTTTGCAAAAGTGGTGAATAAATGCGTATATATCGAGGAAAGGGATAACTCTTATCACGCAGCAAAAATAATTCACTTCCACATAAATTCGTAACTTCTTCTGATTCGCTTACTTTGGGAAAATTATATTGCCCGAGTATCAAACAGCTTAGATCCTGATCAGACGCTTGTTACTTGTTGTCTGATCTAGGTCAAAAGTGTTTGCAAATCTATCGAGCCTCGCTAAACGGGAAACGAGAAACCCCATAGATGAACAATTGACTCTGACGGAGGGTTCTGATTGGCTTATTAAGTCGTGCGCACGACTTAAAAAATTATCTCAGGAAAACGAACTTTGTTTCGTTTTCTCGAGATAATAATTTTTTTTATCTCGTTAAAACGAACTATTTCGTTTTCTCGAGATAATAATTTTTTTTATCTCGTTAAAACGAACTACTTCGTTTTCTTGAGATAATAAAAAAAATTATCTCATGAAAACGAACTTTTTTCGTTTTCTCGAGATAATAAAAAAAAATATCTTGTCAAAACGAACTACTTCGTTTTCTTGAGATAATAAAAAAATTTATCTCAGGAAAACGAACTTTGTTTCGTTTTCTTGAGATAATATTTTTTTTTTATCTCGTAAAAACGAACTACTTCGTTTTCTTGAGATAATAAAAAAAATTATCTCAGGAAAACGAACTTTGTTTCGTTTTCTCGAGATAATAATTTTTTTTATCTCGTAAAAACGAACTACTTCGTTTTCTTGAGATAATAAAAAAAATTATCTCAGGAAAACGAACATTGTTTCGTTTTCTCGAGATAATAAAAAAAAGTTATCTCGTAAAAACGAACTTTGTTTCGTATTCTCGAGATAATAAAAAAAATTATCTCGGGAAAACAAACTTGAAAAAAAATCTTGCATATGTCACCTCAGTGCCACCGTAGTATTCGGTACCAGCGTGTAGATAAAACATTTTTCTTTCTATATAATCTTTGTTTTGTGGGAAAATAATTACAGTTGAAGCGGAGCACCCGTGGATCGGATGGCCCGGGAGTTATTTGCCTTTCTCTTACATAGAATATACGAAATTTCAGCTTTGTCTCAAAACGCCCCAGGCTTTATTTTTTCGGCCCCAAATGTTACAAAACGTCAATTAATGACATTTTAACTTATTTTAGGCATATTTCATTAGCCCAACGCCTGTGGATCTGACCCTACAGTGTCTACCAATACCAAAAATAAATGTGTAAATATTTCATTATAAACATACAGCTAAACATATTCATGATGCCATTATTTCTTAAATGAGTATTCACCGGGGAAAGGGTTAGAATACGTTTTACTGTGTATAGTATGTTACTATCAGTGTATATTATTAGATAGTTAGGCGAGTTAAGTCCCTTTGTCTTCTTCATTTACATTTATCACAACTAGAGCAACACGCGCACATCCCCAAACATGCCTCGAACTCTATTTAACAACTTCCTTGATAAATATTCATGTAAGCAAAAATGACTGCATGCATATCTATCAGGTGAAGTTTTATAATGGTGTGTGGACGCGTGATACAGTATAACCTCTCTTAACCGGCCGTTAAATTTAGTATGAATATCGGTCTTGGAGACAGGTGGCAGCTTAATGCAGGGTGAAAGTCATGCAGAAAGCTCCTAGAGGAGCTTTCTGCATGACTTTCACCCTGCATTAAGCAACCACCTGCCTAAAAGTGTCTAAATTTTTATCTACTAGAATTCCGGTTAAGAGAGGTTTTACTGTATTTGGCCATGACAGAAACTGTAAAATTAAATCTGGGTCTGGACACTGATCTGGGTCTTCTATGTTTGCAAAAGGCGAAAAGGGTGTATCTGCATTTTTAAAGGTTGAATAACACAGTCCAGTACTTAAACCAATAACATACTAGATTAAGTTCCCTTGATTTCCAGTTATCAAATTGATAGAAGCTGGTGACCAAGCATAGATGTTTAACCCTTACATAGCTTAATTTTCAAATGGACCATTCCAAAATTGAAACAGGCAAAGTTTAAGGTGAATATTTAGGATTTTTTCTAAAGAAAAGTGTAATATGACAAACCGTGTTGACACCGGTAAGAGGGCTCTTCCAATAGCCCTCTCATCTGGGTCTACATTTTTGCAAAGAACATTAGTGACTCGTGTCCCGCACGGTAAGGTTTGATAATTTACTTGTTCAAATCCACCTTTTCCATTGTAATTCAACTTTAGATCTACATGTTTTTCGTTGTATACGATGAACAGAGATCGTAAGTATACGATGAACAGAGATCGTAAGTATACGATGAACAGAGATCGTAAGTATACGATGAACAGAGATCGTAAGTATACGATGAACAGAGATCGTAAGTATACGATGAACAGAGATCGTAAGTATACGATGAACAGAGATCGTAAGTATAGGCGGTGACGATTAGACCAGTCCATCAAATTCAGACTTCTGCCACATGTTATGGTGTCAATGATGATGATGATGATGATGATGATGATGATGATGATGATGATTATGATGATGATGATGATGATGATGATGATGATGATGATGATGATAATAATAATTATGATGATGATTTTTCTTATTATTATTATTACATTTATTATTATTATTAATAGTATCATTATTATTACTTGTATTATTATTGTTATTATTATTTGCACTATGTTAATCGTGCATTGTTCAAAGATAATAGGTTTATATGAAGGTCATTACTCCATTATCTGAAAACAAGTTGAGACGAAAGTGGAAGTATACGTAATCTTACTCCTGGTAAAACTAATAATAAGACATAGTACGCACCTTTTGTATTTAATTCTATTTAAGTTATTTAAAATGTTATAAGACCCAGTAAACCCGAAATTTTAAGACAAACTGAGAATTATTTAGGCAGGTAACGTCATAGTTCTGGGGTGTGTGGGAAGTCATACAGAGACCCTCGACATGGTTTATTACGGTAACATGCAAAACGGCTGTGTTCCTTAACCATTTCCTCCATAAATACGCATTCCACGCCTCTGTAAAAGCCACTTTATGAAACCATTGTGATAAATAGAGCATTTGCTCCTCTAGGAGTTTAAGTTTCAGAGAGGTTTTACCTTCCTAGGGGAGCCAATGCTCTATTTATCATAATGGATTCAAACTACAAAAATCTAAAATTTCCTTTCCTTTTCTCTAGTTAATACTCCTTTTCGGTAGAATTATTCAAAGTGGTTGGATCTAAAATAGCCTATGGAAGAAAGGGTCAACTCGTCTGATTTAAGTTTCAGAGAGGGTTTACCTTTGGGTTCTTCCCAAAATATAAAATGTGTATCAAACAGTTTGGATCCTGATATGATAGGCGAAGTTACTCGACATTTCATCTGGATCTTTCAAAGGTAGCCAAAGATTGGCCCATTGCAACCGACCCCATGAGTCACTTTTCGGCGATTGTGGCGGCGAAAACCTTTTACTCTTCGACAGCAAAACATGGATTTGATAAAAAAAAAAAAAAGTCAAGTTAAGAAATGGTCGCAAGAGACTACTCTTGCTTCCCTTGCAGTTGTAAAAATAGTGTGTACCTGTTTTCATTTTCAGTTATGCAAATTCCCCTAAAATCACCAGGCCACATTTTTATCCAGATAGTATTTTAACCCTTTCGGCGCCAAATTTCTAATTGTCGTCTGCAATCCAAGTTTGTTAAATAATTCAGTAAAATAAGGAATAAGGAGATAAATAAATGCAAATTTCAAAGGAATAAAGCACATAAATAGAAATAGAGATTGAGACAAATAGTGAAGTCCCTGATCTGGGACTGCACTATTTGTCGTGGTGCATTTATGCGACTGCGACGGTGAAAGGGTTAACAGTCTATAGAGCCCCATTGACCTGTAGCCTGTCGTTTTCGGATCCGTAATGACATTTGCCAACAGTATGGATCCAGATGAGAGCAAGAATAACTCAGCGTCTCATTATGATCCAAATTGTTTGCCACCCTGATGGTGCTTTAGAAAGGAAATGCAAGTTAAGCTAATTTTGGAAATTGAAGCAGACGACATTTTTTCTAGAAAAAACAAATTATTCAGCTAGCAAAAGGTTAATACTTACTGAACAGCAGAGCAAGTGCATCACTTTCTGAAATTAATCCAGTCTGATTCACTGCTAAATATATAGACACGTATGTTACCACTTGTGAATGACTACGTCACGGAATATGTCAATACTACTTTATTGCGAACAACTTGGATACAGGTGTACGGTGTCCCGATTGCGACAAACGCCATTGTCGAGACATACGATATTTGAAAAGTGCGCTATTTAGCGCATGTCGATACATGCGATATTTGAAACAGGCTATATTATAGCATGTACATGTAGAATCCCTCGCCAGACTTACATGCATGCGATATTAAACCATTTAAATATCGATAGTCACTTCTCGCGAGAAGTAACATTGTAGTAGAGCAGACTTTAGATACGTTTAGGCAGGTGGCTGCTTAATGCGGGATGAAAATCATGCAGAAAGCTCCTAGAGGAGTTTTCTGCATTACTTGCATCCTGCATTAAGCTGCCACTTGTCTCTTAGACCTATATCTATACTAAATTGAACGTACGGTTTAGTGGGTTTTATTATATACTGACACGCCGCGCATTAAACAGTATTTAGGTAGTACTAATAATTCACCATTACAGTGCTCCCTCTCTACAACGACACCCTTTGGGATACGAATACTGTATGTGTTGTTCAGAGGGAGTTATTATAGGGAGGGAAAATCAAACATAATTAGCTTGTTTGCAGATCCCCAGATAAGGTGTATTTTGAGAACTAAAACTGTTATGCCTCAATCAAACCCTATGTTGTGACCACTCTTTAGAATCGTCACAAAGTGACGATTCTAAAGAGTGGTCACAACATAGGGTTTGATGGAGGCATAAAGAAAATACGATGGAAATAGGTTGTTTCTGGAGCCTTGTTGTTTCGGAAACAGTGACATGCGTTGTTTTAAGGAGGGAACCGTTATTGAGAGGGCCGTTGTAGGGAGGGAGCACTGTACTATGCTGGCGATAGTTGTGTTTGATACCATTCTGGATCTAGGATCAACATTATCGAAATACGATATGCCAAGATACCCTCTGTGTTTGCCAAATTGTGTTCTTTGCACGATGAGTAATTGTGATCTGCTACGTATATAGGTTAGTATTTGTTAGTCAGCATTTACAAAGTACATTTACAAAGTAAACCCGTCGCGCGGCTCCGTCGCGCTAGACCGATTTATTTTCGTAAATGCTGACTAACGAACGCTAACCTATACTTACACTCGGAACACCTCAGCTATTTCTATCGAAATAGATCTATATTCCGAACTCTGACGGAATACGGCGAGTAGTTACGATTGCTATACTTAGTCACCTATTTTCGCTTCTTTTTTTCGGGGGTTTCGTTGTCCTTGATCTAAATAAGCCTTTACCTTGAAAATACTACATATCGTATATCAAGGGTACTCACTGAAAATGATTTACGACATATCTAAAGTATTCCTCGAAAATACTGTTCATATTAATGACAACAACGTTCATTATTCTATACCTATATATTGGATATCAAGGATAATCATGCCCGAAATGGCATATACAAGAGTACCCCTCTAATGCGACCACTTTACTAGACTGGTTCCCCGCCGAACTTCAAGATACAGTGCTCCCTCCCTACAACGGCCCTCTCAATAACGGTTCCCTCCTTAAAACAACGCATGTCACTGTTTCCGAAACAACAAGGCTCCAGAAACAACCTATTTCCATCGTATTTTCTTTATGCCTCCATCAAACCCTATGTTGTGACCACTCTTTAGAATCGTCACTTTGTGACGATTCTAAAGAGTGGTCACAACATAGGGTTTGATTGAAGCATAACAGTTTTAGTTCTCAAAATACACCTTATCTGGGGATCTGCAAACAAGCTAATTATGTTTGATTTTCCCTCCCTATAACAACTCCCTCTGAACAACACATACAGCATTCGTATCCCAAAGGGTGTCGTTGTAGAGAGGGAGCACTGTAGTTGATACGTAGTGTCAGGACAGGTTATCCCTACCAGAATACCACTTTACTAACAACAATATGTGCTTTAAAAGCAGGCGGTTGCTTAATGCAGGGGGGGAAGTTATGCAGAAAGCTCCTATGGGAGCTTTCTGCATATCTTTCGTCTTGCATTAAGCTACCACCTGCCATAAAGATACATATTTGAACCACTTTCTGTGGCCGCATTAGAGATGTTTTACTGTATAATTATATACATGTATGCCTTGTCTTAGGTACTCCTTCTAAGTGTTTTTGTTTTGCTTGATTTTTATTTCTATAGTATTGTCTGACGGAGAGCCTGCTGTATTAGCACGATTTCTTTGAAAGCCAAATAACACAGCCTTACAATAGAACCTACCTTCAGCGGCCATTTCTTTGTTGAATATTGGAGTCTTAAAAACAGGTGGTTGCTTAATATATGGCAAAAGTAATGCAGGGAGCTCCTATAGGAGTTTTCGGCATCATTTTTGACCTGCATTAAGCTACCACCTGCATTAAAGACCCATAATTAGACGTCCTTTTAAAGGCTGCTTAAGACAGGTTCCATTGTACTTCAAATTGGGGTTGTGTTTATAGAAAAACCTTGGTATTAAATGAAACCTTACAATAGTCCAGGCTCCAAACTGTTTTAGTGTTTGCTATACAGCGGACAAGCTAACTTGTCTACAGAATATCGATTTCTATTGCAATGCTGTCATACCGCCAAAATCACCAACATCTAATTACTTGCACCTTTATAACATCAAGCGAAGCCAGTTTTCACGTTAATTCTAAACGCAGGAAATACTATCCACAACAAACCTATAGTAACTAAATAAAACGACATTTTCCGCATTTCAAACAGAGAAGACCCAGATCAAACGGCGACTGTAGGGGCCGTCTGATCAGGATATGCTCTTTGTGCTGATAGAATAATATAGGTATGATTCAACAGTTTCTTCTGTGGCCAAAACATCTTGTGTCCATGTACCATTATAAAAATTGATCTAATTAATATTCATGATCTCACTGTTTCTTACATGAATATTAATGGAGTAAAGGGATAAGTATAACCCGATAACAGTCATTGTTAAAATTTTATTAGCAATTCTGCTTATTCGTTACCTTTTGTCTTTGTGAAATTGGAGACCCTAATATCCATCGATATTCGCGCTCACACACTCGTCCCTCTCCATGGGTTTGTAAAATTGAATTAGTGAATCTGGTACTATTTTAATCACTTTAAATTAGGCTTACATAGTAGCAAATAGTGTAGATTCTGACCAAACCGCTCGTTCAGGAGCATTTTTTAAGAAACAATACCAAAAGGTTTAATGAAGCAACACTACCAGAAAGCTTAAAATGAAAATATAATAATGCGTCAATTTAAACATTTCTAAGAATAGCTGCTTTATTTCTCCACCAAGCTCTATACGGTTACTACTCTTTAGAATCGTCTCTTCGGTGCGATTCTAAAGAGTGGTCACAGTATAGGGTTTGGTGGAGAAATAAAGGAGCTATTCTTGAAAACGTTTATATTGATGCATCTTATCTGGACCTCTGTTAAGACAGTAAATCAATTCGTAAAATCACTTGCCTGGTTAAATAGTCCCACACTAATAAAATAAATGTCTCTGACATTTACTCAAGGATCTTAACTCAAGACAGTTACGTAGAAAGAGCAAACTTCTTAGTCTTAAATCAACGCCCATTTGCTATAGTAGTAACATTCAAGTAAAGTAAGTCCAGCTCACTCTGTCACATCATGGGTAATAGTATGCATAGTATCCTTCTGATCTTTATTACATATATATGTATAACAGTGACTCATTATTATAGTTTTTGACAATTCAGCATCAGTTATATACAACACATAGATATTAAACAACAATAACTAATATACGAAGTACAAGATAATGCATTACGATACAAATATCTACCAACATCATTATATAATTGGAATATATGATGGAATGTACAGACATATGTGCATAGTATCACTGTATTGAAGACTGTTGTGACAACTGACAACATGTACTACCAGTAAAAATAATATAAAACAGACTCCGAACCCTACACACATACTTCTCAGAATCATTGGCAATTTTAGAAGGCATCACCTATCTGACACTAACCTAATGTGTGTAGAGCGCCATACTACAAGAGTGCCAGCAGCATCAACCGAGTAATGAACATATTATTGACCACTGCTGTCACCTGAAGATATTTCCAAAATGATATCCTGACACCCAGAAGATGACTATTTATATTGTCTAGAGAAACTTCAGTTTGATCAATTTCTGTTTGATCCACGGATCTAGTGACATGTATTGACCGAATGGGGCGATATATTCTTTGTAGTTTAACATATACCCGACTTCTTCATTGGATGAATTACTGTAGTATGAAGTATTATCTGATTATTCAGAAGTTCCTCAAGAAAATAAAGAAGCTCCTGGAGCCTTTTTTCTTCCGGGAATCCTTACTAAGAGGCATTGAAAGGCAAAAGCATGATCTTATGAAGTACCCGAATGGGACCTTAACCAGTTTCATACTTGGCATGATAAACAGGGATATCATTATCTGATACTGCCTTGATGAGGTCAAGGATTTCTTCCTATTTTCAGCAAGCTTATTTATCTTTTCGGTCTGACCTTAAAGTATGTACCTTTTATCAAAACGTACCTTATTCTGTTATCCAGGAGGTTTTGCTGCTATCTTTGCTGCAACCTCATAAGCTGACCTAAGTTTATCTCGAAACTTCTGAGAACAGGTATTACACCCTCCAAACCTTCATATAATGTTTGAACAATAGTAGTGACTTTCTGATTATTACAAGTAACTGCCTAAGAGAAAGGAGGAAATGACCAGTGATAACAAATATATTACTTGCATACCCTTCTTTGGACATTTCGTGTGACAGAAAATCAACGCAAACAAGTGGTTTGAATTAGGAGTAATTCCGTAGTGGTCTTACTGGATATTTCGTCGAATACAACGCCCGCAATTTTCCATTCTACTAGTCATATATATGTCAATACCTGGCATGTAGAAACGATTCTTCGCTAGTCAACAACTTTTACACTGATCAGGGTCCATGCTTATAAATCTTTTAGTTGAGTCTGAGTTCGTTCTCAAGTTTTTGATTGGACCAATCAAAAGCTTGAGAACTCAAATCTGACCAATCAAAAGCTTGAGAACGAACTCAGACTCAACTAAAAGGTATTATAAGCATGGACTCAGGATGACCTAGGATGTCATTTAAGCCTTTAAGAGCAATGTCCCTGTACGAAAAAGGTAGAACAAACTGTGATACCAAATTACCAGCTATCGTAACAGCGCCAAAGAGAGTGTCATCTTTAAGTTTAAAATAAACATACAGACAAAACAAACCGTACCTCATACGTTTCTAAATATCATAGCATTACCCCTTTGAGGAAAATCTCCTCTATAATGATATGTAGCCCTTGCCTTGCCAAAGTTGTGTCCTCGGATTGCTCTTGTTTCCAGTCTATGGTTTAAAACATTTTACATGCCATAACCTCACCGGACGAATGAAGACAAGACAAAATTAAAGTCGCGGTGAAAGGTGCGGAAGTTGTTGAAGCACTACAGATATATCTAACTATATCTGTCGAAAGCCATGGGTAACGTGATAGATCATCAACATATGTGTGTAGGTAACCACTTTTGTAAGAAATAGAAAAGTTAAACTTTGCAAGAGCAGCAATCTATCTTTGACTAGTGGCATTAAGCTGTAACCTTTGGTGAAAGTGGGACAATCGTGAGGTTGGATACCCACAAACCTGGTTTAAGCCAACGCTATTCATTGTTTGGCACCTTGACGTTCCAAGGGGTACTCCTGCTTTCCTCCTATGGTCTTCTTTGTTGTTTTTATAAATGTTTTATGTCTTTTTGTGCGTTTCGTTACGTTTTGTATTGTAATTTTGCTGAATCATGTTTGATGATGTTTTGTGCTCTGTCCTTTTGTGTATGGCGCTCTCTGTATGACTGTTTTTTCACTTTTAGCTTTGGTCAAAATATATGTCTATGGGTTATTATCCGTTACAACTTCAAACTTTGAACCTGGCAAATAATCTGAAATTTTGTCAGTTACAGCACACTTTAAAAATTGGAAAGTAGGAGATCCTTCGAAAGCAAAAGCAGCAATGTGAAAAGAGAAAACTGCAGACTCGGTTTAAGTCAGACATTCTCTTCTATGACCTGGATAAATGTGTTCACTTGGTTTCAGACCTATGGCATATGAAGTAAACCTTTCTGGCCGTCCTAGTGTTTTGTACAGAATTGTACCAATACCATAACCACTGGCATCTGTAGGATAAAGTGAACGTTTTACTTGCAAATGCCAAGAACAGAGGTTCGACTAGCGCTGATTTGACCCTTTCAACTGCTGTTTGTTCTTGCCCCCCTCATGACCATGTAACATGTCTTGGATTTTAAAAATTGACCTTGTAGCGACCGGTTAAGGGATTAAAGTCTTTGATAAAAAATGTCTGTAATAGCTAGCAAAACCTATTACTTAATCTCTTTCATATTCTTTGGACCTGGTCAAGATCTAACTGCTTTTGCTTTCTCATGGTCATTTTCTATACCTTTGTCTGAAACAATGTGACCAAGCTAAGATACAGATGTCTTGAAAAAAACACGTTTTGAAAGATTTAGTTTCAAAATCTGCTCTGCTAAGCGAGAAAATACTACCGGTAAGTCAAGTCTTTAAATATGTTTTTCGAACGTTTTCTGAGAATATTAGTATGGCATCAAGAAAAATCAAACAACCCCTAAGCTGCCTTTCAGCCTTACATGTTCCATTAATATAACATGACAAACAGTGCAGACTCTGATGAGTGACTCGTTCCCCGCATTATAAGGATTAATCAAATGTATAACTTAACTAAATATAATCTTTATAATAACCAACGAAATGTTGATTCTTTGTAGATCTAAATAGTTCTATGTACATAGGAAGCTCTCTCGATTTGTTTTTACAACTCTATTGTAACTGACCATGACATATGCTCATTGACGGTTGATACGAGATACATTGACGGTTGATAATATAACGATATACAGTGACAGTTGATACATATAACGAGCAAACAGTTTCAATTTACAACCTTTACTGTATTCCGTCCATATGCTCATTGACGGTTGATACATATGGCGAGCAAACAGTGTCAATTTACAACCTGTACTGCCGTCTGTCCATATGTTCATGACGGTTGATACATATAACGAGCAAACAGTGTCAATTTACAACCTGTACTGCCGTCTGTCCATATGTTCATTGGCGGTCGATACATATAACGAGCAAACAGTGTCAATTTACAACCTGTACTGCCGTCTGTCCATATGTTCATTGGCGGTCGATACATATAACGAGCAAACAGTGTCAATTTACAACCTGTACTGTCGATATGTATACAATGTATTAAGAAACATGATATAAATCAGAACACTACAAAGGTATTTTGTATATGGCCAACGGTTTGTTGACTTAAAGACCTACATCTGAAGTTGTTCTTTAATTTACTGTACAAAAATACTGAAAGTAGGAGGTCACAAATATAATGACACATCATCTTATCATATAAGGTAATCGGTTCGCGTTCATTATCTGTTTGTCCGGAAGTGCTAGAAAATCGACGAAACATAATTTTCCTTAGCTATGCAAGCATATTAATTAACATATATAAATTATCATACCATGTTCCATGATAATGTTACTGATAATTATACAGATTAAACCTTTTGAATGGGAGACACGAGTATACTGGCGTTTGCAAACAGTGTAGACCTAGATCAGTGGGACATTCCACTTTGAAAATTCATTATTCAGAGGGATGACACCAAGCGTGCTTTCATTAGATTCACACCACGAACACAGGCGATCTTTAAAGATTATAACCAACATAATGAAACCATTACTCAATAATTGCGCTTTTCTATACCTTTGCAAACAGAGCAGACCCAAATCAGACGGCTCCTACAGGTGCCGTTTGATCCGAGTCTACTATGTTGCAAAGGGTATGCTCTGTGTGCTTATGAAATTATAATAGATCTGACCCTACTGTTTCTAGCACGACCAGACTTTCCTGTGTCCATATGCTGTTATAATAATTAATCTAATTAATATTCTTGACGTCACACTTGTCAACAGATTGAATACAAGGACACACTATTTAACAGACATCATATTTACAGTGGGATAATGGTTACGTTTTCACGTGAGCTCGTGCATAATCAGTTTACTTGCTCCCTGATATTTGGCAACATGCGGCCAATAGTCTGCCTTGACCTTGACCGCTATGACGTCATCAATAAGAAGGTATCGAGTTGTTTGCAATGTCACGCCTTGTCGGACCCGGCCTTTCAGCACTGTCTGTCGCTGGAATGTGTGTTCCTCATACACACCATGACCGCCTCTGAGATGCACCAGTTCATACGCAAAACTTAACTCTCTGTAGAAGAAATAAAAAACAAATAGTCCGTCTGTAGTAGAGATGTGATGTGTACAAAGTCTTTAATAATTGCGTAGTTTCTATTGTTATTTTGGTATTTTCTAGGTATTGTGGTTACATTTTGATTTTCCCGTTGTTGGAAATGTTCGGCGGTGTGGTTTTGGTTGTTGGTTCTCGTGGGTACTATTTGTTGTTGTTGTTGTTGTTGTTGTTTTGTTGTTGTTTTGTTTGGGTTTGATGTGCGTTTGGGTTTTTCTGTTGGGTTTGTTTTAGTGGGGGTGTGTTTTGGATTTCTCTTACATTCTCAGTTCTTATTTACAATGGTTCCTAGGAGAGCTCCGATGTAATCTCATAAAATCAAAGGGAGTGCGAAATGGTATGAATTTTATATCACTCGTAAGGAATTGAAATAGTCACGAACAGTTTCACGACAACAGAACACTAACCGCTGTTACAACTTGTTCATATAGGTATTCTCGTTTGTGTCGAGCGTACCGTACCTTTAACCCTTTCCCTGTTCTGTGTTTATTACAAATGTCAATACCTACTGAATATTCATGGACAAAAAGGTTACACTGAAATATGGAAGGTGGGGGCATTGTAGCCATTTTAGACAGTAAAGACACAGATCTTTGAAATTCTATTAGCAAACAGAGTAGACCCTGATCAGACGGCTCCTCTAGGAGCCGTCTGATCTGGGTCTACTCTGTTTGCAGATGCGTGAAAACACGTTTATATGAGGGAAAGGGTTAATTCGTTCAACGCAGTAATGTCACAATGGAACAGCCCATCAGTGTTCAACTATAGAGTTCACTCAGAATGAAAGGTATAAACTCATGCAACAGAGTCTGCATTTGTTTTGCATTGCCACCTTTGCTTTCGAAGGATCTCCTACTTTCAAAACTTATGTACTTTGCAACAATGTGTGTTTGTGCTTGTGTGGCAGCCGTAAAAAGTCGCCCCGTATTTCATTTGAATGTTGTTATATTTTCTGGTCCTTCGGGATCATTTGTTTCGATGTTTTTAGTTGTGACAATGTGATACCGCTTCCGGTGCTAGGGGTGGAGCGTGAGTAGTGTTGCGCTTTTAATAACTGCTCATGAACAGACTCAATAAAACCGAGTCTGCAATTTTCTCGTTTTTGGATTGTTGCTTTTACATTCGATGGATCTCCTACTTTCAGAACTTACTGATGATTTTAAATAAGAAACTAAATTAACCCTCTGATATGGGTCTTCACTGTTGAAAATGTCAGTATACATTCAAAGGGATACTTGATAAAGGTGCATGTTATGCATTTGCAAACATAGTAAACCTAAATCAGGAACTGTGCTGTTTTACGTATGCAGTTATATAGATCTGGTCTTAAAGTATATGCCATGGCTACATTTTCAACAATTAACCCTTCGCTTGCTGAATTTTAAAATACATTTCTCCTACTTTACCCATGCCCTGTTGTATAACTACATATCTCTTCACTGTGTACAAGTATTGCGCTGTGCAATCACTGCTGTGGAGTGCACTGGTTGCACAATTAACTTGTAAATAGTGCAGATCCTGATGAGACAGCTCCTGCAGGAGCTGTCTCATCTGGGTCTTCACTATTTACAGGTAGGTATATTGACGCGATTAGCAAGCGAATGGTTAAAATGCCATAATAAAAATGCAGCTAATTAGTACTTATGAAGAAATTATCTCAGACGTAACATAAATAAAGCGATAACTCATCAATGTGCGCGTCAAACAAATTTACAAATAATTTCATCCTACTCAAACCATACTAATTTATTTATTTGTCTCTGTTGGGTTTCGTTCTTATTATTATGTCTTTGTTGAATAGTCTTAACTGTCAATGTAGTTACCCATTCATTCCGCATGTCTAAGTGGAATTGTCGAAATTAATATTTAGCGAATATATATTTATATTAGAAGGACAGAATCTTCAAATCCTGGTCAGATGACCCTTATAGAATATTTATGGTTTGTTTCTTCACTGTTTGACAATATATCTATTAAGAAACACTCCGCACAAATTAATTATTTCGCTGTGCAATCACTGCTGCGGAGTGCACTGGTTGCACAATCAACTTGTAAATAGTGCAGACCCTGATGAGACAGCTCCTGCAGGAGCTGTCTCATCTGGGTCTTCACTATTTACAGGTAGGTATATTGACGTGAATAGCAAGCGAAGGGTTAAGAAACACTCCGCACAAATGAGTTATTTTAAAAACTATCACGTGTCACTACTTACTTTGTTTCATTTACATTTGCCGAAAAGTGAATATTGCAATAAATGTCGTAAAATGCCCCGCTGGAAATTACGACATGTTGGCCATTGTGTGACAGTTCCAAATTGCCCTTGCTGTAGATATCCTGGCCACCGATCCACTTAACGGTATGTGACTCTCCTGTGTAAAGAGCAAACGCATGTACATGCACAAGAACATTACAACCACTTGACAGTATTTCTATATATACTAATAATACGTTGTGGATTGTTTTTATAGTAATATGCCCATAGATTAAATGGTAGCGGTAGTTGATATAACAGTTGTAATAATAGGGAAGCATGTGTAGTAGTAGTAGTAGTAGTAGTAGTAGTAGTAGTAGTAGCAACAATAATAGAAGTATAGTAGTAGTAAAAGTTGCAGTAGTAGTAGTAGTAATTATAGATGTAGTTGAAATGGAAGTAATGGTTAACATTTCATCATCGTCCCCAGTAGTACATGTAGCGCCGTTATATTAACCAAAATGATACAATATAGGTTAGCGACCAACACTGAAAAGTCGACAGAAATAGTTGATTCATATCTTTCCGTCTAATTCTATGTCGAATATAAATTTCACTAACCGGTGTCGTCGTGTTGATGATCACTGGTAAGATATATAACTGACCGTGACCTTGTAAGGAGATCATTTACCAGGCCAGACACCCGCAAATATTCGTCCTTTAGCGCGCTGACATCTGAAACAAAACGGATATATATTATAAACATATATGTAAGCCACTATTTTTGCGACTGGCATATTTAATCCTTTGTCGAAATAATGACCGTACGAATACCGATATTAGCTCATTCCCGCCTAGACTATTTCTAGACCCAACCTCTTTGAATTAATATACCGAAATTAGCATTAATTATAGAAAATGAGAATATTAGAATTGTATAGTTTTGAAACCATTGTGATAAATAGAGCATTTCCTATGGAGCAAGTGCTCTATTTATCACAATGGTTTCAAAATTTGAATTTTACAGAGGCACAATAAGGCGCCAGTAGGTGAGAATGTGTTAACTAGTCGCATTTCTTGACAGGTCTGGGTTTTCTCTATTTCCAAATTAATGAAAAAACTCTGAGCAAGTGTCGTCTGCAAATATTGACAGCTGCTTCAATTTGTTTTAATGTTCTTTTAAACCCATAATTATAGTATCAAACAGTTTGACTCCTGATGAGACGCCGAGTTATTGGATCCAGCCCGTTTACTAATGTTATCACACATTTGCCAGTAGAGTAGAGAAGGTTAAGACCTGAGACTTGTATTTAATATTGTTCAAAGGTTTATGTTCCTTCAATTGTCTGGCCAATGTGTTCATGGGGTTCATCATTGATATCGCTTTGTTTCTGTACGTCTACCTAACTGCACCTGAATGCGGGGAACAAACATACTGGTATTTGAAAGCAGCGTAGATCTAGATCAGGTTGGTCACAGGGGAGCCTTCTGATCGAGATGTGTACTATTGGTTATTCAAAATTTCTAGCAATATTAACCGCATTTGCAAATAGAGCAGACCCAGATCAGATGGCTCCTAGAGGAGCCGTCTGATCAGGGTCTGCTCTGTTTGCTGATAGAATTTGATAGATCTGTTTCTTTGCTTTCTAAAATGTGTACAATGTTCCACCTTCAATATTTCTTTATAATCATTTTATTAATGAATACTCAGTAGGTATTGAAATTTGGCCTAAATACAGAACAGGGAAAGGGTTAAATGGACTGCGTAGTGAACTACTGATGGGCTATTCCACTTTGAATATTAAATGGACTGCGTAGTGAACTACTGATGGGCTATTCCACTTTGAATATTCAGCATGGTCAGGGTCATCCTTTTCCCAATATCGATGTAAGTAAGAAATAAAGATATCATGAATAGTTATGACATTATAATGGCATATGTATATGCAATAGTTGGTATTGGTAAAAGCTGTAGGGTCAGACCTGGTATAATTTCATAAACAACCATAACAGAATTCTGATCCGGGTCGGCAGTATTTGCAAAGGCATGGAAAGGCAAGGATCTCTTACTCTCAGAAGTGAGTGTGTGGTGGCTGTAAAACGTTGTCCCGTACTTCATTGTCAGTGTTGCTGTAGTTTTTGGTCCTTCGGGATCATGAAAAACAATGTTTTTGTTATGAACATTGGATGTCGCTTAAGCCTGTGTTAGGGGCGTGAGTAGTGAACTGTTCATGAACAGACTCCATAAAACCAAGTCTACAATCTTCTCCTTTCGCAATGCTACTTTTGCTTTGGAATGATCTCCTACTTTCAGAATATATATGAGGGAAATTGTTAAAACCCATTACCCCTGGTTGTGGAACTTACTTCTATTGAGGGTCTGTAACATGGCCTGAAAGAGAAAACATGCTGCTGTTGTAATAAATAGTGAAGAACGGCATGATGCATACATTTCACGTTTCGTGCCAAACACGGCCTGAATGACAACTGTAACTAGCTTGGTGTAAGTCGGTGTCCGATATTATCCGAGCTGTTTTGTCCACCATTTCTAAAACTTTGAACTAATTGAATGAAGGTAAACCCCATTAGTGTCCAGTGTCCCTTATGGGGAAAGTCCCTACAATAAACACATACTTTTCAATAACATTAAAATCGTGCTATATGTTATTTTCAATCTTTATTATTATGAAGATTGCCGATATCGATATAACATATATTGAATAATGCAATTGTGATACAAAATAAACAAAGTTCATCGATACTTGTAAGTTTTGTTCTACAACAAAGTATTATCGGCACCCCTAATAAATACAAAAACATGGTCGAATAACATCGGGTCTTCGATATCAAATACTTGAAATATTTGTCTTCTTCGGCGTTTTTCGATTGGTTTCCTCCTTTTAGTTTAGATCCAAATTGGGACTCAGAATAACTCCGCGCTGATCAGGCTCCAAACTAATTACTGTGACTTTTTTAAAACAATAATGAAAAAAAAGAAAAATTGTAGCAGACGACAATATATGCCATTTGAAAAAAAATCTTAATATTCACGATGTCATCATTTTTTCATGAATATTCATGGAATAAAGGGCTATGGGTTAGCACTATAATGATTCCTAGCCCTGTACAAACGGACGCAGTACCTCCCATGGTCTCTCACGAGGCACGATGCCATAGCAAACAACGGTTTTGTAGACATGAACACTTTAGGTGCCAAATAAATTAAATTTCATCTGCTGAGATTATCGGCTGCTTCAGGTTTCTTCGATTTCTTTACAAAAATCGCTATCAATGTCAAGCAGTTTGGATCTCTCCTCTGGATCCAAACTTGTTTGCAAATGTTATCACATGTTCGCCTATGGAGGCGAATGTTTTAAACGTGTATTTAACCCTTCTCTTGCTGAATTTTAAAACACATTTCTCCTTCTTTACCCATGTCCTGTTGTAAAATTACATATATCTTCATTGTGGACAAGTATATCGCTGTGCAATCACTGCTCTGGGGTGCACTGGTTGCACAATCAATTTGTAAATAGTGCAGACCCTGATGAGACAGCTCCTGCAGGAGCTGTCTCATCTGGGTCTTCACTATTTACAGGTAGGTATATTGACGTGAATAGCAAGCGAAGGGTTAATATCCCTGCATGTATATTACAGTAGATCATGTCTCAAGCGACCGTCAAAAAGAGGTCTAATTATGGGTGTGTATGGCAGGTGGTAGCTTAATGCAGGTCAAAAGTAATGCAACATTAAGCAACCACCTGCTTTTTAAGATGTCTGTGTCCAGTTAATATAAGGTCGTTTAAAACAGGCTCTATTGTATATGCAATGAATGACATTAAATGTTGTGTTCAGGCATTTCATTTGAAAGTTAATTCAAACACTGTTTGTGCATGGACATTCATGGACTGAAGTTTTATAATTGCTCATTAAAACGGAAATGCTTTGCAGTGACTGAAACTGTAGAATCATATCTACATGTATATTATTCTATAAGAAAACAGAACAGACACTGATCAGACGACTCCTTCAGGTGCTGTCTGATCCGAGTCTAGTCTGATCGCAAAAGCGTGTAAAGGCATCTCTATCAGGTGAATGGTTAACCCTTTCCTTCATAAGCTATTTTTAGACACAACCTCTTTGAATAAATCTACTGATAAGGAGCATTTACCAGAGAAAATGAAAACGTTAGCATTGTGTAGTTTTGAAACCATTGTGATATATAGAGTAGTTGCTCCTATGGAGCAAATGCTCTGTTTATCACCATGGTTTCATAAAGTGACTTTTACAGAGGCATAGAAAGGTGTATTTATGGAGGAAAGGGTTAAATAATTAGAGTTAAACAATTTGTTCAAAAGCGTTAACTTCAAATAAACTTCTTTACAAACACAGTAGATCAGAAGATTCCTGCAAGAGCTTTTTCCATAACAAAACCATTTCCTCGGTCATTATGCAGTTACAGAACATCAGCCACTTAACCCATCTATTAAAGGAAAACTAGTCGAGATCTTACTTTGGAACCAATCCATTTGTCATGTGGAGGGGGTACAGCAAAAATAATGTTTACTGAAATAAGTCATTAACATAAGTGTGTTCAGCAAACAGTGCAGACCCTGATCAAATGGCTCATTCAACAGTCATCTGATCTTGGTTTACACTGTTTGCTTATGTCCTATTTAAGTTATACTGGGCACCATTGGGTTAACCGTTTCCCTGTTCTATGTTTATTCCAAATTTCAATACCTACAGAATATCCATTAACAAAATAGTTATAAAGAAATATGGAAGGTGGAACATTGTATACATTATAGAAAGCAAAGAAATAGATCTTTCAAAATTCTAATAGCAAACAGAGCAGACCCAGATCAGACGGCTCCTCTAGGAGCCGTCTGATCTGGGTCTACTCTGTTTGCAAATGCGTGAAAACACGTTTATATGAGGGTAAGGGTTACTATTCATGATGTTAACCCTTTCGCTGCCAAAGTATGTCGTCTGCTAACTTTGTCGTCTGCTACAAATTTTCATTCTTTTGATTTTCTTCATTTTTGTTTCAAAAACATAGTAACAGTAACAAACAGTTTGGATCCTGATGAGATTACTCGGCGTCTCATCTGGATCCAAACTGTTTGCATAGGTAATCACAGATCCGGCATTGGCAGCGAAAGGGTTAATATTTCATACTAAATGTTCGTGAGATATAGGGTTAAGAAAAGCATTACTCGACCACCACCCATGTTATACTTGTCTGTAACAATTACATGATCGTAATATGTAAGACTTACATTAAACGTGTTACGTAATGATTACACGAAGGTAATATGTAATAAGTGCACGACCGCAATATGTAATAATTGCATGAACGTAATATGTAATTAAGTACACTAACGTAATGTGTAATAATTGCATGAACGTAATATGTACTAAGTATACGAACGTAATAATGTAATAAATACACGAGCGTGATATGTAATAATTACATTAACGTGTTATGTATTAATTACATGAACGTAAAATATGTAGTGAGTACACGAACGTAATATGTAATAATCGCGTGACCGTGGTGTGTAATAATAACATTTGCCACGTTTAAGTAATAATTACATTATAAATGTAAATATGTAATAAGTTCCGTAATGGGCGTAATATATGATAATTACACGAACTTTATTTGTAATAATTACATGGATGTGATATGTTATAATTACATTAACGTGTTATGTGATAATTACACGACGTAATATGCAATAAGTACACAAACGTCATATGTAATAATTACACAAACGTGATATGTTATAATTACATGAACGTATGATGGGTAATTAATGTAGCTAGTGCTAGTTAAACATTTCCTTCATATAAACGTTTTTTTTTCATTTATTTGCAAACTTGGTAGACCCAGAGCAGATGGCTCATGTAAGAGGAGTATGATCAGGGTCATCTCGGTTTACGTATAATATGCTATAGATCTGATTCTACAGTTTAAAAATTGTCAAAGTAAAACACTTTCCCTTATAGAAATTCAGCTTATAAATATCCACGTCATTATTTCTTAATATGAACATTGAACAGGGAATGGGTTAACCAGCTTGACAAGATGAGTGATGTAAAGGTACTGTGTCTATAAATGATTCTAAAAATGTACCACTTCGCATATGTAGAAACACATGTGACAGCTTAATGCAATTAGCTGTGAACCTGAGAATTTGTCTAGATTAGAAACCGGATGACTAGAACCTCCGTTATCTAGATTTACTTTGTATGATGCCTTGAAGCTCGAGCTATTGAAGTCTAGTTGTACATTATATATTATAACGATTGAAATAATGATGTTTGGACCGTTTTAAGATTCCATATAACTTATATCATAAGATACATTTGTAAATCAGTTGAGACGGTTTTAACCCTTACTACACTGAATTTTCAAATGGACTCTTCCAAAATTCAAACACGTCAAGCTTACGGTGAACATTAAGGGATTTGTCTAGAGAAAAGTGTAACATGACAAACAGTGCAGACCCTGATAAGAGGATTCCTCTAGAATCCCTCTCATCTGGGTCTAAAGTTTGCAAAGGTTTGGTTGGCAAAGGACATAAGTGGCTCGTGTCCCGCACTGTAAGGGTTAATAAGTGACTCGTGTCCCGCACTGTAAGGGTTAATAAGTGACTCGTGTCCCGCACTGTAAGCGTTAATAAGTGGCTCGTGTCCCGCACTGTAAGGGTTAATAAGTGACTCGTGTCCCGCACTGTAAGGGTTAATAAGTGACTCGTGTCCCGCACTGTAAGCGTTAATAAGTGACTCGTTTCCCGCACTGTAAGCGTTAATAAGTGACTCGTGTCCCGCACTGTAAGCGTTAATAAGTGTCCCGCACTGTAAGGGTTAATAAGTGGCTCGTGTCCCGCACTGTAAGGGTTAATTTCTTGTTCTAGAACATTTTACTGCTATAACACATACGGCAATGAAACAAACATGAAATTTGTCTAAAACGCGGACTGTGCCATCAACATGACTGATACTTCAACATCAAACATTCGCATGCTTCTTGGTAAGTTATCTTCACACCCTGCTACCTTTCATTAAGGAAACTACAGTTGAACCTGTCATAAGCGGTCATTCATGTGTTGAACACATGAGTCTTAAAAAGCAGGTGGTTGCATAATGCAGTGCAAACGTAATACAATACGGGAGCTTTTTGCATTACCATTGACCTGTATTAAGCTATCACCTGCCTTACAGGTCCATAATAAGACATCTTTTTTTATAGGCACATAAGAGAGTTTCTACTGTACAAGGTGTGGCATTTTAAACAGATTTCCAGAACGCGTCACTTATAGACACATTGCCTTTAAGACATGTAAGATGAGAACTGAAAACAATAGTTACCCCCTCTAATGCGACCACTTAAAAGAGGTATAATTCTGGGTGGTAGAGGCAGGTGGTAGCTTAATGCAGGAAAAAAGTAATGCAGAAAGCTCCTAGAGGAGCATTTTGTCTTGCATTAAGCAACCACCTGCTTATAAAAACAACCATGTTCCATCATTAAGTGGTCGCATTAGCGGGGTTTTAATGTAGTTACCCCTTGCACCAAATCAGTGTCCCCTCTAGATAGGCTGTATGCTGTTAATAGAACGAAGATGGCCAACACCAATATCACATTGCCCACGGTCAGTACATACACGAGTTTCCTAAACTGGATAGTGGTAGAAATGAGATCTATATTTACTTGATTTTGTCGCTGCAGACTATTTATAAGTCGATCACAACGACGGATTGTGTCAATTATGTATACTGGGTACCTTCTGGACAGCCCGGAGTCAATGTCAAAATATGTAAGCCTGTCTACCGGAACTTTTAGACTAGTTGTAGATGTACTCTGTTGTTCATTACTCAAAACATGGTCGTTTTGTTTGGGAACAATATCACCTTCCACGCATTTCCTGTGGGTGGTAGTATTACGGTTTGTACGCGCATGAATACCATTCAAATCTGGCAGAGATTTAGTAGTTCCTGACTCAAAACTGTGCACATCTTTTACGGAAAAATAAGCCGAGCCGTTGTTTGATTCTTTTTCGTCAGTACCGGTGGTACGTGGAGGCTTGAAAACAGAACGTTTATCAAACCCGGAGGGCGAAATGTTCGATTTTAATAGTGGATCTGTTACATCCGAATCGTCTAGGAGCTCAGCTGCATAGTTTTTGAACTCGTGTGTTTGCCTCTCACTACTTACCTGTGTTCTGCATTCATAGTTTTCATTTACATCAGCAGATTCACCAGTGGTATCTAAGGAGTCGTCGTCTTCATCACAAGGTATCCGTTCATAGATATTTTCTGAGTTCATACATTGCGACAGAGATGCATATAGTGAACTAACTTCATTCCGTATGTCGACCATATTGGGCAAATAGCATGATGTTGCTAAATGGTTGAGCTTTCAATATATTTCGAGCGCCAAGATCAAGAATGAATATCGGGATCGTCTTTGGTTGGTATCTGTTGAGAAATAGAGGATCTTTCACTATCAATTTTGACCAATCTCGTTCTGATAAATGTTACCAAGCGAGTTTGACTGGAAGCGAGTTTTAGATTGTTTATAATCGCAATGACACACTGTAAAAACCTGCGGGCTATGTGTGGGTCTCTAAACGTCTACGTTTATCCCATTCTCTGGTTTTGCATATTGCATGCTGATTTCTATAATGGAATCATATCTATATAATTGCATAAGCAAACAGGGAGCGGACCGTCTGGTATGGGTCTACTCTGTTTGTATATGGGTCAACAGGCGTCTCTATCGGGTAAAGGGTTGAACACTCTTGATTTGTTTTAGTATCAGTCCAAAATTGAACACTCTTGATTTGTTTTAGTATCAGTCCAAAATTGAACACTCTTGATTTGTTTTAGTATCAGTCCAAAATTGAACACTCTTGATTTGTTTTAGTATCTGTCCAAAATTGAACACTCTTGATTTGTTTTAGTATCTGCCCAAAATTGAACACTCTTGATTTGTTTTAGTATCTGCCCAAAATTGAACACTCTTGATTTGTTTTAGTATCAGTCCAAAATTGAACACTCTTGATTTGTCTTAGTATCAGTCCAAAATTGAACACTCTTGATTTGTTTTAGTATCAGTCCAAAATTGAACACTCTTGATTTGTCTTAGTATCAGTCCAAAATTGAACACTCTTGATTTGTTTTAGTATCTGCCCAAAATTGAACACTCTTGATTTGTTTTAGTATCATCTCCAAAATCGAACACTCTTGATTTGTTTAGTATCAGTCCTAAGTTGAACACTCTTGAATTGTTTTAGTGTCAGTCCAAAATGGAATACTCTTGATTTGTTTTAGTATCAGTCCAATATTGAACACTCTTGAATTGTTTTAGTAGTCCGAATTGAACACTCTTGGTTTGTTTATATCAGTCCAAATTGAACAATCTTGATTTGTTTTAGTATAAGTCCAAATTGAACACTCCGTATTTGTTTTAGTATCAGTCCAAAATTGAATAATGCTTAATTCCATCTGAAAATATATTAATACAGCAGAGCCCCTCTAATGCGACCACTTAATAAATAAACATGGGTGTCTTTATAAGCAGGCGGTTGCTTAATGCAGGACAAATGTAATGCAGAAAGCTCCTAGAGGAGCTTTCTACATTACTTTTGTCATGCATTAAGCTACCACCTGCCTCTACCACCCAGATTTGTATCTCTTTTAGGTGGTCGTATTAGCGGGCTTTTACTGTATTAATATTGATGTCACAGGTCCATATAAGACCGGGTACATTATAACATTTACAGCTCCTTTATCGGCGCGAAAGTATTAGCTTTCGCGTCTATATGTAACGAATTAGGTTGAATTTCACTGGTAGGAGGGCTGATTTATCAAGACTTGTGAAACTATTGTGGAATTGTAATTTGTGGTTTATGAGTGTAAAAACAGTATGGCTGGAATAATACAATTATATGTAGTTGGAAACAAGTCGACATATTTGTTTCCACTGTATAATTGTATGTATTTTGGAAATGAAAATGTTAGAAAATGATTTCCCCTATGGTCGGGGCTAATACAAAATGTATATACCGCAACGGCATGATCATCAAGGATAATCACCGAGGAAATGACTAAGATGCTGCGAAACCGAGTATGCCTAAAATACGAAAGGATGACTTTGGGCGAAAGAAGGCGAAAGGAGGCGAAAGGAGGATTTAAAATTAATAACGGCTATTTATTAGTTATTATAAATGATATGTACATAATTTTTATATTTTAAATTTATTTGGCATTAATATACTGATAGAAGCCTGAATATATGAACACATCATTAATATATTGATGACATTTACAGGGAAAACGGATTACTTATTCCTTTCGCCACAGTAAATCCAACGAAAGGAGTGTAATTGAGCGAAGAATTGCGGGTTATTAATAATATGTAATAATTAGTGTTTTTAATTAATGTATACACATATTTTATGCTAGAGCATGATTTAAGACCCAGGCACAACATTTTACTTCATAGATACATCTTTGCAAACAGGGTAAACCTAGAGTGGACTCAAAATTAATGGTCTCGGGTCGTTTCGGACGCAATCCGTTTCGGCCTTGGTCGTTTCGGCCACGATTGGGACCGAAACGACCAAGGAATACGTGGAATATATCAGCAACAGACATCAAAACATATTTAAGCAAAATATGTTCTATGTCGGAAAATGGACCCTTGACAAGAAATAAAGAACGCGAAGAGAAATACAGTCAGATTTGACAGTTCCTAAATGTCAACTATTGCACTTAGTTATTCCTCAACAGTCCCATCTGTTTCCGCTCTATATGACGAAAATAAACCCACGAGAATAAAGTATTTGATGTTTGCTTAAAAATGCTACACATATTGATAATTGCTTAAATTTGTAATTATATTAATGATTTTGTAAACTGTTAGTCAAAGATTTTACAGAATCAACGATATAGACAGTAGATAATGGTTTAATTGTAATTAAAATATAACCTTTATAAGTATCAAACAAACAAAATCAATCGCTGTTTGAATTATGTTGTAATAGCAAATTACTGTAAAGGTGTTACCTGTTTGCACTAGTGTCATCAGAGATGTTTATAGAAGCGACAGTTTGTACTAATTATTTAATTGGTTATTTCATTGATGATGTATCACTCAATTTAACGGCATGTATGATCGGAATAATTTTAATTATGGGTGCACATTTTTGGTTGAAAGTTGTTGTTTTTTTACGCAAATTTTCACCCGCTATATGCAAGCAAGGTGCCAAACAGTTTGGATCTTGATAAGAAACTGAGTTACTCAACATATCATCTGGACCCAAAGTGTTTGCAAAAATAATCATTCACCCGCCAGCAAAAGGCTTAAGGCTAACATCTAACAACAACATATGTCCTTAATTTTTATTGGATTCATTTCTGCATATATCATATCACAATTGCCATTTATATATGTCTCCTACTGAATCTTCTCTGTTTACTTATGAAATAATATAGACACTCCTTGACTTTTCATTTAGACATACAGTTGAACTTTGCTATCTCGAATTGGATAATATACAGTATGAAATGAATACTATTACGTCTAAAAACCTACAGGAGTTGTCAGCATTTCTTTAGACCTGCAATAAGCTGTGAACTTAAGAAATTGTTCAGATTAGAAATTAAATATGTGTGTGCTCATGCCATTATAAAAGGTGGGATAATAAATATTCATGATGTCATTATTTCTTACATGAATATTTAGCCTGAAAAGGGATAAGGGGTCCAGACTGAAATGGCTGCCGATTCAAGGGTCCTTTGTGATGAAACTGATGATTTTTTTTAACTTACTAAGGCCATATGAGTAGTCTAAAACATTTAGACATTTTTTGACATTACTTAAATATTATATTAAAACAATATGACGTCACTTCCACTTTGTTATGTCCTGATGAAGATGTAAATCGAAACATGTATGCAGTAAAATAAAAAACATGTTGGTTGTTACTTAACCCCATATTTAAATATTATGTAAAATAGGTTTGATTATTATTCAGTAATACGCGCCTTTTGATGCTTCGCATCAATGATTTTCTTGTTTCTTAAACAAACCCTATGTCAAAACGCTTCTAGAGAGTAGTCACAACATAGGGTTTGGTGGAGAAGGTTTATTTGGATACGCACCTTTATCTATAGCTCTGTCAGATAGATGCACAATATAGTTTACAGACTTTACTTTTTTAAATGCTTGATACACTTACGTCTCGGAATATGTGCGAAATTTCAAGCCAAGGGCAGATAAGTTGAAATATTTTGTTGACTCGGAATTTTGCCTTCAAGAGTATCACGGTTATATTTGGAGTTCGATCTTGCTGATGATATTACAGTAAAACTCCGCTAATACGACCACCTAAAAGAGGTAAAATTATGGGTGCTAGATGCAGGTGGTAGCTTAATGCAGGATAAAAGTAATGCAGAAAGCCCCCAGGAGGAACTTTCTGCATTACTTTTGTCCTGCATTAAGCAACCACCTGCTTAAAAAGACACCCATGTTTATTCATTAAGTGGTCGCATTAGAGGGGTTCTTCCGTATATAAAGTTGATGACGATTAGTCGATTACTGTATACAGTAAAACAGCGACCACATGAAAGAGGCATAATTCTTGTTCTTACCGGAGCTTTCTTCATTGCATTCGTCCAACATAAGCCAACACTTAATTTTAAACACACCAATGTCTTGTTATCAAGTGGTCGTTTTAGAGGGGCTCTGCTGTAATTTGGTTTGCCGACATTTTGTTAGCAGACAATTTCTGTATAAGGCGATTGCGCTCTCTGTGGTAATCCTTATTCCACTAACAGAGATTTGTTTCGTAATTTTAAGTGGAGAGATATGTCCTGCATAACTTTCATATGTTTTATAAAGCTATCATTAACCCTTTCCTTAATATAAACGTGTTTTAACGCATTTGCAAACATAGTAGACCCAGATCATGCGGCTCCTATAGGAGCCGTCTGATCAGGGTCTGCTCTATTTGCTTATGGAATAATATAGATCTGATAATTTCTACAATGGCAAAATGTCCATGTGTTCATTTGCAATTATAAACTTTAGTCTAATCAATATTCATAATGCAATTATTTCTTACATGAATATTTATGGAGGAAAGAGTTAAACTTGAGTGGTCGTTGTAGACATGTTTACTACTGTTTACATATGTAATGATATGTTATACAGTAAAACCCCTCTAATGCGACCACCTAAAAAGGGTATACTTATGGGTGATAGATGCAGGACAAAAGTAATGCAGAAAGCTCCTATGTGAGCTAGAGGAGCTTTCTGCATTACTTTTGTCCTGCATTAAGCAATCACTTGCTTTTAAAGACACCAACGTTAATTCATTAAGTGGTCGCATTATAGGGGTTCTACTGTAATGTTACCACCCATTCACCGCTAACGCACAAAATAGTTGATACGTGAATATAATTATGCTTACTTCTGCACGCTGAGCAATTGTCGTCTGCCAATATGATCGTCTGCTTTAATTCTAAAAGTACATTTTTCTTCAATTTCTTCTCCAAAACGACGTCAGGATGAGACGCCGAGTGACTCAACATCTCATCTGGGTCTAAACTGTTTGTAAAGGTTATTGCAAAATAAACAGAAGAAGGTTAAAGGTTAAAATAACCATATTTTCTTTTTCTTGTTTTCCTTTTTAAAGTGACCGTCGGAAGCAATTATTACTTAACTGGCATCACTGAATACCACTTATTTAGATGTTTTCAGCAAATAGGCACTATGTTCTGCCTTTTAGAGCACATCATTCACATTATTTTTGTGTGCAGGAATCGTCATTGAAGCAGACGACATTAGTATCCAACACTCGTCGCTGAAAAGGACACTAAACCTGTTCAGGTTGAGCCTGTAATCTCAAAGCCGGCTCATTGCTAGACATGTTTTTCACTTCAAATATCAGCCTTAATAGTTTATATGCAACATGGTTTAATAATACTTAATTGAGGTCTATAATTATAATGATAACATATCGAATAGGAAGTAGTCAAATATGTGCCGGATACAGATTTGAGCAGACATTTTTTCATTGCGAGATAAATCGTGTCGTCTGCTTCAATTCTCGTAAGCTATCCTTGTTGAATATTCATGTAAGACATAATGGCATCATGAATATTCAGTACCTTATTTTTTATTATGGAATATGTACACAAAAAGTCATGTTGTTTGTTATAGTTAGAAACTGTACAATCTGATCTTTATGAGTGCATAGGCAAACAGAACAGGCCCAGATCAGACGACTTCTACAGATAGGAACTTTCTGATCTCGGTCTACTCTGTTTGCATAAGTGTGAAAAAGATATGAAGGAAGAGTTTAAAACAAGTGGCATTACCCCCTATTAAGCATGAATATCCGTGTAAGAAACAAGATATGTGTTACTATTAATTAGCTTTCTATTAACCTTTCCTCATATAAACGTGTTTTCACGCATTTGCAAACAGAGTAGAGCCAGATCAGACGGCTATAGGAACCGTCTGATCAGCGTCTGTTCTGTTTGCTAATGGAATTCGATAGTAGTTTCTTTATTTTCTAAAATGGCTACAATGTTCCACCTTCCATATTTCATTATTACTATTAATGAATATTCAGTAGGTATTGAAATTTGGAATAAACATAGAACAGTGAAAGAGTTAATGGTATTACAAGAATAAGAACATTTAGTCAGATTTGAGTTCTCAAGCTTTTGATTGGTCAGATTTGCTCAAGCTTTTGATTGGTCAGATTTGAGCCAAAGGCTCAAATCTGACCAATCAAAAACTTGAGAACGAACTCAGACTCAACTAAAAGTTTTATAAGCATGGACCCAGATCTATATTATTCAATAAGCAAAGAGAACAGACCTTGACCTCCTATATGAGCCGTCTGGGTCTAATCTGTATGTGACTTTATTACCACATTTCAAAATGTTTTTGCGAAATGTTTAACCTTTTCCTTCATATAATCCCTTTTTCATGCATTTGCAGAGTAGACTCTGATCAGGTGGTTCCTGTAAGAGTTGTCTAATCAGGGTACATATGCAATTATAATAATTTAGTTAAATAAATATTCATTATGCGATTATTTCTTACATGGAAATATTCAAAGGGAAAGTTTTTATATGCGTATCTATGGATTGAAGAATTAGTCAATTTGAATCTTGATTATGTCATTTTCGAAGTTTATTACAAAACGTTTAAGTTCATGTCGCAAGGGAAAAAACATTGAACGATAGAAAACAAAAAGGAAGTGAGAATTTCATCACATTCGAAGTTTTGAAAAACTAGCAAACGGAAACTTACTTACATAAACTAAGTCCGTGTAATCTAAGACCCGTCTCTGCGTTAATCAAATGATAAATGTTAGATGATCTAACACACAAATTTGATGACCTATTTCTGGGAATGATATAGTTTTGAATTTCAGAGAATACTTTATCTGCACATTGTTTACACCGTATAAAGACCTTGGCCTACATAATTATAGTAATACTACTGACTAACATTTGCAAGCAACAGATTGTAAGCACTTAATAACCCAGCGTCTGATCAGGATCCAAATTATTTGATACTCAAATCAAAATATTTTCCATTGTTTTAGGTCGGATGATACATCGATGTAACGTTGAGCAGAATACATTTTTTCAAGGCTGTAGAATGATTTAAATCGTTCACTGTTCTATATTTATTCCAAATTTCAATACCTATTGAATATTCAGACAAGGGAACATTGTAGCCATTTTAGAAACTAAAGAAACATATCTTTAAAATTCTACTAGCAAACAAAGCAGATCCAGATAAGACGGCTTCTCTAGGGGCCGTCTGATCTGGATCTACTCTGTTTGCAAATGCGTGAAACGCGTTTATATGAAAAGTTAAGTCGCTCATTGACAATCTCGAATCTATGATCACCTTTGTGTACAGTTGAAGTTTCATAAGGATCCAAACTGATTGACAACATGCCAATGATGTTTGCAAAGACGTTGACGTAAACTGTACTTTTAGAATTGAAGCAGACGACACTATTTGCAGACGACAGTTGCTCAGAGTGCAAATGATTTCATTTAGGTAGCAGTGACCACTGGCACTTGATCGAAACAGACTATAGTTGTGTAATATAATAGTTATATCATAATGTAGTGTATTATGTACTAGTTGCTATAAAAAAAACTATAGTCTTTTTCGATCAAGTGCCAGTGGCAGTGACTAACAGCGGTAAACAACAGTTTTCGATTACAGAAAACCACTCATGGGGTGTCTTTGGGCGCGAACTAATTGTCGTCTGCAAACATTGTCGTCCGCTTTAAGTTTCAGAGTTTATTTCCCTCCGATTTCTTCTCAAAAAAATATATGGAGTGTTTAACCCTTTATATCCTGGTGAGTCGAATATTTACTCGGCATCTAATCTGCGTCTACACTATTTGCAAAAGTTATCACAGTCGTCCTTTGCAGCAAGCCCCGCAGTAGTCGCTTAACGCATTCCCCCATAGGCTAATTTAGATCTATTCCTTCATGTGCTATATTTAGACGCACCCACTTTAAACAAATCTACCACAAAAGAGCATATACTAGCAACAATATAAATTTTAGAACTGAGTATATTTTAAACCAATGTGATAAATAGAGCATTTGCTCCTTATGGAAAATGCTCTATTTATCACAATGGTTTCAACTATGACTTCTACAGAAGCGTCTTACGGCGTCAATATGAAGGGATAAGTTATCGGTGACTGTTTCGTGGAAAGAGTTAAAACAGGTGTTAGCTTAACCCTTCTCTTGCTGAATTTTAAACTACATTTCTCCTTCTTTACCCATGCCTTGTTGTATAATTACATATATCTTCACTGTGTACACGTATTTCGCTGTGCAATCACTGCTGTGGAATGTACTGGTTGGGCAATCAACTTGTAAATAGTGCAGACCCTGGTGTGACAACTCCTGCAGGAGCTGTCTCATCTAGGTCTTCACTATTTACAGGTAGGTATATTGACGTGAATAGCAAGCGAAGGGTTAATTCAGTGAAAAGGTTATCCGGAAAGTTGCATGCTTTTGAATACTTTTATTCTGCATTAAACTGTCGCATGCTTTATGAAAACCCCTATTTATATTCCTCAACCCTTTCAACGCTGAATTATCAGTGTGCAATAACCCATCAGCGTTTAATTATAGGGTCTACTCAGTGTGAAAGGTTTTAACTTCCTGGATAATTTTGAATGACAAAGAGCGCATACTCTGATCAAAATGTTCTTCTAAGCACCCTCTGATATTGGTCTACACTGTTTGCAAATGCTAGTGCACGCGTACCCCGCTTTCAATGTGTTAATTTTGTCGCTATAGCAAGGGTTCTGCTCTCTATATATACACTGGGATATCTAGTTTGAATTTCCGTAAATGCATGTTGAAAAATGGAAAATGAAACTAAATCATACCAAATATCATTTCATAAGATCTACAAATATAGGGACAATGTAATTTGGCAAATTGCCCAAATTATGCAGTAAAACCTCACTGCTAATGCGACCACTTAATGATTAAACATGGTTGTTTTTATCAGCAGGTGATTGCTTAATGCATGACAAAAGTAATGCAGAGAGCTCCTCTAGGAGCTCTCTGCATTACTTTTGTCCTGCATTAAGCTACCACCTGCCTCTACCACCCAAAATTACACCTCTTTTAGGTGGTCGCATTAGAGGGGTTTTGCTGTACTTGTAACTCTTTCACTGTCACATATTTCATCTGCAACTGTTGTCGTCTGTCGCATTTACAATAATTGTTAACAAACCATAGTGCTTTATTAGAGCTATATCATCAATAAGCATAAGGAATGAAATGCTGTCTATAAAATATATATTGATATTTTTCCAATTCCATCGGTATTTTAATGGTAAATATTAACGACCTAAATAAGATGCTTCGTCACTAATTAATTCCGTGTATATATTGCCAAGTTTAAGGACATTGTCTATCATCAAGGTTGTGCTTAATCATTTGTTTAAAACTAGATTAATTATTTTATAATAATCAAAACAAGCCCAGAGGGAATGGGGGTGGGTATTTATCCACATAACATTTTACCTAATGATTATTCATATATGTATAATAATATGATAAATATAAATAAATAGGGTACTTTTATAATGTTATACAAACTGGGAAATATTTGGCTATGGCTGAAATTGTAGAATCAGATGTATATAACTCAATAAGCAAACAGAGCACACCCTAATCAGAGGGCTCCTGCAGGAGCAATCTTACATGTATCTGAGTATACTCGGTTAACCCTTTCACCGCCGCAGTCGAGTAAATGCACCACGGCAAATAGTGCAGTCCCAGATCAGACGCCGCCTTTTCAAGGCGGCGTCTGATCAGGGACTTCACTATTTGTCTCAATCTCTATTTCTATATATGTGCTTTATTCCTTTGAAATTTGCATTTATTTATCTCATTTCCTTATTTTACTGAATGATTCAACAAACTTGGATTGCAGACGACAATTAGAAATTTGGCGCCGAAAGGGTTAAATATCTCTACCAATTGAAAGGTTGCCACAATTATGACTCGGTAATTTTTACCTGTCTGCCTGGGTCCGAGGTTATAGAACTTCTGAGTCTGAGATCATTCTCAAACATCTGATTGGTCTGATTTTGAACAAGCTCAAAATCTGACCAACCAGGGTCCAATGTTATAAAACTTCTGAGTCTGAGTCTGAGTCTGAGATCGTTCTCAAATACCTGATTGGTCAGATTCTGAGCTTGCTCAGTCAGATGCTTGATAATTATCTGAGACTCAAGCAAAAGGTTTTATAACCTCAGGGCCAGATGTTTCAGAATGATCTTAGACTCAAGCGAAAGGTTTAAAACCTCGGGACCAGAGCAAGTCAAAGAACATAGGAACACAAATAGAGTACTTCTCGTCTATGTACATTCCTTACCCCTTATAATACCTCAAAAAGTGATATCTGATCAAAGTCTGACCCGGAACATTAAATTAAAAAACATTAAATTAAATATACTTCCGATTCGTTCAAACGCTTTAGAAGCTACAGATCAGGTGTCAAACAGGATCATTGGCGCCTTATCTAGATCCAGGCTGTTTGCACGTGTCAACAAGGCTGCGCTTAGATTATTAAGGGTTGACCAAGGCCGCTGGGGTGTTATTGTGCTATTTATTTTGTTCCTCTAAGAAGTAAAAAAATACCGATTCTTCGAAAACTCTTCGCATTACCATACTTCATAAACAGCAGAGGGTCTCATTTATTTATGATCCACTCAACAAAATACGGCGTGTGTCGTTTTGAACTGTACTTCAATGTGGTAATAAAATTACATACAGTACATCTCTGTCTTAAGGGACTATCAAAAAGAGGTGTAATTACGGGTCTGTTACGCGGGTGGTAGCTTAATGCAGGTCGAAAGTAATGCAAAAACCTCCAGTAGGATCTTTTTGCATTACGTCTGCTCTGTACTAAGCTGCCACCAACTTTTTAACACTCTTATATTCAGTAAAAGAATGGTCACTCAGGAAGGTTCTACTGTAAATGTTTTCGCAGCAAGAACTTAAGCTAGAGTGTTCGATTCCCGACTTGTTTATGTAGATCCCTGAACAATTGTTCTATATGATACCTTTGTGGTGTGCGGTGGTCTAGTGGTAACGCGCTTGACTATCAGTCCGGAAGTCCGGGGTTCAAATCCCGTTCCCTCCCGGAAATTTCAGAGACACTTTTCCGTGTCTCCCACCCGCACCTCCTCTCCATCCAGGGTTAAAATGGGTACCTGTGAGGGTCACTTGCCGGTACTGCGGCTGCATGATTGCGCCATATGTTAGCAGTGCTAATGACTCAATGACCAGGGGAGTAAATATAAGTCGGCTGAGCGGTCATTCGGACTGAAAGTAGACTATAACTAGGTACTATATTTTTACCTCTCTTAGCACCTGGCTATGAGGATAATGATTGCAGGGATGAGTGGACCTGTAGTAGGATAAAGTCAACCCCGTATTAATCCTTTACTCCATGAATATGTATGTAGGAACTAATGAATTTATAGATATTAAATATTTATTATAGCATAAGAACCAGAAAAGTTGGTATAATTTGTAGAATTATATCTAAATTATTCCAGAAACAAACAGAGCAGATCCTGATCAGACGGCTCCTATAGGAGCCGTCTGATCTTGGTCTACTCTGTTTGCAAAAGCGTATATATGGAGTAAAGGGTTCACCTTTATTCCGTTATCCGCGACTTGGTCCGCATTTGCAAACAGCTTGGATCCAGACCAGACAGCGTGTAACACGACATCTCGCCAGGATACAAACTGGTTGACACTGGGTCAATAGTTTCTCGGGTAAGACATGTCAGAGTTGGTAGAACTTGTAGCCTGATCCCATTTCTGTAACAAAAACGAGGAATAAATTTATGTTTAAACCTAATAGTTTCTTAATAAACATAACCAGAATTTCGCGCGGAACAGCCGATAGAAATGTCGCGCATTAAATCACGGATTAAAGCACGTTTCTCGGTATTCTTTGTTTTATATGCCATAGGTTCAGAGTCGTGTTAAAATGTGTAATAACCCACAACGTGATAATCCAATCTCTTACGACATTTACAAACATGAGATGTCTGATCAGGGTCTGCTCTGTTTGCTTAGATGTTACAAGTCTGTTTTTTCTGCCCTTTATAAAGCCTTAATTATACTTGTTTTGTAAACATTTAAATAAATATCCATAACAAATATTGCAGAGTGTTGCGCGAATATGCATTAGACCAATGTTTACAAATCTTTTCAGTCTAATCTAGAGTGTACATTTAATTTATGATGAAATAAAGACATACAGTAAAACCTCCCTTTAACGGTCACTAGATTGTGTTAATTAGTTGGTATTTAGGGCATGTGGCTGCTTAAAGCAAGGTGAAAGTAAAACAGAACGCTCCAATAGGAGCGTTCTGTTTTACTTTCACCTTGCTTTAAGCAGCCACCTGCTTTTAACTCAAAATATTGGATGTAATTTACTGGACTTTATAGAGAGGTTTTGCTGTAATATTATATAGCTACATCGCTTCGTTGAAAATATTTACCTAACCCATTTCCTCATATTGGGGCCTTTTAGCGCCTTTGTAAAATTATCTTTTGAAACTATTGTGATAAATAGGGCATTTGCTCTATTTATCACAATGGTTTCAAAACCACACAATTCTACCCCCACGCCTAGTAAATTCTCCTTTTCAGTCATATATTAAGACATTAGGCGTCACTCATAACCAACTGTTTGTTACATGTAAAACGACCGGATGGCTGATCTGGGTCTACTTCACTGGGTCTACATTATTTGTAAATGCCCGGGCGCCTTTGACGTCACCCACGTGCTGCATATTCCGTTAAAACCCTACACGCACGCCTTATAACCATTCACGTGTACTATAAGATGTTGTCTATAGGTCATTTTTCACATTTTATTTATACATGTATGGCATTTATTTTCTAAACCAGGATCACAGTATGAAACAGTTTTGATCCTGACCCTCGTCTGGTTCCATTTTCTTTTGCAAATATTATTGAGTTTCCCGTGCGTCTTATCTAGATCCAAACTGATTACCAAATAATCATAAATCTTAACTCTTCTCTTGCTTCTCCTTCTTTACCCATGCCCTGTTGTATAATTACATATATCTTCACTGTGTACAAGTATTTCGCTGTGCAATCACTGCTGTGGAGTGCACTGGTTGCACAATCAACTTGTAAATAGTGCAGACCCCGATGGAACAGCTCCTGCAGGAGCTGTCTCATCTGGGTCTTCACTATTTACAGGTAGGTATATTGACGTGAATAGCAAGCGAAGGGTTAAGTAAACAAGAGTGTTTTATAACCTGTACCGTATAAAACTGTTACATGTATCTGTAATGTATGTCCCCGGGTGCGTAACATTTTTAAAGGGAACTTCTTGCATTTGGTACACGTGTGGTGGTTTAATTCAGAATGAACACAATGAGAGCTTTATGTGAGCTCTATGAGAGCTTTCTGTGTTCATTTCAATCTACATTAAGCTACCACTTATATTTTGAAAAAAAAACCACTATATTGTTTTATATATTTTTACTATATAGAGTTTTAATTGTTTTATTAAATGTTACTCCCCCCCCCCCCCACCACCACCATCACCACAACAACAACAAGCACACATGAGTGTTTATTAGAGTGGGTGTGTTTGTTAGGGACCCCCACCACACACGCGCGCACGCGCACACCCACACGCACAAAGAAGTAGGGGAGTGTTTATTAGAGTGAGTCCGTTTGCTAGGGAAAGTGCGATAGCTCAAAAATCTCACAGAAACGTAATTATTCCGTACACGTTTATTTCCGCGCTTTTGCATCGATAACACTATACTATGTCTGTCCCTGTGCCCGCGTGCGTTCATCTCCTCTAAGACCATTTAATCCTTTGAACCCAAAATACAATAAAAACTTAATTAAAATTTTAGTATAGAATTTTATACCCATTTAGGCAGGTGGTTTCTTAATGCAGTATGGAAGTCCTGCAGAAAGCTCGCTAAGAAGTTTCATCCTACATTAAGCTGCCACCTGTCTTAAAGATCGGTAATGATACGTATTTGAGTGTTATGCTGTATATATATTATTTTAGAACGAGCACGAAAACTTATCCCATTTCATATTAAACATAAGAAATGTATTGCCATCAAAGACTGGAGAATCAGACCTATAACATATTATGCAAACATAGCAGACTTTGATTAGACGGCTCCTTCAAGAGATGTCTGGGATCTTCTCTGTTTACAGCGGCTGTAAAACGGTGGGAGCACATTCTAAACTACAGTAAAACCTCTCTATAACGACCACTAAATTACACCAATTAGTTTGTGTTACAGGCAGGTGGCTGCTTAAAGCAAGGTGAAAGTAAAACAGAACGCTCCTATGGGAGCGTTCTGTTTTACTTTCACCTTGCTTTAAGTAGCCACCTGCTCTAAATACCAACTAATTAACAATTGACCATGATAGATATGTTTTACTGTAGTTTCACTCATTGCACAAACAAGCATACGTAAATTGACAAAGGGACACAACAGACGAGCACAAAGTAAAACAAAGGACGAGTTACATACGCTACTTTATTAAGTAGGCTACAGTCGACACGTACCCATAGGGACTCACTGGAGTTAATGTATAGTTAACGAGATCACATTTGATAGCCCCTATTTGAACGATGAGTGTTTAACCCATATATATGTTGCACGTATTTAATCTGTGAGTTTAAGATTAGACTTTTATACGAACGCCTGCTTAACCTACTATCCTTTAACAGTAACAGGGTCAAACAGGGTATAGTCTGATCAACCGTCAAACAGTGTAGACCCTGATCAACCGTCAAACAGTGTAGACCCTGATCAACCGTCAAACAGTGTAGGCCCTGATCAACCGTCAAACAGGGTAGACCCTGATCAAGCGTCAAACAGTGTAGACCCTGATTAACCGTCAAACAGGGTAGACCCTGATCAAGCGTCAAACAGTGTAGACCCTGATCAACGTCAAACAGGATAGACCTTGATCAACCTCCAAACAGTGCAGACCCTGATCAACATCAAACAGTGTTGACACTGATTGATCAAACACCATATTTTGTAGACCTTGATCAACCGTCAAATCGTGTAGATACTGATCAGACGTCAAAACAGTGCAGACCCTGATCAGACGCCAAACAGTGTAAACACTGATCAGCCACTAAACAGTGAAGACTCTGATCAGCCGCCAAATAGTGTAGACCCTGATCAGAAGCCATGACTTTAAAACAGCGACTGCTTGGAAATGTAGCCTCTTTATGGCGACCTCTAAGACCACAGGGGGCCATTTCATAGGTCTTGATGGTCTAAAAAGTAAAAACAAAATTGATTGGGTCGATTTAGTGTTTTATTATATAACTTGTATACATGTATATTATAACACTAAATCGACCCAATAAATGTTTTTGACCTTTCAGACCATCTACGCCCAAGAAATGCCCCCTGTGACTAAGACGGTCTAATAGATCTTTTGGGCAGGCGATTTTTGTCTTACTTTAACCCTTTCCCTGTTCTGTGTTTATTTCAAATTTCAATACCCACTGAATATTCAAGAACAAAATAGTTACAATGAAATCTGGAATGTGGAACATTGTAGCCATTTTAGAACGCAAAGAAACAGAACTATTCAAATTCTACTAGTACAGAGCAGACCCTGATCAGACGGCTCCTCTAGGAGCCGTCTGATCTGGGTCTACTCTGTTTGCAAATGCGTGAATACACGTTTGTATGAGGGAAAGGGTTAAGCAACTACATGCTATTAAAACCACAATTAAAACTAATATCAAAACAAAACATCCATAATCTTAAGTTGAGACCCAGTGATTATCTATGCAAGCAGCGAGGATTACTCATGAATCCTCTCATTAAGTGGTGACACCTTTGTGGACTCGAAAGAGTTAACCCTTTCTCTGTTCCATGTTTATTCCAAAGTTCGATACCTACCGAATATTCATGGACAAAATCGTTACAACGAAACATGAAAGATGAAAAATTGCAGCAATTTTAGAAAGGAAAGAAACAGACTTTTCAACACCCATGAGCAAATAGAGCAGATCTTGATCAGGAGTCGTCTGATCTGGGTGTAAACTACTCTGTTTGCAAATGCGCGAAAAATACACGTTTAAATGAAGGAAAGGGTTAACATATAGCTTGCGGAGTATAGTTCTGCCCTATTGCCTATTTTAGACTTAAACACTATCAGTATTGCTTCAGTTATTAACACATTCTCTCCTACTGACGCCTATTTGTAAAACTCGTTTATTGACACCATTGTGATAAATAGAGCATTTGCTCCATAGGAGCAAATGCTCTATTTATCACAATGGTTTCAAAACTACACAGTTCTAAAATTCTACTTTTCTATAGTTAACGCTCCTTTTTGGTAGATTTATAGAAAGAGGCCTGGTCTAAAAATAGCCAAGGAGGGAATGGGTTAAAGTAGATATTCCCTGTATTTGTTTTCCTTTTAGAAACACAACCAGTATCAAATAGCTTGGGTCCTGGTAAGACATTGATTTACTTGACGTCTCATCTGGGTCCGAACTAGTTCGTCAATAGGTTGTTGAATCTTAATACTTCATGTATATCTTTTTGCTACAAAATTATGAAGAGTACACATGTACCTAACAAATGAAATCCTTCTGACATCAGTGACTTCACTTGATCTAAACTGGTTGCAAAATTCGCACATAATGTGATAGTAACCTTTACCTTGCGAAGACAAGAAATTGTCTGTTCAATCTCTAATGCTGTACAGGTATTTATCATTTGTCTCCAATTTCTTAATGCTTTTAGGAAGACGCGCAGAACTATAGATAAAGGTGCGTACCCAAGCACTAAAGTCGTCATTTCTCCACCAAACCCTATACTGTGACAACTCTTTAGAATCATCTCTTCGAAACGATTCGACGATTCTATAGAGTGGTCACGGTATAGGGCTTGGTGGGAGAAATATAAGAGTTATTGTTAAAAATGTTTTAATTTACGCATCTGATCTGAACCTCTGAAGTGATTGCCTGAGTGACAAACAGCTTGGATCCAGATGAGACGCCGAGTTACTCGGCGTGTCATCAGGATCCAAGCTGTTTGCCAATACGACCATATCGTGTTCGTCGGGTCACGGGTTAACTTAACTCTTGAATCCAACGACGTCATCGACTTTTACAACATAAGCAAACTTGATTTAATCATTTTATCTGGACAAATAGTTGAGACAAAGGTGAGCAAATGTGTTAAAGTTGATGTTTATGTTTAATTATGCCTTTTTCGTCCTTCTGTTTTCCTCCTTTTGGCTGAACCAAACTTGCATCCCAGTGGGGTCAGTACACATGCACTAGTATACCTCACAAAATACAGCGTCGACGTGGAAAATATTATGCTAGTAGGAAGTGACTGTATTTCGTGACGTTACATGATAAAACAACTGCTGCAGACGAAAGTAACTTCGCGTGCAAAGCGTAAAATATTCATTCTCGTGCTGCCACATATTGTCGTCTGCACTATTACCACCTGATTCAATGTTTATTTTTTCTTCTTCCACATTAGTCACATCATTAAAGAGTTTCGATCCTGATGAAGCTGAGTTACTCAGGGTCTGATAACTGATCAAAATGTTTAACTCTTTACTCCATAGATACGTTTGTTTCCTCTTTTGCAAACTGAGTAGATATCTAGACCCAGATCAGACAACTCATGTAGGAGCTGTCTGATCTGGGTCTACTCAGTTTGCTTTACCATTAATAAAGATATGATTCTACAACTTACCCCATGGTCAAACGTTACTTTGTACTCTTTTTATATTCATGGTGTCATTATTTCTTACATGGATATTCATGGAGCGAGTGGTTAAATGCATTACAGTAGAACATGTGTTAAGCGACCATTCATTTACTAGTATTGATCACAGAAGTATTAAAACGAAGGTGGTTGCTTAATGCAAGGCAAAGGTAATGCAGAAAGCTCCTATACGCATTACTTTTGACTTGCATTAAGCTACCATTTGCCTTACATACCCATACTTAGACCACTGTCTGGTGAACATGCTCTACTGTACTGACTATTTTACAGACTCGCCATTGGATATAAAAGAGAAAAATAGTAAAATGATAAAGAAAAACATCCCTATCACTGGATTGCAGAAATAAGTGCATATTTCCATAATACTTCGTCAGGTAAGTGTTGTATGTTTGGTCTAACAAACAGTTTCAATCTTAGCATCCGCCGTCCCCAGGATTTTCACAAAACCCTTCCTCCCCAGACTTAGTATACTGGTTATACAGACCCGTGTGATGCGCTTCTTCGATAACTTTCGGAAGTATATTATACCAGAAGTTAGATGCGCGTGCAAATAGTCTTTTTCCGACCGAGTTCTCGGACATGCATTCCGAGATATTCAGGTATAACTGTTCTGTCGTGTCGAACTTTGGCCAGGCCGTCTTGGTGTAAAACGTCACATCCACCGGCTCGTTAGGGGTCCTGTACAAATAAATTCAAGCAAAACAAACGTTGAATAAGACGAATAAGACATTGGGTTGATTAAGCCGAAAGAGTTAGGTTACGGCAAGTCACGTTTTATTGAAAATATCTTCTTTAGGAATCCGATTAACCCTTTCGCTGCCAAACTCTGTCGTCTGCTAACTTTGTCGTCTGCTACAAAATTTCGTTTTTTGATTTTCTTCATTTTTGTTTCAAAAACAAAGTAACAGTAACAAACAGTTTGGATCCTGATGAGACGCCGAGTTACTCGGCGTCTCATCTGGATCCAAACTGTTTGCATAGGTAATCACAGATCCGGCATTGGCAGCGAAAGGGTTAAACCCAATATTCACATGAGATCCTTTATGTGCCATTATATTAACAACTTGACCTATTCTTAACCCATTCCCTCATAGGTTATTTTTAGATTCAACCACTTTGAATAAATCAACCGAAAAGGAGCATTAACTAGAGAAAAGGAAAATTTTGTAGTTTGCAAATGCCCTATTTATCACAATGGCTTCAACAGGTGATTTTTGCAGAGGCGTCAAAAGGCGTCAATACATGTATGAGGGAATGGGTTAAATTTATATATTTTTACTTTGACCCATATGCACTCATATCACATATGATAAACTCGAGCCGTATATTTGTGACATGCTCCTTATTAACGCGAGGCGAGGGGTTCCTACAAAATAAATATATGTTTGTGAAACCCTAGAAAAAAGAATTGCTGTAAAAACTCGATAATTCGAACACTCAAATACGTATCATTATTGATATTTAACACAGACCGTAGCTTAACCCTTTCCCTGTTCTATGTTTAGTCCAAATTTTAATACCCATTGAATATTCATGAACAAAACAGTGATAATCAAATATGAAATGTGGTGCATTGTAGCTATTTTAGAAGGTAAAGACACGGATCTATCAAATTCCATAAGCAAACAGAGTAGACCCTGATCTGGGTCTACTCTGTTTGCAAATGCGTAAAAACACGTTTATATGAGGGAAAGGGTTAATGTAGTATGAAAGTCAAACAGAAAGTTCCACTTGGAGCTTTCTGCGCGGAGGTGTTAAATTATTCTATTATAGTATTTCGAATTATCAAGGTTTTACTGAATATGTTGGTGTTATCCTAGATATTTATTTATGTAACAAATTGTGCAGACCCCGATGATAGGGCTACACTGTTGGCCTATGTCCCATTTATAATATCGTTGCAAATGTAAAAAGCAAGATACTTTATATCATCAGAAGTCAAGATAAGATGCGTAAATATAAACATTTTCAGGAATATTTAATTTCCCTATACTGTGACCACTCTTTAGAATCGTCTCGAAAAGACGATTCTAAAGGGTAATCATAGCGTATGTTTAGTGGAGAAATGACAAGGTTAGTCTTTGGGTACGCACCTTTATCTGTAGTTGTGATATCATCACTGACCATTAGACCCAAAGTGAATATTTTACCAATGTTTACATCTATAGGCGACAATTCAATATTGATGGCTATACATACAGGAAAGAGAATAAGAAAGAAAGATGTACGTCACCCTGATCTCGCAAAGTTCGTCCACATGCCTATTTGTGCTTTGTTCAGTTCAATCTCCCAGTCCTGGGGCGGAGCTTCCGAGTAGGGCGTAGTATATTGTATATATCCGTCCTTAGTGTCATATCCGAATAGTGTGGTCATGTCATCCCCGTGCTGCGGTTTCTTCGTCCATGTCGGTGCTTCCAAAAGTCTCCAAGTTGGAAACGCGTCGTAGAGATACACAAAAGTATTCTTGTCAGTGTTTCTGGCATGCATGAGAGCCGTGTCCATTGCTTGTATATTAAACACATAGTCAGCACTAAGCTTTAGAAAAGCCTCACGTGCGAGAAAACTATTGTCCGGATCAGACCAGTCCGTATACTCGTTTATAACCAAGTCTGTAGCAACCTCGGGGGCCTTATTGCCAAATACGATACTGACAATTTCTGGTATTAATTCTGTCTCAAATTTATTTCGATCGGTCTTGAAAGCTTCAATATCTGGTTCGCCCGCAAATGTGGTTATCATCATAAGTCCTTCATTTGACGTTACACCTGTTATGAAATCAATGTTTGAGATCTGTTTCCGGTATTGTTCTGATATCTCCGATGTTCCGTGTAAAAGTTGAGATGGCAGTTCCGGTACAAACTCACCGTCCACGCTTGTGACCAATTCCATCGGAAATCGCACAAACTTATTCTCATCTGCGCTCAGGACTTTTTCTAGTTGTTCTGTTGATGTTGATTTTAGACAATCTGCAAGCTCCTTGGTTGTACCGTCTACGTCACATCCTACAAGTTTGGCCAGTCGTTTTGCTGTTTTTAAAGGATTGCTGTTGAATGCCCATGGGCATGATATTGTTCCGCTGTGAGCTATGCTTCTCTTTATCAACCCTTCGTTTCCTGGAAACATGCTTTGGTAGACAACACTTGCTCCTCCGGCTGATAACCCAAAAAGTGTAATTAAGTCAGGATTGCCACCGAATGCTCTAATATTGCCGTGTACCCATTGAATTGCCAAATGCTGGTCCCATAAGCCGTAGTTGCCCGGCAGATTCTCATCACCTGTACTAAGGAAACCCCACGCACTCAGTCTGTAGGCTATTGTCACGACGATTACATCTCCATACACACTGAATACGTCACCTGGAAAAAGGTTCGGCGTTCCGATGTTGAAGCCACCTCCATGGATATATATCATAACAGGTAATGCCTTATCCAGTTTTGAGGCATCGTTTGGGGTAAAAACATTGGCAAACAGGCAATCCTCAGAAGCAGTCATACTTTCAAATACTCCAGGTTTTCTTTGGCCACCCAAGGCAACAGTGAGCCCTGTACATGCTGCCCCGTACTTCGTGGCGTCGTGAGGCTTTGTTAATTTTGATTTTCTCACAGGTTTCTTAAAACGTAAATCCCCAACCGGTGCCTCGGCGTAAGGGATTCCTAAAAATCGTCGTGACGAATAGTCCTGTCCGAATGCCTCGAATTCGTAGACATAGCCGACATACGTTCCATCCTTTGCAGTCACTGACACAGTTTCCTGGTTGATAGCGATAACGTCATTCTTTGACAAGCAAGCTAGAATTAGGCAGAAAAACGCAACCGTTCCTTCCATTTCTGTCTGATGTTCTACGTGGATTGAATGGTTTTATTATCGAGCTCGTGTGTTTTGTCAGAACTGATAACGAACCAAGGTTAATAAACCTGGGGCCGAATACAGTGTACCCGCAGCCTGTTGACCATTGTTATCGCAATAATAACGAGGGGTGGTAAAAATGTACACGAGATCCATGGTCAATATGCATACATTTCTGTAATTGTTGGTTTGTGAGGGAAGGGAAAGTTTTAATAGGAATTTAAGTTTACGATATTGTATAGTCTAATTTCCAAGCATATTAGTCGTTATTTTAAAGTGCTTACCTGTGGTACCGGGCAAATGTAAAATTGTAGAAAAACTTTGGTAGAATAGAGTGTTGAAGAATGTTAGTAGAAAGATGGAAACCTGTTCCATAGTATTTTATATGTTATTAGTATGTATCCTGGAATTCCAGTTCGTAGTATAACAGTGGTAATCCAAAAACAGTAAAATAACAATCCAAAAGTAAAACGTCACTATATGAAAGTAAAAATATTTGGTCAGAATATCCTGAGTACTAGAAATCTAGCATGGCATAAACACGTGTATTCTTTTCTAAATATGAATTATAACTCTCTGCAGAAGGGAGGGTGCTTCTAATATATCACGTGATCTTGTTGATAGGTTAATCGTGAACAAAGGTTTTGATATTAGTAAGCTTATTCTTACGTAATAGCTATCACCAGAGAGGCGGTATATGTTGACAGTTATTACGCTAGATAAATGGTCTGGAGAACAACTGCAATTAAAGAAAGGGCACCAGTATGAATTTATCCATGTAATATAATATACTCATAGGCCTCCATTGTAACGTCTATGTACCAACAGTTCCTGCAATTGGTAGTGCTTTTTATTTAACCCTTCGCTTGCTGAATTTTTAAAATACATTTCTCCTTCTTTACCCATGCCCTGTTGTAAAATTACATGTATCTTCATTGTGTACAAGTATTTTGCTGTGCAATCACTGCTGTGGTGTGCATTGGTTGCACAATCAATTTGTAAATAGTGCAGACCCTGATGAGACAGCTCCTGCAGGAGCTGTCTCATCTGGGTCTTCGCTATTTACAGGTACGTATATTGACGTGAATAGCAAGCGAAGGGTTAATATTTAGAAGTGCTTTCTAAAGATCCAACTAAATTCACATGCAACTTGCGCGTGTCCTTTTGAAAATATCTCTATTTTACCATAAACTTATTCAAATTCAAATGACAACTGTTCTCTAAATTATATAGTGGGGTTTTGCAAATACTTTTGGGTAAAATTGAAATTGTTCTTTTCTATTTCCATTTAAGACAAATTAGGGACCCGCAATATGTTAACATTAGTCACTGAATCAGCACCTGATCTAAGCATGTTCTATCGATGAATTACATATCGAAATTTGCATCGAATAGTATATTGTCAGAGATACTTAAATACTACTTACCATGATGGTCTTTGATAAAGGCCTGCAGTGGTCGAAATATTAGATAAGAGCTATTTAAGTATTTCTGTATTATCTTAATTCCCGTTTTGGAATATTATCTTCATTGTGTATTATATTGTCATCATACCAGGTGTTGCTATGTGCCATTCTGTACCCCCAATGTGTCCATGGGCGCTTCTGTAATTGAGTGTGTACATGTAAGAATCTACACTTAAGTATGCCAGTGAGTGTCAGTTCTGAGGTTTGTGTGTTAATGTCTGTTATTGAGTGTGTGCGTGTTAGTAGTAGCTGTATCTGAGTGTTTGCTGGTGATTGTCTGTACATTACTGTGTGTAAATGAGTGCACGTACATGGCCGTACACGTGAGTGGCCGCATGTGTGTGCGTGTGTTTGTGTATGTGTGTGTTTGGTGTGTCTTTCTGCCTGTAAATAGAGGTTACAGTTAAACCTCTCTATAACGGCCACTAAATTGCATTAAATATTTTGTGTTAAAGGCAGGTGGCTGCTTAAAGCAAGGTGAAAGTAAAACAGAACGCTACTATAGGAGCGTTCTGTTTTACTTTCACCTTGCTTTAAGCAACCACCTGCCTTTAACACAAAATACTTGATGTAATTTAGTGGCCGTTATAGAGAGGTTTAACTGTACAGTAAAACTCTTCTAAACCAGAATTCCAGTAGAGAATTTAGATACTTGTAGGCAGGTGGCTGCTTAATGCACATTGAAAGTCATGCAGACAGCTCCTAGAGGAGCTTTCTGCATGACATTAACCCTGTATTAAGCTACCACCTGTCTCCAAGACTGATATTTATACTAAATTGAATGTCTGATTTAGACGGGTTTTACTGCAATATACTTGAAATCTTTGCCCATGAAGTAACTCGGGTGGCTCCTACATTAACTGTCTGATCTTAGTAGGCATGCTCTCTTTGTAAAGGCGATATAAAGGCATGCCTGTGAAGTTAAGTGTTAATGTTATTAGTGTCAAATCTGATGAGTTACAGCATTTAATAACTATTTGCACAAATCAAGTGTGTAAAGAGGGTCAACCCTTTGCTCCATTAATATTCTTATACATACAGACAGACAGACAGACACCCATAATTACTGTCCTTTGCAAACAGGTTAGATCCAGATAAGACGCTCCTCGGTGATATAAACAAGACAATTAGTCTTTGCAAGAAACCATGGACTTAATCACCATTTCTATGCCGATGACTCGCAGTTATACCTGTCCTTTAAGCACAAGGGCATTCCTGTCAACAGGAAGCTTTATCGCGAGTTGAGGACTGTCTCAAAGAAGTAGTCTCTTGGGTGCATCAGAACATGCTGAAGCGCAATACTGACAAAATTGAGGTCATTCTGTTTGATACGAAACACACAAAAGTACCTGCAGAGGTTAATGTGCAAGTAGGGCCCTCTAAAATCAGACCGTCTTTGTGTGTAAAGAATCTCGGTGCATGGCTCGATTCACAAATGGATATGACATCCCATGTAAATTCCGTGTGTAGGTCTAGTTATGCACAGCTCCGGCAAATAGGCCATATAAGAAAGTACCTCTCATCTTGTTACATCAAAAATAGACTACTGCAATTCACTGCTGCATGGAATTTCAAACAACTCACTGCGGAAATTTCAAAGAGTGCAAAACACAGCAGCCCGCATCATAACCAGAACCCCTCGATATAATCGTATCACGCCGGTTTTGAAGGAACGTCACTGGCTTCCGGTTCAACATCGGATTGAAATAAAAATTCAGACTCTTACGTATAAAGCCATGCACAATGAATCTCCCAAGTACATTGTCGACATGTTTGACGTGTACAGGCCGCGCAGAGAGTTGAGGTCGGCAAGTAGATCATTGTCGTTGGCTGTGCCAAAAAGTCGTATGGTAAAATACGGTGAGAGAAGTTTCATGCATGCAGCTGCAAAACTTTGGAATGCTCTACCGTCAGGCATTAGAGAGGCAGGATCAATGGCATGTTTCAAAAGGTGTCTGAAAACGCATTTTTTCAACATTTATTACTAGGACAGTTTAGTAAACGATATGTTGCATATCTTTCATGGACCAGATAGACACTCATGCGATTCATCCCGGTTAGTGATTTCATATCTAATGTATATCTAAGACACGTATTCAGTACAAGTCGCGGGTGACGGCACTCTGTATTGATGATTATTGTTGTGATAATTGTACCCGATTCAATCCAATCTAGGGTTGTGACTTGCAATCCATGAGAGCAACATGTCTCATGTTGGTGAGGGAGAATTTCATTCCCTATTCTCGACTATTGAGAGCAACATGTTTTCATGTTAAAGTGGGACCCAGGTCCCAAGTTTCTGGTTGTGAGTAGTATTTCCGACCATATTTGGATTGTGACTTCGGAAGGCTGTATCGTTTTTAAGATATTGCCATTGTTTGCACTGAACTCCTATGGTCACTGTAGGGTGTTCATTCACTTGGGCTACTGTATGCACCAGATTCCGTAATTATATTTTCTCTGTTTTGTGTATATAATGGCTCGAGTGGTATTTGGGTTGGTTCATTTTGCCGCCCATTGCCATAGAGGGAATCATGTGGTTCCCTCCGGCTAGTGATTTTATTTATATTATATATCTATTGTATATCTTATTGTCCCGATAGATAACCATGCGGTTCGTTCCGGTGATTTCATCCATGTGAAGCGCTTTTGAACGCACATATCCTGTGTGAAAAGAGCGCTATATAATGTGGTATAATAATAATAACCCATTTGCTCCCAGTGGATTCTTCCATGCTTATATATTTCATGCTCGAACTTTGCAAACAGCGGAGTAGCAATTTTCATGAATATAAATCAAGATATATACTAGACAATGGTCACTAAAAACACACTTTAAATAACCGTTTCCCTCATATGAACCCTTTTCAAATAATGGTAGACCCAGATCAGAGGCTCCTGTAGGAGCCATTTGATCAGGGTCTGCTCTGTTTGCTTAAGACATGATGTAGATATGATTTTACTGTTTTTGCCAAAGCAACAGTTTTCTTGAAAAGTGTACATTATAAAAATCAACTAATAACGAGTCATAGTGTCATTATTTCTTAAATGTATTATTTGTTTAGGTAAAGGATGATGCTGAATTCCACATACTGACGAACAATGCTTTAACGTTCCATGACTAAAAGTGAACAATTTATGAAGTTCTCATCCAGCAACAAGTGAATAGGATAGAGTAAAACCCCTATACACAGGGCGTTAAAATTAGTATTAAACCAATCTGTAAGAAATGTGAGAGCTTAACCCTTTCCTCCATAAAAACGCCTTCCTACGCCCCTGTAAAAGTCACTTTTTGAAACCATTGTGATAAATAGAGCATTTGGTCCAAATGAGCACATGCTCTATTTATCACAATGGTTTCAGAACTACAAAATTCTAAAAATTTCCTTTTCTCTACTTAATGTTCCTTTTCGGTAGATTTATTCAAAAAAGGTTGGATCTAAAAATAGCCTATGAGGGAATGGGTTAACGCAGGGTGAAATTCATGTAGAAAGCTCCCAAATGTCAAATAACACGCGCGTGTGTATGTGTGCGCGCGCGCGTTTTTGTGTGCGCTAGCGAGTGCATGTATTCACGTGCGAGTACGTCAGTATGGTGTTAGTACTTGCATGTGTCTGTACTTGAGTATACACACACTTTTCTGTACTTAAGTGTTTACTCGCGAGTGTATGTACATGTTCTTAAGTGTGTACATGTACGTGTATCTACATTTGAGTGTCTGTACTTGGTTGTATGCATATGCGTGCCTTTACTTGTGTATATTTCATACAGTGTGTTCTTGATATGTGCACGAATCTGTACAATGTACACAGGTGAGTACCTATACTTAAGTGTGTAGACCTACATACCAACATTTGTAGTTACTATATAATGTGTGTGTCCATGCGAGATGTATTCGAATATGTACACGTATCTGTTGTTTAGTGTGCAAATGAGTATATGTATATGAGTGTGCAAGAAAGTATCAGTGTTTGAAAGTGCGGTTATGAATGTCCATACTTAACCCTTTCGCTGCCAGACTCTGTCGTCTGCTAACTTTGTCGTCTGCTACAAATTTTCATTTTTTAATTTTCTTCATTTTTGTTTCAAAAACATAGTAACAGTAACAAACAGTTTGGATCCTGATGAGACGCCGAGTTACTCGACGTCTCATCTGGATCCAAACTGTTTGCATAGGTAATCCCAGATGCGACATTGGCAGCGAAAGGGTTAAGTGTTGCGCTTGTGCTTGAGCGAGTGCATGGTATCTGTACTGGACGAAGTGCACACTTCACACTTGTATGCACTTTTGTTTGTGTCAGTGGCTGTACTTGAGTGAGTACATGCGAATGTCTGTACTTCAGGGTGAGCATATTTATGTTCCTACTTGAGTATTTGTATGGGAGTATCCGTACTTGAGTATGTACATGTAAATGTCCTCAATCAATTGAGCGAAACCTAGGTACACACATAAATAGTGACAGAGACAAGGGTACCACTTGTAACAGTACAGAGACCAAACACCAATATGAACTGTGATAAAGATCAGGGCAGCAACATGAACAGCACAGAGACCAAAGCAACAAATTACATAGAGTATAGGTCTACACAGAGGTCATGGCACCAACATGTACAGTAGAGAGACCATGGCACCAACATGTACAGTACAGAGGCCATGGCACCAACATGCACAGTAGAGGCCATGGCACCAACATGCACAGTACAGAGGCCATGGCACCAACATGAACAGTACAGAGGCCATGGCACCAACATGTACAGTACAGAGGCCATGGCACCAACATGTACAGTACAGAGGCCATGGCACCAACATGTACAGTAGAGGCCATGGCACCAACATGTACAGTACAGAGACCAATGCACGAACGTGAACAGTAGAGAGACCCATGACACTAACATGAATAATACAGCAACCAAGGTACCAGTGTGAACAGTACATAGACAGCGACTCGGCACAAACATGAATAGAGACCAATGCACAAATATGGATAATACAAAGACCAAGTCACACACATGAGCAATACAGAGACCAAGACAGCAGTATGAACAGTACAAAGACAAAGGCACCAACATGAACAGTGCAGAGACCCATGGCACACACATGAATAATACAGACACCAATATGAACAGTGCAGGTGCCAAGGGACCATAGACCAAGATATCCTAAACAGAGCAAGCCCTGATCAGGGTCTATCCCGTTTGCAATTCTCTAAAAGGCGTATCTATGGAGTAAAAGGTTAAGAGCCGCATGCGGCGCCAACGCTCGTCTGGTTCGGTGGTACTTGTCCACCTAAATTAAAAACAAGAAATGTCGAAACGACATCAAACCGGGTTTTCCTTCACTATTAACTAGTGAATTCTAAGTTCAAAGGGGCATAAGTCCCAGAAAAATGCAGAAGGAAATTTCCTGACAACATGCACATCTACATATTGTGTCCTTGCTACATGCAAGGTTTTACGAAATTCTGTTGAACAGTTTTAGAGGAGTTGCGCTTACCCAATGTGTAATTGCTCAAATGAAATTGAAGATGCACATCACTACTTCTTTAGATGTAGATTTTTCTAAGAACAGAGAGTAACTCTTTTTAATGCCACGCAAATATATCACCCTCTAAACACGGGTATTTTGTTTTTCGGTAACTTAGAATTGAGTGATGATGACAATAAAACACTCTGTTCTGCCGTACATGCTTACATTAAACAAACGGGGAGATTTTAATTTGAGTGTTTACCTGTAATGTGTCTTTATTAAGTGAGTTTATTTGTATATTCAACAGCAAATGCTTTAGTCGGCTGACCATTTGCTTCATTCAAGGATAGATTTTATACTCTATCTTTCTCTCTAACATACAATTTCTCTTTCTCTTACACTCACCCGTTTTCCTCTTTATCCTTTTGTCTGTCATTCTCCTACACATTCTTTCTCGGTTTATTTTTCACATTGTTTTTGTTACATACTTACTAAGCTCTATGTCATGTAAAAATCGCCATTGTATTTCAGAGGAGTTGCGGTTACAAGGATAGGGACAAAAGACCTAGTGATTTCTAAGTTCAAAGGGGCACAACTCCCAGAAAATTTACAGAAGGAAAAATCACTGAGAATATGCATTGTGTCCTCGCTGCATACAATGTTTTATGAAATTCTGTTGAACAGTTTTAGAAAAGTTGCACTTACAAAGGTAAAGTCAAAAGACCAAGTGAGTTCTAAGTTCAAAGGGACATAACTCCCAGAACAATTGCAGGAGGAAAATTCCCCGACAATATGCGCATCTACATATTGTGTCCTTGCTACATACAAAGTTTTGTGAAATTCTGTTGAACAGTTTTAGAGGAGTTGCGCTTACAAGGGTAGGGTCAAGAGACCTAGCGATTTCAAAGTTCAAAGGGGGCATAACTCTCAGAAAAAGTGGAGAATGAGAAATCCCCAACAATATGCACACCTACATATTGTGCCCTTGCTACATACATGGTTTAATGAAATTCTGTTGAACAGTTAGAGAGGAGTTGCGCTTACAAGGATAGGGTCAAAAGACCTAATGATTTCTAAGTTCAAACTGACGTAACTCCCAGAAAAATTGCGGAAGGAAAGAAACGCCAACACTATGCATATCTACATATCGTGTCCTTGCTACATGCAAGGTTTTATGAAAATCCCTTGAGCAGTTTCAGAGGAGTTGCGCTTACAAGAGTGGCAGCCACCCGTCCGCCGTAAATCACCATTTCACTAACTGGAGTTTTCCGTGAAAACCCATTTAAAATTGAAAAAAGGGTCATAACTCCATAATTTTGAAATCAAGAGTAATGGTTCTTATGCAGGGGCCTTCCCCTCAATGAGATCTACTAACCTATGAAGTTTCATGTTGATAACTCTTATACCTTTCGAGTAATGAGCTACATTAAAGTTTTTGCAGGCCGACAACGACCCAGTGATCACAATAGCTCGACTTTTCTTCGAAACAGACGAGCTAAAAATGGGGTTTTCTGTATCAAAATCACCATTGGGAGCCTTCAATTAGCCATGTATGGCAAAATATGGATGTTGAACAACCAAACATTATACCGGTATGCTTTAACACAATACTCCATGAATATTCATGTAAGAAATAATGACATCATGAATATTAATTATTTTTCATAATGGCACATGAAGACAGGAATTTTGTCAATGACAGAAACTATTTCATAAGCAAACAGAGTAGACCCTGATCAAACTGCTCCAACAGAAGCCGTCTGGTCTGGATCTGCACTGTATGCAATCCATAGAAAGGTGTATTTATGGAGTAACGGGTTAAAGCCACACTAATAATTCGACAGTTTCTGGAATGCAAAACAAAGACTGCAATATTCTATATTATATTTCATTCAAACAGTAAATGACATTCTCTAATTACCCTAAGTATTCAGACAGGCAAACTCAGGCAAACAGTACTGAAGGAGATATTTGATCAGTGTCTAAACAAGTTGCTGCTATGTCTGTCCAATTAAAAGTAGTTAAAACTGTGTCAAATTGAAATGCAGTAAAACCTTGATTAACCGAACACTTTAACACATACAGTAAAACCTCTCTATAACGACCAAAAATTTGTGTTAATTAGTTGGTATTTAGGGTAGTTGGCTGTTTAAATCAAGGTGAAAGTAAAACAGAACGCTCCTATAGGAGCGTTCTGTTTTACTTTCAACTTGCTTTAAACAGCCACCTGCCTTTAACACAAAATACTTGATGTAATTTAGTGGCCGTTATAGAGAGGTTTTACTGTATCATTATAAATCTTTAAGACAGGTGGCAGCTTAATGCTAGGTGAAAGTCATGCAGATCTGAGAGCTTTCTGCATGACTTCCACCCTGCATTAAGCAGTCACCTGCCTAAAAGGGTATAAATTCTTCTACACTAATTTTTCGATTTATCAAGGTTTTACTGCATTCAGCTTTGTGAACGAGTGGATAGGAGAAGCTGGATAGGAGAGGCTGGATATCTGAATACTTAGGGTTAGTTAGGAAAACACAAATAAAGTGACTAATAGCACATTGCATAATAAAATATAAAGTTCAGACTTTGTCCCTGGAACCAGCAATAACATCAATGCTAGCTCTTTGAATGCTGAATTTATAAAGTTAAGACTTTGTCCCTGGAACCAGCAAGAACATCAATTATAGTTATTTGAATGCTGAAGTTATAAAGATAAGACTTTGTCCCTGGAACCAGCAAGAACATCAATGTTAACCCTTTGAATGCTGAAGTTACAGTTAACCCTTTCCTCCATGGATATTCATACAGGGAACATTGACGTCATGATTATAAATTTGATAATTTTTTGTAATTGCATATGAACCCATGATATTTTGACTTAGGCAGAAACTGTAGATTCAGATCAAGGAGACTCCTGGGACAGTCCTCTGATTACAGCCTGTACATTGCGATTCATTATTTTCTGCAAAGAAGTACCCTTAACCCATTACCTCATAGGCTATATTTAGATACAACCTATAAGAATAAATCTACCAAAAAGGAGCATTATCTAGAGGAAAGGATTTTTTTTAGAATTTTGTAGTTTGAAACAATTGTGATAAATAGAGCATTTGCTCCTATAGGAGCAAATGCTCTTTTTATCACAATAGTTTCACAAAGTGACTTTTACAGAGTCGTCAAAAGTCGTCAATATGAGGGAATGGGTTAAACAACTACCTACCATTCCACTATAAAAATTAGACCATTCCACTTTAAAAATTAAGTATTCAAAGGGTTAATCATACGCAAGTAAAATGGACCAGTCTTATATTTAGTTCACCCAAAACCCAAGGCCAGGTTACTACATGTCTGATCAAGATCCAAGCTGTATCAGTGTCCCAGATAAAGGTGCAACTTTAACCCTTTCCCTGTTCTATATTTATTCCAAATTCCAAAACCTACTGAATATTCATGGACAAAATAGTTAAAATGAAATGGTGAAAAGGTGTAACATTGTAGCCATTTTAGAAAGTAAAGAAACAGATCTATCAAATTCCATGAGCAAACAGAGCAGACCCTGATCAGATGGCTCCTATAGGAGCCATCTGATCTGGGTCTACACTGTTTGTAGATGTGTGCAAACACGTTTATATGAACAAAAGGGTTAAAAGTAAAATTGTTATTTCTTTACAAAAGACTATGTTGTGACCACTCTTTTCTTAAGCCTTTCCCTACATATAAACGCCTTTTCACACCTTGGTAAACATATCAGAGCCACATCAGATGACTCCTGTAGGGGCTGTCTGATCAGAGTCTGTTCTGTTTGCTTATGCAGGAACAAAAAATCTAATTCTACTGTAGAATTTCAGTCATGGCCAAAAACATCCTTTGTTCATTGGCCATTTCAAATACAGTAACACCTCTCTATAACAGTCACTAAATTACATCAAGTATTTTATGTTAAAGGCAGGTGGCTGATTAAAGCAATGTGAAAGTAAAACAGAACGCTCCTATATAGGAGCATTCTGTTTTACTTTCACTTTGCTTTAAGCAGCCACCTGCTCTAAATACCAACTAATTAACAAAATTTAGTGGCCGTTATAGAGAGGTTTTACTGTATTCAGTAAATAAATATTCATTAAGTCATAAATTCTTGCATAAATATTCAAAAGGCAAAGGGTCAATCCTCTCTCCATGAATATTCATGAAAGAACTAATCACATCAAGAATATTAATTAGATTTTTTTCAATACAGGTTTGTGAATACAGAAAATTATGACCATGGCAAAAACTTAAGAATCAGATCTATATAATTCCATAAGCAAACAGAGCAGACCCTGATCAGACGGCTTCTACAGCTGAAGTTTTCTAATACAAATTTTTCAAGAATGTTTTATGCTTAGAAAAAAACTGAAGAATCGGATCTATATCATATCAAAAGCAAACAGAGCAGATCCTGATAAGATGGCTCCAATAGGAGCCGCCTGTGTTTACATGAAGGAAAGGGTTTAAAAAAGGTTCCTTTTTGTATTTATCTATATCTCATCGAATTAAAATTACTATCAGCTGCCACTAAGAGCTAAAAATACAATCGGAGCTATAGATAAGATTTTTCTTTCTTAACCCTTTTCCTGTTCTATGTTTATTACATATTTCAATACCTATTGATCATTCATTGACAAACTAGTTATAAAGAAATATGGACGGTAGAACATTGTAGCCATTTTAGAAAGTAAAGAAACAGAACTTTCAAATTCTGTTAGCAAACAGAGTAGACCCTGATCAGACGGCTCCTCTAGGAGCCGTCTGATCTGGGTCTACTCTGTTTGCAAATGCATGAAAACAAGTTTATATGAGGGAAAGGGTTAAGTTAATTCTAATGAGTACCAACATCAGGCTAGTCAAAGGAATGTTGTTGTTTTTTACCTAGATTCCCTAAAATCTCAACTTATCTATGCCTCTGCAAAGAACAAAATATGTCCTTGTTAAAACTTTTAAAAAAGCTACCACAAAACTAAATATGTGTTCACAGGACACAGATGCAAATGTCCCTACAACAAAAAATATTGACTAAACAGATTCGCCATGGCCTACAACGGTTATAATTCTTAATGTTACAGAACGTTCTGAATATAAAAGCCAAAGTTCACATAATTATGCAACCATTCCATGCAGTTTCATGACTCTAGGTCAAATACTTAGAGCTATGCATGACATAAAACACATACAACAGATTGACTGACAGATTAACCAGAATTGGCCCCCTCCCCTTTTAAAATAAAGAGAAGAAACAAAACAATACGACAATTGAGCACATGACTGTATTAACTATAAGGGGGTGACCTCGTGATGACCTTTGCTAACAATTTAGATTCATCTTGAATTTTCATTAGGATTAAAATTGATTGATATTCTGGCATCATTTTTCAATAAAATGAAAGAAAAAATCAATTTGATAATTTTTGGAAAATAATCATTTTAAATGTGTATAAAGGTTAAACCTTTCAGATGAGATGGCTCCTAGGGGAGCCGTGTCATCAGGGTCTGCACAATTTGTCATATACCACTTTTCTTACAAAAAACGTGAATATTCATGGTAAGTTTGACCTGTTTGAAATTTGGAATAATCCATTTAAAACTTTAGCACTGAAAGGGCTATACAATGTAGTTACTACAGTCTTGCACTCAACATTTGAATAGGAAGACAAGCACAGATAAAAGACAGGTGCAAGAAAGAATAGCAAACTAGTTTGATACTGAGAGATTTCAAAACTTCCAAGTCTAACTGAGCACATCATTCTGAGAACTACAGTCTAATTGCATTAATTCGGATCTCGTTATCTCGTAATGACGGGATAACTCGTACGTATTGCAAAGTCCCAGTACACTGCCTACTGTTTTCTATATAAAAATGATGCATTAATAAGGAAATGTAAAACTCGGAAAATTCGAAAAATCGGATGTGTAGACAGGCCCCTACATTCATTAATCCCATTGTTTATGTCGGATTAACTCGGATCGGTGAGATTGGCAGTGCTAAAGATTGTCGCACGTCGTATTTTTCACACCTTTATGCAACAGCGTTCCTGCTCTATTGTTAATTTCTCACCTTTATCGGTGGTTACACAATGTGACACAGATAGTCAGCAATAGGCTGTTCATTTTCAGGTTCGAAATTTTGCCGAGAAAACCAGCAAAGTGTGTGCACTGTTCAAATTTAATTCACTCATCCTTACGAGTTTCCCGAATGTGAAACTAGGTGTAAGAAATATTTGACCGATCTGAATTACGACAAAAGTAAGAGGAGACTTTTTTACTAAATAAATAAAGAAAGAAAAAAGAATGAACTGCACCAATATTCTACTGACTTTTTGTGTTGCATATTCCTCAATTCCGTGGACATACGTGAGCGTTTGTGTAATTCACTTCCAGCATCACATACTCAATTATAAACGTGTAGCCTGTCCTATGTTTGATTTTGTTTCATTTGTGTTGTGTTTATTTCACCATGGCTAAATGACACTTTTAACCCTTAATCTGTGGTCCACAAGCGTCATGAAATGTATGCAAACATATTAAATCCGGATGAGAGACCGAATAACTCGGTGTCTGATCCAGATCCAAGATATCTGCCACTCAGTCAACATTTTTACAATAAATAAAAGCGAATTTGTGAAGTTTTAATAAAGGCATTAGAAGCAGACGGAATTCTTCACATGTGCAAATTTTCATAACAGGCAAAGGGTTTACAGGATGTTACTCAGGTCAGTGAGGGTGTCAAGAACCATCAGAATTCATTCCTTTTATTTTAACCCTTATCATCCAAGGGCGACTGTTATTCAATGTGCACATGGTTTCTAACAATCATTCACCAGGGTTGTGGGAAATTTGGACAATATTTCAAAATATATGAGCAGATGATTTTTGTGCTATGTCAGCATCGTAAGTGTTAAAAAACTGAAATGAAAAAGGAGTTTAATGTCGTATTTTGTTCCAAGAAAAGCGCAGGTAAGGTTTGACTAGTACTACTTCATAAAGTTGTACCCTTAATTTGTACATTGAGTATTTTTTATGATACATCGAAAATTACGACAGACAAGTCATTGACAACATGTGAGGTGAAAATACAATAACTCGGAACATCCGATAATTCGGATTTTATATGTGGTCCGGCAAGCATCCGAGTTATTGCAATTAGACTGTATCTGTAAAATCGTTTTTACACAAGAAATCTCAATGAACACCTTACTCCAACCTTTTGACCTGCTGTGCAACATTTTGCTAGTAGAAAATGTCTACTTCAGCTGTCACATTTGATTTATCCTTCATTTATTTTCAATAATACAATAAGCGTGTCAAACAGTTTAGATCCTGATGAGACACTGAGTTACATGGTATATCATCTGGATCCCAACTATTTGAAAAGGTCAATAAAGTTTTTGCCCAAGGTGAAAAACAGAAATTTCGGAAAAGCAGGAAACAAGTAATGTCTTTTTAATAATGTTTTAAGTTGATATGACTATAAGATATAACCCAAAGCACTACACTAACCACAAACCTACGGATATTAACACTTCTCATGCCATGTAACTTGGTGTCTCATTCGGATCAAAGCTGTTTGACCTCGGTCAAAAGTTTCTCAAAAGTTTGAGCAAATCAGAAGTCAGTGACAAGATTATTCAGCTTGAGAAGGGGTTAAGCCTTTCCCTGTTCAATATCCAAGTAAAAAGTAATGCCATCATGACTATCAACTGAATTTTTATAATGTAAACTTTTCAAGAGAAATTTTTTGCATTGACAAAAACTGTACAAAATCAGATCTATATCATGACGAAAGCAAATGGAGCAGACCATGATCAGATGGCTCCTATAGGAGCCGTCTGATCTGGGTCTACTCTGTTTGCAAATGCATGAAACACGTTTATATGAGGGAAGGGCTTAATTATGTTATAAGGATGGAGCCCTTTGAAGGCTTATCCTTTTGCCAAAAAAAGTAAAATATTACAGGAAACAAACATACTGCCCTAAACGCTTTCAATGTCAAGTACTGTAGTTTGAAATCTTCATCATTTCCTATATATCAGACATGACAAACACAACTACTGGAATAGCAAAAATTATTGCACATTGTAGCGTGTAGCAATTAAGGCAAACTTTGTACCACAGAAAGTATCACAATCTCCAGCTGTGATCGGTGAATGTAAGAACTTACAATACTATCAGTTCCTTCTATAACCCTTTATTCCACAGATACACCTTTTAACCCTTTCCCTGTTCTGTAGTTTGGCCAAATTTCAATACCTACTGAAAATTCATTAACAAAATAGTTACAAAGAAATATGGAAGGTGGAACATTGTAGACATTTTAGAAAGTAAAGAAACGAATCTTTCAAATTCCATTAGCAAACAGAGCAGACCCTGATCAGACGGCTCCTCTAGGAGCCGTCTGATCTGGGTCTACTCTGTTTGCAGATGCGTGAAAACACATTTATATGAGGGAAAGGGTTAATGTCTTTGCTAACAGGGAAGCTCAAGATAATGAATATTTACGAGGTAAAAGATTAAGAAAGGCCCCTTCTCTATTCTATTATACAGTTATCTATATGACTGTTCAAATCTGAGTTTGAAATTCCGTTTTCAAACACCTTCGCACAGACAGGACATGTCACACACTTCATGTCTTTCTCCTCCTTTTTAGTTGCCATCTTCTTTATTGTTGAGAACAGGGTGGCTTGCTTTGCTCTCTTCGCTGGCTGGGAACTTGTTCTTCCATCTAGAGCACGCTTGACTGATGATCTTGGTTTCATAGGGCTTGACACCTCCTGCTTGATGCTAGGTTTTGAGTTTTCAATATTAGTGCAACTATCTGTTTTGTTAGAATCATTTTTTTTCAAGTCTGATCCTACAGAATTTGATTTCAGGAAATCTTCATAGCTCACCTCCTGAACAACAGCACCAGATTTCTTTTCACAACCTTTTTGCATTTCTTGAACCATTTTGCCACTCTTTATGTCAGAGTCAGGTGATTTGGAACTTGGACTTTGACTGGCTGATTTGAAAAAGTTCTTGATAGTGACAGGAGGTCTAAGAGCTCTTGCCATGCACTTGGAGTTCACTGGAGTTATCTCCTCTATCACAGCTTTCTGTTTAGAATTTTCTGTGTCTACTGATGTGGACTGATTTTCTGTTGTATTCTGCATTCGGAGTAGATTTAACAGAGGATTAGGCTGAATATCAGGTCTACTACAGGCAGCTTGACTGTTCACTTGAGATGCTAGTATATTCTGGGAGACACTATACATTGACATGACTTGAGAGGGGTTTGCTCCATTCAACAGGTAACCCATATTCTCTCTCTGCAATAGAATAAAGTGGTCCTATAGCTAAGTGATAACTGAATATCTTACAGTCATTGTTTCACTCCATTTAACTCATTACCTCATAGGCTATTTTTATTTCTCTGAAATCTTTATTTAAAAGAAAACCTTAAGTTAACAAGAGGGCCATGAGGCCCTGAAGCGCTCACCTGAGATAACCCCCGGGCGGGGCCATTTTTTACCCACAAGTTATCATTTGAACAACCTTGGTAGAGAACCACAAGGCAAAGCAGCAAGATTTTTAAAGGACTATGCAAAACTGATAAACCCCAGGGTGGGGCATTTTGGCCTGGGGATCATAATTTGAACAATCTTGGTAGAGGACTATTCAATAATGATATATATCAAATATCAAAGGTCTGGGCATTTTAGTTTAAGAGAAAAAGATGTTCAAAGAGCCTGGTGGTGGAGCAATTTTCAACCCAGAGGTAATAATTTGAACAATATTTGTAGAGGACTATAAGATCATGCTACATACCAAATATCAAAGGTCTAGGCCTTACAGTTTCAGAGAAGAAGATTTTTAAAAATTTTCCTATGAAAAACTGATAAGCCCTTGGGCGGGCCATTTTTGGCCTCAAGGTCATAATGTGAACAATAAGTCTTTCCCCCTAGCCACTGATGCTTCTGACAAAATTTGGTTAAAATCGGGCTAGCGGTTTCAGAGGAGATGTTGTTTGAAATTGTGGACAGACGCCGGAAGCCGGCAGATCGCGGTCACATTAGCTCATCCTGAGCCTTCGGCTCAGGTGAGCTAAAAAGGGCAATAATTTCAAAATAAAAACCCTAAGTTAAAAAGTTTCAAAACTTTACAGAGATAAGTGGATTTTAACAAAAAACTTAACCAAAAGTTCTTAGTTAAAAAGGGCCATAATTCTGACAGATAGTTATGTACTCTTGCCTACAGATGAAGCTTGTGGTGGTGAACAAGTGTTCCAAGTTTCAAAGCTTTATTCAAAAGTTAAAGGCAAATAGTGGACTTTAACAACGAGTGTTCGGAGGAACATGTGTCACCTGCTTGCAGCTGACACAAAAACTGTTAATGTGCTGGAGTGAAATCAGAACAAAGGGGAATAACTCAAAAAGTATTGCATGCAGAGTGATGGACCTTAGTTACATCAATGGTTCTCAATGAGAAGAAGACACATGTGAAATTTGACAAGCTCTATAATGATTAGTTTAGAAATGACAGCCAAAAAAAGAAAAGTGTGATGGACAGACAGACGGACGGATGCACACAGTAAGATGGACAGACAGACGACGGAAAAGTGATCCCTAAGTGACACACTGCCTCTCGGCAAGCGACACAAGGACACGGAGGCCGTGCTGAGTAGGGAAGCTCCACTATTCTTCGAATAGTCGAGCTAAAAAGGGAACATTTTTAGAATTGAACAGATTTTAAACCAACGTGATAATGGGTTAAGTCTTCCTTATGAACATTCATGTATTAAAGAAACAAGACATCATGAATATTAATTTGCTGAAAGCTTATGACAAATGAACACGGGAAATATGGATATGGCGGAAAATATACAATCAAATCTATATAATATAAAGGATTTCATCAGCAAACTGAGCAGACCAAGACTCAGTGCAACTGTTATCTGCAAATATTATTGTCTACTTCAATGCTTAGATTTTCCTTCCATTATTTTTATAAGTGTTGGAGTATCAATTAGTTTGGATCCTGATGAGATGTTGATTTACTTGGCATTTCATCTGGATCCCAACAGTTATATTCTTTATTAAAGATCAGTCTCTTGAGTGCTGAATATTAGTATAAAACCACTGGTTTAACCCTTTCCCTGTTCTATGTTTAGTCCAAATTTTAATACCCATCGAATATTCATGAACAACATAGTTATAATCAAATATGGAAGATGGTACATTGTAGCTGTTTTAGAAAGTAAAGACACAAAGCTTTCAAATTCCATAAGAAAACAGAGCAGACCCTGATCAGACGGCTCCTCTAGGAGCCGTCTGATCTGGGTCTACTCTGTTTGCAAATGCGTGACAACACGTTTTTATGAGGGATAGGGTTAATCCTTTCCCTGTTGAATATTCATGTATAAAGAAATAATGACATAATTAATATTTATCAGCTGAATTTTTATAATGGCATATGCACCTATGATCTTTTTGGAATTGGAAGCAACTGTCAGATCTATTATGTCATAAGCAAACAGAGCAATCCCTGATCAGATGGCTCTTACAGAAGCCGTCTGTTCTGGGTCTAGTCTGTTTGCAAAAACGTGGAAAGGCGTATTCATGGAGTAAAGGGTTAAGGATACAGTAAAACTCCTCTAAACCGGAATTCTAGTAGAGGCAAATTTAGATATTTTTGGCAGGTGGCTGCTTAATGCAGGGTAAAAGTGATGCAGAAAGCTCCTAGGGGAGCTTCCTGCATGACTTTTACCCTGCATTAAACTGCCACCTGTTTCCAAGACAGAATTTATGCTAAATTTAACGTCCGGTATAGAGGGGTTCTACTGTATATGCAATTTTCCGAAAATGATGAGAGAAAAAAGTCAGTGTACTTACGTTTTGCTGGAATGTCTCCATGAATCGTTGTTCCTTTAGTGCGGTCTCCACCTCTGGTATGAGAACTTCTGGGTACCTGATACCTACCACACGCTCTCCGTCATTTAGCTGCACTCGCACTACACGGATAGAGGACTCCGATTTGCTGCAATCATAACACAGAACTATTTGCATGGGAGAAATTGTGACAAGATGTGCTATCAGGATTCTGATGACATTTCAAGTAACTCACTGTCTTATCAGGATCCAAACTGCTTGTCACTCCAATTATACTTTGATAAAAATTGAAAACGAGATGCGAAACACTATGCCCCCAATATGACCTTTGACCTTGATGTATGACCATGACCGTAATAAGTCACCCCTAAAAATGTTCGTCTCCTTTAGTTGCACATGCAACTTTGAAGTATGTTTGTGCAATGGCTACAAACTTATTGCCAACGTTAAAGTTGGGGACAAACAGACAAACCAACCAACCAACAGACAGAGCAAAAAGAATATGCTCTGACACTGGGGAGCATTAAAAACAACACAGAACTTTGAGAATTGTGGATGACAACATGTTTTTGTTAGACGACAATTTTACCACAGATTACATAAATGTTTGATGTTCATGTTGTATCTACATTTACAATGAGACAGCGGGGTCTAGTAGAATTTCAGGAATTCAATATGGCTACTTAGATTAACAATAATATTATTTAACATTTTAACCTGATAGAGAGGCTGTTTCACACCTTTGCAAACACTGTAGATCGAGATCAGATGGCTCCTGTAGGAGCCGTCTGATCAGGATCTGCTCTGTTTGCTGATGGAATTATATAGATCTGATTCTATTGTATCTGTAATGACCATGTGCAACAATGAAAATTTAGCAAATAAAAATTCATAATGACTTTAAATACTTCTTACATGGGTATTCATCAGATAAAGAGGACTTTTGAAAATCTCAAATAAAATCTTATTAAAACACAAATCCTACTGAAAATTTACAAAACTATTGCAAATGATGAGTTCTGGCAGGGTACCTTAGGCTGAGTTTGGCGGTGTTTCTGTTGAGGGTTGTCTCCAGTATGTTCATCATGGACACTATACTCCCACAGAGCAGGTGAAGGCGGTAACAGCGACTCCCAACTATGTAATATACCAATTAAATCTTTACCTTATGAATATTTAGTAAGATAAAGTGATGGTATGGATACGAATTATCTTATTCTTTTTATAAAGTAGAACCTGTATTAAGCGGTCATTAAAGAGAAGTCTAAATCTGGATTTCAAAAACAGGTGGTTGCTTAACCCTTTCCTCCATGAATATTTATGTAAGAAATAATAACATCCTGAATATTTATTAGAATAATGTGTTATAATAGCACAAGGACAAAGAAAGTTTTGGCCATGGCACAATTTGTAGAATCATATCTATATCATATCATAAGCAAACAGAGCATACCCTGATCTGGGTCTACTCTGTTTGCAAAGGTGTATTTATGGAGTAAAGGGTTAATGCATTATAAAGGTGATACAGAAAGCCCCTATATCACTTTTACCCTGCATTAAGCAACCACTTGCTTTTCAAGATCCCTATGTTAAATATATAAATACCCACTAAGATTGGTTCAATGGCATGATGAACAAGGGAATTTTTCGTAATGGAATAATCTGTAGAATCATACCTGTTATCCCATATAAAGCAAAGAGAGCAGACCATATGATCTGGGTGTGCTCTATTTACAAAGGCGCCAAAAGGTATGAGGTAAATGGTTAAAACATCTAAATTTGGTTTCACATACAAGCATCTGCAGTCTGACCTGCTATAATGTATAAAACTCAATTGAGTCTGTACATATGACTATTAATGATTTTTGGCTTTTAATTCATACTGTCCACAGAATTTTTTTGTTTGGAATATACTTTCAAGCTGTTTCAATCTAAAACTGGAGACACCATCACCTTATAGACTGTCCATTTTAAAACTATATTCAAGAAGGCTTGGCTTTAGCTGGGATGAAATAATGTATATAACACTGAAGTAATCTGGTTACTTTTTCTGAACCCGTTACTTCATAAGACCCCTTTAACACATGCAAAAATAGTAGACCAAGATCAGATGTCTCCTGTAGGAGCCTTCTGACCAGGATCTGCTTTTAAGAAATAAAACCATTTCCCCGTTCTATATTTAGTCCAGTTTTCAATACCTACTGAATATTCATGGACAAAATAGTTATAATGAAATATGGAAGGTGGAACATTGTAGCCATTTTAGAAAATAAAGAATCAGATTTATCATATTCCAGTAGCAAACAGAGTAGACCCTCATCAGACGGCTCCTATGGAGCCGTCTGATCTGGGTCTACTCTGTATGCAAATGCGTGAAAATTCGTTCATATGAAGGAAAGGGTTAAGCAATGAGAAAACAATTCATTTGAAAATACAAATAGACTGTCACGGACAATATTACTATACATGTATTTACTTAGAACTGAACTAACTACCCACCTTTACAGAAGTCCCTGTTTTTACAATGGCTACCATGCACACAGCTGTTTTTTGTTATCTCATATTGCTTTTTCCATTCTTCTTCTGCAAAGTTGAAACAACATGAGTATAATTGTTATATCTAGTAATCGTACACAGTAACAAGAATTCCTTGAATATGCAGTAAAAAAAATCAGTAAAAGCTCTCTATAGTGTCAAGTTGATAAACCCTTTTCCTTGTTCAATATACATATAAGAAATAATGACATCATGAATATTTATTAGCTTAAGGTCTATAATGTAAACTATTCAAGGAATTTTTTTGCTGTGACAAAAACTGTAGAATTGGTTTTATATCATGTCAAAAGCAAACAGAGCAGACCCTGATCAGACGGCTCCTATATAGGAGCTGTCTGATCTAGGTCTACTCTGTTTGCAAATGAATGAAAAGGCATTTATACGAGAGATAGGGTTAATTCACATGGTGTCTTTAACCCTTTCCCTCATATTGACGACTTTTGACGACTCTGTAAAAGTCACTTTGTGAAACCATTGTGATAAATAGAGCAAATGCTCTATTTATCACAATGGTTTCAAACTACACAATTCTAAATCTTTTCTTTTCTCTAGTTAATACTCCTTTTCGGTAGACTTAATCAAATGGGTCGTATCTAAAAATAGCCTATGAGGTAATGGGTTAAACGCAGTGTCTGTGAGACAGCCTACCTGCTTTATCTCTGGAGATTGGCATATAACGCTGCAGCAGATCTGTCTTCTCATCATCCAGGTAAGACAGACCAGTGTTGGGTCTAAAGCATCAAATTGACAAGAGGTTAGGAAAGCAAATCAGTCTTACATCTAGTGCTCTATTATAAAGCAAATCAGTCTTACATCTAGTGCTCTATTATTTGCATTCACAACCAGCTGTGGTCAGCTAAATCATATATCAATGATGATGTAGGCCAGAGGGTCATTTTTTGTGATATGTATACTGGAATGCAGTACTATAGAAAGATTTTCCATGTTGATTACACATAGAAGTGTACAGATTTTCAAGGCATGTTACACTACACTGCTGCAATCTTTTCTCTGGCTTCAAATTAATATTGTGGTTAACAAGAGTAAATGGTAAATTTTGTTTTCAAACTTATGATGAGGCAATAATCTGCATGCTTCTGGCACCAATATATAAGTGAAGTTTGCACTTGTGTAGACACTGAAGTATGAATCTGATGTTTGGACCTAGATGTTGTTTGTGAGACATTTTCTACTAAATGTTTGACAATTTTGAGAAATTTTAATTCAATTCAATACATAGAAATGATATTAAGCCAGACACACTTCTAATCTAAAGATTATAAATATAACAAACAAATAGACCACATCATAACTCTATTATAAATATAACAAATACACCGTAACTATATTATAGATATAACAAACAAATAGAAATTATTCAATATTGACAAACCTGGCAATTTTGAACAGATGAGTGGAGTTTTCTTTCTGGGTTGCCAGGATGTACAACTTTTTGCCCCAAACATCTCTCCGGGAGATGTAAAAGCTGTCATTCTTCCCAGCGTAGTTGTCTGCCCTTGCCACTGCCTTCTCCCAGCTCATTCCTCGGTCAATGTTCAGCTCTACCAGTCTGATAAATCAAACAGGCTTTTGATTGGTCAGATTTGAGTTCTCAAGCTTTTGATTGGTCAGATTTGAGCCAAAGGCTCAAATCTGACCAATCAAAAGCTTGAGAACGATCTCAGACTCAACTAAAAGTTTTATAAGCATGGACCCAGTCTGATAAATCAAACATTCATGAAGTCATTATTTCTTACATCAATATTCCTACCTCTTAGAACCTTTATCATGCTATTACTAATTACCTGATAAATATTCATGTAAGAAATACACAGGAAGTTTTGGCCATGATAGAAACTGTAGAATTAGAATTAGGAATTCTAAATTCATCCAGTAGCATATGAGTAACAGAAATTAACCCGTTACTCCATAAATATACCTTTCTATGCCATAGCAAACAGAGTAGACCCTGATCAGACGGCTCCTGTCTGATCAGGGTCTGCTCTGTTTGCTTACGATATAATATAGATATGAATCTACAGTTTCTGCCAAGGCCAAACTTTCCTGTGTCCATGTGCTATTATAACAAGCTAATCTAAATTAATATTTATGACGTCATCATTTCTTACAAGAATATTTATGGAGGAATGAGTTAAAGAGACCAGTTGCATGTGTAGGGCCATAATATTATGGCAAGCAGATCTATTTTAATTTTATGTTTACTGTAGGGTCCATTACCTGGTACTGGTGTGTAGGGTCCATTACCTGGTACTGGTGTGTATGTTTATGGTGTATGGTGTGTATGGTACTGGTGTGTATATTTACTGTATGGTCCATTACCTGGTACTGGTGTGTCCTCTGTTAAGGTCTTTGAAGATCTCCTTGGGCTTTCCCACCATCTCTACAGAGGAGGCTGTTATATCCAGCATACCCTCATTGTACCTAAGGTAAACAATAATAGTGAGTACATGTGCACTCAATTTGTTTCGACAATTGCTTAACCTTATCCTTCATACAAACGTGTTTTCACACATTTGCAAACAGAGCAGAACCAGATCAGATGGCTCCTATAGGAGCCATCTGATCTGGGTCTACTCTGTTTGCTAATGGAATTTGATAGATCCGTTTCTTTACTTTCTAAAATGGCTACAATGTTCCACATTCCATTACCACAATTTTGTCCATGAATATTCAGTAGGTATTGAAATTTGGACTAAATATAGAACAGGGAAATGGTTAACCCCTCACTGCTGTAGTTAAAATACTGGCCTGGGTAAAGCAGACTAGCTTAACCCTTTCCTTCATTTAAACACATTTTTATGTCTTTGCAAACAGTGTAGACCTAGATCAGACAGCTCCAGTAGGAGCCTTCTGATCTGGGTCTGTCCTGTTTGCTTATGACACGACAGATAAAACAAAAAATCCCTTGAAAATTTTACATTATAAAAATTCAGCTAATGAATATTCATGATGTCATTATTTCTAATACATGAAATATTGACATGTGAAAGGGTTAACTGATACATGATGAAGGTAATGAAGAAAAACCTTTCACATGAACCATCTGCATCACTTTTTTCATGCATTAAGCAGCCATAGCTGTAAAGGACATCCGTGATCAGTGGTGGATACTTTAGACAGGTTTACTGCAACTTCGACCAAGTGGCTAAGATTCATTCTCATATTCTCAGACTTTTACTTTAAGAATATTCTGCTTTTATTTTCATTTGCCTAACCTGACTTGTTAAATATCCCAAAGTATCTGTGTGAAGTTCAAACTTTAGGCCATGTTATCTACAATTACCAATATCACAACGACAAACAGGTTATCTAATACATGTACATGATAAATTAAGAGACCTTATATCAATCGGCCACAGTAATCTTAGCAAGAGTGCCAAAATGTCACAAAATACGCCCATCATATATCTGGAAGTTGAAAGGCAATCACTCCATATCAGGTGGCAAAAGTTCACAGAAATTCATAACGGGGAGATAATTCTGGAGTGTCAGTGGCAATCCTGCTGATTAACGAATTCACTAAGACATGCTGACTAAATTTGAAAAGGATTGGATCACTTTTGTTTGAGCCAGAGAGCGGACAAGCAAAAGTTCATGGAAATTCATAAAGTAAGGGGAGATAATTCTGGAGTGTCTGTGGCAATCGAGCTGGTTATCTAATTTGACTGAGACATTATGATAATATACATGCTGACCAAATTCGAAAAGGATTGGATTCAATTTGTTTGAGTAAGAGAGTGGACAAGCAAAAGTTCTACAAATTCATTGCAAAGTTGAGCCAAGAACAATATATCTTAAATGTGCGACATCAAAACTCTATAATACAATTACCTCCCCTCTTTTCTGGCATTCTCTATGCTAAGTTTGAGGCATTCTGTGAAGTAGGTGAATATCTGAGGAAAAATAATTGGAAAAAAACTACAATCATCACACAAGTTTCAGAGTATATGTTATTTCAATAATCAAGGGACCAGAACTAAAGAATGATTCTATAAGAACAGTGTAAGGAGATGCTTATCTCCACTTAATAATTAAGCTTATTAAGTATTTTTGAAATTGTTCAGTAGTTGCTGAGAAATAGCGCTGACAAGAAAACTCAACAGACCAACTGATAAATGGATGTACAAACTTTGTTTTGTGGGAGATAAATACTACTGAAATATTCATAAATTGTTCTTAAAAGTTTCTATAAAACATTAAAAGAAGCTGTGAAATAAACCATCAGCACTCTACTGGCAACTTTATGATAATCTTTGCAAACAGTTTGGATCCAGATGAGATAATGAGTAACTGTTTGTCACTCTGACACTTTTATTAAAAGAAATGGAAGAAAAATGTGCTTTTAAAATTGAAGCAGATGGCAATATTTACATACAAAAATTGCTCAAAATTCTGAAAGTTAACCCATTCCCTCATACCGACGCCTTTTGACGCCTCTGTAGAAGTCACTTTTTGAAACTATCCTGATATATAGAGCATTGCTCTATTTATCGCAATGGTTTCAAAACTACACAATTCTAAATTTGTCTTTTCTTTTGTAAATGATCCCATTTAGTAGAAGTATTCACAGAGGTTTGGTCTAAAAATAGCCTACAAGGCAATGGGTTGAAATAAAATATGCAAATTACTTCATATAACAGGACCCAAGACATGCCAGGTAAGAAAAACAATGCACATCAATGTTTCCTTCAGACAAAAGTTATAAGATGTTAAAACATTCTGTCCTACCATATTTTGCTTTTCCACTCCAAGGCCAAGTATTCTGTTGAGGAACTTGCTCACGTCTCCAGTGTCCGACTCCTTCAGTACGGGTCCAGTCCGGAGCATACTGACCTCCACAAGGCCCATCAGCACCAGGCTCTCCTGTTTAACACAAACAATTGTTGTACATGTGTAATGTTAATCCTGTCCTTCAAACAAACACCTTTCTAAACAAGAGCTGTCCGCAGACAGCGCACTCCACTTTCTTTAGTGCTGGATAGTGTAGTGGAAGTCTAAGTCAGAAAGGGGAGATAACTATAGCAAAATTAATTTTAGGGTTATCTGCCCTTGTAAAATAGGTCCCCCTTGTAATAGTTAACATGTATACCAAAGTTGAACCAAATATCTTGGACAGTTTCTGAGACATGGACCTGAACATAAAACTTAACCAACAATGAAAGTTCTAAGTCGAAAAAGGGGCATAACTATGGCAAAATTAATTTTAGGGTTACCTACCCTTGTGAAATGGGTTCCCCTTGTGATAGTATACATACATACCAAATATGATCCAAATATCTTTGATGGTTTCTGAGAAAAGGACCTTAACAAAAAGGTTAACCGACGCCGACGAGAGGGTCATGACAATAGCTCCTCTTTTTGAAAAAGTGGAGCTAAAAAGCAGACCCAGATCAGACAACTCAATGACCTTTTATAGTGCTAAACCCCTTTCAATGTTAAATTTTAAATTGTTTTACTAGAGACCATTAAGTATGAAAGGTTTAAATTTGCTTGGGTACTTTGAATAACAAATAGTGCCGAGCCTGATAAGAGGGTTCCTGATTTGGGTCTATACTGTTTGTAAATGCAAAGTCATGTATTCCACACATCAAATGGGTTAATGACAGATTTCAACAATCCTGGGGAAGCGTTTCACAAAACCAACTGATTAATCTAATACTCTACATATGGATGTCCATATTTTCAGACTTTACACACACACCATGCCCCAATTTCAGACTCTACATACATGATGTCCCCGTTTTGACTGCACACACAATGCTCCAAAATCAGATGCTACATATGCAAACCCCACTTACAGATTACATATGGATGCCCCCATACAAGACTCTACATACTGATGCCCCATACAAGACTCTACATACTGATGCCCCCATACCAGACTACACATGGATGCTCCCATACCAGACTCTACATATGGACGCCCCCATACCAAACTACACATTGATGCATCCATACCAGACTGTACATATGGATGTCCCTATACCAGACTGTACATATGGATGCCCCCGTACCAGACTGTACATATGGATGCCCCCAGACCAGACTCTACATATGGATGCCCCCAGACCAGACTCTACATATGGATGCCCCATACCAGACTCTACATATGGATGCCAGACTGTACATATGGATGCCCCCATACCAGACTCTACATATGGATGCCCCCGTACCAGACTGTACATATGGATGTACCCATACCAGACTCTACATATGGATGCCCCCGTACCAGACTGTACATATGGATGCCCCCAGACCAGACTCTACATATGGATGCCCCCAGACCAGACTCTACATATGGATGCCCCATACCACTGTACATATGGATGCCCCATACCAGACTGTACATATGGATGCCCCCCATACCAGACTGTACATATGGATGCCCCCCATACCAGACTGTACATATGGATGCCCCCATACCAGACTGTACATATGGATGCCCCCATACCAGACTGTACATATGGATGCCCCCATACCATACCAGACTGTACATATGGATGTCCCCATACCACTGTACATATGGATGCCCCATACCAGACTGTACATATGGATGCCCCCCCCCCCTTACCAGACTACATATGGATGCCCCCCCCCCCCCATACCAGACTGTACATATGGATGCCCCCATACCAGACTGTACATACTGATGCCCCCATACCACTCTACATATGGATGTCCCCATATCAGACTCTACATACAGTAACCCTAGGCTCCCAGCTACTGTATATTTACCTGCATATGTGTGTTGAAGGTGTCAAAGTCATATTTTTTATTGCACAAATTCTCCACACTAAGACCTGGTACCATTGTTTTCTGAAATGAAGTATTAAATCCCACAGTAATATGTCTAATTCCAAATCATTAGCTCTAAATGCTAACAGTGAATATCAGGGTCCATGCTTATAAAACTTTTACTTGAGTCTGAGTACGTTCTCAAGCTTTTGATTGGTCAGATTTGAGCCTCTGGCTCAAATCTGACCAATCAAAAACTTGAGAACTCAAATCTGACCAATCAAAAGCTTGAGAACGAAACTCAGACTCAACTAAAAGCTTTATAAGCATGGACCCAGATCTATATAAACCATTTTGATCAAGATGAGATGTCACATGACACTGCATCTTACCAAGATCTATGTTGTGTGACACACTGGCTGTAGTTTTAAGAGAAATGATGATATGTTGACTTTGAGAATGGTGCCATACGACGTTTGTTTTACAGATAACAATTACTCAGTGTGTTAAGAGTTAACCCTCTCCCTTATATAAACGTGTTTTCACGCATCTGCAAACAGAGTAGACCCAGATCAGACGGCTCCTAGAGGAGCCGTCTGATCAGGGTCTGCTCTGTTTGCTAATAAAGTTTGATAGATCTGATTATTTACTTTCTAAAATGGCTACAATGTTCCACCTTCCATAGTTCATTATAATTATTTTGTCCATGAATATTCAGAAGGTATTGAAATTTGTAATAAACATAGAACAGGGAAAGGGTTAAATACTGTATGTTACAACAAATTTCAAGACATGCGCTTCTTTACTTTTTACTTGAAAACTAAGACAAGATTCCACCCAGTATTGAATTCAACAACGTCGTTTAAAGGGGATGTCCCTACATTTGACGCGTTTCATAAACACTTAAAATATACAAAACTCATTTGTTTATATGCTGAAAAGTAGTATATCGCAAAAAGCCCCATCCAATTACCGTTTATAATGACAAAGCATCCATGTGTTTGATATCGCCGATTCCGGTTTTACTCCCCGATGTTTCAGTTTTATTCGGGTTGGGTTTTAGTTTCGTAACTGTTCGCCCTATTCGCGATTCTCCGACCACTTCCGAGAAAGCTGTTACGTAAACAATGGAGGGATCGGGTGATCATCGGTAAAACGCGAACTTAACGGAAAAGGCCGATAATATTGTGTTGTAGAACAAAAATTATCAGTATTGATGAAATCGGTTTGTTTGTATTACAGGGGCATTTTTCGATATAAGTTCAAATTGGAAACCTTCATAATAATGATAGAGCATAACAAATACCAAGTGTTATGGTATTATTGAAAATATGCAGGCATTGTAGGGACTTCCTCTTTAACCTGCAGCACCCTACTGGCAATTTTGTGATAACCTTTGTAAACAGTTTAGATCCAGTTGAAACACCGAATAACTCAGTGTCTCATCTGGATCTAAACTGTTTGGCAATAAAGAAGTAAAATGTACTTTTAGGACTGAAACAGAGAACAAATTTGCAGACGAAAATTTCTAAGAGTGATGATGGTTAAACACTGACACCATACTTCTATCTATTGTCAGAGTGGCAAGTGGCAGTTTCAGAAGATTTACTATAACAAGAGCACCGCAAGCAGGTGCAAACGCTCGTCTGTTGCCATTGTCAAGATGAACATGCATACCAAAAATGAAGGTTGTAAATGATAAATTGAAGAGGTTATGGTCAATGTCAAGATTTCGGACATCGACAACGACGACAACACGGACACCGGAGTTACGACAATAGCTCGTGATTTCTTCGAAACAGACGAGCTAAAAATCAACATAAAAATAATAAATATTTATGAACCCAGTATGAAAAAGGCCATGAGTAACAATACATCCAGATTCCTTCTTTATTTCAACTGGTTGCACAGCACTTACATGTGAGATGTGGTGGTACATGGTTCTCAGGGAATTCCTGCCATAGACCGTGTCAAAGTTAAACTCTGTCAAGTCAGCCCCTGTCGCCGCTCTTCTGTCACCCTTAGTGAGGGCACCTGTATTGAAATGCTTAAGGTAATTACTTTGAAATAAAATAAAACCCATTTTAACCCTTTCCCTCATAGGCTATTTTTAGATCCAACCTCTTTGAATAAATCTACCGAAAAGGAGCATTAACTAGAGAAAAGAATTTTTTTTTAGAATTTTGTAGTTTAAAACCATTGTAATAAATAGAGCATTTGCTCCTATCACAATGGTTTCAACAGGTGACTTTTACAGAGGCGTAGAAAGGCGTATTTATGGAGGAAAGCGATAAGTGTGACTACTTACTGCCTAAAAAAGCAAGTGGGTGCTTAACCCTTTCCATGTTCAATATTCATGAAAGAAACAATAAATATTTATTAGCTGAATTTTTATAATGTAAACTTTTCAAAAGATTTTTTACGTTGACAAAAAATGTAGAATTAGATCTACATATATATATATTAGCAACAAACAGTACACACTGTTCAGTTGACTCCCTACAGGAGGTGTGAAAAAGCTTTAAATGCAAGGAAATTGTGTTGCAGAAAACTCATTGACAGCTTTCTACATTACTGTTGTCCTGCTCTACAGACTTCCCTTGAATAATTGCTTTAGACAGGTTTTACTGTGTGCTAAGACAAACTAGAAATGTGTCCATAGAACACTGATGCCCTCACTTCATATTTTTTGTCACAGAAAGTAAGGGCCATAATCATGTATGCAAAATGACTTATGATCAACACTTAAGATCTGCCTTCTAGTCTCTATACATATACAGTAAAACTTATTCGAACACTAAAATACGTATTATTATCGATCTTTAAGACAGGTGGCAGCTTAATGCATGGTGAAAGTCACGCAGAAAGCTCCTAAGCAAACATATGTGCATGTCTTTTAATCATTTAAATAATATAAACGGTGTGCGGTAAAAATGCCACAGGTAAAAATGCCTTAGGTAAATATGCCACAGGTAAAAATGCCTTAGGTAAAAATGCCACAGGTAAAGTGGTAAAAATGCCTTAGGTAATAATGCCTTAGGTAAATATGCCATAGGTAAAAATGCCACAGTTAAAAAAAATAATAACAAATATTTTTAAGTTCATAAAAGGAAAACTGTATAATTTGAAAAAATATGTTGTAATATCATTTCATTATCAATCTTGGTGGTGTCTTGGTCTAATCTTTTGTAAATAATTGTATGAAATTTTTTTTTTTTTATTTTGGACTGAGACTAAATTTCTAAATATTTGTTATTAAATAATGTGTTTTATATACCTCTGAATTTTTTTTGAATTTTTTTTTTTAAATTTATAAAGAGAAAACTATAATTTGAAAAAAATATGTGGTACTATCATTTCATAATCTATTTTGGTGGTGTCTTGGTCTAATTTTTTGTAAATAATTGTATGGAAAATATTTTGTTTATTTTGGACTCAGACCAAATTTCAAAATATTTGTTACTAAATATTTCTTATATATAACTCTGGCATTTGAGGGAAGGTGTCTGGGTCAACTCTGTTTAAATAATTTATTGGAAAAATCATAAGAAACAGGTAGGGAAGATTTCAATATCTATCAAAATCCAGTAACAAACACAGATCCTGATCAGACTGCTCCTATATAATCTGGGTCTACTCTGTTTCTGCATTACTTTTAATTTGCATTGCTTTTTATCTTTAGTATGTAGCATTACATAATACTATCTTCTAAAAGAATAATGAAACAGATCTAGTAAATTCCAGTAACAAACAGAGCAGAACCTGATCAAACAGCTCCTATAGGAGCCTTCTAATCTGGGTCTACTCTGGTTTGCACCACTTGTGAGCTTTTTTTATCTGTAGTATGTTGCAATACTTGTACATAATAATATCTTTTGAAACAATAATGAAACAGATCTGTCAGATTTTCCAGATCCTGATCAGACGGCTCCTATATAATCTGGATCTACTCTGGTTTTTTTTTAATTATTTGTGATTTGCAACAATAATGAAACAGATCTATTAAATTCAAGTAACAAACAGCAGATCCTGATCAGACAGGAGCCTTCTAATCTGGGTCTACTCTGGTTTACATTACTTGTGAATTTTTTATTATGTAGTAATGTTACAATACATAATAGGTATATAAAAAATACTTATTTAATAACAAATATTTTGAAATTTGGTCAGAGTCCAAAATAAACAAAAAGATTTTTCATTCAACTGTGGCATTTTTAAACAGAGTAGAACCAGACACCACCCGTCCACTGCCAGAAAACAATAATAAATATTTTTAATTTTGAACATATCTAAATGGTTTCATATACTAAAATTGATTATCAAATGATATTATAACATATTTTTTCAAATTATTTTTTTAACTGTGGCATATTTACCTATGGCATTTTTACCTAAGGCATTATTACCTAAGGCATTTTTACCACTTTACCTGTGGCATTTTTACCTAAGGCATTTTTACCTATGGCATATTTACCTAAGGCATTTTTACCTGTGGCGTTTTTACCTACATTCAATATAAACAAACATGTTTTCATATCTTTGCAAACAGGGGTAGACTCAAATTAGAGATGGGCGTTTTCTTTTCATATGATTGATAAGTGTTTTCACTGTACTTAAGAAAACTATTGATTGTTGAAATACCGTATCCGCATGAATATAAGACGCAGTTTTTCCCCAAGGTTTCGATACTCAATAGGATGGGTGCGTCGTATACACAGAATTGCAAAAAAATATATTATTCTCGAGTAAAAATGAAATTTACCACGGCATCTATCGAATCTTCCGACTCGAGTCCGCCATCTTGTATCAAATTGCGTAACTCTTGCAGAACTTCCATAATAGATTATTATTTACAATAAAGTGTTATCTGAGTGTTTTAAACTTACCTGAAAAGAAAGTCCGTGCTTTATATGCATTATATGTGTGAATACTGGACATAGTACAAAATTATTAACTTGTTTCATTTGTGCCCTAACAGTTTATTCATTTAGGAAAGTGTAACGTTCATATAGGGAAAAGGTTAAGTGCTGGGCTATGGTATCCACTGAAATTCTAATGAGGAGGGCGGGGCTTATATGCTAATGAACTTGATCCAAAAACATTTTCCTGCAATGAGATTTTAACTTGTTTCATTTGTGCACTAACAGTTTATTCATTTAGGAAAGTGTAACGTTCATATAGGGAAAAGGTTAAGTGCTGGGCTATGGTATCCACTGAAATTCTAATGAGGAGGGCGGGGCTTATATGCTTATGAACTTGATCCAAAAACATTTTCCTGCAATGAGATTTTAAACACGACACATGACCTTTCTGTAATGACCGCCATCTTTGTTGTTTTAACACACTATCACACAAACACGCTAAAATGGTCACGTTATCTATCGGTTTATGACTTTTTAACAAAAGATTGTGGTCTGACAGGCTTGTGGATTACTGTCAATCTCTACACATGTGGATTACCCGTTAATTAGACCTGAGCTTATCAGCTTGTCTACAAATGTTGCCTAGAGTGGTGAATTTGATACGCTCGACACGGTATGGAAGTATTTTCAAAATCTTGACTTTACACACATACTTTTATGTGGCATATATATGTATGCTGTCATACAAACATAAAATCATAACAAATACTGAAATTTCCAAATCTTTATTGTACCCACATCTATACACATTAAAATTTACTAGTCCTATTATGTGCATATGTGGCAAGTAGCGTTACACAAACACCACATTGAATGAATCTTTCGTAAATATTCTGCCACAGGATAATGGATATGCTGTGTTTTGGGTCAATATTTTGAGATGCGACTTATCTACACATGTAAGCATTTTCCCTCCAGATTTCCCTTGAAACTAAGGGTGCGTTTTATACATCTTTGCGATTTATATTCATGCGGATACGGTAACTATTGGCATTTGTTCTTGATTGTTAGAATTACTATCAAACTATTACTATTGGAAGCTCAACCATTGCGATATCTAGATAGCTCGACTTGTTGTTACACCTCTACTATATAACCACCTATAAACATCTTTAACAATACCTAGGGACTGAAGTCGTCTAGCTACAGCTGCTGCAAAGCGTCTCTCTCCTCCAAGGTCTGTTGTTAGAAGCTTGTAAAGTGGTCCGCTGTAAATAATAAAAATACATGTATACATGTTTATCTTTTCAGTCACATTTCCTTCCGAGATCTGTTTTCTGCCAATCATTGATATAGTTAATCCTCCCCTTCATATAAACACTTTTTCATGCCTTTGCAAACAGAGTAGACACAGATAAGATGGCTCCTGCAGATTGATAAAAAGGTTCAGTTTTTGGCAAATAAAGAGCCAACGCCCTGGTGTTCCAAGGGCAGTGTAAGTGATACTTGCAGGCCCATATTTTATTAAATATTCACTCATAGATCTTATGAAATTTTATTAGATCTGAGTAGTTTCTACCAATACTGAAAAATCCTATGTTCATATGCCACTATATAAAAATTCAGCTTATAAATACTCATGGTCATTATTTCTAAAATGAATGTTTAACAGGAATTAACTCTTTGCATACTAAATACTTGTAGCAGGGCTGTGGCTAAAAGGATTATTGATTTACCTAAATCTCTTATTTCTCAGCCAAACCCTATCGTTGTGGTACATAATACAATTTCCATGGAAAAGTTATTCTAAAAAGAGCACCAACAACATAAGGTCTGGCAGAGAAATATAGAAAGTATTTATTAACCCATTCCTCCATAGGCTATTTTTAGACACAGCCTCTTTGAATCAATCTACCGAAAAGGAGCATTTACTAAAGAAAAGGAAAAGTTTAGAATTGTGTAGTTTTGAAACCATTGTGATAAATAGAGCACTTGCTCCTATAGGAGCAAATGCTCTATTTATCACAATGGTTTCATAAAGTGACTTTTACGGAAGCGTAGAAAGGCGCATTTATGGAGGAAAGGATTAACCTACATTTCTTAAATACTCTAATTATTTACAGCTGTCTAGTCTGCAAAAGTTGTCCGCTACAATTCTCAAAGCTGTTTCATTTTCATATGTTCTCAAAACACAATCAGTGTGTCACATTTTTTGTTTTTGATGACATGCCAAGTTACTCTGCATCTCATCTGGATCCAAACTGATTGTATAGGTAATCAGGAATTCATCGCTACCATGTGAAGAGCTCACTGTTTCCTTCATATAAACAACTCTTCTCATCTTTGCAAACAGAGTAGACCAAAATCAGATGGCTCCTGTTGGAATCCTCTGATCTGGGTCTGCTCTGTTTGCTTATAGAATTATAATAGATCTGACTCTAAAGTTTCTCCCAATACCAAAATATCTCATGTACATATGTCATTATAGAAATTAAGCTTAAAAACATTAATGATGTCATTATTTCTTAATACATGAATATTCAACAACTTTCCAATTATCTGGACTAGTATAGAATCACAACTGACACTGTACCTGGATTGGTTGGACCTGTGGGACCTGCCAAGCTGTTGTACAGCCTTGTCAGCGCTCCATGGCAACTCCACTGTCAAATGTATGCGCCGTCTCTGATTGGCAACTCTCTGGTCAGCATGCAATGATATACCTGAAAACAAACTTGATGGATCAATAAGGCTTTCTAACATTTAGCCAGCTGAGTGAATGTTTGCCGGCTTAACCCTTTCCTTTTTTTTTTTTTTATGCATTTGCAAACAGGGAAGACCCAGATCAGATGGCTCCTATAGGATTAACCCTTTCGCTGCCAATGCCGGATCTGTGATTACCTATGCAAACAGTTTGGATCCAGATGAGACGCCGAGTAACTCGGCGTCTCATCAGGATCCAAACTGTTTGTTACTGTTACTATGTTTTTGAAACAAAAATGAAGAAAATAAAAGAATGAAAATTTGTAGCAGACGACAAAGTTAGCAGACGACAGAGTTTGGCAGCGAAAGGGTTAATGAACTGAATACCTATAACGGTATTATGACCAAAGGAATATGCTACCAAGGAAGAACTGAAGAACATTATCTACATGTATGTTTATGATTTCATATTTCAGAGCAGACCCTGATCAGGTAGTTCCTACAGGAGCCATCTGAACTGGGTCAACTCTGCTTGCAAATATGTGAAAAAGCATTTGTATGAGAGAAAGGGTTAAGCAATAAGTTCTACCTACCTGTACTTGCAGCATCTGATATAATTGCAACAAACTTCTTTCCCTCCATGAAGGCATTTCTCTGTAAAGAAAGTATAAAATAGAAAATAAACTTCTATACCAAGTATTCACAATATTTAACCCTTCGCTTGCTATTCACGTCAATATACCTACCTGTAAATAGTGAAGACCCAGATGAGACAGCTCCTGCAGGAGCTGTCTCATCAGGGTCTGCACTATTTACAAGTTGATAGTGCAACCAATGCACTCCACAGCAGTGATTGCACAGCGAAATACTTGTACACAGTGAAGATATATGTAATTATACAACAGGGCATGGGTAAAGAAGGAGAAATGTATTTTAAAATTCAGCAAGAGAAGGGTTAAAGAGCAACAGACAAGAGACATGCTCTAGTGGTATCCATTGCAATAGGTATTGTTATATATAGACTTACTCTCTACCACTGATTGACTCCTTTCAATTACTGGTGTGTTTTACCAACAGGATTACTGGAACATTGTTAATTCTAAGAACCCTTTACTCCATAAATGTTCATGTAAGAAGCAATGACATCATGCATATTAAATGAAAGTATTTTAATGAACACATAAATATTTAACCAAGACAGAAAGTGTACAATTCTACATTATGTTGTAAGCAAACAGAGCAGACCCTGATCAGATGGCTCCTACCGAAGCCATCTGATCTGTGTCTACTCTGTTTGCAGGTTTGACTTGTGCAACCCTCTGGTACATGGATTCATATTACAAAAGCAAGTCTAGGTAAGGGTAATAGGGCTATCCCATATTTCAGAATTGAGGACATAAACATTGGTCAAGTTATGACTTCTTGGGTTTGGTAGATATGAGAACTGGAGTAGACCAATTGAGTTCAGGCCTGTACCTCGAATGACTCAACATTATTGTGAAGCATGGTTTAACCCTTCGCTTGCTATTCACGTCAATATACGTACCTGTAAATAGTGAAGACCCAGCTCCTGCAGGAGCTGTCTCATCAGGGTCTGCACTATTTACAAGTTGACTGTGCAACCAGTGCACCCCACAGCAGTGATTGCACAGCGAAATACTTGTACACAGTGAAGATATATGTAATTATACAACAGGGCATGGGTAAAGAAGGAGAAATGTATTTTAAAATTCAGCAAGAGAAGGGTTAAGAGCTACCAGCCCTTAGCACTCTCAAGTAATTATTATTTTAGTCAATTAACATTCAAGCAGAAAAAATTAGTGAGCTAGTGAATTAGGTTTTATATATATAGGTTATATGCCACCAGGACAGGAGAAAAATTGCTGGGTCCACATCTCATTTACATCGCGATAAAACTATGGGGTAAAGATCCAGAAACTTAATACCTGCTGGAGAATCTGAGATGCTGTATATCCAGTTTACATTTAACTCCTTTAACCCTTTCCCTCATATAAATGTGTTTTCACGCATTTGCAAATAGAGAAGACCCAGATCAGACGGCTCCTAGAGGAGCCATCTGATCAGGGTCTACTCTGTTTGCTAATAGAATTTCAAAAATCTGCGTCTTTACTCTCTAAAATGCACCTTCCATATTTCAATATAACTATTTTGTCCATAAATATTCAATAGGTATTGAAATTTGAAACAAACACAGAACAGGGAAAGGGTTAAATCGCCTCTTACGATCATGCAAGGGTGGGCAGTGGTCAAATTATTGTGCCAGAACCACTTAGGCAAATTGTCTAGAACCTTAACTGAAACTAAAGTTACTCTATTTTATAATCTTGTTAAGTGTCCAAGTGTGCTAAGAGTTTTAGTTATGTCAGTCAAAAAAATAATTTCAGTAAGGTAGCAAATAGTGAAGACCCAGATCAAGTTTGTCTGACCAAACTTTAAGGGTAATTCCAGTACCTCCTGTACGTTAAGACTGTCAATAGCACCATATGCATCTGTATCAGGGGTCCTGGTTCCGTACTGGGGTGTGTCTGAGGGCGAATGTCTCGCTATCCTGCCTTTCCGCCCGGTCATCTCAGCTACAGAAGCAGGTCCCCCAAGCTTGTCTATAATCTCATCCAGGGGACTGTCCGGCAGTGGGATCTTCTTGGCAAACTCCAGTAGCATCTTCTTTGCTACAACACTCCACTGGTCTTCTCTTATCTCGCCCTCTTTCTATAATAGAATGTACAAGACTTCCAGATTTAATTCATACAAAACTAAATATCAAATCTACCAAGTTATTTGCCATATCATTTGGATCTACATCATTTTTAGCACTTCACATGATAAATATTTTGACATGTAAAACTCTGCTCATTTTGAATATTAATTAACTAATTCTTGTATAAGAAAGAATATAAGTGCTATTGCCTTGGCAATTAGCAGAGAATCTGTAGTTATATAAGCAAACAGAAGCTGTGTGATCTGGGTCTGCTCTAGTTTGCAAAATGTGTTATGAGTTTAGTGGAGAAATGTTGACTTTTGTATCTGAACTACACTTACCGGTAGAGACAATTCTAGTTAGCTGTCACTAGTTATAAGTATGGGTTTGATGCAACAATGTGGAATTTGAACCTGAATTACTTCTTTGAGAAAATATACATGTTGAGTGTTTAAACCTTTCCCTGTCCAATAACTATGTAAGAAATATTGACATCATAAATATGTATTAGCTGGATTTTTATAATGTAAACTTTTCAAGGGACTTTTTTGCTTTGGCAAAAATTAAAGAATCCGATCTACAAAATGTCAAAAGCAAACAGCAGAACCTTATCTGACGGCTCCTATAGGAACCTCTCATCTGGGCCTACTCTGTTTTAAAAGGCATTTATATGAGGGAAAGGGTAAAGCATGAAAAAGGTTCTCACCGGGGCATCCACTCGAGTAGGGAAGTACTGCTCTATGAAGCGTGTCAACATTTCCCGGCACAGCGACACAAACCCTGTTATGTTGCCACTGCTCTTGCCAAGCTGACTGTCGAGAGACGCCTGTATAAAAACAGATTACAGAGTATTTAACAGCTCATAGTTAATAATAATCTTGAAAAAAATTCTTCAAATCTTCAAATGTATGCATTCATGTTACTGAGAACAGAAATCATAATTAGAAAATACTCATAAAAAATGTGCAGAAGTATGATAATTTTGAGGCCCACTATGGGATTTTCAAAGCTCTGTAACCGTGCAATCCCATATCAGCATCCAAATTTTAAATGTAGCAACTCATTTCAGACTTAATCACTTGCATTTACTTGTATATTTGTAAACTCGTTTGTCATATATTTGTTTGTCAGTCGGTTTAAAAGCTCTGCAGAGCTTGTGTTATTACTTTTATTGTAAACCTCCGACTTTAAATAAATGTTACTTGACTTGACTTGCAACTTGTTAGCATCAACACCGCTTTGCTCACATGCTGAAGAAAAGAAATAGCTCCTGAGAGTTTGAGTGGATTTGGGTCTACACAATTTGCAATGGCATGAGGTTAAAAATCTCATAGAAGAAAATATTACGTTGCCTGATAAAAGAGAATGGCACATTAAACTGAACTCCTACTAATTTGACTGAACTCACTTCTAAAACAGCTGTTTGCCACACATTTAAACTCTTAAAACAGCTGTTGCCACACGTTTAAACAAGAGCACCGCATGTGGGTGCCAATGCATTCAATTCTAGGCCTTGTGACGGTGACCAAGTGTGTGGACTTTCATAAGGTCCGCATGAAAAGTAGAGAAGTACTCTAACAAGCAGCAGAAAGTGTGAACAAACAACTACTGGAAAAGCACGATAAAGATTAAATGTTTAGACAAACCAATGTCTCATGCTTACCTCCCCTGTTGTCTGTAGACCTATCACAATACAGTGGCCACTTTCTACTGCCTCCTTGGCTTCTCTAACAATGGTCGGTACCTTCATCCCCAGGCTGTCAAACCAACAAAACTTATCAGGCATGTAGGAACACAGGAGGGCCATATTAATCAGTTAAACAGGCATGTAGGAACACAAGAGGGCCATATTAATCAGTTTTAACACAGGTCCAGATAAGATGCATAAATTAAAATATTTTCAAGAATACGTTCTTTATTTCTCCACCAAACTCTATGTTGTGACCACTCTTTAGAATCGTCTCGAAGAGATGATTCGCATGAGTGGTCACAAAACAGACTTTGGTGGAAAAAAGACAATTTTAGTAGTTGGGAATGCACCTTTATCTGGCACTCTGTTTCATGTCAAGAAAAGAAGTTGAACATAATGTCTTACTAGTTTAACACGGGTCAAACTAACAAAGCTTGTTATGTGTGAAGCGAAATGACTGATGCTTAAAAGAGACAATATATTACAAATTCATGACTAGGCTAGCATGACTAAATATATTGGACAAAAATATGAACGTACAAACACAAAGACACTGTATACCTAGGTCATCAAGCGGTGAGAAATAAAACTGTAGGAGTACATATTTTCATTATACCCACCATAGTTGTTTGAAAAACCTCTGGTGACATGACCAGAAGTTGGCCCACACTCGATTACTACTGTTAATCGTCCTCACAATTGCTGACTCTAGTGCCTTACGAAGCTCATTCCTGAAAGATAATTTTATCATGCAACGTCACCGAATACAGTCACTTCCTACTAGCATAATATTTTCCATGTCGACGCTGTATTTTGTGAGGTATAGTGCATGTGTACTGACCCGACTGGAATGCAAGTTTGGTTCAGCCAATAGGAGGAAAACAGAAGAACGAAAAAGGCATAATTAAACATAAACATCAAATTAACGCATTTGCTCACCTTTGTCTCATCTATCTGTCCATATAAAAGGATTAAATCAAGTTTGTTTATGTTGTAAAAGTCGATGACGTCGCTGCATGCCAATATGACGTCACGTATATCGCACTTACATGTATTTTCATTCAGGGGACGAAACCGCTTTAGCAATCTTTCTTTTTCTTCGTTTTCTCCATTTTTCTTGGAGTTGCCAAGGCTCGCATTTAACAACTTTTCTAACTCGCCAAAATACAGCTGAACTTCCAAACTACTAGCATAGTAATTCTTATATACTTGTTGCATGTTAAGTAATTATTATCAAGATGAAGTGTTTGTGGTGGGGATGAAAGGATTGTAAGGCAAACATTTTACAACACTATTTTCTTCATTTCTCTCAAAGATACACTTCTAACAAATAGTCGTAACTATGGGTTTTTTGGAGAAGTTAACCCTTTCCTCCACAAATACGCCTTTCTACGCCTCTGTAAAAGTCACCTGTTGAAGCCATTGTGATAAATAGAGCATTTGCTCCTATAGGAGCAAATGCTCTATTTATCATAATGTTTTCAAATTACAAAATTCTAAAAAATTCCCTTTCTCTAGTTAATTCTCCTTTTCGGTAGATTTATTCAAAGAGGTTGGACCTAAAAATAGCCTATGGAGGAAAGGGTAAGGACCTTTGCATGTACAATACTCCCCTATAGGAGGTTCAAACCTCTTTTTATTAAACCTTTCAATCCTCAATAACCCATCAGTGTTTAACCCTTTCCCTGTTCTGTATTTACGCCAAATTTCAATACCTACTGCATATTCATTAACAAAATAGTTATAAAGAAATATGGAAGGTGGAACATTGTAGACATTTCAGAAAGCAAGGAAACAGATCTATCAAATTATATTAGCAAACAGAGTAGACCCTGATCAGATGGCTCCTCTAGGAGCCATCTGATCTGGGTCTACTCTGTTTGCAAATGCGTGAAAACACGTTTATATGAGGGAAAGGGTTAACTACAGAGTTAACACTGTAAAACAGGCTTAATAAATTTGCAAAAGTATTTTGAATGACAAACAGTGCAGACCCTGATCAGAGGGCTCTTTTAAAGGAGCCCTCTGATCTGGGTCTACACTGCTTGCAAATGAGTGCAATCGTGTCCCAGGCCGAAATAGTTTTTCTTAATCCTTTGAATGTTGAATATTCAAAGCGGAATGGTCAATCATTATTGAGTCCATTCAGTACAAAAGGATATTATTTGTGAGACAAATCTTAATCACAAACAGTGTATTTTTCTGACTAATAATGTCTGCCAGGACAATTTGGGTGTTTGCAAACATTATCCTTAATTTTTCCCATAGAACAAATGTTTACCATTTACCTAATGAATATTCATGAGGAATAAAATCATAAGAAATAATGACATCATTAATATTATCAATCAGCTAGATTTTCATAATGGCATTACGAACAAGATAATTTTTTACCATTGCAGAAACTAGAATCATATCTACAGTCTAACCTGCTGTAAGCGGTCAGTCTAGGGAAGTGGCCACTTTGGCTGCTTACAGCAGGTGACCGCCTAAACCATGTGCATGTTACCAAGCATACTTTCGAGTAATTATGACAGACGTGTATTATGTGTACAGCAGTACTAATCGGTATTTATAAAGACCGTTCTGACCTAAAGTACCCGTAATAATCGCAAGTCATATCGAATTAATTGCCTTGTTTGTCATTCTTCAACTTTTTGTCCCTTATTCATAAGTGTCAGTTCTTTCATTTGAATAATACACCTGCCAGTGTAATTCGAATTTGGCTTCAGGGCGAAACTTCTAAAAGGTGTAGCCATGTTCGACACGACTGGTTTCCCGAATATTCCGTCCGCAAAAATCTAACTTATAGAGGGGAACGAGTTCACATGTGATTACATTCCTGTGGAATTCGGAGTAGAAGGTAAATCCCCAATTAATATGGCGTGAACAACCGACACGCTTTGTAAACAAACAAAAGAAACTGTGATAAGGGGTCCAAATGGGACCGTTAGATGTATGCATTCAAAGGTGACAAAATGTCTGCTGTTGCCGATCGATAGCCATGAAAATTGTTTACACGCTTTACATTTGTAGAACACCTGGCCGTTTCCACCAGTGTGTATATGCCATTTGGGATGAAATAGACTGGCTGCTTGCCGCGTTAGGCAGGTGACCATTTATACCAGGTGTAATATATAGTGTTTTTCATTGGGAGGGTCCTGTAGTGGCCCTTTACAGCAGTGTGAATGCTGATACAAGGTGACCGCTGAAGCAGGTTAGACTGTATATTATTTCATAAGCAAAAAGGCAGTGTCTCTGGTGAGCTAAAAAGTGGTGTGAATCCCCCCTCCCTAGAATAGCCACTGAACAGGGCAGACACTGATCAGACAGATCCTATGGGAGCTATACAATCTAGATTGTCTCTCTTTGCAATACAGAGTTCATTCATAATAAAAGTCATACATTTTTCTCCTTGGAAAGAGATTTACAAGTTACACTACAAAAACTTTGTCATCTGATTCCCTAACAGTACATTTTTCTTCCTTTTGAAAAGAAGGTGTCCGAGTGTCTCATCTGGATCCAAAATGATTAAATAAGATTGGTCTATGGAGTTGAAAGTGTTAATATTTGAAAGCAGGGAAACAAGTTTACTGGTTTTTGCAAACTGTAGACCCAGACCAGAGAGCTCCTTCAGTAGTTTGTCACTGTTTGTCATTCAAAATCATTTAGCAAATGTTTTACGTTCCCATTGAACAGACTCTACCATTACATAATGATGGACCATTCCACTTTGAAAATTCAGCATTTGCAGGGTTGACATGAATTAACTTCCATGAATATTCATGTAAGAAATAATGATATCATGCTATTAATGACTTGTATTTTTATAATAATATATGAATACAGGAATATTTAACCAAGGCAGAAAGTGAAGAATCAAATCTATATCATGTCATGAGCAAACACAGCAGATCCTGATCAGACGGCTCCTATAGGAACCGTCTGATCTTGGTCAACTCTGTATGCAAAGGCATATTTATGGAGTAATTGGTTAAAAAAGTTCCATTCAAATTCATGTCTTACCAGACGTGGACTGCAGTGTCATACATCTTAATCTGCTCGGGTGTTAATGATGCCTCCACTGTCAAAAACTGAAATAAACATACCCTACAATCATTCACTTATCGTAAATCATAGGTCACCAAAACCTCTCCTCTCAAAAAACTTTTAAAACTGACAAGTTTAAAATCTATCTTCTGTTTGCTTCCATCAGCTAATGGCTTTCAGTTATCACTTTATCCCTTTCCCTGTTCTATATTTAGACCAAATTTCAACACCTACTGAATATTCATGGACAAATATGGAAAGTGGAACATTGTAGTCATTTTAGAAAGCAAAGAAACAGATCTATCAAATTCTATAAGCAAACAGAGCAGACCCTGATCAGACAGCTCCTCTAGGAGCCGTCTGATCTGGGTCTACTCTGTTTGCAGATGCATGAAAATACGTTTATATGAGGGAAAGGGTTAAGACTTTACTTGATAGAAACACCTTTGCCAATGAGTAGACCCAATTCGATGGCCCTGTAGAAGTCGTATGATCTGTGTCTGCTCTCTTTGCTTATTGAATAATGTAGATCCAATTCCTTTCTGCCATGTCTAAGTATTTCTGTGTTTATTTACCATAACAAAAATCAAAGCAACATTCATGGTGTGATTTCTTACATGAATATTCATCAGGTAAAGGGTTAAAGTAAACTAATCACATTGCAAATAGTGCTGACAGTTTAATCTGGGTCTGCATTATGTGCCCAAGCTGCAGTGATTTCTACATATTCAACTGTCTTCAAATAACTAACATACTAGAATACCTCTTAGAATACACACGATTTGCTTAACATTAATTTGAACAAGAGTACCAATATGCCACAAAATACACTTATCTTTTATATATGACCTCGAGAGTAGACAAGACCAATATGGCTAATTTTGCACAATGCAAGGGCTGTAATCCTGAGGAGCCTGGGACGATATGGCTGGTTAGTTATCGAACTTTGCCAAGACATCATCATCACAAGAATTTTCAGCAAGTTTGGTGAAGATTGATAAAAATTGTTCCACTTAGAGAGTGGACACGGTTTGGACGCCCATCACCCAAAGCAGCAGTTGATCCCATAATGTCCTCAAAGTTTTACAATATACAGCTAGTAGCCTCTGACAGCCATGTGTTTTGACCAATAAAAATGGTTTGAACAATTTTGGTAAAAAGTTATTCCAGTGAAAGTATATTAAAATTCAACCATCGGTTTCAGATACGCTTTTTAAAATTCTGAAGGAAACTTAATCATCAAACATACTTTTGCATCAGTCACACTAACAACAGGGATGTAATCAGTCAGAAAAACCTACATATAACCTGTGAAACTCATTTCTGAGCAGATATGAGCAAACCAGGAAATATGTCTTCAGAATATTGAGAAAGTAGCTATAAAGAGAAGAGAAATCACACCTCTAACATAATCTTTAATGGTTAAGAAAAAATCATTTTTAGTTAATGACAGATTATTTCAAAGAGCCTAAAAAATGGAGAATTAGTGTGAAATGTCAGTAGATTGCCTGTTTGGCAATAGAATGATGTACGATAAACCCACCTCTGCTTGCTTGTAGCTCAGTCCCCTGGATAGGTACATACCAGCTGACTTCATCTCCATAGCCAACATCTCAGCCATACCTGTAACATAAATTAACCATACATGTAACATACATTAGCCATACCTGTAACAATCCATTGGCAATCTATTGTTTTCTCTCCACCCGTCTGTTAAGCTGAGTAAGTCAATCAGCGCTGTTTTCCTACATATAACCCTTAAATGCTGATAGTTTCAGGTGGAATGATACATTACTGGTTAATATTTAGTATGAAAGATTTAAAATTGTGAGAGGATAATGAATAAACAGTGCAGATCCTGATCAGAGGACTCATGGAAGAACCCTCCGATCTGGGTCTACACTGTTTGCAAATGCCAGCAGACTGGTTTCCCATATTAACCCATTCCTCCATAGGCTATTTTCAGACCCAACCTCTTTGAATGAATCTACCCAAAAGAAGCATTAATTAGAGAAAAGGAAAATGTTAAAATTATGTAGTATTGAAACCATTGTGATAAAAAGAGCATTTGCTCCTATAGGAGCAAATGCTCTATTTATCACAATGGTTTCAAAAGGTGACTTTTGCAGAGGCGTCGAAAGATGTCAACATAAGGGAATGGGTTAAGCTGAGTAAGTCAATCAGCGCTGTTTTCCTACATTTAACCCTTTAAATGCTGATAGTTTCAGGTGGAATGATACAGTAGTGGTTATATGAAATATTTAAAATTGTGAGAGGATTTTGAATAAACAGTGCAGATGCTGATCAGAGGACTCGTGGAAGAACCCTCTGATCTGGGTCTACACTGTTTGCAAATGCCAGCAGACTGGTTTCCCATATTCGAAGGATTAATGAACTTTATGGAGTTACAAACAGTATACCTATCAAACTGCTCCTGAAACTGCTCATTCAGATGCAGTTTGATCTGGGTCTACACTTTTCACTTATCCAGTTACTCCATAAATATGCCTGTGCAAAAAGAGGGGCCACTTTCTTATGAATCAGGGGCCACTTACTTATAGGCAAGTCCACTATGGCAATTTTGACTACTATGCAAAATTCAGCAAAATATGCTTTCCAAACCAATGACTGATATATAGATAATACAATTTTGACTATCCACATCTTTGAAGCTAGCCTTAACCCTTTACTCAATAAATACACCCTTCTATGCCTTTGCCTATGCCTTCTATGACCCAGATCAGACGGCTCTGAATAGGATCTAGGTCCATGCTTATAAAGCTTTTAGTTGAGTCTGAGTTTCGTTCTCAAGCTTTTGATTGGTCAGATTTGAGTTCTCAAGCTTTTGATTGGTCAGATTTGAGCCTTTGGCTCAAATCTGACCAATCAAATGCTTGAGAACGATCTCAGGCTCAACTAAAAGCTTTATAAGCATGGACCCTGCTCTGTTTGCTTTTTATATAGATATGATTTTACAGTTTCTGCCATGGCTAAAACTCCATTAGTCAATGTGCTGTTATAATAATTAATCAAATCAATATTCATGATGTCATTCTGACACAAGAAAGCAGTCTAGGTGAGCACAATAATTCTGTGTTTCTTCAGTGAACATTACTGTACAGCAATTGGCCCAAATTCCCATTCTTACCTAGCCCCTTTTTCTGTATGGACACTAGGAACTGCTCAAAGCTATTGTATGGGGCCCCTTCGCCCCACAAACCCAGTCTCTCCATAAAGGCCTGAAATACACAGATATTTCAACCATGAATTAGTGAACTTTTCAACTGTGATACTCAACATATCCTATTTATTCTAAAAGGGTAACATTTATGACAAACAGTGCAGATGCAGAAGCCTATGCCTTTGCAAACAGAGTAAACCTAGATCAGATGGCTCCTGTAGTGCCATCTGATCAGGGTCTGCTCCGTTTGCTTATGGAATAATATAAATCTGATTCAACAGTTTCTGCTTTGGTAAAGTTTTCATGTGTATAAAGATATGATTCTGGCCAAACATTTCTTTTCCCATGTGACATTATCAAATATTCATGATGTCATCGTTTCTTACATGAATTTCATGGAGTAAAGGGTTAACAAAGATGCCTATGAGAATACGAAATTGGACTTTAGAACTCTAAACAATTGTTGTCTGCAAATATTACCAGCTATCCGTGTCAATTATCATAACGGATTTTGTCAGATACTGGATCAGAATGTCAAATACAGTAAAATCTCAATTATTTTCGAATTTTCTGTATAGAAGAAATTAGACCCTGCTTAATGCATAGTGAAAGTCATGCAGAAAGCTCCTAGAGGAGCTTTCTGCATGACTTTCACCATGCATTAAGCTGCCACCTGTCTTAATGACCGATAATAATACATGTTATAGTGTTAGAATAATCGAGATTTATTGTAGTTTGAATCTTGATGAGGTATGCAAAAACTCTGCGTTCTATCTGGATCAAACTATTTTCAAAGTTATCTCAAAATTGCCTGCAGAATACTAAAGGTTAAAGTATGGTGATTTTTTTTTCATCAAAGCAAAACAATTTTTTCAAAAGATCTTCTCTATGTGCTAATATCAGCATTAAGGAGCAATAGATGCCAGACTCTGGAGGTTAGTAATATTGTGTAGTTCATACCATGTTTTTCACATCTGTCACTCCGGTGGCACTGCAATACAGAACCCTGGCTTTGGGGAGCATCCTAAAACAAAAGACTCAATGTGAATATATTTACCCGGAATCTTAATAAACCCCATCTGATGATCTCCATTCTCAACAGGTTTGTAAAACTAACACTTAAATGATGCTAGTGATGCTAAAATTAAGAGCAGGTAATATATATATATACATGTATATATATATATATATGTAAACATGCAATGAATGAGATCTCAAAAACATTAACTGTGAACACGCAGTAAGTGAATTGGTAATCACCTTAGTAAACTGTTTAGATCCTGATGAGAATGCAAGCTTCATTGGGACATGAATTCTTGAACATTTTTTATCTTTTTTTTAAAAACTTTCCCTTATATAGATAGATGCCTTTGGAACAGAACAGACCCAGATCGGACTGCTCCTGTAGGAGCCGCCTGATAAGAGTCTGCTCTATTTGCTTATAAAATGATAAAGATCTGATTGTACAGGTTCTTTCAAAGCCAAAAATTCCTACATTCATATACCATTCTGAAAAATCAAATCAGGTATTAAAGAATTTATTCTCAGTTCTCACGATTCTAGGACATTTGCCCCCCCCCCCCCCCCCCCCCCCACACACCCACACACCCAATGTTTTAGCTTGGGTGGACATTTGCTCCCTGGTATTTTTGACAGGGCGGACGTTTGCTCCTTTCAATTCCCCCCCCCCCCCTTCAATTCCCCCCCCCCCCCCCCCCCCCCTTTACACATTACAAAGATCGTAGACACCATGACATTTTATCTGTGTATGTGTTATTGAGCCAAATCTGGTTGACACTTCCAACCTTTTCTATTTGTCAAAATGGTGAATCATAGTTACAGGAATTTCAGAGGAATAAATTTGGCTCAACAACACATGAATAGTTAAAATATGTAATGGTGTCGACATTACTTGTACTGTGTAAGGGGGGCAAAAATTGAAGGGGGAAATTGTCCGCCACGTTAAAAATACTGGGGGGATGTCCGCCCAAGCCAAAACAGTAGGGGACATATGTCCGCCTAAGCCCAAATAGGGGGCAAAGGTCAGGGGGCATATGTCCGTATACCAGTTCTCACACATTAAGGATTAACGCTTGCTGTTATACATACCTTTGAATGCTTGTGACAGCTAAAGCTACCTTAGTGCTGGCTTGTTCCTTGCCCTAGAGCAAAATAAATTAAAAGAAATCAAACAAGCGTAATTTATGCTCCATGTGGTGGTGGCACATCCAGATTAAGCCTTTGATTACTAAATCTGAAGTAGCATGGTCCATCATTCTGTAACCCTTAGAAGTGATACCTAAGTGGCATCCTACTTAATACAGAAGGTGACAAAAATTGCTGAAGATTTTGAACAACAAACACTCCTACAAACAATGTAGACTCGGGACAAAAGGCTCATGTAGGCAAATGCCAGATAAATCACCTCCTGCATTCTAAGGTTTAACTCTTCTAGAAAATAATCTGTGTATATTTGCCCTTAACCCTATCCTTCATATAAACGCATTTTAAACGCAATTGCAAACAGAGTAGACCCAGATCAGATGGCTCCTGTAGGAGCCTTCTGATCAGGGTCTGTTCTGTTTGCTTTTGACATGATATAGATCTAATTCTACAGTTTCTGTCATAGCAAAAATGTCCTTGAAAAGTTTACATTATATATAATTTCAGCTAAAAAATACCCAATGTCATTTTTTCTTATATTAATATTGAACGATGAATAGTGTTAAGGTATTGGAATTCAAATAAGGCATAATAAATACAATTAGGCATTGCATACAGAAGGCAACACAACTGATGTTGTTAGGCATTGCATACAGAAGGTAACACAACTGATGTTGTTAGGCATTGCATACAAAAGGCAACACAACTGATGTTGTTAGGCATTGCATACAGAAGGCAACACAACTGATGTTGTTAGGCAATGCATACAGAAGGCAACACAACTGATGTTGTTAGGCATTGCATACAGAAGGTAACACAACTGATGTTGTTAGGCATTGCATACAGAAGGTAACACAACTGATGTTGTTAGGCATTGCATACAAAAGGCAACAAAACTGATGTTGTTAGGCAATGCATACAAAAAGCAACACAACTGATGTTAATACTTACAGGAACAAAGTTTTTGGCTTTATGACATTCGTCAAAGATGAGACAGCCATCAAAGTCCTCACCACCACACCACTTGGTCAACTGTTGTAGCCGGCTTTGTTTGCCGCTGCCAAATGCACCTGACAGATATCAAACCATGGTTACCAAAATTTTCTGAAATCTTGTTTACCCTAAATATCATTAATATGACAAGACAAACATAGCAATAAACAGTGAGTAAAAGCACAAAACTTTTAAAGCAATGCAGAACAGCAAATACACATTATACATTATTTTTTATTAAGCTCTAAAGGAATAGAAGAGACAACACACAATCTCAAACTTATTGTTTAGACTGCTTTAATCTTTTGACGTTTCGATCATACAATTATCTTCATCATTATTTTTTATTGAAAAAGACTGAGATTTGCTAAGTCAACTATCAACCATCTGAGGTATCGTATGAAGGTTTGGCCAAACACATTTAACAGTGTTTACCCAGATCCTGAAGGAATAGTTAGATATCTGTCTACAATTAATGCTACTTCACTGTTATTCAATCATACATAAAACAAGATGTGTTAGTGAAACACTATACCCCCGTTATGAGCTTTATGTATGACCTTGACCTTAATAAGTCACCCCTAAAAATGTTTGCCTCAACAAGTTGCACATGCATGTCAACTTTGAAGTATGTATGTGCAATGGAGACAAAAGTATTGCCAACATTAAAGTTGGGGACAAACAGACAGGATGAAATGGCAGAATGTTAATCAGTATACAAGCATGACTTACCTCCCTTTTGTACTGTTGACACCAAGGTAGCATAGGTGCTGAACACCACACCTTCTTTAAAATCTGAGGGCAGACCAAGTACTCTGAAATAACCAGTATTAAAGCTTACTTTGAACCATTGAATGGTCCACTGTTTACCCTTTCCCTGTTGTATTTTCATACAAGAAATAATGACATCATGAATATTTATTGGTTGAATTTTTATATTAAAGTGCATTTGGACAGGAATTTTTTGTATTGGTAAAAACTTTACAGTCATATCTATTATAATGTCATAGGCAAACAGAGCAGACCCTGATCATATAGCTCCTATAGGAACCGTCTGATCTGGGTCTACTTAGTTTGCAAATGGTGTTTATGAGGGAATGGGTTAGTGGAGTCCATTTAACCCATTCCCTCAGTCTATTTTTAGATCCATCCTTTTTTAACGAATCTACCGAAAAGGAGCATTTACTAGAGAAAAGGAAAATGTTATAATTGTGTAGTATAGAAACAATTGTGATAAATAAAGCATTTGCTCCATAGGAGAAAATGCTTTATTTATCACAATGGTTTCAAAAAGTGATTTTTTCAGGGGCGTAGAAAGAAGTATTTATGGAGGAAAGGGCAAAGAGAATTTTTAATGATATGCATTGCACATTCTGATAAGAGATTCTGCACTGTTTGTCATTTAAAATCAATCAGCAAAACATTAATCATTCAGCAAGTTTAAACCTTTCGTACTGAAAAGACTCTATATGTTAAACACTGATGACTATTCCACTTTGAAAATTCTTCAGTCTAAATCCAGAGTTTGTTCGGGAATTCATAGCAGCATGTACAGCCGTAATAATGTTTTACCTTGTTTGTTTATCCAGTTCCTGGCAGCCGTCTATAACCCTAACAAAGCAGCCGAGATCAGACAGGTCCCTGAAATATAATATTACTGTTGATAATTAAAACTGAAACTTAATTTCAATACCCTCAATCTCTCTTATGCATAGGTTTGTAAAGTTGAGTAAGCTATTTACGCATCATTATGAAACAAATTGAATGGCAAATAGTACAGACACCTAAAGGAGCTGTTTGATCTAGATCTACACAATTTGCCTCAGTTCAGTTTGTCTGTCACAGTGTGAATGTTTATCATCACTTGTACGACCTTGCTGTAAAAGCATGCTTTTATAGCAACGTGGTAGAGTGCATGACTGCGATCCTGGCAATGGTCTGAACGGGTATGTTTCTTTATAAGAACACCCCATTACATTTGGCGCCCAACGTGGGGCTGTGACTGTATGTGCTCCAAGTTCGATTCCCAGCCATTCTCATACCCATAGAAATTCGGGACGAATTTCAACTTGCTAGGGGAGTATGTCACAGTGTGTTGGTTTATAATCACTTGTATGGTTTTCCTGTACCAATGCACTTTTATGGCCACGTGGTAGAGTGCATGACTGCGAACCTGGTGACCCGGGTTTGATCCAAGGTCTGAACGGGTATGTTTCTTTATAAGAACACCCGGTTACATGGCTGACAGAACATTTATGATAATTACAGTAATTTTGAATACTATCCCTTTCCTTCATATAAACGTGTTTTCATGCATTTGCGAACAGAGAAGACCCAGATCAGACGCCTCCTACAGGAGCCGTCTGATCAGGGTCTGCTCTGTTTGCTGATGGAATTTGATAGATCTGTTTCTTTACTTTCTAAAATGGCTACAGTGTTCCATCTTTCATATTTTAGTTATATCTATTTTGTCCTTGAATATTCAGTAGGTATTGAAATTTGGAATAAACATAGAATGGTTTAACAATAACAATGTATGGTCACACTCACCGTCTGGCATCCACAATCAGGTCAGCAGAGATAGTGAACCATATACTCTTTGTTCTCTCTCTTGCAAAATTGTCCATAATTATCCCTGCAATCTACCAGAGGAACAGATCAACAGTTAAAGCAGTTAACACTATAAAGTAACTTCAATCTAAAAGTACTTGTCTTCATTCTCCTCTTTGCTCACTGCATACTGACAGTAATTCATTGTAACACAGATGAACTTCGATATCTCGAACTCTGATAACTCGAAATTTGGGATAACTTGAACAAAAAGTTCAGTCCTTGCAAAACTTATACAGAATTGCTCTAAAATGTATCGCTACATATATCTAGAAACACATGTGACAGCTTAATACAGGTCTAAAGTAATGCTGATGGCTTATACGGGAGCTTTCAGCATTACCTTAGACCTGTATCAAGCTGTGAAGTTTGACATATCGAAGTTCAACTGTATATGCAACTGGTATGGTACAAGAGAGATAGCAAGTAACTCAAAGTATCATTAGGATCCAAACTGTAAGACACTCTGACACTGTTTTTTTAACTCTTTCCTTCATTATACACCTTTTCATAACTTTGCAAACTGTAGATCCAGTAAAGACGGCTCCTGTGGAAGCCATCTGGTCAAGGTCTGCTGTTTGCTTATAAAATTAAAATAGATCTGATTTTACAGTCTCACCCAACACCAAAACATCCTGTGTACATATGCCATTATAAAAATTTAGCGATTAAATATGCATGATGCCATTATTTTTTACATGAATATTCAAAAGTGAAAGGGTCAAAGAAATTTTGCAGAGAAATTTAAATAATAATCCTCTTAAATTTCCTAAATATTTTCCTGATCTGGAGCTCAGATACACATGCATATCATACCTGTCTTCCCTTCCCTACACCTGCTGCATCTCCAATAAAGAACCCCGCTCTTTGGCCATTGGGCAGGATCATCTGATGACGCTGGCACTGTAATAGTAGAAATAAAAACAGCAACTTTAACCGTTTACCTGTTGAATATTCATGTAAGAAATAATGACATCATGAATATTAATAAGATTGATTTTTACAAGGCATATAAACACAAGACAGTTTGGCTCAGGTAGAAACTGTAGTATACCATAAGCAAATAGAGCAGACCCTGGTCTGAGGGGCCTCTATGAATATTCACATAAGAAAAATTGACATCAAGAATATCAATTAGCTGATTTATTATAAAGATTGTTATGGCAGAAACTGCAGAACTATATATAAATATATTATTCCATACGCAAACAGGAGCATATCCTGATCAGAGTACCACAAAAAAAACATAGGTCAGGGGTCGTCTGATCTGGGGCTATTTTTGCAAAGGCATCAAAAGGCATATCTAAGGAGTAAAGTGTTAATTCAAAACTAATGGGGTTAAATGTATCCAATGACAGACAATTACAACTGCAAAATATACTTTACTTTATTCTTCTAACTGATAGAAATGCTTTTTGATGCCTTTACAAACAGAGTAGACCCAAAATCAGACAGGTCCAGTACATCTTATGCAAATTCTGCAATTATTAAAAGTTCCCTTGTTTAAATACCGTTTTAATTTTCATAATGGCATATGAACACACAACATTTTGGTTCAGGCCGAAACTGTAGAATCAGATCTCTAGTATACCGTAAGCAAACAGAGCAGACCCAGTCCTTTTTCTGGCATCAACATGGGTCGTTAAAAGGACCCATTCCAAATTCAAAATAGGTAAAAAAAAATCGCAACAGAGATCAAATTTTGATAAAATTGATATTAACCCTTCGCTTGCTGAATTTTAAAATTTTCATTTCTCCTTCTTTACCCATGCCCTGTTGTATAATTACATATATCTTCACTGTGTACAAGTATTTCACTGTGCAATCACTGCTGTGGAGTGCACTGGTTGCACAATCAACTTGTAAATAGTGCAGACCCTGATGAGACAGCTCCTGCAGGAGCTGTCTCATCTGGGTCTTCACTATTTACAGGTAGGTATATTGATGTGAATAGCAAGCGAAGGGTTAAAGTTAGAAGGGGACCAAAAATGATTTCTAAATCATTGGGTTTTATGTGCTAAAATTTTCAAACTTATCAAAATGCTGACCCTCCTATAGCAGCCATTTTATCCAGGTCTACTCTGTATGCAATGGCGTGAAAAGGTGTTAATGTGAAGGAAAGGGTTACGGTTATCAAGACTGGCCTACTTACAGCCTGTATGACTCCCTCTAACTGTAAACTGCTCAGCTTGCCCTCTTTGATGATCTCCCCTGGTAGAGACTTGTCCAGTGGGTAGTAGATATCCGGTGGTGTAATCGCCTGACAAGTGATGATAAAAAAGAACACAAATTTTTAGCCTGCTTTGCCCACTCAAAACTTGGCTTGTATGGTATTAAAAACATAAGTTTTACAACATGAAATCTGAGTGTCAAACAATTTGGATACTGTTGAGTTACCAAGTTACTGGACTTCTCATCTGAAGCCAAAATGTTTACAATTGTAAACATTTTTGCTATGTGAAATGTTAAACCAGTTTAACCCTTTCCCTCATATAAATGCTTTTTCAAGCACCTGCAAACAAAGTAAACCCAGATCAGATGGCTACTATAGGAGCCGTCTTATCAGGGTCTGCTCTGTTTGCCAATGGAATTTGATAGATCTGTTTCTTTACTTTCTAAAATGGCTACAATATTTCACCTTCCATTTTCATTATAACTATATTATCCATGAATATTCAGTAGGTATTGAAATCTGGAGTAAATATAGAACAGGGAATGGGTTAATCCAGTTTAAATGCCTTGGGTACCTTTGGTATACAAAAAATGTCATCAGCTCTTATACTCAGAAATTTCAATGTTACCTGGTACAGCAGAACCTGTCTTAACCATTTCCCTGTTCTCTATTTATTTCAAATTACAATACTTACTGAATATTCATGGATAAAATTGTGAAACATGGAAGGTGGAAACTAGCCATTTTAGGAACTAAAGAAACAGCTATCAAAGTCCATTAATAGCAAACAGAGCAGACCCTGATAAGATGGCTCCTACAGGAGCTGTCTGAACTGGGTCTATTCCGTTTGCCAATGCATTTATATGAAGGAAAGCGTTAAATGACCGTTCAGTTATTGAACAGTGGGGTCTTAAAAAGCAGGCAGTTGCTCTAGCATGCTAAGTAATTTTTCTTCTGCAGCAATTGTCGTCTGCTATGAAATTAGATTAAACACAATTTGCCAAAAATGGTGGGAAAAATAAACATACAATTGTTTTGGTTGAGATCAGGTCACATATATACAGTTGCAAATTACTACTCATATAAAAGATATCACCATAGGTGTTCTGACTCAAAATAGTTCTAAACATAATTTTTTATTTTCTTGCCACTAGTCCTTTACAGGTAATCTGTCATTAACTCTTTACTCTATAAATACACCTTTCTACGCCTTTACAAACTGAGCAGACCCAGATCAGATGGCTCCTGTAGGAGCCATCTGATCTGGCTCTTCTCTGTTTTCTGATGAAATAATAAAGATATGATTCTAGTTTCTGCCATTATAGTAGATTCAAGACATCAACAAATCTGATTACTATTTACAGACTTATGCAAGCATAGCTATCTGATGGTAAATATTCATTCAACAACTACAATGTAACAACAGAGGTAAGCTTACTGCTAGTGGTCCTGCCTCAACAATATCCCCTGGGTGGGGTTTACATCCCGGCAACACGTCCCTATGGCGATAGTTGGAGAATACCTCTGTACTGTAAAATTCAACACAAAACTGTAAGTAGGTCTCCAGATAAGCAGTGTGTTTAACTCTTTACCTTTTAGAGCCGTCTGATCAGGGTCTGCTCTGTTTGCTTATCTTAGAATTATATAGTTCCGATTCTACAGTTTCTGTCATGGCCAATAATCCTATGTTCATAAATCATTATAAAAATTCAGCTTATACATATCTCAGACCCAAATCAGGCTGCTACTCCAATATTTTCATTTAAAATGGTATCAAATTGAAAATCCTGTTGTTTTTTTTATTTTATTGCACATTTGACCAAAATAAGCCAGCTTCTGTAGGAGCTGTTTGATCAGGGTTTGCTCTGTTTATGCATATGTACAGATCTGACTCTTTACCATTTTCCACGGCCATAAATTTCCTTACTTTTTCAACCCTTTCCTCCATGAACATTTATGTAAAAGATAATGACATCATGAATACTAATTAGATTAATTGCTACAATAGCACATGCACACTTTTCAAACACTTTTCAGCGATATTTTGCCGATACTAACAGGCAGGGTAGAGACCTATCAGTAAGCCATCACGTTTCTCTCATGACAGACTATCTGGATCTTCACTGTTTACGAATCCCAAACTTGCATATTCTTGTTACACAACTTACTAAATAAAAAGAACAAGAGGGCCTGAAAGGCCCTGACATCGCTCACCAGACAATCAGAGGAGAAGATTTTCAAAGTTTTCACTATGTGTTTCTATGGAAAACTAGCCAGCCCTGGTGAGGGCCAATTTTGACATAATTTATGTAACTTTTGTAGAGGACCTCAAGTGAAGAAAATTTAAGAAAATGTAAATGAAGACATATAACAATGCAAATCTAAAGAAGGGCATGTACAAAAGTATGTATACCCTTTCCCTGGGCAAATTGGTTGAATTTTAGAAAGAATAAATTAATCAATACTTATAAATATCTGTACTTATAAATAATATTAAAAAATTCAGATATTTTCATTACACCTTCATGAGTTATTATTATTCATATCTTAATTTATTTTCAACCCTTCCCCTGTTCTATGTTTATTCAAAATTTAAATACCTACTGAATATTCATAGACAAAATAGTTATAATGAAATATGGAAAGTGGGACAGTGTAGCCATTTTAGAAAGTAAAGAAACATCTTTCAAATTCCATTAACAAACAGAGCAAACCCTGGTCAGAGAGCTGCTTTAGGAGCCATCTGATCTGGGTCTGTTCTGTTTGCAAATGTGTGAAAAAAGTGTTAACATGAGGGAAAGGGTTAGCAAACATATTATAAGTATATTGTACACAAAATGAAAATAATGTAATGCACTTTGCACTATATTATATCATAAGCATACAGCAGACTGATCATATGGCTACTACATGAGCCATCTGATCTGGGTCTACTCTGTTTGCAAAGGTGTAGAAAGGCATATTTATGGAGTAAAGGGTTAATTGTCTGATTTACTGTGCAAAAATTTTCATTGTAATAGTAGATATTTCTGCAGAGTTACTACCAACAAGGGAGACAATCCAGTTGTTATAAAAAAAAGGGGGCAAAGGGAGATTATCTCCCTTTAAATGTATGCTAAAAATAGACACCAGCAAATGTTTATAAATAGCTATATGTAAGTCAACTTTGAAAAACTTGCTACCCCTGGGGTGGGGCCAATTTTGACCCTGGTGACATGATTTATATAACTTTTGTAGAAGACCTGAATATGATGCTATGTGCCAAATATGAAAGTTATGAAGCATTTCAGTTTCAAGGGAAGAAGATTTTAAAAGTTCACTATATGTTTCTATTGAAAACTTCCCACCCCTGGGGCGAAGCCAATTTTGACCCCTGGGCCATAATTTATATAACTTTTGTAGAGGACCTGAACATGATGCTATGTGCCAAATATGAAAGCTGTGAGCCTTTCAGTTTCAGAGAAGAAGATTTTCAAAGTTTTACTACATGTTTCTATTGAAAATAAGACACCCCTGGGGCGGGGCCAATTTTGACCCCAGGGGCATAATTTATATAACTTTTGTAGAGGACCTATAGGTGATGCTATGTACCAAAGATGAAAGCTGAGACCCCTGTAGATTAAGAGGAGAAGATTTTTAAAGGTTCAAATTGTTGACGCCCGACGACGCACACGCACGACGACGGACATCTGGCAATCACAAAAGCTCACCCTGAGCACTTTGTGCTCTGGTGAGCTAAAAATGTGGATCGAACACTTTACACAAACACAGTTTGTGCCAGGCCAGAAACTGTAGAATCGTATCTATACTATATCATAAGCAAACAGAGCAGACCCTGATCAGACGGCTCCTATGGGAGCCGTCTGATCTGGGTCTACTGTTGGCAAAGGCGTAGAAAGGATGTATATATGGAATAACGAGTTAATTACAAGAATTAAATAAATTACAGCATTAGTGATTCATAAAGGCACAATCTTGCATGAACGTTCATAAAGTAAAGTGTTTATACATTACCTTATGGTCTCATTCACACCATCATGAGCCAGTCGCCCGATCTCCTCCCCTATTTCTGCCTGCTGAGGGGATGCACTCTGTCCTGCTACCAAGGTGTCAGAACTGCCTGCAATATAGAAATTCATCTTATTTTTCACTCTCGACCTGTTACTATAACAACTGTATTTGAAAAAATACCTGATAGTAGAAAACTTCAAGTGTGACAATAAAAGTGCGACAGTAAGACAGAAGACGCAGAAGCGATCCTTAAATGTCATCCTGCTAAAGCCGGTGACAAGAAACAAAAACTCTCCTTTCATTTTGAGCACATTATGGTTAAATTAAGGCCACAATTAAAAAATTGTTTGTTTGCCCTTTACTGACTTTATAAATATTTATAAAACTGTTTTGGCGGACAAAAATAAAAAATTCTCACAGATTTGGCAATAAAGTTTTTTGAGTTGGCGGGAAAAAAATGGGTCAAGGACAATCAAACGTAATTCTAATTTAAGCCTTATTATTACTTTTACATTATCCTATTTACTCTTGTGCTCATCTGGATAAAAACTGGCTTTTTAAACTATTTCCTTATCAGAGCTCCAGATAAGATGCGTAAATTTGAACATTTTCAATAATAGCTCCCTTATTTCTCCACCATTCCCTATACTGTGACCACTCTTTAGAATCGTCTCTTTGAGACGATTCTAAAGAGTGGCCACAGTATAGGGTTTGGTGGAGAAATGACGATTTTAGTATTTGGGTACTAAATTTGGGTCTACTCTGTAATTTTATGCGTGAAAAAGCGTTTATATGAAGGGAAGGGTTAAACCTACTTTGTATTTTGAAAATGAAGTCGATGAAAAAATCATTGCAAAATGTGCTCAGTAGGCTAAAAGGTGAACATACCATACTTGTCTGTGATCTCCTGGATTTGTTGCAGTACTGGATGCATAGCTGGCTGGTTGGCGAGGAAAGCCACATGAGCCAAAGAGGCTGCTGTTGGGGTCAGGGGCTGAGACATATCTGATAGTGTCCACTGTACTGTTTTAACTGGAAGAACATATTCACAAAGACATAAATAAGATGTGTAAGTTGTTTTTTGGTGTGTTTTTAAAAAAAAAATAAAAAAATTATGTAAGTAATTTTTTTTTAAAGAATAATAATTTATTTCTCTAGCAATACAGTGGGGTCCGGATCTGTCAACATTTTCAAGAGTAATTTAAACCTTGACTGCTTGAGTGGGGAAATTAAAACAAAACAAATTTGAGATCTGCTAAAACATTATATAAAGACTATCAACAATTGCATCCAACCCGTGCATGAAACATGCACATATTATATATTGTGTGAGGAAACATACTTAAATTGCACTGCAACGAGTACAGCTCACTTATGGCCATCAAGGATCAAGGTAAATCATCATACTCTGATGTGACAACTGTTCAGAATCTTCTGGAAGAAATGGTTTAACTGTTCCTTTATATAAACAGGTGTCCTTTAACCCTTTCCTTCATATAAATGCAGCTGGAGATTGTGGTGAAATAAGTTGATAGACTTTACTGTGTGGCTTGGTAGCTCAGTCGGTAGAGTGTTGGCATGGGAAGCCAGAGGCTCTGGGTTCGAGTCCCAGCTTTTTCACCATGTTACATTTGCTGCCCAATGCAAATAACCCACAGGGTGATTTATATGAAGATTATATCATGAAGATAATTTGTAATAGTAAGAAACTCGTGCAATGTTCTTTGAGCAAGATTTCGGGACGAATTCTTGTGTAGAGGGGATGTGTGTAGCCAGGTAGAGATTGTGGTGAAATAAGCTGAGAGGTTTTACTGTGTGGTTTGGTAGCTCAGTCGGTAGAGTGTTGGCATGGTAGCCAGAGGCCCTGGGTTGAGTCCAAGTCGAGTTACAACTTTTTCACCATGTTACATAAAAGCTTTTTCACATAATTTGCAGAGTAAACCCAGTTCATATCACGAGATGGCTCCGACAGGAGCCATCTCATCAGGTTCTGCTCTTCTACTTCTACTTCATAATCGGCCGCCTTCAACTAGATGAAGATTACGCCAATATACTAGGTGTGCACTGGATGCATCAGGAAGTGACTATATATATACATACAATATTTTATTTTATTTTTTTTATTATTATTTTTTTCCTTCCATGATTCATCAGTTTATGAATAAAACTATGTACAGGTTAGTAAATGATCAATATAGTGCTGACAAGGCTGCCTTGAACGATTCTGTGGTTTCGCTCATGACAATGTTCTGTGGTAGACTGTTCCAGTTTCTAATAGTACGGGGAAAGAAGGATTGCTGTCGTGTCTGGGTTCTGCTCTGTTTACTTATACAACGACATATGTAGACATGTATTCTGCAGATTTTGTTAATTCTATTAAGCAAAAAAAAAAATCTTGAAAATTTTACATTATAAAACTAGAACTATCACTAAAGGTGATGGAATACCCCTGCTCTGCTGCCTTGATCGCAAATCAAACAAAACCTCTACTTAACCAAAATTTTTGGGTTGAAAAAGGGCCATAACTCTGTCAAAATGCTTGTCAGAGTTATGTACTCTTGCCTACAGATGAAACTTGTGATGGTGAATTTCAAAGCTTCATCTTACAGGGTTGTGAAAATAAGTGGACTTAAACAAAAACCTTATTAAACCAAAAATTCTAAGTTAAAAAGGGCCATAATTCTTTCAAAATGCTTGACAGAGTTATGTACTCTTGTGTACAGATGAAACTACTAACCAGGTTGTGCCACAGACAGACAAACTTGTGCCACGGACAGACAGGATTACCAACTGACACACTAACTCCTAAAGATATACCCCCTCTCAAACTTCATTTGCGGGGGTATAAAAAATCAGCTAATGTCATTCTAATATTTTCTACTAAAAATCAGACATATAAATATAGGTCTCTGTAAAAATGAATATTGAACAGGTTCTGTCAAATGGTTGCTTAACGTTGGATGAAAGTCGTGAAGAAAGCTCTTACAGAGCGTAATCTTTCTCAACTTTTCTGCATGACTTTCGTACTGCATTAAGTTACCTAGAAAAAGATCTCTCTTTTTTGTGGTCGCTTTACAACATACAAAATGATCGAAATATAAAGGGTCCGAAATGACCGAAGTTTAGATGCGATATCGTAGCTGTAAGACTGATAATGACTAGCGTCCAGTCTATTTAGGAATAGAGCTACGTTATCGTATCTAACCGAAGTTATGAAACGAAAAAGGACCGAAAAGACACTCTCACCGTTCTTTATTATACAGCCTTTCACGTGTATTTTCGCCTATCACACACTTAGCAATAAACTCTGTTCAATTACATTATGAAATAGTAATCTAAACTGTGTAAAGTAGGATTGTAATTATTTTCACTTTGTCAGCAACAAATTGGTTCCCGCCATCCAAGGGAGGTTACTCCAACGTGACGAATGGTTGTGGATAAAAAAGTTGTTCTGAATCGAACCGAGTTACGATAACAATAGAATAATATTTAACAACCACCGAGGCTTTTATACACATTTCACATTATTAACCAGTAAGTAAACACAAAGCGAAAGACAGTCGGTGCCTAAATACAGTCTAGATTTGAGGTCATCAAGAATGTTTTGGTTGTAATGTGTTTTCGCGATTTTAACATCACTGACAAGACGTTGTTTGGTCAACCTACCAAATGTTTTCGAAAACACATGTAGCCGTATACAGATTGTGGTGAATCAGTTATCTATCTCTATCTTCCATTAATGTCAAACCCCTATTGGGGACGTAGACATGTTATGCGCGTCTAACGACAGAATGTTAATATAAAAGGAAAGTAAAAAGAATGATGAAGGATAAAAGTATAAGGCATGTTACAAGGTTTAAAATCGCTAAAAACAGTGGGTGATCTGGATTAAGGTGAAACATGATCAATACGACAAGCCGCCGCATTGAACTGTTCCACACTTGTCAGAGTAGGGACATCAGGAGGCAGACCGTTCCAGTGATAGATGGTTCTGGGGAAAAAAGAGAACTTATAATAGTCTGTAGTTGCTGTTATTAATCTGAATGCAAGTAGGTGGTTTTGTCGTGACCTGCGTGTTAATGGGATGAGAAGGTTTTCTATTGGAATTTCAACAAGGTTGTTCACAATTTTATAAAATAAGGAGAGTCTGCTGTCAATACGTCTTAAATCAAGCCTCCGGAGATTCAGGGAGTGGAGCATATCTGTGACACTAGAAGTTCTACAATAGTCCGACTTAATCCATCTGGCTGCACGTCTTTGCACTGCTTCAACTTGGTCTATAAGAATTTGGGTGTGAGGAGACCAGATCTCTGAACCATATTCTAATTGGGGTCTGACAAGAGTTTGATAGGCAAGAGATCTTAAGGGTTCAGATTTAACTTTAATGTTACGTCGGAGAAAGCCGAGAGTTTGGTTTGCTTTATTAGAGATTCTGTTGGCATGTGTGTCCCAGGAAAGGTCGGATGAAATATCAACTCCAAGGTATTTGGCAGAAGAGACAGATTCTAGAAGAATTCCATGAAGATAGTATTGGGATGGAATCGGAAGTTTTCTTCTAGTGACATTGATAACCTGACATTTGCTAGGGTTAAACTCCATGTCCCAGTCAGTTTCCCACTTTTCTAGGGTATTGAGATCATTTTGAAGAATAGAGGATTGGCCATGTGAGTTGAGTGTGAGATAGATAGCAGTATCATCCGCAAAGAGACGGATTTTGGAGTTGATATTTTCTGGCAGGTCATTGATATAGGCAAGGAAAAGCAGTGGTCCAAGTACAGATCCCTGTGGGACACCAGAAGGAACAGAGATAGAGTCTGATGAAGAGCCATTGAGAACAACTGATTGAGATCTATTATCCAGGAAGTTCTTAATCCATGTGAGAGTCTGCCCACGGACACCAAGGTTGTGTAGCTTGTAAATGACCTTCTCGTGGTTGACCTTATCAAAGGCTTTACTAAAATCAAGCAATATAAGGTCAACCTGTTTTTTGTTGTATACTGCAGTGACAAGATCATTTACAAGCATGACAAGCTGGGTGACACAGGACCTTTTCTCCCGAAAGCCATGTTGAAGATGATAGAGTGAGCCTTGATTTGTGAAATGTTTAATAATAGAAGAAGAGACAATATGCTCAAGGGTCTTACAGAGAACACATGTTAAAGAGATAGGTCTGTAGTTTGCAGGACAGGACTTGTCGCCTTTCTTGAAGACTGGAGCAATATTTGCTGTTTTCCACTCAGCTGGCAGAGTTCCTTCATTTAAAGATTTTTGAAATAGCACTTCTAAGATAGGCGACAGTTCCTGCGACAGCATTTTGAGAAGTAACGGTTTGATTTGGTCAGGACCGCTTGCCTTGTGGGGATTCAAGTTTGACAGGAGTTTTTCAATGCCTCTTGAAGAGATATGAATGTCTGGCATTCTGGAGGGTGAATCACCACTTGCAGAGTTCGACTGGTCAGTCAGATCATTGAGCTTCATTTTACAAAGGCCAGAGAGAGAGAGGGGGGATTTAGGGCTAAAGACAGACTGAAACTGGGTATTCAATGCTTCGGCTTTGGAGATATCATCATGGTGGAACTTGTTATGACTTTTTAATGGAGGAACGGTGTTAGAGTCCTGTTTAGAATGTTTAAGTAGAGAGAAAAGTCTTTTTGTATTTGGTCTGCGTGTTGTGTTGATATCTGTGTTGGTCATGTTCAAAATTTCTTCTATATAGTTATTATAAGCCTGTTTAATTTCTTTTCTAATGAGATGTTTAAGGTCAAGGAATTTCTTTCGGTCATGGGAGTGGTTTGTCTGTCTGAATTTGCAAAATGCACGATTTCTTTTTCTTATTAGTCTTTTCATGTGTTGATTTATCCAAGGGAGATGGTTACGTATAGAGGAAAGCTTTGATGGTACAAATTTATCTGTCAGTTCATTTAATTTTGCTTTAAAATGTTGCCAGAGTTGTTCAGTATTGAGGTTTACATACATGTTCTGGGCTTTCATATACGTTATCAGTTGATATGCTTTACTTTGTGGCTTGGTAGCTCAGTCGCTGGAGTGTTGGCATGGTAAGCCAGAGCATAGGTATACGTTGCGTGCATCGACTACAACCCCCCAAATGTCCATAAACACCATAACTTTTCATAGAACTCAATTTTATGAACTCAAACAAAAATTGTACTATAAGCATTATAAAGGTAATCAACTCTACTTTCATTTTCTACAGAAAACGCACACCCCTCTCGGTTTTCATATCATTAAACCAACAATTTTCAACCGATTTTAACAAAATAGGTACCGACTGTTAGAGAAATGAATACTCGTTACGGGAATACTACTGCCGTTTCGATACTTTCCAAATTGCAATAAATATCCAACCTCAAACATGAGCCAGAGGCCTTGGGTTCGAGTCCCAGTCGAGTCACAACTTTTTCACCATGTTACATAGAATCGGAGACATATAAACGTAATATAGGTCTCTGATAGAATAGATATGGCTTGAAGGTATCATAGAATAGATATGGCTTGAAGGTATCAAAGTCTACAAAATATTATTGAAACTCAACCTTGAGAGTATATAAGTCTACAAATGTTTATTTAAAGTGAATGAATAATTGATCCATTGATTTTAGCTGATCTTATCAGGATAATGTATATTTGTTGATAAAATTAGAATTATTCTATGAAACAAAGACCTATGATAACACATGCTATCATAGGTCTTTGTATGAAATAATCTAGATGAACTGATGGAATTGACATCTACACATCTTATATATAATTACCAATATTTTCAGGTTATCATGTTGATGACAGATCTATTCCTTTGTTCATGGTGCCATGCTAAAATTTAACTACCAGTAATTAATATTCAAACATTTGTAATTTCTGGCATGAATATTCATGGAGTAAAGGGTTAAACAGTTTTGAAAGCTGACCCAGATCAGGAGATGGTTGATCTGTGTCTACCCTATTTGCAGAGGCATTAAAAGGTGTGTCTATGGAGTAAAGGGTTAAGTGAAACTAATGGAGTAGCAAATAGTGTTGCTCTTAACCCTTTCCTTGTTCTGTATACATGTACATGTAAGAAATACTGACATCATGAATATTTATTAGTGCAATTTTTATAATATAAACTTTTTGAGAAAATGTTTTGCTTTGACAAAAACTGTAGAATCAGATCTAGACCATTTCAAAAGCAAATGAGCAGACCTTGATCAGATGGCTCCTATTGGAGCTGTCTGATCTGGGACTACTCTGTTTGCAAATGTGTGAAATTTGTTTATATGAGTGATAGGTTTAATGAAGCAGTATGATCTGTGTTTGCACGATTTGCCTGTGTATTTATAGTAATATTGGTACGTTTGTTTCTAACAGGTGGAGACATGGGAAGGTACTCATCAGATAGTGAAGAAGAAAGAAAGAAAAGAAAAAAGAAGAAAAAGAAAAGGTCTAGGTAAGTTGTTTTGGTCAACAAAGTTTCATGGATAGATAAAGCTAACACTGATTCATTATCAGCTGGCATTTCAAACAAGTTAACATCAGAACAAAGATACAAAATAAATTTGTTTATATTTCATCTGAATTGATATTATGACATGCTAGGGACTATTACTATAGGGCAGTGTCTGCTGTTCCTTTAACCCTTTCCCTGTTCTATGTTTATTCCAAATTCCAATACCTACTTAATATTCGTGGACAAAATAGTTATAATGAAACATGGAAGGTGGAACATTGTAATGTAGCCATTTTAGAAAGTAAAGAAACAGATCTATCAAATTCCATTAGCAAACAGAGCAGACCCTGATCAGACGGCTCCACTAGCTCCTCTACTCTGTTTGCAGATGCGTGAAAAGGTGTTTATATGAACGAAAGGTTAAAGGGCTAAATACACAAAAGATTATCCTGAATAATTTGGATAAAATCAATAAAAACCAGCAGGGATCTTCCTTAGCAGCCTTTCATAATAATACTATAGGTACAGAATTTTGGTTGCTATAGCAATTGAATTTTTTTTTTAAAAATAAAATCTCAGAAACTACTATCCTGGGTTGAATTTTTATGCCCCCACATAGACTAGTGGTGGCATATAGGGTTGCCCTTGTCCATAGGTATACGTACGTACGTACACACAAAAGTCAAACGTACATACGCACATCTAGAAGAATTTGTCCGGACTCTTTCTTGGAAAGTATTTGTCCAATCCATACCAAACTTTACACACATGTTTGTGGCCATTATATCTTGGTCAAGTTTGATAGCCATATAAATTGCTTTAGTCGTATAGGAGTTGTTGCCCATTATTTGCAAAAATGACTTTAAAAATATCTTGTCTGGAATCTTTCTTGGGAAGTTTTTGTCCAATCCTCACCAAACTTACACACATGTTTGTAGCCATTATATCTTGGTGAAGTTCGGCAGCCATGTAAATCGCTTCAGTTGTTTAGGAGTTGCGGCCCTTTATTTGCAAAAATGACATTAAAATATCTTGTCCAGGCTCTTTCTTGGAAAGTGTTTGTCCAATCCTAACCAAACTTTACACACATGTTTGTGGCCATTATATCTTGGTGAAGTTCGACAGCCATGTAAATCGCTTTCATCCTGAATTAAGCTGCCACCTGTCTCCAAGACCGATATTTATATCAAATTTAACACCTGGTTAAAGTGGGTTTTACTATATCATTAACCCTTTCCCTCATATAAACGTGTTTTCACGCATTTGCAAACAGAGTAGACCCAGATCAGACGGTCTGCTCTGTTTGCTTATGGAGTTTTATAGTTTTGCTTCTTTATTATCTAAAATGGCTCTACTTTTCCACCTTCCATATTTCATTATAACTATTTTGTTAATGAATATTCAGTAGGTATTGAAATTTGGAATAAACATAGAACAGGAAAAGGGTTAAACCTTAACCTGATATAAACGTCTTTTCATGCCTCCTGTAGGGTCTATCTGATCACCATCTGCTCTGTTTGCTTATGGAATTATATAGATCTGATTCTACAATTTCTTAATCTATTCTACCATGACCACAAACTTATGTTCATATAATTATACCATATCAAAATTCCTTTACTTCTTAGATGAATATTCATTAGATAAATTGTTAAGTAGTTTTGTCTTAGACAAGCAGTTCTGATGTGGTGTTTTCTGCTCTTTCAGGTCAAGATCGAGGAGTTTGAGTATAGACAGTCGACATTCCACAAAACAGAAGAAATCTAAAAAATCCAAAAAGAAGCATAGGTCAAGATCTAGAAGTCGATCCACTGACCGATACAAGAGGTCTCGGTCATCAAGCAGAAATCGTAGATCAAGGTCATATGATAAATATAGAACTAGGTCAAGATCAAGAAGCAGAGACAGGTACAAGAGAAGGTCAAGGTCACCGAGCAGAGGCAGATATTCCCGGTCCAGAAGTAGGGATAGAAGAAGAAGGAGGTAGGTAATTTATGTTGAAATGAAATAAACTTCCATGATCAGGAACATGTCGGTGTTTGTAGTAAAACCTCTTTAAAGTGACACAACCCAACAGTTTTAAGTCTATATGTAGACCTTTAACCCTTCCCATCATGAATATTCATGTAAGAAATAATGACATTATGAATACATGTATTTATTGGATGAATTTCTGTATTAGCACATGAGCACAAGAATTGTTCCCTTTTCTCATTACTCTAATTAACCCATTCCCACATATTGATGCCTCTGTAATAGTCACTTTTTGAAACCAATCTGATAAATAGAGCATTTAAACTACACAATGCTAAAAATGTCCATTTCTCTAGTAAATGCTACTTTTTAGTAGAATATTTCAAAGAGGTTAGGTCTAAAAATAGCCTATGTGGGAATGGGTTAAACTCTGGTGTGCTGAACAAAGTTTTGACATGCAAAACATTAGTGAATTCTTTTACAAATTACATGGTATATTCAATTGTGATCAGGGTGTCAAGCAGATTAGAGCTCTCACATCTCCAGATAATAGCTCCTTTATTTCGCCACCAAACCCTATACTGTGACCACTCTTTAGAATCGTCTCAAAGAGACGATTCTAAAGAGTGGTCACAGTATAGGGTTTGGTGGAGGAATGACGATTTTAGTACTTGGGTACACACCATTATCTGTAGCTCTGGTTCTGATGAGATGTGAAGCTACTCAGTATCTGATATACTTCCATAACTTGAACTTCAAGGGACCATAAAAATTGGTTCGAGATAACAGAAGTTCGAGTCATCCAATTTCTAATCTGGACAATTTCCCAAGTTCACAGTTTAATGCAGGTCTAAGTTATGCTGAAGGCTCCTACAGGAGCTTTCAGCAATTACTTTAGACCTGCATTAAGCTCTCAGATGTGTTTCTAGATATGCGTGGTGAAACAGTTTAGAACAATTCGGTATTGTAAATTTTGCAAGGACCACCGACTTTTAGTTCTAGTTATCCAAAAGTTCGAGTTATCCGAGCTCGAGATATAGAAGTTCCACTGTATGTTGTAACGTTTTGCAAAGTTAATCTTAACCCTTCGCTTGCTGAATTTTAAAACACATTTCTCCTTCTTTACCCATGCCCTGTTGTATAATTACATATATCTTCACTGTGTACACGTATGTCGCTGTGCAATAACTGCTATGGAGTGCACTGGTTGCACAATCAACTTGTAAATAGTGCAGACCCTGATGAGACAGCTCCTGCAGGAGCTGTCTCATCTGGGTCTTCACTATTTACAGGTAGGTATATTGACGTGAATAGCAAGCGAAGGGTTAAATGCATGTGTACATGTAATATTTGGAAGATTAGACTGCGTCATTGGACATTTTGCAGTTGTATCCACATTATACGGATGTTACAAATTTATGTCAAATTGTTATTAACCTTAATTTTGCTGCAATCATTGTTGTTATTTCATGATCATGATCTCTGATGTGTCAACAGGTCAAGATCAAGGTCATATGAGAGATCATCAAGAAGGTCAAGGTCGTATAGTCCTGGTAGAAAAGACAGAAAGAGGGGATCTTCAGGAGAAAGAGAGTAAGAAAATATTGAAAACTGTAAAATAACAGTAACATGACTGTAGCCTTCTCCATATTTAACCCTTTCAATGTTGAATATTCATGTAAGAAATAGTTACATCATGAATATTCATCAGTTGAAATATTAAAATGGCATATGTACACACGGTTGTTTTGTATTGGTAGAAACTGTAGAGTCAGATCTTTTTATAATTCAAATCTTTTATAAGTACATTTAGGCAAATCGAGCAGACCCTGATCAGATGTCTTCTATAGGATCTTCTCTAATTGCTAAAGTGTTTATATGAGGGAACCGGAAGGATTAGAAGAAAAGGAGAAACTTTTTCTGGAAAAATACAACTTGAGTGTCAAAATGTTTGGATCTTGATGCGAAGTTAATCAGCATCTCATCTGGAATGAAACTTTCTGCAAACGTGATGACAAATTCACCCACAGCTTACTTAAAGATAATACATCAGGGTAGCTAGGCTTTAGGTCATCTCAAGGGCATAGTTCAAAGTTATTGTATCTATGCAGCAATACACTGATAGTTTGGATCCAGATGGGACTCTGGAGAGTAACTCTGTGTCTTATCAGGATCAAATCTGACACTAGGATTGTGAATTTCGGAATGAAATGGAAGAGAATATTTTTTTCCAAATTAAAGAATGGAACAATATTGCAAGTACAGTAAAACTCCTCTATAACAGCCACTAAATACATGTATACAGTAAAACCCCTCTATAACAGCCACTAAATTACATCAAGTAGGTTGTGTTACAGGCAGGTGGCTGCTTAAAGCAAGGTGAAAGTAAAACAGAATGCTCCTATAGGAGTGTTCTGTTTTACTTTCACCTTGCTTTAAGCAAGCACCTGCCCTAAATGCCAACTAATGAACACAATTTAGTTTGGACCCTGTTGAGACACTGACACTTGGGATCTCATCTGGATCCAAGCTGTTGCACTGTTAACTATAAATTGGTCTATAGTGTTGAAGGTGAGGACAGTGAATAGTCCTACATATAGTTTGTGTTAACCATTTAGTGTACAGTAAAACCTCTCTAAACCAGAATTCTAGAAGAGAAGAATTTAGATGATTTTAGGCAGGTGGCTGCTTAATGCAGGATGAAAGTCATACAGAAAGCTCCTTGAGGAGCTTTCTGCATGACTTTCACCCTGCATTAAGCAGCCACCTGTCTCCAAGACCGATATTTATAATGAATTTAACGTCAGGTATAGAGGAGTTCTACTGTATTTACCATGAATAATGAACTGAATTTCCATAGCGTCACAAGGGAATTGTGGACCATGACAGCAACTTCAATTTCAAATCTACATTATTCCATAAGCCAACAGAGCAGACCCTGATCAGACAGCTTCTACAGGAGTCTGCTCTTTAACTCATTCTCTCCTAGTGACTCCTTTTTGCGCCTCTGTAAAACTCGTTTATTGAAACCATTGTGATAAATAGAGCATTTGCTCCATAGGAGCAAATGCTCTATTTATCTCAATGGTTTCAAAACTACATAATTCTAAAATTCCCCTTTTCTATAGTTAATGCTCCTTTTCGGTAGATTAATTCAAAGAGGTTGGGTCTAAAAATAAGTCTAGGTGGGAATGAGTTAAATGTATAAGAATGCCAAGTACGGGGTTAATATTTGAGCATAGCATCTATAATACAATGTCATGTGATTCTGAACGTCCTACTTTTCTGTATTTTCACAGGGATCCATGTTCAAGCATACCTGGATTTTCAGAAATGGTAATTCTTAAATATTCCTTCCATTGAAAATGGGCATTAAGAATTACAAGAATAATGTAAAAACAAGTTGTATTTTATGCCGCCACAATGTGGGAAGCATAGAGTGTTGTACTTGTCTGTCCTACCATATGTTCGTCCATCTGTATGTACCAGTGCATATCAAAATTCCTTTATGTCTAATTTACTGGATTTTTAGCAATGACATGATGGTAGTGAATTATTCGTACATCTTTAACCCATTCCCTCATATTGACGCCTTTTGACGCCTCTGCAAAAGTCACCGTTGAAACCATTGTGATAAATAGAGCAAATGCTTTATTTATCACAATGGTTTCAAACTACAAAATTCTAGATTTTTCCTTTTCTCTAGTTAATGCTCCTTTTCGATAGATTTATTCAAAGAGGTTGGATCTAAATATAGCCCATGAGGTAATGGGTTAACCTTAAACTGACTGTATAGATTTTTGTCCATGGTATTTTCTAAATTGATTCATCTTTATTTTTTAAAGGCATGATCAGAGTGTAAAACAGTTTGGCTCTTTGTGAGACGCTGTCAGGGTTACTAAGTGTCTCATCAGGATACAAACTGTTTGCAAAGGTCATCATGGATCCTCCTGGTGCTCCTACAGCAGGCTGAAGGTACCACACACTCAAACATCATAAACCCTTTACTCCATGAATATTCATGTAACTGATAATGACATCATGAATATTAATTAACTCAGTTTTTGCTATAGCACTATGAACAAAATGATTTTTTATCATGCCGGAAACTGTAGAATCATATCTACAATATATCATAAGCAAACAGAGTAGACCCTGATCAGACGGCTCCTATAGGAGCCGTCTGATCTGCGTCTACTCTGTTTGCAAAGGCGTAGAAAGGCGTATTTATGGAGTAACGGGTTAATATTCAAAACATTTTTATTTGTTTCCCAGCTCCTACTAGGTATACGCAGTAACATGTTTGATAATTTTCTTGAATCTGAAGCCAGATAACAATACATGTATGCCGTTTGCTTTATTTGCAATATATTCTGTTCGTTTCATAGTCAGGAAAAAAAGCTGTTTCTATCAGTAAAATGCTGTTTCGTAGGTCGGTGAAAAACCTTATGTTACATGTATGTATGTTGTAAACATACATGTATTCTGATAATAGATAAATATATATTTTTATTTTATTTTATTTTCAATGTGCAAGTTTTGTTCAAATCTGTACCATTATGTAAGTATCAAAATATTCATGAGATGTGGAGATATTAGATGTCTCATCCAGATCCAGACCTCTACGGTTCCGTAATATGATTTGTTGTATATTTCTTTTTCAAATTGATGATTATAGTGTCAAACAGTTTGAGTCTGTGTCTCATTTAGATTCAGACTGTGGGCAAAGGTTTTCATTATTCACCCTGAGCAGGCTGAAGTTTTAGAGAATTTCAACCCAGATTATAACTGGATGTTTTATTTTCTATAGACTTCCGCTGACCAGGCACGAATCAGGATGCACATGGCCCTAAAGGCTGCAGGTGAGGCAGGACTTTAATTAACCCTTTCCCTCATATAAACGTGTTTTCACGCATTTGCAAACAGAGTAGACCCAGATCAGACGGCTCCTTGAGGAGCCGTCTGATCAGGGTCTGCTCTGTTTGCTATTAGAATTTGATAGATCTGTTTCTTTTGTTTCTAAAATGGCTATAATGTTCCACATTCTATATTTCATTATAACTATTTTGTTCATGAATATTCAGTAGGTATTGAAATTTGGTCTAAATATAGAACAGGGAAAGGGTTAAGAATATCTCATTTTTCCTTACTAAATGCTTTATACCTTAATCCTTTTCCTTTTGACATGATGAATACCGGTATTTATTAACTGACTTTTTATAATGAAATTCGCACACAGGATATTTCGGTATTTGTAGAAACTTTAGAGTCATACATGTATATACAGTAAAGTTCTGCTATTAAGACCACCCCTGGTACTAACAGAAAGTGGTCTTAATATCGAGTTGGTCTTATTACTGAGACGCATGATATGGGCAAGACTGCTTGGCAGATAGATAGATAGATGGATAGATGGATGGATGGAGCGGACGGTCTTAATAACGGACCCTATGGGCACTAAAATATGAAGGAAAATATTCCATTATTTCAAAAAGTGGTTGTATTTTCGGATCGGTCCTATTTTCGGACCGGTCGTTTAGTGGAACTGTATTATAATTCATAAGCAAATAGAGCAAACCCTGTTCAGACAGCTCCTACAGGAGCTATCTGATCAGGATCTACTCTGTTTGCAAAGGCATGAAAAGGCGTTTGTATGAGGGAAAAGGTTAAGCCAGCAAAGCAAACTTTTTGTCAAAAAATATTGCTTCTGTTTGCACATTTGATATAGCATGCATCTCAGCTGGATATAAACTACATGTAGTTATAAAGCCATCATATGTACAGTTGTGGGAAATTTTAGTAAGACAGGCCTCATGGGGTATGATAATGGTCTGCAATCAATAATACCAGCTATTTCTTTTGTCATTATAGGAGCATCAGTGTTTTATGGTCACATTCTTTGTTCCTTTACAGCTGCGGCAGATGAAAAGCTGAAAGGAGATGTTCCCAGAAGTCAGTCGTCAGTCAGCTTGCAGGAGTCCATGCAGTTCAGTCAGGCAATACAAGACATTGAGAGTTCAGGCTTTTCTGCAACCTCATTTAAATCGTCGAGAGGAGTAAGATATTTCTCTAGTCAGAGCTCTAGATCATATATGGGTAGTACAGTAAAAACTTGATACTTTGAAATTTTAGTAACGAAGAATAGATGCATTTTAGGCAGATGGCTGCTTAATGCAGGATGAAAAACATACAGGAGCTTTCAGCATGACTTTCACCCTGCATTGAGCTGCCACTTGTCTTAAAGACCAATAATGGTACATGTACTTGTTTTAGTGATCAAACTGTCAGGGTTTTACTGTATTTCATAAGCAAACATACTTATTTCTTCACTTCATCTTATTGAGACATGATTCTTATGAGTAGTGACAACTATGAGCTTAGTGGAGAAATTAGGAAAATATACAGTAAAACCTCTCTATAATGACCACTAAATTACATCAATTTATTTTGTGTTAAAGGCTGGTGGCTGCTTAAAGCAAGGTGAAAGTAAAACAGAACGCTCCTATGGGAGCGTTCTGTTTTACTTTCACCTTGCTTTAAGCAGCCACCTGCTCTAAATACCAACTAATTAACACAATTTAGTGTTCATTATAGAGAGGTTTTACTGTATTGAAAATCTGGTGAAATGATTGGCTTTAACTACCTCTCTTATCTGGAGTCTACTTTCATCTTTATTAATGTCCTGCCTTGATCAGACAGTATGAGTAATATGAATTGTCATAGCTTAACCCTTGCCTCTATAGGCTATTTTTACACCCAACCTCTTTGAAGAAATCTACCAAAAAGGAGCATTTACTACTGAAAAGGAAAATTTTAGAATTGTGTAGTTCTGATATCATTGTGATAAATAGAGCATTTGCTCCTATTTATCACAATGGTTTCAAAAAGTGACTTTTACAGAGGCATAGAAAGGCATATTTATGGAGGAAAGGGTTAACACTTTCGTTCATATAAATACCTTTTCACACATCTGCAAACAGAGTGGTCTGTTCTGTTTGCTAATGAAATTTGATTGATCTGTTTCTTTAGTTTCTAAAATTGGTACAATGTTCCACCTTTCATATTTAATTATAACAATTTTGTCCATGAATATTTAGTAGGTATTGAAATTTAGAATAAATATGGAACAGGGAAAGGGTGAATGCAGGACGAAGGTTATGCAGAAAGCTTCCACAGAAGCTTTCTGCATTACTCTTTGCCCTGCATTAAAGCAACCACCTGCTTTAAAAGACGATAATGTTTTTTCATTAACCCATTCCCACTTAGGCTATTTTTAGACCTAACCCCTTTGATTCAATCTACCAAAAAGGAGCATTAACTAGAGAAAAGGATTTTTTCAGAATTGTGTAGTCTTGAAACCATTGTGATAAATAGAGCATTTGCTCCTTAGGAGCAAATGCTCTATTTATCACAATGGTTTCACAAAGTGTCTTTTACAGAAGCGTCAAAAGGCGTCAATATGGGGGAATGGGTTAAATGGGTTTTGCTTAGTAGCTGAGTTTTAACCCATTCCCTCATGTTGATGATTTTTGACGCCACTTTTTGAAATCTTTTTGAAACCATTGTGATAATGGAGCAAATGCTGTATCACGATGGTTTTAAAACTACACAACTGAATTCTTTTAAAATTTTCCTTTTCTGTAGTAAATGCTCCTTTTTAGTAAATTTATTCAAAGAGGATGGGTTAAAATAGCCTGTGGGGTAACGGGTTAACCCTTTCCTTCATTTAACACCTTTTCATGCATCTGCAAACAGAGTAGACCCAGATCAGACGAATTCTATTGGAGCCATCTGATGGGCTCTCTGTTTGCTAGTGAAATTTGATAGTTCTGTTTCTTTAGTTTCTAAAATGGCTACAATGCACCACCTTCCACATTTCATTACAACTATTTTGTCCATGAATATTCAAGAGCTATTGAAAATTGGAATAAATATAGAACAGGGAAAGGGTTAAGGCTTTCTTTTGAATTACCATTATTACCCTGAATATTCAGACAGACAATCTGAGGCAAATAGTGCAGACCCAAATAACTTCTAAATGAACAATTTGATCAGGGTCTACACTGTGTGCTACTCTGCTGGTTTCAATTAGAGTCAGTAAAATTGTGACAGATTTATTTAGCTTTCAAAACCAATGGAGAGAGAGGAGTGTATGTCAAAATATTTAGAGTAGCTTTCAAAACCAATGGAGAGAGAAGAGTGTTTGTCAAAATATTTAGAGTAATGATGTGTTAACTATGTTTATTTAACCAGGAGAAGAAAGATGAGCCTGTCACAGTGAAGGATGAGTTTCTGTTTGGTACGGCCGGAGAGATGAAACTTGATCCGATGCAGAGAAAGCCAGTCATTGTGAATGTAGACACAGATGAGCTGGCCCATTCTAGTGTATGTTATAGTTGTTAATGTGAAACTGTTTTCAAAACGCATTGTAGTTTACTCTTTACCTGAATTGAATAATAATGTAAGACATAATGACATCATTGATACTAATTAGATTATTTTTATGATAACATATGAACACATTACATTTTGGCTCAAGCAGAAACTGTAGAATTAGATCTATATCAGAGCTACAGATAACGGTGCGTTCTCAAATACTAAAAGCCTCATTTCTCCACCAAACCTATGTTGTGACCACTTTGTAGAATCGTCTCGAAGAGACGATTCTAAAGAGTGGTCACAACATAGGGTTTGGTGGAGAAATAAAGAAGTTCTACTTGAATATATTTTGATTGACACATCTTATCTGGAGCTCTGTATATTATACCATAAGCAAACAGAGCAGACCCAGATCAGATAGCTATTACAGGAGCCTTCAATCTGGGTCTACTCTGTTTGCAAAGGTGTGAAAAGGTGTTTCTATGAATAAAGGGTTAAAAGCACAACCCGTGCTTGCTTCGTTGTATCAAAGATGCAATAAACTAACCCTGTTTCAAATAGGACTTAAACATGCACACAGTAATATATTATTTTAGGCTTTGTTTTTGTATTGTTATGAAATTTCATGCTTTCCTTTTATCTTGTCTCTTTTTCGAAGAAAGAAATACGAGCTGTTGTCGTTACTCCGGCATCTGCGTTGTCATCGTCATTGTCATCTCCAAAAACTTTAAAGTGATAGTCTCTACTTTTTAAAAATGTTTTAAAAATGCCTAACAATTACAGTAATAATCATTTGCTTATATACTGAAAAGAAGTAAAATGTATACCGCAAGAAATCCAGTCGAATAAATACCAAAGAAGACACAACTTTCATGTGTTTGATACATTATTCGGCAATGTATTAGTATTTATTCGGCTCACGTTTTAGTGTCGTTAACTGTTTGACAGAGGCCGATAATTTTCTGCTGCAGAACAAAAAGTATCAATGAAAATAGTTTATTTTGTATCACAGGGGCATTTGTTTGATTTAAGTTCAATTTGACAATCTTTAAAATAATGATTGAACATAACAAATACCATTTTTTGTGATATTATTGAAAATATGCGTTCATTATAGGAACTTCCTCTTTAACATTTAATTTACTATTACTTCTTTACCATTAACGCATTTCCTCATATTGACGACTTTTGACGACTCTGTAAAAGTCACTTTGTGGAACCATTGTGATAAATAGGAGCAAATCCTATAGGAGCAAATGCTCTATTTATCACAATGGTTTCAAACTACAAAATTCTAAAAAAAATCCTTTTCTCTTGTTAATGCTCCTTTTCGGTAGATTTATTCAAAGAGGTTGGATCTAAAAATAGCCTATGAGGTAAAGGGTTAATGCAAATCTTATCAAACTTCACACACTTGTTTGCCATCGGCTACTATTAACCCTTTCCCTGTTCTATGTTTATTACCAATTTCAATACCTATTGAATATGGAAGGTGGAACATTGCAGTCATTTTGGAAAGTATAATAACTCATCTATCAAATTCCATTAGCAAACAGAGCAGACCTGATCAGACGGCTCCTATAGGAGCGGTCTGATCTGGGTCTACTCTGTTTGCAGATGCATGAAAACACGTTTTTATGAGGGGATGGGTTAAACAGATGAACATTGGCTTGTTAACTTTTCTGTCAGGTCTTAACACTTTACCTGATCAATATTTATGCATGGCTCCTCCCATTATGAATATCATTTAAATAAATTATTGTATTAACCCTTCTCTAGCTAAATTTTAAAATACATGTCTCCTTCTTTACCCATGCCCTGTTGTATAATTACATATATCTTCACTGTGTACACGTATTTCGCTGTGCAATCACTGCTGTGGAGTGCACGGGTTGCACAATCAACTTGTAAATAGTGCAGACCCTGATGAGACAGCTCCTGCAGGAGCTGTCTCATCTGGGTCTTCACTATTTACAGGTGGGTATATTGACGTGAATAGCAAGCGAAGGGTTAAAAATAGAATATAAGGAACTTTATTGCCATGACAAACAGTAGAGAATCATATCTGTAGCATATATACAGCAAATAGATCAGACCCTGGTCAGACAGCTGCTGTCGATGTTGTCTGACCTTGGTCTGCTCTGTTTGCAAAGCTGTGAAGAAGCAGGACTATCAAATAAGGATAAGTTGTGAAGGGACACATCTTAACCCATTCCCTCAAAGGCTATGTTTTAGACCCAACCTCTTCGAATAAATCTACTCAAAATGAGCATTTACTAGAAAAAAAAAGAATTATTTAGAATTGTGTAGTCTTGAAACCATTGTGATAAATAGACCATTTGCTCCTGTGGAGCAAATGCTCTATCTATCACAATGGTTTGAGAAAGAGACATTTACAGAGGCATCAAAAGGCATCAATATAAGGGGATGGGTTAACCACAAACATATAACAAGGAAAAATCATTGGAGATGCTGAGTTATTTGGCATCTCATCAACACCCAAAGAGTTTGCAAAGAATTCACTCTGACACTAGAATCTAGTAATTGTATTTACTGTAATGCATTTCGACACTGATTTGATAGCTTTAAATGGTTTAATGGATCAGCAAAAAGTGTAGACCCTTCAAGCAGGAGCAGTTGTTCTCGCTTCTCAGTCGTGCTAGATAAGCTGAGTTACTAAAAATAGCCGTACTAGAAATCCTTATCTGGAACACCCCGTGACTAGTGTATTCATACGCGCGATTGGGTAAAATCAATACAAGGGAAGGACTTCTTACAGAATTATACCAACATTTCTATAGGCAACAACCTTATGAATTGAAATTAATATAAGTAATTAGCACGAATATGAAATTCTATTTATCATATAAACACTTTAAAAGCCTATTTAATTAACCGAAGACGTTGTTTTGTAGTCACTCAGTCATTTATATTTACGCCAAAACGTAACGTTTGTGGTTGTCATAACAAATGACGTCATTTTGGTGTCACGCCTAAAGTTATGCTGCGGTCTGTTGCTATTAGATATGGAAGTCGTATTACGCAATGTAAAGTAGTACTTCACAAAATTCGTTAATTTACTTGGTTTTAGGGCGTATTTCAGCGAGAAAAATAATCAAGCATGGGATTTGTTAAAGCCGGGGGTTCTAAAGCTCGTTTCCGACTGGAACAGACCAACCTCGGGTATAGAAACCCCCGTCTTTAACAAAACCCATGCTTGATTCTATTAATCTGGGCCTACACTGTTAGCCTAAGTTTGTCTGACAGACTATTTACAGTAATAAGGGTACTATAAATTGAGTATGAGCAAGCAGCTGTGCCAACATTTAATTATTTTCCATGGTAAAACTTTGTTAGCTATGAAGATACTGACCCTTTGAATGCAGGAAGCAAATGCACTGGCATTTGCAAACAGTGTATACCAAAATTGAAGATAACCAAGGATAACCCTCTGTCAGATGAAGGTCTGCACTATTTTTCATTCGAAATACTGCAGTAGATTTAATGTCCTACTGGATGACTCTCTGATAAAACTAGGATGGACTGTTCTACATTGAAATGTTCAACATTTAAAGGGTTAAAAATTGCATTGATGGTGTTCCTTGTGTCTTTATTTTTTCAGAGCTACAGATAAACGTGCGTACCCAAATACTAAAATCGTCATTTCTCCACCAAACCCTATGTTGTGACCACTCTTTAGAATTGTCTCTCCGAGATAATTCTAAAGAGTGGTCAAAACATAGGGTTTGGTGGAGAAATAAAGAAGTTATGCTTGAAAATGTTTTTAATTTACGCATCTTATCTGGAGCTCTGATTTTTACATTATACATGTATCTATTTATCTGCAGCTGTATGATGATCCAGAGGAGAAGTTGGACAGATGGATTCAGAAACTGACAGCCATGAGAAGGAAGAAGCTGGAAGGAGAGGCCCTGGCTTGAGCATATTGAAATATGATTAGTCAGCCCTGGCATGAGATATTGTGACATGTTAAGTCAGCCCTGGCTTGAGATATTGTGACATGTTAAGTCAGCCCTGGCTTGAGCATATACTGTACATGTGTATTGTGATATGTTAGCCAATTGCAGTTGGAATTTCAATAGTTCCCTGTAGCCTTTAAATCATCAGCTTTTGAGGGATTGACAGATTTGGCTGCAAATTGAAAGCAGTTATTACTCAACTGTAGTCATTCATTGTATCTCAGATAGTTTCCTTAACTTCAGTAACTGTGAGAGATAGAAAAGTTTGATTACAAGAGTATGCATGACCTAACTGCAGCATTCTGATAGAAATCAGTCTCTACTTAACAGTATTGAAATGGGGGCTTTTAATTCATTTGGCGCCAAATAGTTTTGTCTCACACATTTTCATCTGCTTTTGGTGTCAGAATGAACTTCAGAAGATTCACCTCAAAAATAAATGGTGTGTTAAACAGTGTGGATTCTAATGAGACACAAAATAACTTGGTATCTCATCTGGATTCAAACTCCTTTAACCCTTTCCCTGTTCAGTAGTCCTGTAAGAAATAATGACATCATGAATATTTATTAGCTAAATTTTTATATTCATAAACTTTTCAAGGGAACTTTTTCCTTTGACAAGAACTGTAGAATCAGATCTATATCATGTCAAAAGCAAACAGAGCAGACCCTTATCAGACGGCTCCTATAGGAGCCGTCTGATCTGGGTCTACACTGTTTGCAAATGCATGAAAAGATGTTTATATGAGGGAAAGGTTAGTGGGTAATCAAGGACTAATTACCTCAAACAGAAGAGTATTGCAGGGATATTAATAATTATTTGAGATGCTGAATAATTCATTCTCATCAGGATCAAAACTTTGATACTCTAACAAGGTTTTATTTTAAAGATTTTAAACAAAAATTACTTTGAGAACTGAAGCAGACAAGTTTTGCTGACAAAAGTTACTTAATAGTGTTGAATGGGTGAAATGCACAAAAATCAAAACATTGTAAAACTATCACTCAACTTTTTCAACAAACGTTTTTAACAACTACACACATATCGCAAATATGAGAAGTGTATAATTAGCAGCTTCTTTATAACTGTTTGTTGACAAGAAATCCAGTCAAATTGTGTTTCAGCAGGTGATTTGTTGATATTTTACTGAATTTTAGTAACACTAACCTATAGGAGCTGTCTGATCTAGGTTTGCTCTGTTTGCAAAGACATACAAAATGTAGAAAGGTGTATTTATGGAGGAGAAGGTTAAACTTTTTCCATCTGTCTGGTGGTTGTCATTGTTGTAACACATTGACAGAACTATGATTCTTGAGTGTTATTGTCATTTGTCATTGTTGTAGCACATTTAACCTTTTCCTTCATATAAACACACTTTTACAAACAGTAGGCCCAGATCAGATGGTTCCTGTAGGAGTCAGCTGATCAGGGTCTGCTCTGTTTGCTTATAAAATTACATGTATAATAGATCTGAATCTGCTGTTTCTGCCAATACCATAAAAACATCATGTGTACATATGCCATTTTAAATATTCAGCTAATAAATATTCATGATGTCATTATTTCTTACACAAATATTCAACAACCCTTTCCCTCATACAAACGTGTTTTCAAGCATTTGCAAACTATGTAGACCCAGATCAGATGGCTCCTAAAGGAGTCATCAGATCAGGGTCTACTCTGTTTGCTAATAGAATTTGATAGAACTGTTTCTTTGCTTTCTAAAATGTCTACATTGTTCCACCTTCCATATATCTTTATAACTATTTTGTTAATGAATATTCAGTAGGTATTGAAATTTGGCCTAAATACAGGACAGGGAAAGGGTTAAAGCGTTATGGCTGTTTAAAATATTGATTTTCATAGTAATAGACAAGGCTTGGCATCGGTATGAGGTTCGTTTGTTCAAAGATCATACAATGGCTACTCAGTCAAACTTAATCTTATGGATGCAGGAGTACTGGCATTTGCAAACAGTGTAGACCCAGATTAGAGGGCTCATAGTAGAACCCTCTGATCAAGGTTTGCTCTGCTTGGCATTCAAAATCCTCTTGCAATTATACCTTTTTACACTGAATGGATAAATTTGGACTTTTCAACTTTAAAAGTGCTAACCCTTTACCCCATGGATATTCATGTAAGAAATAATGACATCATGAATATTAATTAGATTATTTTTTATCATGGCACATGAACACAGGACCTTTCGGCCATGGTGAAATTGTAGAATCAGATCTATATTATATAATAAGCAAATAGAGCAGACCCTGGCCAGATGGCTCCTATAGGAGCCATCTGGTCTGGGTCTTCTCTGTTTGCAAATGCGTAGAAAGGCGGATTGATGGATTCAAGGGTTAAGTGGGGGTATATGTACCTATTGGACAGGTTCTGAGTGTTCATCTTTCATACCAAACCATGTAACAGAAATCTCTTGAGAAATCTTGTCAATGGAAAGCAGTTGACACCATTTTACATGCACAGATGTTTTACTATGAAATTAAAAGCCTATTTATTGATCTGTTGTTTCTGTTATTTATTCTAGTCCAGAGTATTTTAAAATAACACATTCCCTCACATGCTATTTTTAGCCCCTACCTCTTTGAATAAATTTACTGAAATGGAGCATTTGTTGGGAAAAAATGAAATTTTAGAATTGTGTAGTTTCGAAACCATTGTGATAGATAAAATATATTCTCCTAGACAAACCGATTAGATTCATAAATCTCCGGAAACGGAAATTGGAAATAATTTCTGTTCCTCTATGTTTTCCTATCTCCCAGTGTGTTCTTTCATGTTACAGAGTTACAATTGAACATATGCTTTTACTATGTTGAGAGAATCGACCTTTAGCAAGTTTAACCCTTCGCTTGCTATTCGTGTCAATATACCTACCTGTAAATAGTGAAGACCCAGATGAGACAGCTCCTGCAGGAGCTGTCTCATCAGGGTCTGCACTATTTACAAGTTGATTGTGCAACCAGTGCACTCCACAGCAGTGATTGCACAGGGAAAAACTTGTACACAGTGAAGATATATGTAATTATACAACAGGACATGGGTAAAGAAGGAGAAATGTGTTTTAAAATTCAGCAAGAGAAGGGTTAACTAAAGAAATGACGCCCAATTTCTTCTCTGCATCATTTTGTAAAACTGAACACATATGTGTACCCAAATGTGTACTAGAGTACCGTGGTACACAACTGTACACATTTACTCCTACTTGTGCCAACATTGTGCACCCTATAGAACATACCGGGGTCCATACGGGTTTCTGCAAACTACCGTTTTGGCCTGTTAAAGGGAGGTAATGGGCCCTTGGTCCACAAAGTGCTCTTGATATGTACCCATATGTGTACTAGAGTACCGTGGTACACAACTGTACACAGTCACGCCTACTTGTGCCAACATTGTGCACCCTATAGGATATACGGGGTCCATACGGGTTTCTGCAAAGTACCGTTTTGGTCTGTTAAAGGCAGGTAATGGGCACCGTGGTACACATCTGTACACATTTACCTGTACTTGTGCCAGCATTGTGCACCCTATAGGACATACCGGGGTCCATAAGGGTTTCTGCAAACGACCGCTTTGTATATGATAAAGGGAGGGAATCGGCAGCCTTAGTTCACAAAGTGCACTTCAAATGTACCAAAATGTGTATATAGAGTACCATGGTGTGCACTTGAAATGTACCAAAATGTGTAAATGGAGTACTGTGGTACACATCTGTAAACATTTACGTGTACTTGTGCCAGCATTGTGCACCCTATATGACATACAGGGGTCCATACGGGTTTGTGCAAATTTCTGCTTTGTCATGATAAAGGGGAAGGGGGGAATTGGCCCCCTTAGTTCACAAAGTGCACTTTGTGAAATAAGGGGGCCAATTCCCTCCCTTTATCATGACAAAGTGATAATGCTGGCACAAGTACATGTAAATGTGTACAGATGTGTACCACGGTACTCTATGTACACATTTTGGTACATTTCTTATTTTGTCATGATAAAGGGGGGAATTGGCCCACTTAGTTCACAAAGTGCACTTGAAATGTACTAAAATGTGTACATAGAGTACCATGGTACACACCTGTACATATTTACATGTACTTATGCCAGCATTGTGCACCCTATAGGACATACCGGGGTCCATACGGGTTTCTGCAAACTACGGCTTTGTCATGATAAAGGGAGGGAATGGGCCCCCTTAGTTCGCAAAGTGCACTTGAAATGTACCAAGATGTGTACATAGAGTACCGTGGTACACATCTGTACACATTTACGTGTACTTGTGCCAGCATTGTGCACCCTATAGGACATACAAGGGTCGGGTCCATACAGGTTTCTGCAAACTACCGCTTTGTCATGATAAAGGGAGGGAATTGGCCCCCTTAGTTCTCAAAGTGCCCTTGCAGTGTACCAAAATGTGTACATAGAGTACCGTGGTACACATCTGTACACATTTATGTGTACTTGTGCCAACAATGTGCACCTTGTAGGACATACCGGGGTCCATACGGGTTTCTGCAAACTACCGTACTTCTGTACTCTATGTACACATTTCGGTACATTTTAAGTGGACTTTGTGAACTAAGGGGGCCAATTCCCTCCTTTTATCATGACAAAGCGGTAGTTTGCAGAAACCCGTATGGAAACCCGTAATATATATTTTCAATTGAAAATGTTACTATATAACTAAATTGATCTTTATATGTCGTTATTACTGGTCATAACCTGTCATAACCGGTCATAACCTTTCATAACTGGTCTTACTGCTTAATCCATCAATTTCAAGGATTTAGGGGTGATATTGGGCTGCTATCGGAATTATGACCATTTTGTGTAATTCTCACGATGCATGTGATTTTTACCCTTTAACCGGTTTGAAAAAAAGTGGCAATAGACACTCCGAAATAAGAAACATGGCACAGTGGAGTTTGAACCAATATTTCAAAATGGTAAGGCATATATGATAAGCTGCCTATAAAATAATAAATCAGTTGATGTGTTGTCATTTTCAAACTAACCTCTCATGATCAATATCATTCAACAAGTGTCCTGAAATTTGTGTTTCTGCTTTGTTTACATCGCCGGCAGATCAATTTCCCCATTCGCCAAGCTTCCCAAACTACCTACATGTAGTCACTTTGTCAGTCCATCCAAATATTGACCCAGGATGAAGAACATTGAAATAATTACAAAATGATGAAATCTTGGTATAAAGTTCCATATTTTTAATATATACTAGTAGTGTAACATGTTTTCGCGGTGTATATCATCATGGCCCTCGGTAGGCTAGTTCACAGTTGTGTACTCTAAATGGTGATATCGAGCTACTTTCGGTTTTAACGATCCCTGCAGAGTACACAGGCGTTAAGAATGATTTTGGTTAGGACGTTCCCAATGATTTCTGTCGGGTTGGATTTTCTCCCCTAATAGGCTAATATAACATAATTCTTAAACAGACATTCAGTAGTATAAATGTATGTACCTGACAAGAAAACTTCCGAAGTCAGTTACTTTTTGGTTGCTTTTAATCCACTTAATATGTTTCCCAAGCGCTTACAGTTATATTATAAAGCAAGGTGAGTTAGAATCACTATATAGTGAGAGAACAAGATACAAGATACAAGAAGCTTTATTTAACGTCGGTTTTCAATGTACAACAATAAAACACTAGCTCCTAAGAGCTATTTTACCGACATAAATCTATTTTACCGACATAAGCTATTTTACCGACATAAATTTGAATTCAGAATATAATAATAATAATAATAATAATAGACTTTATTTACAGAGGGTAACACATTTAGTGACTACTAATCTTCCATGTATGATGATATTGTGAAGATTATGAAGTGATGAATCACAAATTATGTATATGTGAACTCTCATTATAAAATGACACTTGAAATAATGTTACATTCATTATATTCGGACATGAATTTTGGAAACAAAACTATTTGAACATACATGTATGTACATGCATGTAAATTAATGTTTATTGCGACATTTTCAATACAACAACACGGCTTAGTAGCAAGAATTGATGGTTAACCCTTCGCTTGCTGAATTTTAAAATACATTTCTCCTTCTTTACCCATGCCCTGTTGTATAATTACATATACATCTTCACTGTGTACAAGTATTCCGCTGTGCAATCACTGCTGTGGAGTGCACTGGTTGCACAATCAACTTGTAAATAGTGCAGACCCTGATGAGACAGCTCCTGCAGGAGCTGTCTCATCTGGGTCTTCACTATTTACTGGTAGGTATATTGATGCGAATAGCAAGCGAAGGGTTAAAAGGACTCAATAAAATGATTTGGTTACATTTTAACATTTCCATTTCATTTTAATTACAAAGTAGTTGATAACAACATTGTTACAACAGAATGAAAGATATCATATATGAAGTATATGAGTAAAAATTAATTTATTTTTGTACACTAGTGGCGAAATTGTAAAAAATCTATACAAACAGTTTGTATATCATCAGGATTCAAACACTGCAACTGTATCTCGGAATGAAATGATAGAAAAAATAATGTGAAGCTTGTAGCAGACCTCAATTTATGCAGATTACAATTTCTAAACTTTCAAAGAGTTTACTCATTTAACTATTGATTATACTCCACACTGGGATCCTTTTTAGCTCATCTGTTTTGAAGAAATCACGAGCTATTGTCGTAACTCCGGCATCTGCGTCATCGTTGTCATCGTCGTTGTCGTCTGAAATCTTAACATTGACCATAACTTCTACAATTTTTCATTTACAACCTTAATTTTTGGTATGCATGTTCATCTTGACAAGACCTAGTCACACATACCAAAATGATAACAGACCCTCTTGCGGTGCTCTTGTTATGTATAATACAGTCACTAAGAACCTTGCTAAAACAACCATTTTATGACTAAACATAAGCAGATTATTGCTTAATGCAGAGTAAAAGTAATGCAGAAAGCTTATAGTATATGGCTTCTGCATAACTTTCATCCAGAATTAACCCTTACAGTGCGGGACACAAGTCACTAATGTCCTTTGCAAACAGTGTAGACCCAGATGAGAGGGCTCCTAGGGGAGCCCTCTCATCAGGGTCTGCACTGTTTGTCATGTTACACTTTTCTTTAGAAAACATCCCTAAATATTCATCATAATCTTGACCTATTTGAAATCTGGAATATTCCATTTGAAAATTCAGCGTTGTAAGGGTTAAACTGCAACCTGTCTTTACTCCATGAATATTCATGTAAAAATAATGATCATAAACATGGAGGTACAGGTAAAATAAGTAAATTTAAACATTATTTCTCCACCAAACCCTATACTGTGAACACTCTTTAGAGATCATCTCAAAGAGACAATTCTAAAGAGTGGTCACAGTATAGGGTTTGGTGGAGAACCGACAATTTTAGTATTTGGGTATGCAGCTTTATCTGTAACTCTGTAAACATCAATTAGATGCATTTTTATAATGGCATGTAAAAACACAGGAAACTATGGCCGTTGTAGAAACTAGAAGCAGGTTTATATTAATCCTCGAGCAAACAGAACATACCCAGACCAAACAGTTCCTACATTCATTTGATCAGAGTCTACTCTGTTTGCAAAGGCGTGAAAATGCATATCTATGGAGTAAAGGGTTAAGAGCTATAATTAGGCCTGTGTTAGCAATAGTGGTAGCTTTAGAGAGGTTTACTGTATATCATTGTTGTTTGTTACAGCTGTATGACTACTTGCAGCAGTATGATGGAGATAAAGCTGGGGTAAGTGAGATAGACAACCATAAATATACAATATTTGCCCTAAATGTTTGTTCGTTAAAAGTTGGTACTGGTAGCTTCCTTGTCTAAGCTCGACATTAAAAGGGTAGTTCTAGGATTGGTCAGCCCGGTGTCAGGATAGTGTGACTGGGTGGGGTGTCTTTGCCATTTGCCCGCGGCAGGGGCATTCCAGTTAGGCAGCACTATAACTTGTCTCAAGCGGTGCCGTCTGCAAATAACTGAAGTACTGTTGGTCGGACGTAAAACCCAACTCACTCACTCACTTAATGTTTGTTATAATTGTATGACCCTAGCCATAAACAACAATGACTATATAATATTAATTTGCTCTAAATGACTACAGCCATAAATATACCATAAAAAGAATATCAAACTGTACCTTCAGGAACCATTTGATCTGGGTCATCACAGTTTGCCATAGAATTAAGAGTAATAATAGTAAACTTGTGTAAAATTCCATTTTAGTCATTCATTAACCCAGATTACATTTGAAAAGCAGATAAGATGTGTTATAAATTATGTATAACCTTTACTCTATAATGTTGCCGTTTTTAGTCTTTGCATACCTGTTAGACCCATATTTCTGATCAGGGTCTGCCCTGTTTGCTTATATGTTACAGATTGTCTGTTGTTTGGTTCAAAAATAAGGATTTATTAATTTAACCATGTACTGTGACAATGTCTTTGCAAACAGAGTAGACCAGAGTAGAACCATCGCTGCTAATGCAAGTGAGGCCACATATTGTCAACAACCGTGGAGGGTATATTGGCAAGAATCATGGGTGCCACTTGAGGGGCATATTGTTAAGAACCATCGATATAAGTTAAGGGACATAATGTCAAGACCCATGGATACAAGTGGATGGACATGATATTGTCAAAAACTATGTCTGCAAGTGACAAAGCATATTGTCAATAACTACGGCTACAGGTAAAGGGGCATATTGTCAAGAACCATGACTGCAAGTGGATAGGTCTTTTGTCAAGAACCATGGCTGCAGTTGGAGGAGTGTTTTATTAACCCTTTCCCTGTTCTATGTTTATTACAATTTCAATACCTACTGAATATTCTTGGACAAAATAGCTATAATGAAATATTGAAGGTTGAACATTGTAGCCATTTTAGAAAGTATAAAAACAGATCTATCAAATTTCATTAGCAAACAGGGCAGACCCTGATCAGACGGCTCCTATAGGAGCCGTCTGATCTGGGTCTACTCTGTTTGCAGATGTGTGAAAACACATTTATATGAGGGAAAGGGTTAAGAAACATGGCTGCAAGTGGAGGGGCATATTATCCATACATGACTATAGCAAAGTTTTCTGAAATCTCCAAAATTGTTCCAAGCTTATATTCCAATATAATTTTGCAAGAATGTTCATTCACTAAAATTGGTCAAGCCACTTGATATTTGTTGAATAGCATTGAGCCTAATTACTGGCTATAATTTGAAACAATTGGATAATATTCTTTTGTCTACAATGCCATATTTACCCTTTAGAAGTATTTGGACATCCAGTCTCCTCTCTTCATGGGTTTGTAAAGCTGAATAATTCAGTTTGGCACCGTAACTTTAACCATTTCTTTCATATAAACGTGTTTCCATGCATTTGCAAACAGAGTAGAACCAGATCAAACAGCTCCTATAGGAGCCGTCTGATCAGGGTCTTCTCTGTTTGCTAATGGAATTTGATAAATCTGTTTCTTTACTTTCTAGATTGGCGACAATGTTCCACTTTCCATATTTCATTATAAATATTCTGTCCATGAATATTCAGTAGATATTGAAATTTGGAATAAACATAGAACAGGGAAAGGGTTAAATTAGAGTGGCATATTAGCAAATAGTGAAGTGATCAAACAGCTCCTTCAGGAGCACTTTGATATTGGTTGGCACTATTTGCCTAATTAGCCACTACTTAGCCCATTCCCACCTAGGCTATTTTTAGACCTAACCTCTTTGATTAAATCTACCAAAAAGGAGCATTAACTAGAGGAAAGGAAATTTTCAGAATTGTGTAGTTTTGAAACCATTGTGATAAATAGAGCATTTGCTCCTATGGAGCAAATGCTCTATTTATTACAATGGTTTCACCAAGTGACTTTCACAGAAGTGTCAAAAGGCGTCAATATGCGGGAATGGGTTAGGGTAGATCACATTCAGGTGAGCAATATAGGGTCATCATGGTGTTCTTGTTTGATCTTACAGGAGCTGATCTCATTTAAACATCCCCACATTGCTAACCGGAGACTACAGCTGGAGAACCCAGACTCATACGTTGTCAGGATATTTGAGTCACCATGGGATGAAATAGTCGCATGTCATTTGAGGTGTGCATTTTTTAACACATTTATAAATGTGTGCCTTTGTGTAAATGATGTATTATGTACCTGCACATGTAAATGATGCTGTCTGACTTTTAGAACCATGAACATTCTTGTAAGAAATAATGACATCATCAATATTAGTTTAATTTTTATAATGGTTCATGGACATGGAAAGTTTTGGACATGACAGAGGCTGTTTAATCAGATCTACAGTAAAACCTCCCTATAACGACCACTAAATTGTGTTAATTAGTTGGTATTTTGGGCAGGTGGTTGCTTAAAGCAAGGTGAAAGTAAAACATAACGCTCCTATAGGAGCGTTTTGTTTTACTTTCACCTTGCTTTAAGCATCCACCTGCCCTTAACACAAAATACTTGATGTTATTTAGTGGTCGTTATAGAGAGGTTTACTGTATATTATTTCATAAGCAAATATAATAGACCCTCTTCAAACAGCCACTGCACGAGCCGTTTGATCTGGATATACTTTGTTTGCACAGAGGTAAACACTAAACAGTGTATCTGTGAGTAATCCCTTTCCCTGTTCTATGTTTATTCCAAATTTCAATACCTACTGAATATTCATTAACAAAATAGTTATAAAGAAATATGGAAGGTGGAACATTGTAGGCATTTTAGAAAGCAAAGAAACAGATCAATCAAATTCTATTAGCAAACAGAGCAGACCCTGATCAGACGGCTCCTCTAGGAGCAGTCTGATCTGGGTCTACTCTGTTTGCAGATGCGTGAAAACACGTTTACATGAGGCAAAGGGTTAAGATAGTAAATATCAGCATGAAATTATGTTTACTATTGAAGTATACTGAGAGTTCATTACAATGGAAATAAGCTTTTCAGTTGACAATATATTTATCAGACCTGTAGATAAGAGGTAAACTGATCTTTCAAAATTTCAAATTCGTCAGCTATACTCTGTCTCAAAGTCAATGGTACTCATTAGGTGCCCCTGTAAGGCAATTATAATGAGTACCACCAATACAGTATAATTTAGTGCAGAAATATACAAACACTAAACTCCTGAGTAAGCTGATTGCTCACGTTGTTCAGACAGATAAATATAGTCAAATAGTGCAGACCCAGATCAATGTACTCCTAAAGGAACACTTTGATCAGGATCTGCACTATTTGCTACTATATCAGTCAAATTTTAAGTTATCAAAAGGGTGCCAAATTGGCTTATTCAGCTTTACAAACCCATGAAGATGGGAGATTAGGAGTCTAGATACTTTGGGTAATTAAAGTTCAGCTTATCTACATGTATAACTCTGTCAATGGCATTATTTAACAGTGTCTAATAATGTACAATAGAAACTGTCTTAAGAGGCCATCAAAAATGGGTCTAATTTTGGATCTGCTAGGCCAGTGGTAGCTTAATGTTGGCCAAACGTAATGCAGAAAGCTCCTAGAGGAACTTTCTGCATTACTTTTGCCCAGTATTAAGTAACCACCTGTTTCAAAGAGTCCTGTGTCCCGCTTAAGACAGGTTCTGCTGTACTGATGTCTAGTTGGCTGTCGAAACCCTTTCTTTCGTGTAAACACTCATTTTCAAACAGAGTAGACCCAGATTAGATGGCTCCTATAGGAGCAGTTGGATCAGTCTGCTCTGTTTGCTTATGAAATTGTAATACATGTATATCTGGGTCCATGCTTATAAAGCTTTTAGTTGAGTCTGAGATCGTTCTCAAGCTTTTGATTGGTCAGATTTGAGCCTTTGGCTCAAATCTGACCAATCAAAAGCTTGAGAACTCAAATCTGACCAATCAAAAGCCTGAGAACGAAACTCAGACTCAACTAAAAGCTTTATAAGCATGGACCCAGATTCTACAGTTTCTGCTGGAGCCAAAATATCCTGCGTTTATATGCAATTATGAAAAATAATCTAATAAATATTCATGACTTCATTATTTCTTACATGAATATTGAACAGGTAAAGGGTAAAATCCTTGACTCCACAGATTCACCTTTTAACACCTTTGCAAACAGAGTAGACCCAGACTCTGATCATGGTCTGATCTACTTGCTTTGAAATAATACAGTTTCTGCAATGGTATAAATATTCTATGTACAGTAAAACGTCTCTAAACCGGAATCCTAGATGAGAAGACTTTGAATACTTTTAGGCAGGTGGCTGCTTAATGCAGGGTGAAAGTCATGCAGAAAGCTCCTCTAGGAGCTTTCTGCATGACTTTCACCCTGCATTAAGCTGCCGCCTGTCCCCAAGACCGATATTTATACTAAATTTAACGTCCGGTTTAGAGAGGTTTTACTGTACACATGCCATTATAAAAATTCATGTAGTTAATAGTCATGATGTCATGATTTCTTACATGAATATTCATGACAGGGTTACCATGCATCAGGGAAAAGTCAGGGTTTTTTTCCCCCCAAGGTCAGGGAATTGTCAGGGAAATTTGAGATCTGTCTGGGAAATTTAAAAATATAGGCAGATGTCAGGGAATTGTCAGGGAATTTTGACAAAAATGAGATTTAGTACTATATATTTTGTACTTCCTCAAAAATATTACAAAAATCATGACAGAAAGACCAAACATCACAATGTTACATGTCAGGTTAATTAAAAATTATGTCAGGGAATTGTCCGGGAATTTTGTTTCCTCTGGATTGTGGCAGCGCTGCATGAGGTAAAGGATTAAGACAAGGAGTACCTTAACCCTTTACTGTACAGAAACACTTTTTCACATCTTTGCAAACAGAGTTGACACATATCAGACAGCTCATGTAGGAAGTCAAAAATTCCTGTGTTCATATACCATTTTAAAAATTCAACTACCGGTAATAAATATTCATGATATCGTTATTTTTTACATGAATATTGAACAAGCAGAGGGTTAAAGTTGGATGGTCCCATCGGTGTCCATTCAGTATGAAAGTAGTACTCCTCTGATCTGTGTCTGCATTGTTTGCAAATGCAGTTTGAAAGTACAGTAAAACCTCTCTATAACGGCCACTTAATTGCATTAATTAGTTGGTATTTAGGGCAGGTGGCTGCTTAAAACAAGGTGAAAGTAAAACAGAACGCTCCTTTAGGAGCGTTCTATTTTACTTTCACCTTGCTTTATGCAGCCACCTGCCTTTAACACAAAATATTTGATGTAATTTAGTGGCCGTTATAGAGAGGTTTTACTGTAATACAGAAACTCCAGATGGAGCTATGTCTTTGTCTGAACTGTTTTGCTGTGTCAGTGCATCCTGTTTATTGGTTTTGACTTTTTGACAATTGATGAGTCTCCTGTCTCCTTGGACATTTTCATCATGCCATCTGTGTATATTTTAGGTGTTGCTGGGCTGTTGCTAACCATGACTTCATAGAGGCATACAAACAACAGGCTGCCCTTGTCCAGTATCCTTTAATAGTTTAACCCCTTTTTGTGAATTTGAGATGAATTGCAGAGGTCCTGATGAGATGTGTAAATTGAAACATTTTATTTTTATTTATTCCTCCACCAAACCCTATGTGAACTTGTGACTACTCTTTAGAATTGACTCTTTTTTCTAAAGAATGGTCACAGTATACGGTTTGGTGGAGAAAGGACGATTTTAGTAATTGTGATAAGTTTCAGAGCAGCTTGGAGTAACTTGGCATCATATTGGTATTCGAAACATGATTTGTTTGTTATGGTGGAGGTGGGCTGTTATACCATGGATATACATTGTGTTCATTCACAGATATAAATGGAAGTGCAAATTGATAATTTACTTCCTGGTTAACCCTTTCCTCCATGAATACGCCTTTCTATGCCTCAGTAATAGCTACTTCTTGAAAACATAGTAATAAATAGAGCATTTGCTCCTTAGGAGCAAATGCTCTATTTCTCACAATGATTTCAATACTACACAATTCTAACATTTGCCTTTTCTCTAGTTAATGCTCCTTTTCGGTAGATTTATTCCAAGAGGTTGGATCTAAAAATAGCCTATGAGGGAATGGGTTAACCTTTGTTCTACATGCAAATAGTTTGGATGAATATGCGATGCCAAGTAATATTAAAAGAGTCAGATGTGTACCACTGAAAATAAAGTGGATGAAAGTTTGCAGTTAGAAAAAAATTGTTCAGCATGTTAACAGTTTAGTTTATAACAAACTTAGCTTTACATCTAACATGCAAGGGGATGTCGGGATGTGTTCAACCAAAGGGTAGTTTGAGAAAATAATGTCACAAATATTTGCCAATACATGTACATGTATATGACAAAAGAAATTATTTTATTTCAATAAAAAATGGTAATAGCACATTGGAAATAAATTACTTTTCAATGTCACTTGACTTCCTATTTTCATTTTGTTTTAAAAACAATCTTCAATCTTAGACTATACACATGTATGTCATGATTCTTTACAAAATATTATTATGAATATTAAAAAACATCGATCAATTTAATTGATTTGATAGCCTCATAAGTTACCATCATGTTCATAAGATCAAAATCATCCAATTTATTTTAACCATTACTCTGGTGTAACGTGTACCACATGATATAATCATCTTACAAGGTGCAAAAGCAGGTGGTACCATTAGATGTAGCTTGCAACAATCACAATAAAGATGGTGCAGGGGATACAGGCAGGTTATGCAATCAGGTGACCTAAGGGTTGGGCTGTGAAATGCATGTAAATTTCCATCTGGGGACAAAGATCCAGTCGGAGAGTTCAAGATTTCATAGTTTGATGAACATTTTATGTTTCATGGTCAAACATATAGGATTTCTGCAGGTACCTAGATTTGTACTTAGAATTGTGCCTAGATTTGTGTTGAAGTCAGGAATAGTAATCTAATCTTAAGTGTTCTTGTAGCGAAGTGTTGTGTTTGTTCCTGTGGAATGTAGTTTCCTTAATTTGTCCTAGGACATTTACCAAAGTGTTTCAATCCCAGAAGGATGAGAACTGGTCGCTGCCTCTGTTGTTTGTGCTATGTCTTGATCTGCGATTATTTGCCAACAGTGTAAGTGCTTTGTGCTTTTAGCTTGTCTTTTAGCCCCCCAAGGCCTTTGTTGCTGTGGGTATATGTACATACAATCTATCAATTTATGTACATAAGCTATCAGTTTATGTACATACTAGCTATCAATTAATGTACGTACAAACTATCAGTTTATGACTTTATGTACATACAAGCTGTCAGTTTATCTTGATAAAAGCTATGAACTTATGTACATACAAGCCATCTGTATCAATAAGTGAGTAACACATTGAAATAAAAGCTAGAAGGTGTTATTGTTCACATAACATCTCTGATCATAGGTTACATGGTTCCGTTGGTCAATATTCTTTTAAGATGAATAGAACATGGGACACATTCAGATCGTAGATGCCTCTGATTTTGTGAGGTTATGCTCAGGGACGGTTAGGTTAGAGTGGTCCGTACTCTTGTGCCAAGAGTAAAAAGTGTGACCGATTATACATTTCTTTATACATTTCTTGTGATAATTTAGTAATATTATATATTGGTGCTTATCATGTTTAACCCTTTCCCTCATATAAACGCCTTTTCACACATTTGCAAACTGGACCCAGATCAGACCGCTCTAATAGGAGCTGTCTGATAAGGGTCAGCTCTGTTTGCTTTTGACATGATACAGATCTAAATCATTCTACAGTTTTTATCAAAGCAAAACAAATTCCTTGAAAACTTAATATTATAAAATTGAGCTAGTAAATATCCATGATGTCATTATATGCTTTTCACTTACTTGTCCTTAAGGTAATACCACTCATATCTGATATTTAATGAAATTGACGAACAAAAATTAACCAATGTACGGTAACAGTGGTTTGAATTGAACGATAGCAATCAATGTGTACAAGTGGTGTAAGGTGTAAATATTACATGTATTGTTGATTACTATGACACAGCAACATTTGAATTAAAATGTCAGAGTAAAGAAATTATTGAACAACTGGACACAAAAACACATTCTTTTCATGTATTCCAAGTTTTATGAATTTCCTATAAACTGCAGGTTGAATACCGTTACATGTCTATTGAAAAAAAAGAAGAAAATGTGTTGGGACCATAGCCTCTGCACATATTACGCCACTGTGATATGAATTTTCATGATTTGACTGTACATAGCATACATTTAGATACAAGCTTTTAATCTATATAGATACAAGTTAGTGAAGCTACCTATATATTTAGAGGATTTTGTGGGATTTGTTTTTGGTACAGGCTGACCAACAGGCAGTGAAGCAAGATAAGGGGAAGTATGGTGAAAGACTGGAGAAAGCAGCTGAAATACTGATGGGCTGTTTCCGGGTCTGTGCTAGTGACAAGTAAGTAATCATGGTGTACCTGCTCACCTAGTTAAACCTCTTTACAATGCTTTTTCATGGCTTTGCAAACAGAGTAGGCCCAGATCAGATGGCTCCTGTAGGAACCGTCTAATCAGGGTCTGCTCTGTGTGCTTATGAGTGTGCTTAATAATAAATGTTTCAGTGTCCACTTTAAAAGAAGTCTTATTGTAGGCTTTAAGAAATGTGGTAACTGAACCCATTCCCTCATAGGCTATTTTTAGATACAACCTCTTTATCTACCGAAAAGGAGCATTAACTAGAGAAAAGGAGCCTTTTAGAATTTTGTAGTTTGAAACCATTGTGATAAATAGAGTATTTGCTCCTATAGGAGCAAAATTTTATGCTCTATTTATCACAATGGTTTCACAAAGTGACTTCTACAGAGTCGTCAAAAGTCGTCAATATGAGGGAATGGATTAATGTAGGAAAAGGCTGTCCTGCATCAACTCTTTCAGTGTGGAAATGAGTCATTAATGCCCTTTGTAAACAGTGTAGACCCAGATGAGTGGGCTCTTAGAGAAGCCTAATCATCAGAGTCTGCACTGTTTGTTATGTTACACTTTTCCTTAAAAATATCCCCAAATATTCATTGTAAACTTGGCCTGTTTTGAATTTTGGAATAGTCCATATTAAAATTTTGCATTGAAAGGTTTACTCCATAAAAACTGCTTTCTATGCCTTTGCAAACAGAGTAGACCCAGATCAGACGGCTGCTGTAGGAGCCGTCTGATCAGGTCATTCATGGAGTAAAGGGTTAACCCATTCCCACATACTAACACCTTTTGAAGCTTCTGTAAAAGTCACTTTGTGAAACCATGGTGATAAATAGAGCATTTGCTCCACAGGAGCAAATGCTCTATTTATCACAATGGTTTCAAAACTACACAATTCTGAAAATTTCTTTTCTCTAGTAAATGCTCCTTTTTGGTAGATTTAGTCAAAGAGGTTGGTTCAAAAAATAGCCTATGCAGAAATGGGTTAAGCAACTATCTGCTCGGTACAAACTGATGATGTTGGGAGCTTGGGTATCCAAAACTTTAGACTTAATATGATATTTGCAGATATAAGTTTCTAAGTGTTCAAATGATTTATTTTCAGTCGGGCAGCAATAGAAGACACAAAGAAGTGGGGCATGTTGAATCTGGTGAACCAGCTCTTCAAAATTTATTTCAAGGTGAGACTTTATAACTGACAATCAAAATACTGTAATATCTGTGCAGTTATATGTGTTACATGGGTTAATACAAAAAACATCCCTCATACTTTATTAATAAGCTAGTATTATAGAATGAAGGTCAAGTAAAAGTACATTTTTGTCATTCAATTATCATTACAGCAACATTCTGCACTCTGTCAAAGCAAATGTTGTCTGCTTTTTCACAAAATTATGCTTCTTTATGTGCTTAATAGGAAAACAAAGATTTAAGATGTCTGGAATTTCGAGTGTTGGCACCCACATGCAGTGCTCTTGTTATTTTTAATCCCCCACCGCATAGCGGAGGGGGGGTTATAGGAATTGCCTTCGTCTGTCTGTCTGTCTGTCTGTCTGTCTGTCTGTCTGTCTGTCTGTCTGTCTGTCTGTCCGTCCGTCCGTCCGTCCGTCCGTCCGTCCGTCCGTCCGTCCGTCCGCACTCACCAAAGGGTAGTTGTGTGACTTTTTCTAACTAGTCCCACAAGTAAAATCATTAACCTGGCCATCTCTTGTGACATTAACCTGGCCATTTCTTGTGACATTAACCTGGCCAGTTGTGGGACATAGGGTTAGGGTTAGGGTTAGCTTCCAGATCATTCTTTTCCAAAGTTAGAGCCAAAAATAGTTTTTCTTGTGGGACTAGTCACACAAGAAAAGATCAAAGGAAAAAGTCACACAACTACCCATTTGTTAGTCTGTCCGTCCGTCCGTCCGTCCGTCTGTCTGTCTGTCCGTAACAATTTCGTGTCCGCTCCATTTCTCCTATACCCCTTGAAGGATTTTCAAGAAACTTGCCTCAAATGTTAACCAAGTTGAGACGATGTGCAGAACATATGTGGCAGATATGTCGGCTCAAGGTCAAGGTCACATTTGAAGGTCAAGGGTTTTAACCTTCAATTTCCATTGCATTTTTGTGTCCGCTCCATATCTTCTTAGCCCTTTGAAGGATTTTCATAAAACTTGAGTCAAATGTAAACCAAATTAAGACGATGTGCAGAACACATGTGGCAGTCATGTCGGCTCAAGTTCAAGGTCACATTTGAAGGTCAAGTGTTTAAACCTTCAGTTGCCATGACAGTTTCGTGTCCGCTCCATATCTTCTAAACCCTTTGAAGGATTTTCATAAAACTTGAGTCAAATATTAAATGAATTGAGACAATGTGCAGAACCCATGCGGCAGTCATGTTGGCTCAAGGTCAAGGCATGTTTGAAGGTCAAGTGTTCTAACCTTTAATTTCCGTTACATTTTCGTGTCCGCTCCATATCTTCTAAAGCCTTTGAAGGATTTTCATAAAAGTTTAGTTAAATGTTAGCTAAATTGAGACGATGTGCAGAACACATGTGCCAGTCATGTCGGCTCAAGGTCACATTTGAAGATCAAGTGTTCTTACCTTCAATTTCCATTATAGTTTCGTTATCTCCTATACCCCTTGAAGGATTTTCAAGAAACTTGCCTCAAATGTTAACCACGTTGAGACAATGTGCAGAACATATGTGGCAGTCATGTCGGCTCAAGGTCAAGGTCACATTTGAAGGCCAAGTGATTTAATCTTCAATTTCCATTACATTTCGTGTCCGCTCCATATCTTCTAAACCATTTGAAGCATTTTCATAAAACTTGAGTCAAATATTAACCGAATTGAGATGAACTTTGACACCCAGTCCGGAGTGTTCCACTACCTTACACAGACCATTTCTTGACCTGGATTGTGCTACCACAGTGAAATCATTATTGGTAATTAACAATTACAATATTATTACACTTTGTCAAATTAAATACTATCTTGTCTTGTGTTGTCTTATCCTAATTCATGAAATGCAGTTTTAAAACCCATTGTATCACCTTAAGGTCAATGTCTTAATTTAGGTGGCGGCGGTGGGGGATATAACTGTCCTTTGGACTGCCTTGTAATAATGTGTCCAACCTGTATACTTGACTGTTTTGATCCTGAAGAGACATTGAGTCACTTGACATCTCGTCTAGATCTAAACTGATTTGCAAAAGTTATGAAAAAATCACCAATAGAGCGCCAAATATTCAGTGCACTTATTGTAGATAAGCTTGATTAGTAGTATATCTTGTGTGCAGGTAGATCAATGTGTCTCTTATTTACAAAGATAAAGTGTGCATCTTATCTACAGCTTGATCATTATGCCTCTTATTTACAGACAGATAAGTGTGTCTCTTAGCTATGGCTATATCAGTATGCCTCTTATTTACAGACAGATAAGTGCATCTCTTAGCTATAGCTATATCAGTGTGCCGCTTGTCTACAGCTAGATCGGTATGCCTCTTATTTACAGACAAATAAGTGCATCTCTTAGCTATGGCTATATCAGTGTGCCTCTTATCTACAGCTAGATCAATGTGCATCTTATCTATATCAGTGTGCTTATCTACAGGTATTGACAGATAGATCAATGTGCCTCTTATTTCATCTAGATCAGTATGTCTCTTATCTACATCTATATAAGTGTGCCTCTTATTTACATCTAGATCAATATGTCTCTTATCTACATCTATATAAGTGTGCCTCTTATTTACATCTAGATCAGTATGTATCTTATCTACATCTATATAAGTGTGCCTCTTATTTCATCTAGATCAGTATGTCTCTTATTTACATTTATATAAGTGTGCCTCTTATTTACATCTAGATCAGTATGTCTCTTATCTACATCTATATAAGTGTGCCTCTTATTTACATCTAGATCAGTATGTCTCTTATTTACATCTAGACCAGTATGCCTCTTATTTACAATGGCTCTTGTTCTCTGTTTATTAGCCACTACATTGCAACATTTTTCATTTATTACAGATTAACAAGTTACACTTATGTAAACCACTTATACGTGCTGTAGACAGTCTGCCGATGAAGGACAAGTTTAGCCTGGCCCACCTTATCACATTCAGGTTAGTTGCTGTTACACTGTTCTCCTCTTAGTCAGTCTGTGCCTAGTGTCCCTTAATCCTTCACCTAATGAATATTCATGTAATGATAATGATATTATCAGTATTTATTAGCTGGTATTTTAATAATGGTCTAACCCTTTCCCTCATATAAACCTGTTTTCACGCATTTGCAAACAGAGTAGACCCAGATCAGACGTCTCCCATAGGAGCCGTCTGATCAGGGTCTGCTCTGTATTCTAATAAAATTTGACTGATCTGTTTCCTTACTTTCTAAAATGACTACAATGTTCCATATTCCATATTTCATAATAACTATTTTGCCCAAGTAAGTTTAGTGGGTACTGAAATTTGGAATAAACATAGAACAGGGAAAGGGCTATGAGCACAGGATTATTGACCATGGCTGAAATGGTAGAATCAGATCTGTTTAATTCCATAGCAAACAGAGCGGACCCTGATCATTTGGCTACCGTAGGAGCCGTCTTATCTATATCTGTTGCATGGGTGTGAAAGGTGTATCTGACAGGTAGTGGATGAATACAAACATGGATAAACTGTAGCCACAGACAAGAGGACCCCTGACAGAGCCCTTTGATCAGGGTCTGCATTGTTTGACTGAAGAACTTGTCTTTAGCAGCCATCAAAAAGAGGTCTAATTATGGGTCTGTAAGGCTGGTTGTAGCTTAATGCAATTCAAAAGTAATGCATTAACCCTTTCCTTCATATGAATACATTTTTAAGCATTTGCAAACTCATGTAGGAGCCTTCTTATCATGGCCAGCTCTGTTTTCTAATTGAATTTGATAGATTCTAAAATGACTACAACGTTCCAACTTCCATGTTTCATTATAACTATTTTCTCCATGAATATTCAGTAAGTATTGAAAATTTGACACAATATAGAACAGGGAAAGGGTGGATGCAGGTCAAAAGTAATGCCTAAAGCTCCTATAGCTTTTTAACGCTCCAATTTTCAATAAATGTATGGCTGCATAGGACAGATTCTGTAATACCGTTATACCTAAAGTGTTGTAGAGCAACAGATAACTGTGGGTACTCAGATATCAAAATCCTCATTTCTCCAGCAAACCCTATGTTGTGATCACACTTTAGAATCATCTCAGAGAGTGATCACAGCATAGGGTTTGGTGCAGAAATAAAGAAGTTATTCTTGAAAATGTTTTAATTTATGCATCTTATCAGTTATCTGGACAGTTTACTTCCAGCATACTCTGGACCCAAAGTGTTTGATTCTCTGATCATGTTTGGAAAAATAAAGATAAAATTGGAAAATGAAGTAGGCAACATTTTCTACCTACAACCTTTTGCTCAGGGTGTTACATAGGGATCACCTCTCTTGTCATCTGTCACACATTTTTATATGCCTGAATATGGTATGGCGCTCTTCCGCAGTCCGTCCGTCTGTCCATCCTTTAGTCACATCTTTGTCCGCTCAATAACTTTACAACTATTGGGTGTGCTGTCTTCATACTTAGTAGGAAGGTTGATCATGGCTAGTAGATGACCCCTATTGATTTTGAGGTCAGTCAGTCAAAGGTCAACTGAAAAATCTTGTCTGCTCAATAAGTTGATCAGTATTAAGTGTGCTGTCTTCATACTTAGTAGGGCTGTTGGTTGTGGTCAGTAGACAATCCCTATTGATTTTGAGGTTGGTCAGTCAAAGGTCATGGTCACAGTGACCTTCATTAAAAAACAAAAATGTCTGCTCAATAACTTGATAACTATTAGGTGTGCTGTCATCATACTTAGTAGGGCTGTTGGTTATGGTCAGTAGACAATCCCTATTGATTTTGAGGTTGGTCAGTCAAAGGTCATGGTCACAGTGACCTTCATTAAAAAACAAAAATGTCTGCTCAATAACTTGATAACTATTAGGTGTGCTGTCATCATACTTAGTAGGAAGGTTGGTCATGTGCAGTAGATGACCCTTATTAATTTTGAGATCAGTCAGTCAGAGGCCAAGGTCGCAGTGAATTTCAACACAAAAATCCTGTCCACTCAATAAATTGGTAACTATAAGATGTGCTGTCTTCAAACTTAGTAGGGAGGCTGGTCATGACAAGTAGATAACCCCTATTGGTTTTGAGGTCAGTTGGTCAAAGGTCAAGGTCACGATAACCACTCCAAAAAACATGTTCTTTCAATAACTTGATTAGGTGTGCTGTCTTCATACTTAGTAGGAAGGTTGGTCATGGCCAGTAGATGAGCCCTATTCAGTATGAACACTTTTGTACTGTATAATTGTCTAACATTTACAGCACAGGCGCTTGTAGTAATACTGTCTGAACCTGCTGTTAAATATTCCATAGATCCAGGGGTTCAGGCTACTGTTGATTAAGTAAGACCTTTGGCCAATCATGAAACCAACCAGACCTGCATCTGATAGGAACTCTGCTTCATGCTTTCCTTCATAAGCTCTCCATACTGTCAAACATAAATAGGGGAGACAACTCACAAAAAACACAGCAGTTATAGTTATCATTAACAGAGTTATCTTGACTGTTTCCCTATCAAAGGTATGCTGTACTGATTTGCTGGAAATAGAAGGTACTGCTGGTCTGTCCCTTTGTTCTGTATTGGTCTTATACTTCAGCTGTGTAGGCTCAGGCTTCTCCTGTTGGTCATTCCTTTCTTTTGGTTCCTTGTCACTTTGAAGCTTTTGTTTTGGATCTGGTCTGTTCCCTGCAAATGCATTTTGTGTTGAAGTTGTCTCAACTTGAGAAAGGTCCACCTCTGTGCTGTTGGTGTTAGAATTCGAAGAACTTATTGCAATCAAAGACACTGATACTTTATACTTTGCCAGTCTCCTTTTGTGTTTGTGTAATTTATGTCCAATGACAGAATACATCACAACAAGCAGTGTTAGACAACACAGAAAGATAATGATATAGCTCAGATTGAATGCCCAGATGTATGGATTATATATACTTTCCTTCACGATGGTACAATCGGACCCTTTCAGATCCTGTTCAAACTTGTTGGGTATAAGAACCTTGACAGGAGTAAAGAGCACCAGAGCTGGCCAGGACAACAGTATTGCTACTGCTATGATTATAATGCAATATCTTCTGGCATTCTTCACGGTCATCTGATTTCCTGTAGGCTTACAAATTTGCTGATAGCGGTTCACTGCAATGGTGATCAAAGTCAGTACGGAGCCTACTGAACCAACGAAATTGATAAATGTTAAAATTTTACAAGCAGCTACATTTTCAAATGTGTACATTTTAACTAAATCTACTATCTCATGTGGCATAGTTATTGTACAAATAATAAGGTCGTAGACTGCAAGTATCACGATGAAGATGTTGGTAGTGGAAGTCTTCGTCTTAAATGCATAGTAGTACAGGACCATGAGATTTCCTGCAATGCCTGTCAGCATGAGTACAGCTATATAGATGACAGCTGGAAGGAGAAGTGTCGCCTTCTCATCGTTAAGTTTTTGCACTAGCACAGAGAAATCCTTAGACTGATTCATCATTTCAAAGTGCTGTGCTAAACTGAAAAAGAAAATTTTAGGGATTGTGCAATACCATACTCTTTTCAGCTCGTCTTTTTTAAAACTCTTGTGTCTACATTGTCATTGTCAACATTATTGTCCGGAAAATTTTATGCATATATGTATGCATATCTTATGAAACTCGACACACTTGTTTACCGTAACAAGGGTGTTGGCACCTGCATGCGATGCTCTTGTTTATTCTTTAGCGTTCTGAGCAAACTTTTGTCCACTTTTAACCCTTTCCTTCATACAAACGTTTTTTCATACCTTTGCAAACAGAGTAGACCCAGATCGGATATCTCCTGTAGGAACTGTCTGACCAGGGTCTGCTCTGTTTACTTATGGAATTATATAGATAAGATTCTACTGTTTCTACCAATACCAAAATATCCTGTTTACATATGCCAAATAAAGCAACAAGTCAACATCAGGCTTATTGAAACCATCGGACATTCCAGTGTAGACACAAATCAGCCACCACATCAAAAACACATCTTCTTATCAGGGTTAAAATTGTTAGTCACTCACCTGGGTCAACAGTTTGTCAACTGCTGCTGCAAATAGTGCAGACCCTGATCAGCCAATGTTTTTAATGTGTTGGCTTATCAGTATTTGCAATGTTTAAAAAAAAGCGCAATATGACTCATAGAAAATGTCTTCATTATTATAGCAAATGAAGCTGGTATGACACTGTTATGGCCCCCATTCTGTGCTGTATATATACTTTGAAATTACATCTCATCACAACGAAATGATATATTCTAATATAAAGAAGATACATCATGTTTATTAGTGTGCTATCCTAAAATGTCCCCTTCTTGTATTTTGTTTTGTCAAGGCAACACTCTATAATAAGCAATATGCAAATTGGTTCTACTATCTAGTATCTAATATATTATAATAATAAGTATATCAATGGTGAATGTGTATTTAAAAAAACAATGAGTGATTGCATCTTATTTACTCACTTTTCCCGAGGAAATTCAGACATTTTGAGAGTACAGTAGACCCAAATCTGCCATCGAGTTTCCAATGTAGTCTGATCAAGGTCAATACTATCACTTGTCAGAATAATAAACAGTGTACCGCTACTGCTGCAAATAGTGATCGGAGTCTTCATTATTTGTAATGCTGTAAGGCTTACTTTCTTGTGCCATGTTTGCTTTTCTGAATCCTTCTTTTTTGCACAAGTATAGCCAACCAGAGCAATTATCACATCTGGAACCTATTATTATAGCTGAACAATGCATTTCCACCACCTCAATTACTTTTTCTGTTGTAAACAACAGAGGTTGGCAGCGTTACAGATAAAGGCGCATACTCAAATACTAAAATCGTAATTTCTCCACCAAACCCTGTACTGTGACCACTCTTTAGAATCGTCTCTTCACAATATAAGGTTTGGTTGAGAAATAAAGGAAATATTCTTGAATATGTTTAAATTTAAGCATCTTATCTGGAGCTCTGGGTTGGCAAAGTTGGAACACACATACGTTGTTTATATTGCAATACCATCCCTTTTCTCAGACACGAGAGCCTCCCAATTTACAGTGTTTATTCTTCTACTATTTCCCAATCTTATTTAGAGTGTCAGACAGTTGAGTACCGGTATGTGCTGAATTACACCTTTACTCTTTGAATATTCATGTAAAAAATAATTATGTCATGAATATTAATTAAGTTAATTTTTAAAAACGTATATTAACACAGGAAATGTTTGCCATGACAGAAACTGTATAGTCCTATCTCTATAATTTCACAAGCAAACAGAGCAGACCCCGACCAGACCGTTCCTACAGGAGCCATCTAATCTGGGTCTACTGTAATTTTGCAGAGGCATAAAAAGGTATCTGATTAGGATCCAGACTGTTGTAAGGTTGAAGGAGTTTAAAGCTTTACCTGTTCTAAGTTCATATCGTCGCTGTGCTGACAAAACCTCGTATAATGAAAATCATTACTTTTCAGGAGAAGCAAAAAACTTATTTTTTTTTTTATGAATTCGTCTTTATGCGACAAATAAGGTCTATATTCTGGTATCATATTAAAACACAAATTAATTGATAAAACTTTATTTTTTCTATCATTTGGTATGACGATTTTCTAAATGTACGATATTTTTGTACCAAGTTTTGTTCACCTTATGTATATATGAGCTTTTACCACTTATATAATATTTCGTCATTTATTTTTTATCCGTCGATCATGATATACAACAATTTACATTTCACTTGAGTCTAAGCGTTGTACCTTGACACACCAAGAAAAGGACACACCTATGCTCTGTGTACCACAATACATGCACTGACCTAATCTGCATGTGTTTTGATATGTTTAATGTCATTGCTCCGCATGCTTGAAGAGTAAAATTTATACGAGGTTTTGATATTGAAAAATTCAGACCAATAAATATATGAGGTTTAGTCACGGGCGAGGTTTTACACTTTTCATTGGTCGATTGCGCTGAGATTTTTACAGGATGTGGGCATTGTACATTTAAATCAGAAATCGTGAAGAAACGATTTTCGGCCAAAATGGGTATACAAGGTTTTGTCAGCACAGCGACGATATAAGAAATAATGACATCATAAATATGTATTATCAGAATTTTTATAATGTAAAATTTTCAAGGGAATGCTTTGCTTTGACAAAAACTGTCATAAGCAAACAGCATACCCTAGTCAGATGACTCCTATATGTAGTAAGGGTCTTCTCTGTTTTGTAAAGGCATGAAAAAGCATTTATATTGAGGGAAAGAGTTAAGTCTTCACTTCCATTGGCAAATTTGTGATTACCTATATGCAAACAGTTTGGATCCAAATGAGATCTCATCTGGATCCTAACTTACTGATAGTAGTTATTGGGGCCTCCATGGTTGAGTGGTTATGGTCTTTGACTGACAATCGCTTAACCCCTCACCGCTATGGGTTTGAATCCCGGTCTGGGCATATGGGTTTTTCATGTGATGAAGCCTTCCAGCTGGCTCGCAGTTGGTTGGTGGTTGTACTTGGATGTTCTTCAGTGCATGAAACAATGCAATATGTTCTGTGCACAGAAGAACATCTGATCTTCCTCCACCTGTAATTAGCTGGACGTTGTGATATGATTGGAATACTGTTAAAGCGATGTAAAACCTGATAAAACCAAACCAAACCTGTAGTTATGTGTTTTGGGAGAAAAATAAAGAAACTTGAACATGATATTTGTAGCAGACTGCAAGATGAATATATCGGATTATAAAAAGACTTTATTCTCAAACAAGAAACTTTTTCTGATGTTCATCAAATTTGGAAGTAATATCTATTGGCATAATATCTCAATCAAGTTTGATATAAAGCAGTTTTATCGTTTCAGCGACATTGAAGTAATGGCCCTTTATTTGTGAAAATAAGTCAAAATAGACTTTACTGAGACTTTAGTATGAGATGTGTTTGTTCAGTGTTCACCATATTTGTAAGTCATGTCAATAGGCAGATTATCTTAGTCAAGTTATAATTTGTGAAAATAGTTTAGATCTAGATGAGACACCAAGTAATGCAATGAACAGGGTCTAAAATGTTTGACACTGATTGTTGTCTTAGAAAAGAAATGCAAACAAGAGTGGCAAACAAAATATGCCCACCAGGCAGACAAAGTCTATTTTGACTACTTTCCGAAAACATAATTCAAAATAACTAATGCCATATAAATGGTTATTGAATTAGAATGAGATATTTTGATAATTTTATGTCCAAGTTTGGTGAAGAATGGAAAAGCTTCTCAAGTTATAGAGTAGAAAAAATTACAGGACGCAACCCACCTTAACTCAGATCAGACCCAGATCAGATGGCTCCTTTAGGAGCTTTCTGATCAGGGTATTCTCTGTTTGCTTATGGTATAATATAGATCTGATTTTACAGTTTCTGACATAGACAAAACATTCTGTTTTCATATGCCATTATAGAAATTCATCTAATTAATAGTCTTGATGTCATTATTTCTTTCATGGAGTCTTAATCATTTACTCCATATACTCCATAAATATGCCATTCTACACCTTTGCAAACAGAGTAGACCCAGATCCAATGGCTCTGATCACAGTCTGTTCTGTTTGCTTATGGAATAATGTATATCTGATTCTACAGTTTCTGGTTTGGCAAATATTCCATGTGTCAATATGCAATTTGAAAAAAAAAATCTAATTAAAAGTCATGATGTCATCATTTCTTTCACGATTATTCATGGAATAAAGGGTTAAAAGATGGGCTATAACTATAGAAAAGGAGAATTTTAGAATTATGTAGTTTTGAAACCATTGTGATAAATAGTGTGTTTGCTCTATAAGAGCAAATGCTCTATTTATCACAATGGTTTCAAAAAGTGACTTTTACAGAGGCGTAGAAAGGTGTATTTATGGAGGTAAGGGTTAACTTAGAAATAACATCTTGAGTGTTCAAAATCTGATAATGATTTATAAATACAGTAAAACCCCTCTAAACCAGGATTTTAGTACAGAAGAATTAAGTTAGTTTTAGGCAGTTGGCTATAGGAGCCATCTGATCTGGATCTACTCTGCAAATGTGTGAAAGGACACTGATTTGAAGGAAAATTTTAGAGCAAATTGCGAACTTTGAACAAAGAATACAACAAAATTCTCACCTTTTGCAATCTTCCTCATTTGCTTATGTAGTTTGAAATGAATACCTATATGACTGACTTGTTTTCTTACCTGACAAGGAAATTTTTTCCTCATACTCTCAAGTTACTGCAGATTTGTTTGGTGATAAAACACTTCCTCTTTTGCAGTTATCCCTTTCCCTGTTCTATGTTTATTCCAAATTTCAATACCTACTGAATATTCATGGACAAAATAGTTATAATGAAATATGGAAGATGAAATATTGTAGCCATTTTAGAAAGTTAAGAAACAGGTCTATCAAATTTTAATAGCAAACAGAGCAGACTCTGATCAGACGGCTCCCTTAGGAGCCGTCTGATCTGGGTCTAATCTGTTTGCAAATGTGTGAAAACACGTTTAAATGAAGGAAAAGGTTAAGTTAATCCTTTACACCATGAATAGTCATGTAAGTAATTAAAGTCATCATGAATGTTAATAAGATGAATGTATATAATGGCATATGAACACATGAACTTTTTATACGCCCGTTTGAAAAAAGGGACGTACATGTATTATGGAATGGCGCTGTCTGTCCGTCAGTCGATCCATCTGTCTGTCCGTCTGTCTGTAACATCTCTAACTCAAGTTCTGCTTGGTGGATCCTTCTCAAATTTAACCACAATGTTAATATGGGCATGCTAAAGTAGCATGCCTAGTCCCAATACATATATCCAAGGTCAAGGTCGCACAATTGGACTTTGCGTTTAGCTTAAATGTTAACCTGTCTCTCTGTCTGTAACATCTCTAACTCAAGTTCTGCTTGGTGGATCCTTCTCAAATTTCACCACAATGTTTATCTGGATATGCTACAGTAGCATGGGTGTTTCCCAGTATGTATATCCAAGGTCAAGGTCGCACAATTGGACTTAGAATTTGCATTTAGCATTTGCGTTAAGCAAATATGTCAACCTCAATTTATGTGGAACACATTTTTGTAAGTCCTCTTATTTTCATAACCCTTTGAGATAAAGCTTTGAAACTTGGAACACTTGTTAACCATCACAACCTTCACCTCTAGGCAAGAGTACATAACTCTGTCAAGCATTTTGACAGAATTATGCCCCTTTTTAACTTGAATTTTTGGGTAATGTTTTTGTTAAAGTCCACTTATTTACATAACCCTTTGAGATATAGCTTTGAAACTTGGAACACTTGTTCAGCATCACAAACTTTACCTGTAGGCAAGAATACATAGCTTTGTCCAGCATTTTGACATAATTATGACCCTTTTAAAGTCCATTTATTTACATAACCCTTTGAGATAAAGTTTTTGAAACTTGGAACACTTGTTCACCATCAGAAGCTTCATCTGTGGGCAAGAGTAAATAACTCAGTCAAGCATTTAGACAGAATTATGGCCCTTTTTAGCTCCACTTTTTCAAAAAGTGGAGCTATTTTCATGACCCTCTCGTTGGCGTCAGCATTGGTTAACCATTTTGTTAAGGTCCTTTTCTCAGAACCATCAAATATATATGGTTCATATTTGGTATGTATGTTTACTATCACAAGGGGAACCCATTTCACAAGGGTAGGTAATCATAAAATTAATTTTGCCATAGTTATCTCCCATTTTCGACTTAGAATTTTCATTGTTGGTTAAGTTTTATGTTCAGGTCCATGTCTCAGAAACTGTCCAAGATATTTGGTTCAACTTTGGTTTACATGTTAACTATTACAAGGGGGACCCATTTCACAAGGGCAGGTAACCCTAAAATTAATTTTGCTATAGTTATCTCTTAGACTTCCACTACACTATCCAGCACTAAAGAAAGTGGAGTGCGCTGTCTGTGGACAACTCTTGTTATGTCTCCCCCAGTATACCATGCCTAGTGTGTATCGTATTCCTGTTCCGCCAGTTCCGGTTCGATGATTTTCTGCAGAGTTATGGGACTTTGAAATTTTTACATGTAAATTTATTTACATAACCCTTTGAGATAAAGCCTTTAAACATGAAACACTTGTCTACCATCACAAGTTTCATCTGTTTGAGAAACAACCCAGGACGTATTATGGAATGGCGCTGTCTGTCTGTCTGTAACATCTCTAAATCACATTCTGCTTAGTGGATCCTTCTCAAATTACACCACAACGTTTATCTGGGCATGCCACAGTAGCATGGGTGTGTCCCAGTATGTATATCCAAGGTCAAGGTCGCACATTTGGACTTAGAATTTGCGTTAAGCATTTGCGTTTAGCAAATATGTTAACCTCGGTTGATTTTTAACAAGACCTCGACGGGCGTATATTGTGCTCACTAGCACTCTTGTTGCCATGTCCGAAACTGCAGAATCAGATCTATATTATGTCATAAGCAAACAGAGCAGACCCTGATCAGACCTAATCTGTTTGCAAAGGTGTTAACCCTTTCCCTGTTCTAAATTTATTCCAAATTTCAGTACCTACTGAATATTCATGGACAAACTAGTTATAGAAATATGGAAGGTGGAACATTATAGAAATATGGAAGGTGGTACATTGTAGCCATTTTAGAAACTAAAGAAACAGATCTATCAAATTCCATTAGCAAACAGAGCAGACCCTGATCAGATGGCTCATACAGCAGCTTGGTCTACCACATTTGCAGATGCATGAAAAGGCTTTTATATGAAGGAAAGGGTTAAAAGGCATATGTATGGAATAATGGGTTAAGTCTTTGCATACTTAGTAATTGTAGTCTACTAAATTAGTCTGCTGCAGTTGTCAATGTTAAATTTTATTCCATTTCCATTTAATCTTTTCCTCCATAAATATGCCTTTCTAGGCCTCTGTAAAATCCAATTTATGAAACCATTGTGATAAATAAAGCATTTGCTCCATAGGAGCAAATGCTCTATTTATCACAATGGTTTAAAAACTACACAGTTCTAACATTTTCCTTTTCTCTAGTAAATGCTCCTTTTAGGTAGATATATTCAAAGATGTTGGGTCTAAAAATAGCCTATCAGGGAATGGGTTAAACATTTTACATGTGTTAAATGGTTTGAGTTCTGATGGGATACTGAGATTACAGAATGTCTCATCTGGATGTGAACTATTTGTATAGGTTTTTATGCTAGTGTGCAAAGAGATAATATTTGCAAACAGCATAGATCTGTATCTTAGGGTTCCCAGAAAAAAAACTCCTTTTTCAGGGTCTACAATAGTTTTTAAAGTTAACTCTTTCCCTCATAGACTATCTTTAGACCGTGCCTCTTTGATAAAAACTACCCAAAAGGAGTATTTACTAGAGAAAAGGAAAATTTTAGAAGTGTGTAGTTTTGAAATCATTGTGATAAATAGAGCATTTCTCTATTTATCAAAATGGTTTCAAAAGGGACTTTTACAGAGGTGTCAATATGAAGAAATGAGATAAAGTCCAATACTTGATAAAGGTGTCATTTTACACCATTGCAAACAAACTAGACCCAGACTCAGATCTATGTTATACCTTAAGCAAACAGAGCAGACACTGATCAGATGGCTCTTAGCCCTTTCCCTCATATAAACGTGTTTTCACGCATTTGCAAACAGAGTAGACCGAGATCAGACGGCTCCTAGAGGAGCCGTCTGATCAGGGTCTACTGTTTGATAATAGAATTTGATAGATCTGTTTCTTTGCTTTCTAAAATGTCTACAATGTTCCACCTTACATATTTCTTTATAACTGTTTTGTTAATGAATATTCATTAGGTATTGAAATTTAGAATAAACATAGAACAGGGAAAGGCTTAAAGGAGTTTTTGATGCAATAAAAAAAGGAAGGTAATAAACCGTAATATAACATTCAAATAGCACTTAGCAGGTTTATTGGAATTTAATGACTGTTATGCTTGTATGTTGTTTATCTATAGAAACTGGCAGGACATGTTAGAATTTAACCCTTTCCCACATATAAATGCCTTTTCATGCTTTTGCAAACAGAGTAGACACAAATCAAACACCTCTTGTAGGAGCTGTCTGATCAGGGTCTTCTCTGTTTGCTTATAGAATGATATAGATCTGATCCTACAGTTAAATTCCCTTGAAAATTTTACATTATAAAAATTAAGTGGCTAATTCAAGCAAAAAACTGTTCATTAGGGAAAGGGTTAATATTATATTAACTCTTTCATTGCTGAATTTTCAGAGAGAAATAGTCCATTTTCCTCAAGGAGCCCTCTGATATGGGTCTACATTGTTTGCAAGTGACAGCCAACTCGCTTCCCTCATTCAAAGGTTTAATGGATAAATAACAAGCTTGCATCAATTAAAAAAAAAGGTGTAATACTCCAAAAATACACCTTCCTACACTTTTGCAAATGGAGCAGACCCAAATCAGATGACTCCTTTATGCAATAATATAGATATGGTTCTACAGTTTCTGACATGTCCAAATATTCCTGTATTCATGTGCCATTATGTCTTACATGAATATTCATGGAGGAAAGGGTTGATTTTCCTGTTGTTTTCAAATTCCAGCTGGCTTGCGATATGTTGGTGCTTCTACCCATGTGTTCTTCTGCACACGGAACAATGCAATTTGTTTCATGCACAGAAGATCCTCTGGGGTCTTTCTTCACCTGTAATTAGGTAGACATCACTATATGACTGCAGTAAAAAACAACGCAAAACCGAATACAAAACAAACACATTTTTTGGTTGTGATTTTATTTCCTGAATTCACAGACCTATACACAGACCTATACACAGACCTATACACTAGTCATCTGTTGAAACAGAAAGTACAGTAAAACCTCTAGTGGCCACTTCATAAATGATAAGATGCAGAGTTACTTAATATATCAGTTGGATCCAAACTATTTGCAAAGGTTAACTTTGTTTCTCTCGCAGCATTCTGAAGAACGGTCTTTCATATTGATGATTTTTCAGTTGACTGATTTTTTTTATTATACGCTATTTTTCAGATATTATGTTGGACAGAAAGCCATGTTTGATGGAGATTTTAAGAAAGGTACTGTTAACCCTTTTTCCCTGATGAACATGAATAGATCCCTTCATGAATATTCATTTTTAGCTCGTCTGTTTCGAAAAAAAATCTAGCTATTGTGATCACCGAGTCGTAGGTGGCGTCGTTGTCGGCGTGCAAAAACTTTAATGTAGCTCATTGCTCGAAAAGTATAAGAGGTATCAACATGAAACTTCATAGGTTAGTAGATCTCATTGAGGCAAGGCCCCTACATAAGAACCATAACTCTTGATTTCAAACTGTTGGAGTTATAGTGCTTTATCATTTTCAATTTTTTTAATTTCAGACTAGCGTTGGCGCCGCACGCGGCTCTTGTTATTTTGTAAAACTCACAAGGGAACTTTGGCTTAGACAAAACCAGTAGGATAAGATTTCATATGCAAGCAGCAGATCCTGGGTAGATGCCTCCAGATGCTTTTAATTTAATAGTAGATTTAACATCAGTTTACATGAACAGTAAAACCTCTCTATAATGACCACTAAATTACAGTAATTACAAGTATTTTGTGTTAAAGGCAGGTGGATGCTTAAAGCAAGGTGAAGGTAAAACAACGCTCCTATAGGAGCATTCTGTTTTACTTTCACCTTGCTTTAAGCAACGACCTGCCCAAAATACCAACTAATTAACACAATTAAGTGGTCGTTATATAGAAGTTTTACTGTATATAAATATAAATAATGGGTTGTAGAAAGTTTAACTTTGAATAGAATGGTTTCAGAATCAGCTCTGACACTTGGAATTTTCCTTTCAGCTGAGGAGTACCTTACATTTGCTTTTGAGAGATGCCACAGAGATAGCAGGAAGAACAAACAACTGATCTTGCAGTATCTGATACCGGTGAAAATGCTACTGGTAAGGCACTATGAAAATGCTACTGGTAAGGCTAAGTGAAAATGCTACTGGTAAGGCAAAGTGAAAATGCTACTGGTAAGGCACTCTGAAAATACTACTGGTAAGGCACTCTGAAAATGCTACTGGTAAGGCACAGTGAAAATGCTACTGGTAAGGCACTACGGAAATGCTACTGGTAAGGCACTATGAAAATACTACTGGTAAGGCACTGTGAAAATGCTACTAGGAAGGCACTGTGAAAATGCTACTGGTAAGGCACAGTGAAAATGCTACTGGTAAGGCACTATGAAAATGCTACTAGTAAGGCACTGTGAAAATGCTACTAGTAAGGCACTGTGAAAATGCTACTAGTAAGGCACTATGAAAATGCTACTGGTAAGGCACTGTGAAAATGCCACTGGTAAGTCGCTGTGTACAACTTCTTGATGAGCCTTAGTGGTGTCATTTTAAAAGCATGTATTGACATGTCAACCAAAAACTACTGTTAGGTGAGATTTCAGGGTATCAAAAAGAGATTGAAAATGAGATTACTACCTGAGTAATGTATCTTTGGAAACAGGTATTGATAGTTTTAGCATGTTAATGGTGGAACTAGTTCATAAAAGTTAAAAAGTTTCATTGACTTACCTGGGCATTGAAGTAATAAAGTTACCATAGTAGGACCAGAATGTACTCCTTACATCTCTGTACATTATGTAAATTGATATTCCAAAATCAGATAACTGACTGGTTTCAATTATATGTTGATATTGCTTTTAACCCTTTGAATGCAGGAAACAAGTGCACTGCCATTTGCAATCAGTGCAGACACATGTCAGAGGGCTACTGGAGGATTTATATTTGTGAAGAGAGAATGTAGATCATTGTAAAGCTTGCAGAATGCTAAAGGTTATTGTTTGTTTTTTCAGGGACAAATGCCAAAGGAAAGTTTGTTGAGAAAGTACGATCTGATGGCCTTTCACGAAGTTACCCAAGCAGTGTGGTAGGTTATACCATATTTAGCCAGGCAGTGCGGTATTCTTTGCTTACCATATTTACCCTGGCTTAGTGGTGATCTATACTTACCATATTTACCCAGATATTGTGGTATTCTATACTTACCCAGGCAGTGTGGTATTCTATACTTATCATATTTACCCAGGCAGTGTGGTATTCTATAGATTTACCCTGGCTGTGTGGTATTCTATGCTTACCATATTAACCCTGGCAGTGTGGTGATCTATGCTTACCATATTTATTCATGTACAAATTTAATGTGATATGCTATGCTTACCATATTTACCTAGGCAGTGTGGTTTTATAATTATGCTTATCATATTTACCCTGGCTGTGTGGTATTCTATGCTTACCATATTTACCCAGGCAGTGTTGTATTCTATGCTTACCATATTTACCCAGGCAGTGTTGTATTCTATGCTTACCATATTTATTCAGGTATTGTGGTATTCTATGCATACCGTATTTACCCAATCAGTGTGGTATTCTATACTTACCATATTTACCCAGGCAGTGTGGTATTCTATACTTACAATATTTACCCAGGCAGTGTGGTATTCTATACTTACCATATTTACCCAGGCATTGTTGTATTCTATACTTAACATATTTGTTCAGGTATTGTGGTATTCTATGCGTACCATATTTACCCAGGCATTGTGGTATTCTTTACTTACCATATTTATTCAGATATTGTGGTATTCTATGTTTACCATATTCACCTAGGCAGTGTTGTATTCTATACTTACCATATTTGTTCAGGTATTGTAGTATTCTATACTTACCATATTTACCCAGGCAATGTGGTATTCTATACTATTAAACCATATTTACACAGGCAGTGTGGTATTCTATGCTTACCACATTTACCCAGGCAGTGTGGTATTATATTCTTACCATATTTATTCAGGTATTGTAGTATTCTATACTTACCATATTTATTCAGGTATTGTGATAGTCTATTCTTACCATATTTACCCTGGTAGTCAGTTATTCTATGTTTACCATATTTACCTAGGCAGTGTTGTATTATATTCTTACCATATTTATTCAAGTATTGTGATACTGATACAGGCAGTGTGGTATTCTACACTTACCATATTTACCCAGGCAGTGTGGTATTCTATATTTACCATATTTACCCAGACAGTGTGGTATTCTATACTTACCATATTTACCCAGACAGTGTGGTATTCTATACTTACCATATTTACCCAGACATTGTGGTATTCTAGACTTACCGTATTTACCCAGACAGTGTGGTATTTTATGCTTACCATATTTTCCTAGGCAGTGTGGTATTCTATACTTACCATATTTACCCAAGCAGTTTGGTATTCTATACTTACCATATTCATTCAGGTATTGTGTCTATTCTTACCATATTTACCCGATCATTTTGGTAGATATGTTTATCATATTGACCTGCTCAGTGATGCCAGCCATATTTAGCCTGACAGTATGGTGGGTTATGCTTATCATATACCCAGACAGTATGGTAGGTTATGCATACCATATTTACACAGACTATGGTAGGCTATGTTTATCATATTTACCTACAGTATGGTAGGCTATTTTTACCATATTTACCTACAGTATGGTCGACTGTTTACCATATTTACCTACAGTATGGTAGGTTATGTTTACCATATCTACATACGGTATGGTAGGCTATGTTTATCATATTTACCTACAGTATGGTAGGCTATTTTTACCATATTTACCTACAGTGTGGTCGGTTGTTTACCATATTTACCTACAGTATGGTAGGTTATGTTTACCATATCTACATACGGTATGGTTGGCTATGTTTATCATATTTACCTACAGTATGGCAGGCTTTTTTACCATATTTACCTACAGTATGGTAGACTGTTTACCATATTAACCCACATTATGGTAGGCTATATTTACTATTTTTATCCAGATATTATGGTAGGTTATGTTTACAATATTTACTCAGACAGTATGGTAGGCTGTTACGAATATTGACACACCATAGTGTCATCATTACATAAATTGTCATTTAAAACACTACTATTGGTTAACTTGATTATTCTAACACGGACTTGTTTAAGCTTTTATGTGATGAATATTCATGTATTATGTGATGTATTAACACTGAATATTAACTCATTATCTCCTAGGCTATTTTTAGACCCAACCTCTTTGAATTTATCAACCGAAAAGGAGCATTATCGAGAGAAAAGGAAAATTTTAGAATTTTGTATTTTGAAACCATTGTGATAAATAGAGCATTTGCTCCTATAGGAGCAAATGCTCTATTTATCACAATGGTTTCATAAAGTGACTTTTATAGATGCGCAAAAATGCGTCACTAGGGGATAATGTGTTAATTAGCTGAACTTTTAAAAGGTCATTATGTCATGGACAAGGCAGAAACTAGAATTAGATTTATATTATTTCATACACAATTAGAGCAGACACTGATTAGATGGATCCTACAGGAGGTGTCTGATCTGAGTCTACTCTGTTTGCAAAGGCATTAAAGGTGTCTCTATCAGGTAAAGAGGTAACATCCCAACGGTCATAACCCACTTTGGACATACTCAAAGTCAGGGCTCTAGAAATCCGGAAAATCGCCGGTCTGGACCGATTTCTGAGTCAGAATGATGTCCCTTTGTAAATTCATTGCTGATATCCAAATTCTTAAATGCCAAATTTGTCTTCTGATGCAATTCTAAACCCTATTTTTAGATTGTCTGGGTTGTTTTTTTTTAAGAAAAAATACAAGCTTTTGTCGTAGCCCGGCATCGGCGTGGTCATCCTTAATGTTAACTTTATAAGTTGGTGGCTACAATTGAACAGACAAGCATTGCCACCCACATGTGGTTCTCTTATTTCTTTCATCTCTTCAAAAGTACCATCAAAGTCTCATCTAGTTCCAAACAGTTTGCAAAGATTATGTATTCAGTGCTTGTGTGCAATATATTTATGCTTATTGTTTCAGTTCGGGGAATATTCGTCGGCTGAATGAGGTGATGCAGAAGAATGAACACTACTTCATCAAGTGTGGCATCTATCTCATCTTGGAAAAACTGAAAATTATCGCATACAGAAATCTCTTCAAAAAAGTGTAAGTTTGTACAACAGAACGTTAAAAGTATTGACGAAAATGATTATTTGTATCACAGGGTCATTTTTAGCTCCACTTTTTATGCCCCCCAGATCAAATCTGGGGGGCATAATTATTGTTTTTGCCCTGTCTGTTTGTTTGTCTGTTTGTCTGTTTGTTTGTCAGCAACTTTAACATTGGTCATAACTTTTGAGCCAGTACAGATAGAGACTTGATATTTGGTATGCCTATGTATCTCATAAAGCCGCACATTTTGAGGGGTGACATGTCAAGGTCAAGGTCATCCTTCAAGGTCAGAGGTCAACTATATGGGTCAAATCACTGACTTTAACATTGGCCATAACTTTTGGACCAGTAGAGATAGAGACTTGATGTTTGGCATGCTTGTGTATCTCATGAAGCTGCACATTTTGAGGGGTGACATGTCAAGGTCAAGGTCATCCTTCAGGGTCAAAGGTCAAATTATCTGTTTTTTGGCTGTAACTTTAACGCAACTTTAACATCGGTCATAACTTTTGACTCAGCACAGATAGAGATTTGATATTTGGCATGCATATGTATCTCATGAAGCCGCACATTTTGAGGGGTAATATGTCAAGGTCAAGGTCATCCTTCAAGGTCAGAGGTCAAATATATTGGTCAAATCACCGACTTTAACATTGGCCATAACTTTTGGACCAGAAAAGATAGAGACTTGATATTTGGCATGCTTGTGTATCTCATGAAGTTTTACGTTTTGATGGGTAACATGTCAAGGTCAAGGTCATCCTTCAGGGTCAAAGGTCAAATTGTCTGTTTCTTTGTCTGTAACTTTAACATTGGTCATAACTTTTGAATCAGTACAGATAGAAACTTGATAATTGGCATGCATATGTATCTCATAAAGCCGCACATTGTGAGGGGTAATATGTCAAGGTCAAGGTCATCCTTCAAGGTCAGAGGTCAAACATATGGGTCAAATCACCGACTTTAACATTGGCCATAACTTTTGAACCAGTACAGATAGAGACTTGATATTTGGCATACTTGTGTATCTCATGAAGCTGCACAGTTTGAGGGGTGACATGTCAAGGTCATCTATCAGGGTCAAAGGTCACCAACTTCAAATTGGCCATAACTTTTGAACCAATAGAGATATAGTCTTGATATTTGGTATGCATGTGTATCTCATGAAGCTGCACATTTTGTGGGGTGGCATGTCAAGGTCAAGGTCATCTTTCAGGGTCAAAGGTCACATACTTTAACATTGGCCATAACTTTTGAATCAGTAGAGATACAGACTTGATAGTTTGTATATATGTGTTTCTCATTTGGCTGCACAGTTTCAGGGGTGACATGTCAAGGTCAAGGTCATCTTTGAAGGTCAAAGGTCATTAACATTGGCCATAACGTTTGAACCAGTAGATATACAGCCTTGGTACTGGTATGCATGTGTATCTCATGAAGCCGCACAGTTTGAGGGGTGACATGTCAAGGTCAAGGTCATACTTCATGGTCAAAGGTCACCAACTTTTAACATTGGCCATAACTTTTGAACCATTAGAGATACAGACTTGATATTTGGTATGCATGTGTACCCCATGAAGCTGCACAGGTAGAGGAGTGACATGTCAAGATCAAGGTCATCCTTCAGGGTCAAATATCATATTGAGGGGGCATAGTGTTTCACAAACACATCTTGTTTTAAAAGTGGAGGTATTGTCATGACCCTCTCCTCGGTGTCGGTTAACCTTTTTGTTAAGGTCCATTTCTCAGAAAGCATCAAAGATATTGGTTCACATTTGATATTTTGATATGCATGTTTACTATCACAAGGGGAACCCATTTCACAAGGGTAGTTAACCCTAAAATTAATTTTGCCATAATTCTGCCCCTTTTTTTACTTAGAATTTTCATTGTTGGTTCAGTTTTATGTGAAGGTCCATGTCTCAGAAACTGTCCAAGATATTTGGTTCAAATTTGGTATGCATATTAACTATTATAAGGGGGACCCATTTCACAAGGGCAGGTAACCCTAAAATTAATTTTGGTATAGTTATCTCCCCTTCCAACTTAGACTTGCACTACACTATCCAGCACTACAGAAAGTGGAGCGGCTGTCTGCGGACAGCTCTTGTTCTATTTAAAGATGTATGCTGCGCAAATTTCCACAAATTTTGCATTTCAAACTGACTTCAGAATCAGAATCAATGTACCTTAACACTTACTTAACACTAAACAGCACGGTAAGAAAAGGGTTGTTGTATCGAAAAAAATAGAAAAATTGATTGCTAAGGAACAGCGTTTGCAATTGTCCGGAATCTGTTGTTAGATTCAAATTTGCATACCAGAAATACTCATTTGATTATGTAGGTCAACAACCAGTGTCAGTCATTGTTACATGTGATAACCTAATTAATATTCAAAGCGTTGTTCCGAAATAGAATCGTAGTCATTCGGAACTTGGTCAAAGATGTCCACAGATTTCCGTACAAAATCCTCGTTTCTAAAAAGGAGGCTCCTTTAACGGATTTAGCAGTTTTCAGATAGCAATAATATTTAGCTGAACAAATATATCCTACCGGAAAATGGGTTGTTAGCATTATTTTCACTATATGTATACAGTAAAACCTCTCTATAATGGCCACTAAACTGTTAATTAGTTGGTATTTAGGGCAGGTGGATGCTTAAAGCAAGGTGAAAGTAAAACAGAACTCTCCTATAGGAGACCTATGCTTTACCTTGCTTTAAGCAGCCACCTGCCTTTTAAACAAAATACTTGATGTAATTTAGTGGTCGTTATAGAGAGGTTTTACTGTACGTGTACAACTTCTGGTGTTGATTAATACGAAAAATGTGCATAATAAATCTATAAGTTCAAATAAACAATCTTGATTTGAATAATTGAACATAACCAACACCATGTTTTATTAATTGATTGAAAGCATGTGTTTATTGGTGTTTATTGTAAAGACTATCACTTTGTTTCTGTCATGTAAATGCCTTTTCATGCCTCTGCAAACCATGTATACCCAGTTCAGAGGGCTCCTATAGCTGTCTGATCAGGGTCTGCTCTGTTTGCACATGGGTGAAAATATGTTTATATAAAGGAAAAGGTTGAATGAAACTGATACAGTAATAACTGGTGTCAACACTAATCAAACTGGTCCTTAGTGGTTTGATACTTGTCTGAACTATTTGCTTCAGTTTGTCCGTCCCACTATTTAGGATAATTACGAATATTTACATAGGAGATGTCAATTGTGCTGTTAAACTGATCATACTCAGTAGGGATGGAATGGAAGAGAATTTTTTAGTTAGATGGGTTTTTGTGACGTCATATTGTTTACTTATGGACTGTATCCTCAGGTACCTGATAACCAAGACCCACCAACTGCCTATCCAGTCATTCACAGTGGCCCTCACGTGGTTGGAAGTGGACGAGATCGATAATGACGAAACGTCTTGTATAATTGCCAATCTGATATGTGATGTGAGTGCCATGTTTTTCACTTGTTTACTTTATAAGCTTAATTCACAAAGCATTTTTCTTTATTTTTTCCAAATAATTAAAAATAAATTACAATGCAGTTGAAGTGTCTTTCTTACCGTATGTACAACTTATCTGGGGCGACACTCCATCTCCCTCTCCACTTGATTGTATAGTTAACCCTTTCCTTCATACAAATGCTTTCTCATGCAAAAAGAGTAGATCCAGATCAGATGGCTCCTACAGGGTCTGCTCTGTTTGCCCATGACATATAGATCTGATTGTATAGTTTTTATCTATGCCAAAAATTCTCTTGAAAATTTTCCTTTATGAAAATAAGTTAATGAATATTCATGATGTCATTATTTCTGACATGAATGTTCAATAGAGAGTTTAACCCATTCCCTCATAGGCTATTTTTAGATCCAAACTCTTTGAATAAATCTACCGAAAAGGAGCATTAACTAGAGAAATGAACATTTTTAGAATTTTGTAGTTCTGAAACAATTGTGATAAATAGAGCATTTGCTCTTTGGAGCAAATGCTGTTTTTATCACAATGGTTTCAAAAAGTGACTTTTACAGAGGCGTAGAAAGGCGTATCTATGGAGGAAATGGTTAATAAGCCACTTGTGCACCGTTTTTATACTTTGACCCTTTACTTGATAGAAACACCTATTGACACCTTTGCAAATAGTAGACTCAGATCAGACGTCTCCTGCCATGGTTAAAATCTTTCTTGTTCTTGATGCCATTAAACCCTTACTCCATAAATACGCTTTTCTTCGCCTTTGAAAGCAGAGTAGACCCAGATCAGATGGCTCCTATAGGAGCCGTCTGATCAGGGTCTGCTCTGTTTGCAAATGGAATGAAATAGATCTGATTCTACAGTTTCTACTTTGGCAAAAAATTCATGCATTAATATGCCATTTTAAAAAAATAATCTAATTAATATTCATGATGTCATTTTTTCTTATATGAATATTCATGAAGTAAAGGCTTACAAAGTGTATTATAGTACATGTATTCATATAATCATTATTTTATACATGCATATTCATCAGATAAAGGGTCAGATGAAACCAGCATTACCAAAGTAACAATTACTTTTTGTTTTCAGAACCGAATAAAGGGCTACATCTCATATCAACACCAGAAGTTGGTGGTCAGCAAACAGAACCCGTTCCCTCAGCTCTCCACTGTAGCATAGATTGACCACAGACTGTTGTATCAGCAGGTACTTTGGGAGTGACCACAGCCAATACGGGCATATTCAGCAAATGGTTTGAGTTTCCCCTTACAGAAATGATGGGATGAAAGCCTGTGTTGTAACACTATAGAGGAATGGGGGTAGTGCCCATGCTGTGAACTTTCAGAAGATGAGGCACTGGTTAGAGTAAGAATTCAAGGCAGTTCTGGCAAATGTCAATATGGTGCTATTGATATTCCTTTTGCTGCATATTGGAGCTGCTAGACTGCTCAATTCTGGCTATGTTCGGCAGAGTCATGACTATGAACATGGGTAGTCTTAAGATTTGTGTCCATAATGGGTCGTGGGTAAAACAGCTCCAGTAAGAGACCATGGTGACTCCTGTGAGAAAAGGGGCATTTGAAAAAATCTTGAAGTGCTGAATTAACCCTATGACCTCAGGGTCTGGTTCCTGGTACCTAATTCCATTTGAGCTGAGAACAAAATGATTGTGCATGTCTCATTTGAAGCCAACACAGCTGTTACATGTTGGCCACATTGTACCATAAACCTTAACCATTTCCTCCATAAATACGCCTTTCTACGCCTCTGTAATAGTCACCTGTTGAAACCATTGTGATAAATAGAGCATTTGCTCCTATAGGAGCAAATGCTCTATTTATCACAATGGTTTCAAAGTACAAAATTCTAAAAAAAAATCCTTTTCTCTAGTTTATGCTCCTTTTCGGTAGATTTATTCAAAGTGGTTGGATCTAAAAATAGCCTATGAGGGAATGGGTTAAGGAGTAAATTGATGAGGGATCAGTCTAATTGTTTGTTACTTGATTAGTTTCATTTAAAATTATGACTTGATTTAGGCTTATTCAGCTTTACAAACTGATTGAGAGGTAAGATGTGTTAACTCTTTCTCAAATTAACATTTATGCATGAATTAATCACTTCAGTTTTTAATATGTAAAATTTTCAAGTGAAATTTTGGCTTTAAGATCAGATCAGTATAATTCCTAAATAAACAGAGCAGACCCTGATAAGATGGCTCCTACAGGAGCCATCTGATCTGGGTCTACTCTTGTTTGCAAAGGAATTTATATGAAGTAAAGGGTTAAAGTTTAGGGTAAATACGAGATCACGGCTCACACAGTTTATGCATCAGTGGTAGACAGAATGATTCTGAGGAGTGTGGACCCTGATAAGATCCTACTGTCTCAGGTAGTAACTGATCCGACTCTTTGTAGCTTGTAAATACCTGAGTGTATCTGGTTCCCATGACGTCAGTCGTATATCCTCATTACCCTAAATACATGTATAAGGACAAGCAATCTCCCATCTGAACCAGTTTGTAAAGCTGAACACGTCCATTTGTCACTAGTGTGATAATTTTAACCTATTCCCTAATACAAACACCTTTTTAAACCTTTGCAAACAGAGTAAACCCAGATCAGACGAGATGATTCTAAAGAGTGGTCACAACATAGGGTTTGGTGGAGGAATAAAAAAAATATTGTTGAAAACGTTTTAATTTACAAATCTGGGTCCATGCTTATAAAGCTTTTTAGTTGAGTCTGAATTCGTTCTCAAGCTTTTGATTGGTCAGATTTGAGCCAAAGGCTCAAATCTGACCAATCAAAACTTGAGAACGAACTCAGACTCAACTAAAAAGTTTTATAAGCATGGACCCTTATCTGGGCCACTGTTTCTGCAAGAATTCATTTGCAGATTTGTCCATTTGAAAGCAATGTGTGAAGACCTTTTATGTGGTTCTGTACTGTGTGCCTATGACCCCGTTTTTAGGACAATTTGTGTAAATGGTTCATAATTGATTAAAGAGTACAATGTTGGAGGGGAAATTTAATGATTTTGAAAATATTGTTACTATGTTATGTAAAATAAAATAATATGAATAAAAAGTATTAAACAACTTGTATGATTTTGTTATAAATAAATAACCCAAAACCACTTTGGTTCATATTTCCTTTTTTATTAATCTAGGACTTCAACAGAGTTTTAAAAAGTACAAACATCGTTGTATAAACCCCACAAAAATACGAAAACAGAATTCGAGGGCTTGGTGCAAAACTATTCTAACTCCTTCACTTTGTGAAGGAGTTAGAATAGTTCTGCACCAAGCTCTCGAGATGCTTCAACAACTTCAGCAGTATGATACTGTATACATATACAGGTAAAAATATTAAAACAGCTAACAGATACCTAACTCTCCTCTAACTTGTTAAATATAAATAACTCATCTATAACGCAAATTTGAAAATATACATGAATTTGTGAGCACATGTAATGTTCTCTTCAATATCTGCTATCTATGATAAACCATTTTTTCTGTATTCAAAACTTCAACACTCTGACTGTAAAATCATCCAGTAGTTCTACATGGCAAAATATGGGTGTTCATCCTTTTCTGTTGAATATTCATGTTATAAATAATGACATCATGAATATTTATTTGCCGAGTTTTTGATAGTGGCATATATACACACATGAATTTTAAATACTGGTAGTAACTCCAGAGACAGGTCTGTTAGAATTAAAGAGAGCAAACCCTGATCAGACGACTCCTACTGGAGCTATCTGATTAGGGTCAACTCTGTTTGCCAAGGTGTGAAAAAGCAATGATATGAAGGGACAGGTTAACCCTTTCAATGATGAAGTTTTAGCCCATTCCCTCAAATAGTCAACTTTTGGCACCTTTGTAAACTGAGTCTGTTCAACATTATTATGGAATAATATACCGGTAGGTCTAATACAGACTGATAGATTTAGATACAGTTTTTGCCCTGGTCAGTATTTCATGTGTTCACATACCATTATAAAAACTAATTTTATTATTCCTGATATGATAATTTCTTACATGAATATTCATGAGGTAAAGGGTTAATGGAGATAAAAGGTTAGCTCTTCTGCCACTGAACGTCTGCTCTGCTTGCTTATGAAATTATATAGATCTGATTCTGCATATTATGCCAATACCAAACAAATCTGTGTTCATTGCCATTATAAAAATTCAGCTAATGAATAGTCTGGGTGCCATTAATAGGCTATTTTTAGATCCAACCCCTTTTAATAAAACTACCGAAAAGAAGCATTAACTAGAGAAAAGGAAAATTTTAGAATTTTGTAGTTCTAAAACTATTGTGATAAATAGAGCATTTGCTCCTTATGAGCAAATGCTCTATTTATCACAATGGTTTCAAAAAGTGCCTTTTACATAGGCATAGAAAGGCATATTTATGGAGGATAAGCTCCGAACATCATGAGATGTCAAGTTACTTGACACCTTGGACCCTCATGAGATGACAAGTTACTTGATGATTCATCTGGATCCAAACCAATTGCAAATGCCAGTCAGGTACCATGGTTTCCAGTAGGACTTGCAAGTTGAGGGTCCCAATGACCCTCTGATGAAAAAATTAAAGGTCCCCGACAATATTATGAGAGTCCCAGTAAAACTCAATTTGTCATTATCATGTGCCAAAACATTGATAAAATGACTGTGGAAAACTTAATTGACTAAAACCATGGTCTCCAACTGAATTTCAATACACTATTATCATAAGTAACTTTGAAAAGGATTTACAAGAAATCAGCAGCATGTCCTATGGGATGCAGCTGTTCATAATCTGATCGTCTCATTATTTAATTATTGCATCAGGGATGCAGGATCCTGCATTAATTGAAAACCTGGGGTACGCTTAGCAGAAGAGTTAACAGATTGTACGTTTGGAACGAGCTTGTATACAGGAGAACTAACAATCAACAATTAAAATGGATATATACATGAATACTAGTGCTACACTTTACACACAGAATTTGTTCCTGATTTTGTTAACAATCAGTGCAGAACATAAATACACATACACAATCATAACATCATTGCCATGTCAACTCACGAATGTAACAAAGTTTAAATGCCATCATAGAACCAATAATTATGCAATTCATTTGTAACAATTTCTCCCAAATCGTCTCTAAATTGATTAACCCTTCATGCAAATAGAGTAGACCTTGCACAGACAGCTCCTGTAGAAGCCGTCGTATCGGGGTCTGCTCTGTTTGTTAATGGAATTGTAATACATGTAGATCTGACTCTAGTTTCTACCAATACTAAACATTCATGTGTACATAACAGGGGTTGAAAATTCCACTGGTATGCTCATCCTACATGCATTCGTCCATTCTTTGTCTATATTGCAGGATAAGTGAGGTTTTTGGTTTGCCTTCATTGTCTATTACACAGGACAAGTGACAGATTTCAGAATGCTCAACCCTTGCACACCATTATAAAAATTCAGTTATTAACCCATTCCCCCATATTTACGCCTTTTGACGCCTCTGTAAAAGTCACTTTTTGAAACCATTCTGATAAATAGAGCATTTGCTCCATAGGAGCAAATGCTCTATTTATCAGAATGGTTTCAATACTACACAATTCTAAATATTTTCGTTTCTCTAGTAAATGCTCCATTTGGGTAGACTTTTTCAAAGAGGTTAGGTCTAAAAATAGCTTAAGTGGGAATGGGTTAAAATAATGTTCATGATGTTATTACTTCTTACATAAATATTCAACATGAAAAGGGTTAACCCTTTTCCTGTTCAGTATTCATGTACTAAATAATGACATCATGAATATTTATTAGCTGTATTTTTATAATGTAAACTTTTCAAGGAAATCCTTTGCCTTGACAAAAACTGTAGAATCTATATCGTGTCAAAAGCAAAGAGAGCAGACCCTGATTAGACAGCTTCTATTGGAGCCATCTGATTTGGGTCTACTCAGTTTGCAAATGCGCTAAAAGGTGTTAACAAGAGGGAAAGGGTTAAATACATAACCAAGACATAGGTTAACATGGATTGGTAAAATTCAACTCTCAGCATGCTAGCAGCAAATTTGCGATTATCTATGCAAGCAGTTTTGATCCAGATGAGATGACGAGTAACTCTGTGTCTCATCAAGATTCTTTGTAAACAGTGTAGACTCAGATGAGAGTGCTCCTAGAGGATCCCTCTCATCAGGGTCTGTATTGTTTGTCATGTTACACTTTTCTTTCATAAAATCCCTGAATATTCATGGTAAGCTTGAACTGGTTGAATTTTAGAAAGAGTCCATTTGAAAATTCAGCGTTGAAAGGGTTGCACACTAACAGCACTTCATGATATACAGGCAGACAATTCTAATGTTAACATCAAAATAATGATCTTGATCAAATGCATGTTTAGTGAAAAAAGTTTAGATTTCATTTAGTTAACTCTTAATATTTGGACAGACAAACTTAGGCAGGATTAGTTTGATCAGGGTCTACACAATTTATCTAATTTAAAGTTATCAAAATGGTGCTTAATTGGCCTGATCAGCTTTACAAACATATAGAATGGGGAAATTGGGTGTCCGAATATTTAGTTTAACCCTTTACTCCACGAATATTCATGTAAGAAATAATGACATCATGAATACTAATTAGTTGGTTTTTTTTGTAACGGTGCATGGACAATGGAAATTTTGGCCATGGCAGAAACTGTAATATCATATCTATAGTATTTAACCCATTCCCTCATATTGACGCCTCTGATCTGGGTCACTTATTGAAACCATTGTGAAAAATAGAGTATTTGCTCCTGTTGAGCAAATGCTCTATTTATCACAATGGTTTAAAAACTACAAAATTCTAAAAAAAATCCTTTTCTGTAGTAAATGCTCCTTTTTGGTAGATTTATTCAAAGAAGTTGGATCTAAAAATAGCCTATGAGGTAATTGGTTTATAAGCAAACTGAGCAGACCCTGTATGCCTTTCTATGCCTTTGCAAACAGGGTAGACCCAGATCAGACAGCTCCAATCCCATAGGAGTCATCTGATCAGGGTCTGCTCTGTTTGCTTATGAAATAGTATATGATTATACAGTTGTTGCTATGGCCAAAAAAAATGTGTGTCCACGAGTCGTTTTAAAAATTAATCATAAAAATATTCATGATGTCATTACTTCTCAAATGAATATTCCTGAAGTAAAGTGTTAAGGGCTATTTAACCCATTCCCTCATATTGACACCTCGGCAAAATTCCCCTGCTGAAACCATTGTGATAAATAGAGCATTTGCTCCTATAGGAGCAAATGCTCTATTTATCACAATGTTTTAAAAACTATACAAATCTAAAAGTTACCTTTTTGTAAGTACAGTAAAACCCCGCTAATGTGACCACCTAAAATAGGTATAACTCTGGATGCTAGCAGGCGGTAGCTTAATGCAGGACAAAAATAATCCAGAAAGCTCCTTTTACTTTTGTCCTGCATTAAGCAACCACCTGCTTATAAAAATACCCATGTTTATTCATTAAGTGATCACATTAGAGGGATTCTACTGTAAATGCTCCTTTTTGGTAGATTTATTCAAAGAGGTTGAGTCTAAAAATAGCCTATGAGGGAAAGGGTTAACTTCGTTCAAGTGGTTAGCTTCAAGAGGTTTTACTGTATCTATCAATGCTGATGTTGTGAAGAGTTTGTAGGGGGCTGGGTATTGTAAATGGGTTTCAACAAAGTGGATAGCATATTAGCTTATAAAACATGGTATGTAAAGATTTGTATAAAACTATAATCTACAATTTCAACAATCACTTTTTTTTAAGGGATATCTATACGTAAGAATATATGTAGATCTAAAATGATACAAAAAATGTAAATGAGACAAGTATACAGTAAAGTCAAAAGGTAAAGATTTTTCATTGAAATAGATATAAAAACAAGTTAGCGGGGGTATTAAAATACACAATGTAGAACCAGATCAAGAAAGAAGAATGATTTTCAATACTTGCCGTATACTTTGCGCAAAGAGCAAAAACAGTGTAGTTCAATAATAACTCGGTTAAAGTAACCAAATCTCGAAAAGAAGTCTAGAAGATCATTAACAAACTCATTAAAAGGTTTTAAACAATCCTGCCATGGCCAAATATACATAAAAATTATAAACAAGAGGGCCAAGATGGCCCTTAATCGCTCACCTGATTACCATAGATTTAAGATTTTGTCTGGGTAGCCCATGGTTAGGGTCAATATTGACCTTAGGGGCAATATATGAACAATGTTGATAGTGGCTCATGAGCAGTGAATCATGAGCAGTGGTTCTGCAGAACAAGAGTTTCAAAAATTTAGTCTATTGATTTGATCAAAACAATGTTTCTGACCAATGAAGATTGGGCTAAAATGTGCCCTCTAAAGTATTTTTTCAAAGATTTAACCTAGTGACCTACTTTTTATTCCCACCCAACCCATGATCACACTCAATCTTGATATCACCAAGACAAACACTCTGAGAAAGTTTGAGGAAGACTGGGCTAAAAATGTGGCCACTGGAGTGTAAACTAGATTTCTCTAAGATATGACCCAGTGACCTACTTTTTGACCTCACATAACCCACTTTCAAACTTGTCCAAGATTTTATAAGGACAATCATTCTGACCAATTTTCATGAAGATTTGGCTATAAATGTAACCTCTAGAGTGTTCACAAGGTTTTCCTACTATTCGACCTAGTGACCTAGTTTTTAACCCCACATAACCCACTTTCAAACTCGTCCAAGATTTTATCAAGACAATCATTATGACTAAGTTTCATGAAGATTGGACAAAAAATGTGACCACTAGAGTGTTCACAAGGTTTTTCTACTGTTTGACCTAGTGACCTAGTTTTTAACCCCACTTGACCCACTTTCAAACTCGTCCAAGATTTTATCAAGACATTCATTCTGACCAAGTTTCATGAAGATTGGACTAAAATTGTGACCACTAGAGTGTTCACAAGGTTTTTCTACTGTTTGACCTAGTGACCTAGTTTTTAACTCCACTTGACCCACTTTCAAACTCATTCAAGATTCTATCAAGACATTCATTCTGACCAAGTTTCATGAAGATTGGACTAAAATTGTGACCACTAAAGTGTTCACAAGGCTTTTCTACTGTTTGACCTAGTGACCTAGTTTTTTACCCCACATGACCCACTTTTCAAACTCCTCCGAGATTTTATCAAGACAATCATTCTGACCAAGTTTCATGAAAATTGGGCTCAAAATGTGACCTGCAGAAGGTTCACAAGGTTTTCCTACTATTTGACCTCGTGACCTAGTTTTTAATCCAACTTGACCCACTTTCGAACTTGTCCGAGATTTTATCAAGACATTCATTCTGACCAAGATTCATGAAGATTGGACTACAATTGTGACCACTAGAGTGTTCACAAGCCAATTGTTGACGACGGACGACGCACGACGGACGACGGACGACGGACATTCAAGTATCCCAAAAGCTCACCCTGAGCTTTGCTCAGGTGAGCTAAAAAGTCAAGAATGCTTACTTAATATTTCTAAAGAACAGGATGTTTGAATGTAAATCTGGTCAAGACATATTCATGGAATAACTTAGTCATAGAATCAGTATAGTATTGTTTTACTCTTTGAACTCATTATAACATACATGTTGGCATAGTGCAGACCCAGAACAGATTATAGGCATAGTGCAGACCCAGAACAAATTATAATATAGACATTATAGTGCAGACCCAGAACAAATTATAATATAGGCATTATAGTGCAGACCCAGAACAAACTAGAGGTTTTTGTCAAAAAAACGGATGTCTCCCCTCTAATAAAAACAAGATTTTTTTAAGATTTGACCTAATGACCTACTTTTTAATCCTGCCCCACCCATGATCGAACTTGAAGAATATCATCCTGAGCAAGTCTGATCAAGATTGGACTAAAAATGTGACCTCTAGATTGTTCACAAGGTTTTTCAATAATTTGACCCAGTGACCTAGTTTTTAACCGTATGTGACCCACTTTCAAACTCATCCAAGTTTCTATCAAGACAATCATTCTGACTAAGTTTCATGAAGATTGGACTAAAAATGTGACCTCTAGAGTGTTCACAAAGATTTTGAATAATTTGACCTAGTGACCTAGTTTTTGACCCCACATGACCCACTTTCGAACTCATCCGAGATTTTTTCAAGACAATCATTCTGACCAAGTTTCATGAAGATTTGGCTACAAATGTGACCTCTAGAGTGTTCACAAGCCAAATGTTGACGACGCACGACGCACGACGCACGACGCACAACGCACGACGACGGACGCCGGACGGAGCACCATGACAATAGCTCACTTGAGCAAGCTCAGGTGAGCTAAAAATCAGCTACTAAATATACAGTCATTGTTTCTTACATCAATATTCGTCCGGTCAAAAGCAGTTGCCTATTCTGTTTGAAAATGAGTAAGATGTGTCTACAGTGCTCCCTCCCTACAACGGCCCTCTCAATAACGATTCCCTCCTTACAACAACGCATGTCACTGTTTCCGAAACAACAAGGCTCCAGAAACAACCTTTTTCCATCGTACCCTATGTTGTGACCACTCTTTAGAATCGTCACTTTGTGACGATTCTAAAGAGTGGTCACAACATAGGGTTTGATGGAGGCATAACGGTTTTAGTTCTCGAAATACACCTTATCTGGGGATCTGCAAACAAGCTAATTATGTTTGATTTTCCCTCCCTATAACAACTCCCTCTGAACAACACATACAATATTCGTATCCCAAAGGGTGTCGTTGTAGAGAGGGAGCACTGTATCAACAAAATGGTTAACACTTACAATGCGGGACACGAGTCACTGATGTCCTTTGCAAACAGTGTAGACCAAGTTGAGAGGGCTACTAGAGGAGCCCTTTTATCAGGGTCTGCAATTTTTGTCACGTTACACTTTTCTTTAGGAAAATCCCTTAATATTCACCATAAGCTTGACCTGTTTGAATTTGGATAGTCCATTTCAAACTTCACAACTAATTAATCACAACAATACTCTAGATAACTGAGACATATATCTAGAACAAATAGAATAAATGTTTTCTATATTAACCCTTTCCCTCGTGAATATTTATACAAGAATAAATGACTTCATGAATATTCATTCACTGAGTTTTTAAACTGGCCACAATTGGAATGTTTTATCATGGCAGAAACTGAAGAACTAGATCTTTATTATGTTACAAACAGAACAGATCCAGATCAGATGGCTCCTACAGGAACCATCTGATTTGGGTCTACTCTGTTTGAAAAAAACATTTATATGTGGAAAAGGCGTAATAAATCCAACCATAGCTACCAGACAAGGCCCCAAGGTTATACAACTTTTTGCTTGAGTCTGAGATCATTCTCAAGCATCTGACCAATCAGATACTTGAGAATGATCTCAGACTCGAACTCAAAAGTAAAATTGGGTAAATTTAGTCCAATACACCTATCATCTGCATCTGTGAATATTTGAATAAATGCATACAACATAGATGCGTGAAACACATGTCAGATTGAAACACATATTGAAACTAAAAAGTATACCCTAAGTATTCAGATACATGCACAGGCAAATAGTGCAGATCCAGATCAAACTACTCCTAATGGAGTACATGTAGTTTGATCAGGGTCTTCACCATTTGCTACTATGTGAAAAGCTAATTTTAAAGTTATCAAAATGGTGTGAATTGCATTATTCAGCTATCCAAACTGGTGAAGAGGGTTCAATGGATGTCAAAATACTTAGATAATTAGGGTTTGCTTAACCCATTCCTCCATAGGCTATTTTTAGATCCAACCACTTTGAATAAATCTACCGAAAAGGAGCATTAACTAGAGAAAAGGAAACTTTTAGAATTTTGTAGTATGAAACCATTGATAAACAGAGCATTTGCTCCTATAGGAGCAAATGCTCTATTTATCACAATGGTTTCATAAAGTGACTTTTACAGAGGCATAGAAAGGCGTATTAATATGGAGGAAAGGGTTAATTGTAATTTCATGTGTAAGTTCAGTATGAAAGTGCAACACAGAATATATTACACAACACTGTCATGGTAACCCTTTACTCAATGAAGATTCATGTAAGTAATGATGACATCATGAATTATAATTAGATTAATTGTTATACATGTAATAGCACATTTGGCTATGACAGAAACTGCAGAATCATATCTATATTATATCATAAGCCAACAGAGAGGATCCTAATCATACAGCTCCTACAGGAGCCTTCTGATCTGGGTTTACTCTGTTTGCAAAGCTGCAGAAAGATGTATTCATGAAATAAAGGGCTTAAATGATATTTTTGCAAAAACAATTCATACACAACCTAACCAAACAGATCCTTTTTCATGAAAATATGTAAACAAATAATATGTGTTGTCTTATCAGAAATATTCAAACATTCGGTTCCATTTGTAGTGTCTGTCAGTTGTATTTGACCCACTGTACATGTATATATCTGTGTACGAAACAAAAATGTTTCTAAAAGTATCCACAAACAATTCAATTTTATGTAAATAACCCTTTCCCTGTTGCATATTCATACAAGAAATAATGATGTCATGGATATATATCAGCTGTTGTTTTTTTTTTTATAATGACATATACATTTGTATATACAGTAAAACCCCGCTAATGTGACCACCTAAAAGAGGTATAATTTTGGATGGTAGAGGCAGGTGGTAGCTTAATACAGGACAAAAGTAATAAAGTAATGCAGAAAGCTCCTAAAGGAGCTTTCTGCATTACTTTTGTCCTGCATTAAGCAACCACATGCTTATAAAGACACTCATGCTTATTCATTAAGTGGTCGCATTAGAGGGGTTTTACTATATATACACAGGATTTTTTGGTAATGGTACAAACTAAAGAGTCAGATCTATTATAATTTCATAAGCAAACAGTAGACCCTGATCAGATGGCTCTGGCTCTACTCTATTTGCAAAGGTGTAAAAAAGCATTTGCACAAGGGAATAGGGTTAACTGAAAGAACTTTGATCACTAAAATTGTCTATTTCATAAGGAAACACAAAATACTTCAATAAAAAACAGTACCAATTTAGGACTCGGGGGGGGGGGGGGGGGGGAAACGAAAGAAGTAGTGATAGAAAAGACATGTTTATATATTATTCAAATATTTTTGGTTATGTCATCAATTAACCCATTCCCTCCTACTGATGCATTATGATGCCTCTGTAAAAGTCATTTGGAAACCATTGTGAATAGATAGAGATTTGCTCCTGTGGTGCAAATGCTCTATTTATCACAATGGTTTCAAAACTACACAATTCTAAACGTTTCCTTTTCTCTAGTAAATGCACCTTTTCGGTACATTTATGCAAAGAGGTTGGGTCTAAAAATAGCCTAGGAGAGAATGAGTTAAGTAGTTCAAACAATATGTCTTTTTTAATATTAAGAAGAACATGTCATAGCACATTGTACTGCATACAATATGAAAATATCAGTAATCATGTATAAGTCGGACCGTATCTTCCCTGGCAAGATTTGCATTCTATACAAAATATCCTTTCTGAAGTAAACTGATGCTTCAATTATACATGTTCATGTAACTATTAACCCTTTACCTCATAGATAAACCTTTTCAAACCATGCAAACAGAGTAGACCCACATCAGGTGGCTCCTGTACGAGCTGTCTGATCAGGGTCTGCTCTGTTTGCCTATGAAATAATATAGACATGAGTTTCTGTCATGGTAAGGAATTCACTTCATCATAAAGCCATTATGAAACTTCAGTTAACCCATTCCCTCATATTGACGACTTTTGACGACTCTGTTAAAATCGCTTTGTGAAACCATTGTGATAAATAGAGCATTTGCTCCATAGGAGCAAATGCTCTATTTATCACAATGGTTTCAAACTACAAAATTCTAAAAGTTTCCTTTTCCCTAGTTTCGGTAGATTTATTCAAAGAGGTTGGATCTAAAAATAACCTATGAGGTAATGGGTTAATCCATATTCATTCAGTCATCATTTCTTACAAGCATGTTCATGAGAGAAAGGATAAATTAAGTTTTTTTATGAAGATTTAAATCTACATGTATTCCATACGGACACCTTTGATTTGCAATTTGATTAGCAAAAGCTGGAATATTACTCAGTTTCAGAAGTAGGGTCTATATGAGTAGCTTGATCTCGTGTCAGTAGTACAATGGTATGTTGCTTGACCCTGATATGTCAGAATTGGGACCAGTAAATATACCTATGCTGATTTGTGGTGTCCAGAATTGGGGACTGTGCAAAAACCTATAGTGCTATGCATATATTTGGTGTCAGAAGTGGGGTCTGTGCATAAAACTGGGGTTATGCATTAACTTGGTGTCAGGTGTGGGGTCTATTAATAAACCTATGGGGATATGCATGTGGTGTCAAGTGGGGTCTGTGCATAAACATATGGGGCTATGCATAAATTTGGTATCAGAAGTGAGATCTGTGCATAAATTTGGTGTCAGAATAAGAATCAGTGAATATGCATAATTATGGAGTTGGGCATAGATGTGGTGTCAGAGGAGGGATAGAATCTGTGTATAAACCGTATGCAGCTGACACACAAATGATGTTTAAAGAGTGACCTGTGCAAAACAGTATCAGACGAGGGATCAGTTCATACCAGTGTCAGAAGCAGAACATGTGCACAAACCTATCAAGCTGAGCATTATTAGCAAGAAGCTAACATTATGCAGAAGACAATTTTCAAAGGAGGATAATGAGATAGGAGTATGAATTATGACACATGCATGCCATTGGCAAATCTTGCTATTTCAAAAGAACAAAAAATAAACACAAAAAGCATCAAGGCTGAGTTGAGTTACAGTTTGCTTCAAATTATTAAGATGCATAAAAAGACCAGACATTTTGTCAATTTACCATAATTGCCATACATATTAGGCCAGACAGGTAGTTTAACCCATTCCCTCATGTTGACGCCTTCTGACGCCTCTGTAAAAGTTACTTTCTGAAACCATTGTGATTAATAGAGCATTTGCTCAATAGATTTGCTCTATTTATCACAATGGTTTCAAAATTACGCAATTTTGAAATTTTCCTTTTCTGTAGTAAATGCTCCTTTTCGGTAGATTTATTCAAAGAGGTTGGATCTAAAAATAGCCTATGCGGGAATGGGTCAAGGAGCAGTCCGGTCAGGGCCTATGCTTGTTTGCTAGTAACCCTACATTTTATAATTCAAAGTTACGGACACTGTTCCGAATGTTCAACAGGGAGTGACATACTATCTTAGGTAAATGCAGTTTGTAATCTTTACATCCTCTTTTCTTAACCCTTTACTTCTTGAATATTCATAAAAATTATCAGAAATAAAGACATCATGAATATTATTTAGGTGATGTTTTGATAATGGCACATGAACACAGGATTTTTTTTCCATAACAGAAACTGAAGAATCAGATATATATTATTTCATAATCAAATAGAGTAAACCCTGATCAGCCAGCTCCGACAAGAACCATCTGATTTGGGTCTACTCTGTTCGTAAAGTTATAGAAAGGCCTGTAATTTATATGAAGTAAAGGGTTAAAGATATCCATCTTGATTTCCTGTCTGCCTCCAATGTTTGTAACAGAGTGTCTCATATACCAAACTGTCCATAGGCACTGAAGTCTTGTAGCAAGACACTTGCTGACCGTATCAATGATACCTTCCGTAGTACGAATCATAAATAGTAACTGTCAACACCACTTCAGAAATCTAAAAATGGTTCCAAGTCCTTCTCACTTGCTGCGGCGGCTTTCTGCCAGTCATCTTCTGGATATTCATCAAAGTTTTTGGTATCCCCATCATGAGCAACTTTCGGTATAATAGGTGGCTGTAAACAGATAAAACAAAAATCATATAACTCTTACCTGATACAGATGCCTTTGCAAACAGAGTAGATCCAGATCAGATGGCTTCTATAGGAGCTGTTTGATCAAGGTCTGTTATACAGTAAAACCTCTCTGTAATGGCCACTAAATTACATCAAGTATTTTATGTTAAAGGCAGGTGGCTGTTTAAAGCAAGGTGAAAGTAAAACAGAACGCTCCTATAGGAGCGTTCTGTTTTACTTTCACCTTGCTTTAAGCAACCACCTGCCCTAAATACCAACTAATTAACATAATTTAGTGGCCGTTATAGAGAGGTTTTACTGTATTTGCTTATGGAATGATACAGATCTGTTTCTACAGTTTCTGCCATAGACAAAAATTCCTGTGCTCATATGCCATTATAAAATTAAATGTTAAATTGATATTCATGATGTTATTAAATTATTTCATACATGAATATTTAACAGGTAATGGGTTTTGTTTTTTTCCTGAAAGAATTGTAGTAAATAATTATAACAGCATGTGTTTCAGTTATGAGGAGGTCATACTAGCAGACGAGTCACTGATCCTTCCTGATCAACTGAAACAAACTGCCTGAAATATCTCCTATATCAGCCCTTTATATGTTCTCTATTTCAACCCATTATCTATTTTAACGCTTTCCCTCATATAAACGCATTTTCACACATTTGCAAACAGAATAGACCCAGATCAGATGGCTCCTATAGGAGCCGTCTGATCAGGGTCTGCTCTATTTGCTAACGAAATTTGATAGAACTGTTTCTTTACTTTCTAAAAATGGCTACAATGTTCCACCTTCATTATTTCATTATAACTGCTTTATCAATGAATATTCAGTAGACATCGAAGTTTGAAAAAAACATAGAACAGGGAAAGGGTTAACCCTTTATCTACTCTATTTCAGCCCTTTATCTACTCTATTTCAACCCTTTATATGTTCTCTATTTGAACCCATTATCTAAGGATTGTTCATGTAGGATATAATAACTTCATGACAATTAACTCATTATCTCCTAGGTTATTTTTAGACCCAACATTATTTAATTAATCTACCGAAAAGGAGTATTAACTAGAGAAAAGGATTTTTTTTAGAATTTTGTATATTGAAACCATTGTGATAAATAGAGCATTTGCTCCTATAGGAGCAAATGCTCTATTTATCACAATGGTTTCACAGTGTGAATTTTATAGAGGCACAAAAATGCGTCAAGTGTTAAATGTTTATAATGAAAGCAGGAATGTTCAGTCAAGGCAGAGACTGTAGAAACATCTATATAATTTCATAAGCAAGAGCTGACTGTGATCAGACAGCAGCTGCTCTACTCTGTATGCAAATGCATTATTGTGAGTCCCTATCAAGTAAACGGTTATCAAATATGAATTTATTACTATGAAATACACATAACATGTATCAACATCATATTCTATCATCTCAACCATTTTCAGGAAAATCCCTGATGAAATTAAACAATTTTGCTTTAAATGAGTCCTATCTATTGTTTCATATTATTAAACGTGGTATACAAGAAAAGGCATGGAGTCGGCATTAACCTTCTGCACTCTGAGCAATTGTAGTCTGCAAAAAATGTCTTCTGCAGCAATACTGAAAGCTATTTTTTCTCTTTCTTTTGCTGCAAATTGCAGTCATATTATTAAACAGTTTTGATACTGATGAGACGCAGAGTTACTCAGCATCTCATCTGGATCTAAACTGTGCGCAAATGTATTTACACTGTCGCCAGTAGTGTGCTGAAGGCTAATATTGTTTGAATGGAATTGAAATATTTGCTGTAGGTTTTAAATTTGTTAAATTAACTTTATACAGGAAATCTCTGCACACTAATTAAATTTTTTGCCTGCCAAAAAAAGATTGCTTTCTGCAGCAATACTGAAAGTCATTTTTTCCTATTTTTTTCTCTTCAAATAGAAGTGAGATTTAAACCAAACAGTTTTGATCCTGATGAGATGCCGAATTACTCGGTGTCTAACTGGGATCCAAACTGTTTGCAAAGGTGAACACAAATTTAATGCTAGAATTTCTAGCTGTACAAACAGAACATCTTTTTTAAATTTTATCTTATTTACCACTATATACAGGAAACAAGTATACATCAGTCATTTGCAAACAGTGTATACCCAGATCAGAGGTCTACACTGTTTGCAATAAAAATCATATTCAACAATAACAAATATTGTTTTGGTAGTTTGCTTCATTAATATTCATAGGAGGAGTCAGATATTGTAATTCGGTATAGAATGGATTAAAAGTGTACAGACAGCAATTGGAAGTAACCATACCACAAAAAAGTGTATCTTTTGGACAATGCAAATAAGCTACCTGCTGTTACTGTCTGTGAAGCAGTATCCAATCAGGGTCTACAGAGTTTGACCCACAGTCTCCATGTTATGTCATTTAACTTATTTATTATGGGAATTTCGTTAACCCATAGCCCACCAGTCACAACAATAGTTGTATTTGCAAACAGTGTAGACCCAGATGAGAGAGTTCCGATAGGAGCTCTCTCATCTGGGTCTGCACTGTTTGCCATGGAAAATCCATGCCTGCCTGCTCTATGCTTTTGCCTAGGAAAATCATTTCAACATGTCCTGTATATTTTTGTAAAGATTTGCCAAATTAACCCTTCGCTTGCTAATCGCGTCAATATACCTACCTGTAAATAATGAAGACCCAGATGAGACAGCTCCTGCAGGAGCTGTCTCATCAGGGTCTGCACTATTTACAAATTGATTGTGCAACCAGTGCACTCCATAGCAGTGATTGCGCAGCGAAATATGTGTACACAGTGAAGATATATGTAATTATACAACAGGGCATGGGTAATTAAAGAAGGAGAAATGTATTTTAAAATTCAGCAAGCGAAGGGTTATTAATATTCAAAGATTAATATTCAGAGTGATAAAAAGTATGTGGCGGGCTAAGGGTTAATGGTATTTGCAGACAGTGTAAACCTTGATCAAGGGGTTCTTAGAAGAACCCTCTGATCTGAGTCTGTACTGTTTGTTAACCAAGACCATTGAATAGATTTTATCCCTTAACTCTTCTGACACCAGATAATTTTGCAAACAATGTGGCCTGCTTTAAGCCTTTAACACCTTATAATGCATGAAATGAGTCACTAATGTCCTTTGCAAACAGTGTAGACCCAGATGAAAGGGCTCCTAGAGGAGCTCTCTCATTAGGGTCTGCACTGTTTGTCATTTTACTCTTTCTTTAGCAGAAAGTGTAAGATCATATCTATATTATTCCATAAGCAAACAGAGGAGATTCTCATCAGATGGCTCCTACACGAGTTGTCTGATCTGGGTCTACTCTGTTTGCAAAAGTGTAGAATAACATATTTATGGAGTAAAGGGTTAAAATAATGCCATCTCAGAGATTTGACAGTTGTTCTATTAACCCTTTCCCTCATATGAACGCTTTTCACTCCTTTCCAAACTGAGTAGACCCTGATCAGACGGCTCCTATAGGAGCCGTCTGATCATAGTCTGCTCTGTTTGCTAATAAAATTATAATAGATCTGAGTGCAGTTTCTACCATTATCAAAATTATTGTGTACATATCGATGGCTCAGCGCAAAACTAGGCTAACTCCATTTTAGAAAATTTTACAGGAGAGCAAAAAAACTTTTTTTTCTTTTTCCTATTTGATCTTTTGTTTATATTTTTATAGTTATCTATTCCTACAAAAGTCTTTAAACTTATGATAATGTTGATTTTCTTTTAAAACCATGTTTTTGAGGTTTTTAATAACTTTTTTGAGTTAGCTATAGTTTTGCACTGAAAATTGACGTCTTTTAGTTAAAAACTCAGCGCAAAACTATACCTAAGTCAAGTTAGTTATACTTTTGCACTGAAAATCAATGTCTTTCAGATAAAAACTCAGCACAAAACTATACCTAAGTCAAACTAGTCATAGTTTTGCACATAAGATATGTAGAATATTGGAGGGTATATACTTGTAAAATAAGTACTAACTCAAGTAGGCTTTAGGTGATTATTAATATTTTCTTACCAAATTGACAAGAGAACAAAATAAAACATTTAGAACAATACATAATTGTCATTTTAAGTTCATAATTATCTGCCAGTTCTTTGTATTTTTAACATAAAATGATAGATTAATGATAGACTATTTCTATAATGTAAACTTCACCAATGATTTCATCAGTCCTTTGCTCAATAAATATTTATGCTTCACACATCCTTCCATGAACTGTCCCAAGATTAACAGAAATATTGTTGAACTACTGAAAAGCAGGAATACTCTCATTCTTTAAACTATGACCTGTCAGTTAATCTCAAAACCCACCCATTTATATGAATTAACTTATTTAATTATACTTTCAAGTGTATGAAGATATTTTCCCATAGGAGGCAAGGTAAAACCTTCCCCAAAAACAGATCCCATGGGGAACAGTGCAGACTCTGATTATACACTTCATGTAGCAGCTGTTTGATCAGACTGTGCAGCCAGTTTGCAAATGCATAAGAAGTATAATGTAGAAAGAATAATATGAAGAAAATGGCAAAAAAGGCTGATTGATTAACCCTTTTGGTATTGGTCTAATGCCAACCTTAAACTTTGGACCAGTTCATTTTATCAGTTACTTATGCAATTTTGGTATTTAAACAGAATCTGACTTCGAAATCACGAACAGTGCAGACCCTTATGAGAGGAGCTCTCTGATATGGGTCTATACTGTTTGCAATAATTATTATAACATGCTGTAGGGTTGAAGCTAAAGAACAGTATTACCCTTTTATTTTGATCATTATTACTCGACATGATTTTTAAAAGATAACTCCAACCTTTTAGCGTATGACTGACAGTGTCCACCAGTATTTCTAGTTGACTGTATAACCCTTTCAGTGTGGGAAGTAAGGGTGTAGGGCATTCACAAACCAAGTTAAATCTTGTAGACCCAGATTAGAGGTCTCCTGAAGGAACACTTTGATAAAGGTCTTCAATGTTTGTCATAATTCAAATTTTGTATAAATTTACTAGCATTGTGTCCAGAGGACATGGATGCCCTCACCTTGCACTCTTGACACAAACATTTCTGAAGAATTTAACCCTTAACCCATTACCTCATTGGCTATGTATAGACTCAACCTCTTTGAATGAATACACCGAAAAGGAGGATTTAGTAGGATAATGAAAATTTCAGAATGTTGTAGTTTTGAAACCGTTTGAATAAATAGAGCATTAACCCTTTCCCTGTTCTATGTTTATTGCAGATTTCAATACCTACTGAATATTCATGGACAAAAAGGTTATTATGAAATATGGAAGGTGGAACATTGTAGCCATTTTAGAAAGTAAAGACACAGATCTTTGAAATTCTGTTAGCAAACAGAGTAGACCCTGATCAGATGGCTCCTAGAGGAGCTTCTGATCTGGGTCTACTCTGTTTTCAGATGCGTGAAAACAAGTTTATATGAGGGAAAGGGTTAAAGTTCCTTTGGAGCAATTGCTCTATTTATCACAATGATTTCAAAAGGTGACTTACAGAGGCATCAATATGAGGGAATGGGTTAACCCACTGAATAAATTAAAACTATTCCTCCTTCTATGAACATTAATTAGGTAAATTTTCATACAAACTGATGGTGAGCAGCAAATTATTATGCGTTGACAATACTTTAGTTTGTGGATATGAAGATTTCCTATGGCAGACTGTGCAGACTCTGATGAGAGAGCCTACACTGTTTGCTGGTGCAACTATTGGCATGCTTAGTAAGCAGTTTAAGGGTTCAGTTAGAAAGGACCATAACTCTTGAACCAATCCATGAATCCAGTCAAAATTCAAGACTGACCTCTATTTTATCAGTCATTTTCCCAAAGTGGAAGGTTAAAATTCTACATTGAAAGGGTTAACAAGATTCAGGTAACCAATGCATTATGCAGTTCTATGAATTAGAGAAATCCATCTCATGAGGCAGGATGGCATAATAAAAGTGAACATATAATGAGAGCTGGGTATCACACCTGACCTGCACAACGAAATGAGGTCTTTGAATTTTTCAGATGTAATCTTTAGATCCTCATCATATAACTGATTGAGAACAATATCTTGTACATTCAGTTCAGTATGGTACCTTCTTAACCGTTGGGGTAAATCTAGATAGTGAACTGTGCCTGCATAATCATACTGCATCATACCTGTACTTCATTCTCAGTGTTGTTATATTTTCTGATCATTAGTTTTGATGGAATAAGTTTTGAAAACTCTGAATTCTGCTTAAGCCGGTGCTAGGGGGTGTGAGTAGTGTTGCACTTTTAATTACTACTCATGAACAGACTCAGTAAAACCGAGTCTGGGATTTTCTCTTTTGGCATTGTTAATTTTGCTTTAGAAGGCTAGCCCACTTTCAGAATATTAATCACTACTTTGTTTGGATTGGTTGATTCAAGTTTAAAAGATCTCACTTCAGTCCAGCGAACTTTGTTTTTGTCTGTATCAAGATCAATGTTTTTTACCATTTTTGATACAGACTTGAAATTAAAATAAAGCTAAATCTTTTACATGATACAGATTTTTGTGATGAGCAGCTCTGATAACAGATGTCCACTAGGCAGTCGTGTAGATACAAAATGACCAACTTATCCTTTCAATACATGAATGAACCAAGTCATTTTTGTTTTGTGTATGCCCCCTTTCTAGGTACTTTTGCTCCACAGACTCGAGCACAATTTTACAAGGCATACGGTCCATACATGACCACAACACTGAAACGTAATACTTGTTCTTATTTTGTCCCCCACAGTTATCTGAATATTTTTTTCTCCCCTTTTTGACCATTGAACTTAAGTATTCAAAGACACTGCTGGAAATTTCACATGCTCCCCTTCCCAAAGTAGACTCATTCCATAGATAGCCATAAGCATTACTCAAGGTAGATTCAAATGCCTTAGGTGTCACTAGCACCTCTTCAAGATCAAAGCATGCTGCTGTGACTGTTGAATCACTGTTTTCTTGTCTGTTGCTTTGTTTTCTCTGGATAACTCCTTATTTTTAATATGGTTTTCATACTTTTCTTTCATTTTTAGTTTGAGACATTTTATGAGTTGCATAGATCACATTGATCCTTGATTGGTTAGTCAAAAGCAATATTAAAATGTGTGCTTAAAATTTGCCTGTACATGTTGAGGGAGACTGGGAGACATGATGACATTTTTTGTGCAATTCTCTAAATAGAGCCTGTACATAAGTGCAATACTAAGTTCTTGGCCCAGGTACATATTTTACCATCTTTTCTACAATAATGACTTTCAATAACAGGAAACGACTCAATATGTGACACTGCAAAATATATTTTATCTTCTGGTATTCTGTTTGGTATAATTACTGTGACTGCCTCTATTTTCTAACTTTACAATCTGAGTAATAGTTCGGGTCTCTTTAAAAGTCACTTTTTGAAACCATTGTGATAAATAGAGTTTTTGCTCCAAAGGAGCAATGCTCTATTTATCACACTGGTTTCAAAACTTTGAAACTACAAAATTCTTAAGTTTTCCTCCAAAAACATCATATTATAACTCAAAATATTTACAGTTTTCTTTGAATTCCGATATAACGCGATATTTCTTAGCCGATTCATATCCATATGAAAATCTCAATCAATATGACACTTCTAAATATAGCTTATGAGGTAACAGGTTAATTAACCAAAATTGTATACAGTCACATGATAAATTGATGTCTCAACAAATAGTGGAAAGTCATATCTATAATGTAGAGTACTATATAATAAGCAAACAAAGCAGACCCAGACCAGACTAACTCCTGTTAGAGCTGTCTGATCTGGGTCTTCTCTATTTGCAAAGGTGTGAAAAGGCATATCTATCATGAAGTAAAGTGTTTAAATATTTTTAAACATAGGACCTGCATGATAGCAATTAAGTTAAGTTATACATGTAGTTGCTTTAATTTATTCCGCTACCAAATTATATTTTTGTTCTGACGAGGGTTTATCAACCACTCAGACCTTCAGTCCTCATGATTAATCACCTGTATCAGAACTCAAAACCTTTGTTGATTCTCCCTATCCATAATGCTTATCCCTTTACCTGTTCTATATTAAACCAGATTTCAATAACTTATGAATATTCATGAACAAAATAGTTATAAATAATAAAATATTGAAGGTGGAGCACTGTAGCTATTTTAGAAACTAAAGAAACATATCTTTCAAATTCCTTTAGCAAACAGAGCAGACACTGATCAGATGGCTACTATAGGAGCTGTCTGATCTGGGTCTACTCTGTAAAACTTTGCAGATGCATGAAAAGGTGTGTATATGAAGGAAAGGGTTTAACAAATATGATTTCTTAAACAAACTGCTGAAAGCCTTTGAAGTCAATGTCATTTCATTTAAAAACTTTTCAAAAACATTTATTAATAAGCAAATATATATATCACATTGAATAGCCTTCCTTACTTCATTTAGTAACTTTGTACACTGACATCATTTAAGCTATTGTTAAGAATTTTTTAAAATGAAATTAATTTTAAGCAAATTTTAAATTTTACCCCACCCACTCAAAATCATACACAGTAAGTTACATGTGCTTTTTTACCTTCTCAAAATAGTTATTATTCTGTTGTCAAGAAGCTTCGTAATAATTATAAGTACATGTGCATCAAACAAGAACAAATTAGTTACAGAGCTCTGTTAATTTTTTGTAAATTTCAAATTTTGATAGTAAACAAACTTCTGTAGTCTTGTCTGAAGGTCAAGGATGCATGTATACTTAAATAGGTCTATTTATTGGTTTACAACTATAAAATTTACAGTAACTATTTTTTTTAAGATGAAAAGCACCACTTTTTTTGTTTTTTGCATAAGAAAAAAATATTAAATGAAAGAAATCAACATGTACCACTACATTTTCATCATTATTTCTCAGTGCAAAACTATGTCTAAGTCAAGTTAGTGCACCTTTTGCACCGACAATTTTTTCTAATTTATCAAATTATGAGAGCAAAACATTAGCTAACTCCACTTAGACATAGTTTTGCACTGAAGAAATTACCATTTAGACTTAGCATATTTTATAAAAAATGCAATAATTTTGAAAATACAAGGAATATAAGCAGAATATTTTGAGGGATGAAGGGGAATGTAAAAAGCCTTGAGAATTTTTGAAAAAAGCATTTTTGCCAAAATAGTGAGTTAGCCTAGTTTTGCGCTGAGCCATCGATATGCCAAATTAGGAAATAAATATTTGTGATGCCATTTATTTCTTACATGAATATTTAACAGGGAAAGGATTAAATTCCTTAAATTCATTGTTTGAAAACCCAATAGTACATATTCTTGTAGTATGGCAAAAACTTAAATCTTCAATGATGTTCTTATAGAGTGTAAAGATTGGCAAGGTATAAGAATCTGAAAGATTTATTCAATACAGTAGATAAACATGTTAATATTATTCAAAAGTAATTTATGGAAAAACTTTAATATTTTTTATTAGTAAGTCTGATTAATTGAAGTTACTAGTCTACGGCATGTCAAGTTTGGACAGGCTTTCAGAACACGTGTAAAATTGATGCAAAATTAGTTACTCTAGGTTAATACATACAAATGTCTTCAACAAGTTTTGTACTTTTAAAAAGAATTAAGTGTGTGCTGCATATCACAAAACATTGTACATCTTGCAGTGGAACAATGTAAACAGTGCAAGTTTAGCTGTAGCCCTGTTCAGAGCTTCATCTGTGCAACTGGCAACCAGCGTAGCACAGTTTTGTAGATCAGCATACCAGACTGATAAAACAAGGACGAAAATAAATAATCCTGATTATTTAAAACACAGTAATAATGTACAAAACATAATTTTCTAAGTACGGTAAGTCAGAACATGAGCTATATATTTTGCTATAACTACGACAATATTCCCACTTTAATTTATTAATTGATGCTACTTGTTCATGCTTACATATTCTGTCTACATCTTCAAGCTATTCTGTGCCTAGCGTTATATCATATAGAAAAGCCAAGCAGCCTCTGGTTACTGTACGGTTTATCTTTTAACACTTCTCAAGCACCATGATAGATGTACTAGGTATATCACAATACTTACTAGCAAGCATGTTCACTTAATAGATTTTACTATAATTAACTTGTTGCACATTTGCAGCAAATTTGTGAGAAAAAAAAATGCAAATGGTTTGAATCCAGATGAGACACAGAGTAAGTCAGTATCTCATCAAGATTCAAGCTAGAGTTGAACTTCGATATCTCGAACTCGGATAACTAAAACATTGGGATAACTCGAAGTAAAAATTCTATCCTTCCAAAATTTACAATACAGATTTCTTCTAAAGTGTATCACTACGCATATCCAGAAACACATGTGACAGCTTAATGCAGGTTGAAAGTAATGCTGAAAGCTCCTGCAGGAGCTTTCAGCATTACTTTTGACCTGCATTAAGCTGTTTACTTGAGAAATTGTTCAGATTAAAAATCGGATGACCCAAACCTCTGTTATCTAGAAATACGTTGTCCCTTGAAGTTTGAGATATCGACGTTCAACTGTATTGGACACTGTTTGTCATTTTTAAAAAGAAATAGAAAAATGTTGAATTTCATAATTGCAGCAGACGACAAATACTTATCGTGCAAAGAGTTAACCCTTTGAATGCTGGAAATGAGTTTTTTACTAGCATTTGTAAACAGTGTAGACCCAGATCATAGAGCTGCTATAGAAACCTTCAGATCAGGGTCTGCACTGTTTATTATTCAAAATCCTCTATCAAATTTAAGGATACACAGATGGACCATCCCACGTTGAATCTTCAGCATTTAAAGGGTTAAGCCATGACATGAGAAAAGACATTATCTGGGTTTTCCAATGTGAAAACAGTGTAGATACAGACCAATCGTTATCAACTCAAGACAAGAGCAGTGACCCCCAAATCACATCTTTTCTAATGGCATATGACTAACCTATAGCTACCGTATTCCCCCTAAATAAATGCCCCCCCCCCCCCCCCCCCCTCTGATAAACACCCCCCTTACCTCTGAGGGGAAACTAACAACCAATAAAACAACTGAAACCCTATATATTAGTCATTAACCCATTGGCATAACCTCATCGGCTATTTTTAGATCCAATCTATTTGAATAAAGCTACCAAAAAGGAGCATTAACTAGAGAAAAGGAAACTTTTAGAATTTTATAGTTTGAAACCACTGTGATAAATAGAGCATTTGCTCCTATAGGAGCAAATGCTCTATTTATCACAATGGTTTCAACAGGTGACTTTTGCAGAGGCGTCAAAAGGTGTCAGTATGAGGGAATGGGTTAAATACAGAAATATAAGTTTATGAATATATTTGTGGTAGCTTAATGCAGAATGAAAGCAATGCAAAAATGCCCTTCTGCATTGCTTTCATTCTGCGTTAAGCAACCACCAGTGTATACAATGCAAGGCGCTCGTTTTCAAAAATGTAATTCTCAGAGGGGGAGTTTATTTGAGATTATACGGTATATTACATATCATTCACAAACATATCCACTAAAAACTGACAGACAATCCGTGAGTAACAAAAAATACCATTACTATATTTTCATACTAGCTCTTTAATATTGAAGGAATAAAAATGTTCGGGTGCAACAATTGCAAGAGTGTTTGAAAGAACACATGTCATCTGTTCATTGCAGAAAATGTGACGAAAAAAAAGCATGACAGACATATGGTGGATACTGAATGAACTCTATAGTTAAACACTGATGGACTATTCTATTCAGAAAATTTAGCGTTAAACGGGTTAATAAGAAAGTTGTATAGTATTGAAGACGTTTGATGAAGTCTCTGATAAGGTGTAACCTACAAGGATAGGGACAGATTTTGAACTGTTTTTATTTGCAAGACATCTATAATGTTATTATGATTCAACACAGCCTATTTAACCCTTTCCTTCATATAAACGCCTTTTCACACATTTGCAAATAGAGAAGACCCAGACTCCTATAGGAGCCGTCTGATCAGGGTCTGCTCTGTTTGCTAATAATATTTAAATAGATGTGACTCTTTGGTTTCTACCAATTCCAAAACAATTCTGTATACATATGCCATTATGAAATTTCAGCTAATAAATATTCATGACATCATTATTTCTTAGAACAGGGAAAGGGCTATGCACAAGTCGTAATACCCATCACGATTATCTTGACCCTTTACCTGGTACAGACGTATTTATTAACCCTTTCCCTCATAGGCTATTTTTCGATACAACCTCTTTGAATAAATTTACTGAAAAGAAGCATTAACTAGAGAAAAGGAAAATTTTAGAATTTGTAGTTTGAAACCACTGTGATAAATAGAGCATTTGCTCCTATAGGAGCAAATGCTCTATTCATCACAATGGTTTCACAAAGTGACTTTTACAGAGTCGTCAAAAGTCGTCAATATGAGGGAATGGGTTAATATATGCATTTGCAAACAGAGTAAACTCCAATCAGATCGCTTCTGTAGGAGCTGTCTAATCAGGGCCTATACTGTGTTTAATTATGAAATAATATTTACCGGGTAGATCTGTTTAAACAGTGTCTGCCATGGTCAAAAATTCTCTTTTTTTCTTAACTCCAATCAGGTGACTACTATTCATAAACTAACCATTTCTTATATGTATATGTATATTGAATATTATTCATCTGGTAAAGAGTTAAACAGGCATACAAGTATAAGAGAACAGAGGGGATTTGTGAAACTTAACGATTTCAATATGGCTGCTCAGATTTATGATAGTTTTGCTTAACCCATTCCTTCTTAGCCTATTTTTTAGATCTAACCTCTTTTAAAAAAATCTACCAAAGAGGAGCATTAACAAGGGATTTTTTTTTAAATTTTGTAGTTTTGAAACTATCGTGATAAATAGAGCATTTGCTCCTATGCTCTACTTTTCACAATGGTTTCAAAAAGTGTCTTTTACAGAGGTGCGAAAAGGTTCAATATGAGGGAATGGGTTAAAATGGTTTTCGGAAAATCAGAAATGAAATCATAAACACAATTAAATTCATGAATTTAAGATAACAAATAACTATGGAGGCTTTGCTGTTTTGAATGCACAAAAACAGGAAATGCACAGCAATTTATTCATTCAAATTAAACAGTTCTAGAAATCATCAAGACATCCATGGCAACTTAATCAGTAGCTCTGGTTGGATGATAACTTCTAGAACAGAGCAGAGCAGCCAATCCTATTTGTGCAGTGACTGTCACACAATTGTTTTGTTATTGACATGTATACATTCTCATCATTCCGACAGTCACATTCTACGCTATTTTATGTAAGGCTTGGACAGAAAACAGAATTACATGACTGTTAACCTATTCCCTTATATTGACGCCTATGTAAAAGTCACTTTTTGAAACCATTGTGATAAATAGAGCATTTGAATTCACAGAAGCAAATGCTCTATTTACCACAATGGTATCAAAATTACACAATTCTAAACTTTTTTTTCTAGTAAGTGCTCCTTTTCAGAAGATTTATTCAAAGAGGGAATGGGTTAAACAGACTATTCAGCTATACAGCAATCTTTCTCATAAACAAATGTTCAATAGAGTTATAGAACAAGAACAGGACAAAACACCTTGTTTGACAAAGGATAAATCCATTCATATAAACCTGTTTCAAACTAATTCAGTTTACAAAATAGTGCATTTTATGGTAACTAATAGCATAACTCTAAATATTGTTGATTATTTCTTCACCCTGTCTAGCGGTGGTCTAACTGCAGGTGTTTGAACAGGGTCATGGGTAAAACAAGAACCAACATGGGAGACTGAAGGGAGCTAACTCTTCAAAGCCTTACATATTAGATAGAAAACTGAGGAGAAAGAGAGGCAAGATACAACTACAAGAAGGTCTAGCGAGTGAATACAGCATTCATATATAACACAGCCATCAAGGGATATAATTTGCTGCATCTCATGGGGAGTAACTCTAGCATAATACAAGTCCTCAAGGAAGGTAACTCCTGCACTTAGTACTCACTGGACCGAAGTGGTGATTATAGTTAGATGTATCCCCAGCATAGAGAACTTCTGGGGTGATTGGGGGCTGAAAACAGATCAGTCAACCAAAATAGTATTGTAAGTGTATGGCAGTAAGCAGCAGTTGCATAGATAATATGTGACAGTTATTATCCCATTACCTGTTAGATATTCATGTAATAAATAATTACATCATGAATATTTATTAGCTGAATTTTTATAATGGTGCATGAACACAGAATTCTGTTTTTACCTTGGTAGAAACAGTAAAATCACATCTTTATAATTCCATTAGCAAACAGAGCATAATGACCCTGATCAGATGGTTCCTACACAAACCATATGTCCTGGGTCTACTCTGTTTGCAAAGGCTTTAATATGAGGAAATGTTTATTTCTCCACCAAACCCTACATGGTGACCACCCTTTAGGATCATCTTATACAGAAAATTCTAATGTGTGGTCACAATATAGGGTTTGGTAAAGAAAAGACAATTTTTGTATTTAATGCTTTCCTTAATATAAATGTTTTTACATGCCTTTGCAAACAGAGTAGACCCAGATCAGACAGCTCCTGCTCAGCTATATATGGGTACTCTGTTTAATCATGGAATTATATAGATGTGATAATACAGTTTTTGCCAAGATAAAAAATTGTGTTCATATTCCATTATAAAAATAAATATTCATAATGACATTATTTCTTTCATGAATATTAAACAGGTAAAGGGTTAAAATATGCATGTATGGCTCCGAAGCAGTGTGAAGCTTCTCAACTAGTAACTATATAAACAAGTGCACTGGAAGCTGATGTCAATGCACATAAACAAGTGAAAACAACCATGTACTGTACCTGCAAAGATTAAAGGGACATAACTTTGCAAATATACATTCATGTACAAGCTATAGCTTGGTGTCAAATAATTGCGCCCCTTAATCCTTCTGACATCACAGTAAAAATGTCATCCTCTGTGATTCTGAAAACATTCTTATTGTGATTTCTCTTAACCCTTTCCTTCATATAAACCCACTTTCACACATTTGCAAACAGACTAGACCCAGATCAGACAGCTAGCTCCTGTAGGAGCCTTCTGATCAAGGTCTGCTCTGTATGCTCATGGAATTACATAAATCTGATTTTACACTCTCTGCCACAGTTAAAAATTCTTTTGTTAATAATGCTTTAATGTTCGACTCATTAATAATCATCACAATATTATTTCTTTCATGAATATTCAACAAGGAAATGGTTAAAAAAAAAGAATCAGGGTCCATGCTTATAAAACTTTTAGTTGAGTCTGAGATCGTTCTCAAGTTTTTGATTGGTCAGATTTGAGCCTTTGGCTCTAATCTGACCAATCAAAAGCTTGAGAACTCAAATCTGACCAATCAAAAGCTTGAGAACGAAACTCAGACTCAAGTAAAAGCTTTATAAGCATGGACCCTGTATGTGAAACAGTTTGGATTCTGACAGCATCTCATCTATATCCAAACTGTAGGCAAAGGTCCTAACAACCGGTTCCATAGTGCCCAAGAATTAAACCTGCTGGAACTAGCTCTAATGATTGACAAGTTTTCAAAGGAACATAACTCTTTTGATCTGCATGATCAATTATTATGTCCCTTGATCAGGTTAAAGCTTTTAAAACAATGTGTGAAGTTATTACTCTCCCAATTTGACCCAAGACTCGATTAAACTTCGGCATGTTAATCGGGATTGTTCGTAATACTCTGTGACAAAAAATAGCAAAACAAAAGCCGGCAATAATCATGTTCCACGAGGATTGTATTCTTATAGTTCATTCTTAAACCTTAGTAAATTTATCCGAAGATTACCAACGAGAATAAACAAAATATACGAGAGTCTCAGGTCAAATTGGGAGAGTAATACAGGTAGTTTTACAGATGTATGGTAGATGGAATGACATTATGTAATCTCTCTGCATGCAACCATCAACTTTGTGATTTGTAACCTATGCAAAAGGTTTAAATCCAGTAGAGATGCAGAGTTAAATGACATCTCATCTGGATCCAAACTCTATGATACCCCGACTCCATTTTTATAAGAACAATAAGCTTTTTGCAGACCACAATTACACAGCAGGCAAAGAGTTACAGCTTTTGTAAAAACGATGGATAACACCACCTAGATAAACGTGACCAATGAAACTACACCTAGATAATACAGTAAAACCTCTCTATAATGACCACTAAATATTAGTTGGCATTTAGGGAAGGTGGTTGCTTAAAGCAAGGTGAAAGTAAAACAGAACGCTGACCTATAGGAGCGTTCTGTTTTACTTTCACCTTGCTTTAAGCAGACACATGCCTTTAACACAAAATACTTGATGTAATTTAGTGGTCGTTATAGAGAGGGTTTACTGTAGTAACATCTTCAGTACTCTATTTACCGGACACTAAATCTCTCTTCACCAATGGTTTGCAAAGTTTAACACTTTCCCTGTTGAATATTCATGTAAGAAATATTGGCATCATGAATATATAACGATTTTACATGCCTTTGCAAACAGAGTAGACCCAGATCAGATGGCTCCTATAGGAGCCATCTGATCAGGATCTGCTTTGTTTGATTATGAAATTATAATAGATCTGACTCTACAGTTTCTACCAATACCAAAACATCGTGTGTACATATGCCGTTGTAAAAGTTTAGCTAATAAATAGTTCTGATGTAATTACTTCTAACATGAATATGCTACTGGGAAATGATTAAACATCAGCTTCAATTTAACTATTTAATCCATAATAGGCTATGGCTTTGCAAACAGTAGATCCAGATCAGTGGGATCCAATAGGAGCTGTATGATCAGGGCTTGCTCAGTTTGCTTATGACATAATACAGGTTCCATGCTTATAAAACTTTTTATTTGAGTCTTGAGTTCATTCTCAAGCTTTTGATTGGTCAGATTTCAGCATTTGGCTCAAATCTGACCAATCAAAAGCTTGAGAACAAACTCAGGCTCAACTAAAAAGCTTTATAAGCATGGACCCAGATTTTATTCTGTAGATTTTGTCAAAGCAGAATATCCCCTTGAAACTTTTACATTATAAAAATTCGGCTAAGAAATATTCATGATGTCATTATTTCTAACATAAGTATTCACGGAGTAAAGGGATAGTTCTGTAAATACTAACTCTTTATGATACTGTATATCTGAACAATTAAGTTCCTCATAAGGGTCCAAACTAATTGACAGTATGATTGTAATTTTGAAAAGAAGTGGAAAAAAAATTAATTGCAGACAGCAATTTGTAAGCAGATGAAAGTTACTTATCTTGTTGGGATTTAAGCCTCTTTTCTATTACACAAGCATAACAACTGTTAACAAAAGCTTATGTTCAAAAGTTTTCAAAAACTTATGCTCAAAAACTTTCAAACTAATCTTTGTCTAAGCAGGAAAATCACCGACCCCTCATCAAAAAGGCTTCTATCAAGTCCTTTAAAACTGATGTTGACAATCTGTAAGATCTGTACAATGTCATATTCACTGTTTATATTTGTTACAGAATTACTGAAACAGACTATAAAAATCAAATGTAAGTAACTCTAACATCCTATTTGCATTGAGAGAATCAGAGTTGTTTCCCCTGATATAATCTGGCTTGAGAAGCTTAGTGACCTCACTGTTTCTTTACAAGATTACAAGATAAAACTTCCTTATATAATCCAAAGAGGCCTTGAATCTAATTTAAGTTGTACTATTCTACTAAAATGAGCATGTAAACAAATGACTAGGACTTAACTCTTTGCACACTAATAAATTGTAAATTGCAATCCATTTCGTCTGCTACAATTCTCAAAGTGAACCTTTCCTCCATTTCTATTTCAAATTTCAGTTTGAATCCAGATCTGATGTTATGTTTCTAAGCATCTCATCTGGATCAAAACTGACTCATCAAAACTGACTGCATAGTTCTGTTATATCAGGTTTGCTACTAGCATGTACAGAGTTACAGTGTACGTCATTGGGGGTTTAGTCAGTCGTCTGAAGTCAAGTTGTCAGAAGCAGCATGTCATTCTACTAAATGAACTGTGAAATCAAAGCAAATGTTATATTTTAACACTTTCCTTCATACAAATCCCTTTGCAAACAGACTATAGGAGCCGTCTGGACAGGATCTGCTCTTTGCTTACAGTTTTGTCTAAGTCAAAAATTCCATTTAAAAGTTCATATTATAAAAGTTAATTTAATGAATATTAATTAAATGGTCAATTAATGCATAAATGTTCATTAGCTCTTTGCACGCTGGCAGTGAAACCATGGTTACCGATGTTAACAGCTTGGATCCAAATGAGACGCCACATTATGCAGTGCTTCATCAGGATTCAAACTGTTTGACACTTTGACCATATTTTCACAAAGAAATGAGAAAAAATTAAGAATTGAAGTAGATGATATTTGTTGTAGACAAAAAAATTACTCAATGTGCAAAGATAACCATTTTCAATCTGTATCTAAAATTACTTAATGTGCACAGAGTTAGGAAAAGGGAGATAACCATTTACAATCTGTATTTTTAAGTGATTACTTGTTCAAATATGTTTATTGAAAAAATCCTTTTGAGGGATGTTTCTGCAGTTTTTACTGATGTGACTTTCGGGAAATAATTTATGAATCAACTGTTGCAGACCCTGATCAGAAGGTTCCTGAAGGAATTCTCAGTTCTGGGTTTACACTGTTTGCCTAAGGCCCCTATCAAGGGACACTAATAGACTCAGAGGGTTGATCAATAACAGTACTCCATTTCAACCTTATTAACCCTTTACTCAATAAATACACCTTTCTCTGCCTTTGAAAACAGAGTAGACTCAGATCAGATGGCTCCTGTAGGAACTATCTGATCAGGGTCTGCTCTGTTTGCTTATGATGTAGATATGATTCTACAGTTTCTGCTATGGCCAAACATTCCTGTGTGTATGTGATATTATAAATTGCAATCTAATTAATATTCATGGTGTCATTATTTCTTACATGAATATTCATGGAGTAAAGAGTTAAAAGGCTGGTCACTAGTCAACTGACAGGTGCAGTCAAGACAGATTATCTGTATAAAAACATCTGATCTAGGTCTTCACTGCTTGCAATCTATTGAAAACCAGCTTAACCCTTTACCCAATAGCCTGTTTCTAGTTTTGAAGACATATGACCACTTAAAGCAGGTTGAAAGTAAAGCAGAATGCGCCTTAAGGCGCATTCTGCTTTACTTTCAGCCTGCTTTAAGCTACCATCTACTAGGATATAGAAAATATTTATTATGCAATATGTTCATGACTGTATGAATTTGAACTATTTTCTTCAGCGGAGGAATAAATCAAACACGCTAAAAGCCGCTTCTATCAGGTAAAGGGTTAAACAACAGATGTAGTAATTTTGAAGTTTAACCTCTTCCTTCATATACATGCATTTTCATGCATTTGCAAACAGAGTAGACTCAGATCAGATGACTGCTATAAGAACCATCTGATCAGGGTCTAATCTGTTTGCAGATGAAATGACAAAAGATTTGACTGTACAGTTTCTACCAGTAAAATTCAGATGATTAATATTCATGATGTCATTATTTCTTAAATGAATATTCAACAAGGAAAGTGAGCCATATCACAAGAACAAAACATATGTATATTCACTAACATAGTGTTGATCCAGATCAGTTATTACTGTTCCTACTAAACATCTGGTCAGAGTCTAGTTGGCAGTTTTATGTCTTCTAGCACTCTATCAGGGACTGCTCTATTTGCTAATGGAATTTGATAGAGATCTGTTTGCTTAGTTTCTAAAATGGGTACAATGTTCCATCTTCCATATTTCATTATAACTACTTTGTCCATGATTATTCAGTACATGTATATTAACCCTTCGCTTGCTGAATTTCAAAATAAATTTCTTCTTCTTTACCCATGCCCAGTTGTATAATTACATATATCTTCAATGTGTACAAGTATTTCGCTGTGCAATCACTGCTGTGGAGTGCACTGGTTGCACAATCAACTTGTAAATAGTGCAGACCCTGATGAGACAGCTCCTGCAGGAGCTGTCTCATCTGGGTCTTCACTATTTACAGGTACGTATATTGACGTGATTAGCAAGTGAAGGGTTAAAATTTGGAAGAAACAGAACGGGGAAAGGGTAATCCTTTACCTTTACCTTTTGTATATGGCATATGAACACGAAAAGTTTAGGCCCTAGTGAAAACTTAGAATCAAATCTTTACAGTTCCATAATGGAGAGTATACCCCACATTAGGTGATTCCAGCAGGAACCAGCTGATCTGGATCTACTCTATTTGCAAAGGCATTAACCCTTCGCTTGCTGAATTTTAAAATACATTTCTCCTTACTTTACCCATGCCCTGTTGTATAATAACAAATATCTTCACTGTGTACATGTTTTTCGCTGTGCAATCACTGCTGTGGAGTGCACTGGTTGTACAATCAACTTGTAAATAGTGCAGACCCTGATGAGACAGCTCCTGCATCTGGGTCTTCACTATTTACAGGTAGGCATGTTGACGTGAACAGCAAGCGAAGGGTTAAAAGCAGTAAAGGTTTAATTGAAGCTTTTGGAATAGCAAACAGTGTAGTGATCAGGAGTCATGTATATCTGGGTGAATATTTGTATAAGAAGTAATGACATCATGCATATTAATTAGCTGTATTTTTACAATAAATATGCACACATGGAATGATTTAACTGAGGCAGAAAGTGTAGAATCAAATCTACATTATTTCATAAGCAAACTCTGGGTCTACTCTGTTTGCAAAGGCAAAGAAAAGCTTATTCAGAGTAGTTACATTAGATAGAAATTGTCTTTTTTCACTTTTTCACGTGGCTCTCTAATACATGTTTGTTAGAAACGGTGAAGTATGACACATCTTAACCCTTTCCCTCATGAATATTCGAGTTAGAATTAATTAGAATATTGAATATTAATTAGCTAAGATTTTACAATGGTTTATGAATACAGGAAGCTGAAACTGTCGAAACAGATCTATACGTTTCCATAAGCCAACACAGTAGATCCTGATCAGTCTGCTCCTACAGGAGCCATCTGATCTGGGTATACACTGCTTGCAAAGACATGTAAAGGCATTTGTATCAGGTAAAGGGTTAAAATAAAAGAACATTAACCTTCTTAAAAATGGTCTGCTTGAACTTTCCTTTCAAGTTCTCTGCCAGTTAAAATTATAAATCGACCGAATTAATATCCCAGAGAAAAGTTTTCATTGCTTTTTAACTGATAATTAAGTACAGTAGACCTCCTCTAAATGTGATGTTCAATTTAGTATATGTATCGGGCATGGAGACAGGTGGCAGCTTAATGCAGGGTGAAAGTCAAGCAGAAAGCTCCTAGAGGAGCTTTCTGCATGACTTTCACTCTGCATTAAGCAGCCACCTGCCTAAAAATATCTAAATTCTCTAAGTCTCTACTAGAATTCTGATTTAGAGAGGTTTTATGGTACTAAAACTCTTTGCAATGCATGCCAGCAACAAATTTGTGATTATCTGTGCAAACAATGTAAATCCAGATCAGATGCTGAAGAACACAACGTCTCACCAGAATCGGAATTGTTTTAACAGTCTGAATATATTTTTGAAGAGAAATGAAAGAAATATTAACTTTCAAAATTGCAGCAGACGACAATATTTGCAGACACAATACATAGCATGCAAGAGTTAATTACCCCCAACCCTTGGCATCCTAGAAAACAATAATAATTTACAGCATTTAGTTCTTTATGAAATAGTTTCTGTTGTAATATGAATTAAAAAATAAGTTGTTGCAATAGCAACAAAAAGCTAGTGAAAAACAGATACATATAAACTGAAAAATTATCTCCCCCCTCCCCCCCCCCCCCCCCCCCTTTAGGCATTAATCCTTTGAATGTTGAATATTCAAAGTGGACTGACGAATACTTTCCTTCAAAAGTACGCCTTTCTATGCATCTGTAGTAGTCACTTCTTTAAACCATTGTGATAAATAGAGCATTTGCTGCTCTATTTATCAGAATGGTTTCAAAACTACACAATTCTAAAAAATTTCCTTTTCTCTAGTTGATGCTCCTTTTCGGTAGATTTATTCAAAGAGGTTGGATCTAAAAATAGCCTATGAGGTAATGGGTTAACTATAGTGCACTCTGTATGAAAGGCTTGAATTTGCAACAGGAATTGTTAAGGAGTCCATTGATCTGGGGCTACATTGGTGTTAAAGGTCAGTACGCCCATTTCCTACATTCAAAGGGTTAACCATAGGACTTTCACGCATCGGCAAACAACGTAGACCCAGATCAGACGGCTCCTAGAGGAGCTGTCTGATCAGGGTCTGCTCTGTTTGCTAATGGAATTTGATAGAACTGTTTCTTTACTTTCCAAAATGGCTACAATGCTCAACCTTCCATATTTTATTATAACAATTTTGTCCATGAATATTCAGTAGGTATTGAACTTTGGAATAAACATAGAACAGGGAAACGGTTAACCATTACGATACTGATACATTTTGTACAGGTGAATCCACAATTACATTTTCTGAAAGGATTATTTCGGTCCATCCGTATAAGACGGTCAGTACTAGCTCATTAGTATCCATTCCACTGACACAGTTACCGATCTATGCATAAAAAAATAGCATTTTACTTACAAGAAAGAGGCAGATGAAAGTTGAGCCGACAACAATTTTAAAAACGAAACAATAATTACGCCAGCATGATAAGTGCTGAAGCAGATGTCTGTTTGTGTTTGGCATTTCTATGTGGATCATTAGCTGGGTAAGTTTGATGGGTTATATGTACAACATTTACCCTAAATATTCAGACACTTAATCTCTCCTCTCCATTGGTTTACAAACCTAAGAAAGTCAATTTGGCACCATTTTAATAATATTTAATGAAACTAACAAAGTAGCAAGTAGTGTACACCCAGATCAAACTGTTCCTTTCGGAGCAGTTTGATCTGGGTCTGCACTATTTGCCTTAACTTATCTCTCTGAATACTTACAGTAATTATGGCACTCTTAGAAGACAGGTGGGCATTAGAAGCTGTTCCTATTTACCTTTGTATCATCTGGTTGATTAATAAATGCTGTTTATCACCTACTGTACATGTGCTTTATACAAATGTACCGTAAATACTTCAGCAAACCATGCAGACCGAGGCTCCTTCAAGAGATACCGGTATACTGCATCTCCATTAGTATCCATATACCTCATGAATATTTATACAAGAATTTATTGTTTCATGAATATTCATTAACTGAATTTCTTAATGGCCAATGAACAAAGATATTTTTTGGCCATCACAGAAACTATAGATTTTGTCTGATCTAATCTGAGTCTTCTCTGTTTGCAAAGATGCCTCTATCAGATTAACCCTTACAATGCTGACTTTTCAAATGGACTATTCCCAAATTCAAACAGGTCAAGCTTATGGTGAATATTTAGGGATTTTTCTAAACAAAAATGTATCATGACAAACAGTGCAGACCCTGATGAGAGGGCTCCTCTAGGAGCCCTATCATCTGGGTCTACACTGTTTGCAAAGGACATCAGTGACTCGTGTCCCGCACTGTAAGGGTTAAGGGTTAATATTCAAGGTAACAATTATTGTCAGCTTCAAATCTCAAAGAACATTTTTTTCTCAAATAAAATAAATTCCTTAAACTAATCTTCAGCTATTTGAGAACTAACTTGCATTTGCCAACAGCTTGGATACAGATGAGACGCCAAGTAACTCAGTAATCAGGATCCACACTGTTTGACACTTAGTCAATAATTTCTAAAATGCTTGATTGAATACGTAGTCAAAAGTAGTTGTCAAAAATGCACCAACTCCAAATTTAAGCAGACATTTTGTTTTGTTTTTTTATAGTGGGATAAAAATTAAAAACATCATCTGAATGTTAAACCATTTGGATACATACAGGTGTAACGTGGGATCCAAAGTCTTTCCAAAGTTTTATTATGAAATCCCCAGAAGATTGCCAATGGTTTCTAGAAGAAAATCGGTTAAACCTTTACTCCATAAATACGCCTTTCTATGCCATTGCAAACAGAGTAGACCCAGATCAGATGGCTCCTATAGGAGCCATCTGATCTGGGTCTGCTGTTTGCTTTAATATGTTATAATACAGATATGATTTTGTAGTTTCTGCTAATAGCTAAAGTTCATGTGTCCTGGTGTGCTTTTATAACAAATAATCTAATTAATATTCATGACATCATTATTTCTTATATGAATATTCATGGAGGAAAGGGTTAATAAAGAAATCTCTCCTTGCAATATTGTTTTCTGTCTTTTCATATACACCAATATACCCGCATCCCTAAAACACAGCATGTTGAAAAAAAAAGATGAATTGTATGTTTTATTTTGTTTCAGTAAATACAATATTAGAATCTCTCTACGAATGCTGAAATATATTGTCTTGCTTTCCTCGAAACTTCATCACTTCTATCTTAGGGTAATATTTCATTTTCTCACATAACTTCTCTTATCTCTGGGATAAAACAATGGGTTAAGATTCTATTATCAGTAACACGTGAAAGAACACTTTAGAATATATATGACGTCATACGTCATATTTGACGTCAAACATGGAAAAACCGATGTTTACATGTCATTAAAGGGCGAAAATAAATCTAGATCTACATTGTTTCGGTTATGTGAGAAAAAGAATCTGATGTTCGTTGTCTTTTAAGATCACATATTCCTAAACTCACCAAGAAAATGTTATTAAGCTTGTCAAAGGCTCGCTTAATAACATTTTCCAAGGCTCGTTGAGGAACATGCAACAGATCCTCTAAATCCAAAATACTGATCTATCAAAGACTATCAGCAGTCAAGTGACTTAGTGCTAACGCTATCATAATTACTCTAAATATCTGACCAATTAGATCTATTATAATTTCATAAACACACAGAGAAGATTCTGATCTGGGTCCATGCTTATAAAGCTATTAGTTGAGTCTGAGTTTTGTTCTCAAGCTTTTGATTGGTCAGATTTGAGTTCTCAAGCTTTTGATTGGTCAGATTTGAGCCAAAGGCTCAAATCTGACCAATCAAAAATTTGAGAACGATCTCAGACTCAACTGAAAGTTTTATAAGCATCGACCCAGATGACTCATACAGAATCCATCTGATCTAGGTTTACTCTGTTTGCAAAGGCATGAAAAACTTTTACATGAGGGAAAGTGTTAAAAGTTATCTAAATGGTGTAAAATTTACTTATTCGGTTTTACAACTGGTTTAGAGTGGAGATTGGGTGATCTAATATTTAGAGTAAATGTGGTATAAAAAAAAATATACACAAATTTGGACTGACAACTATTATCAAAAACACAAATTCTTAAAAAATTGAGTCTCATAACGTCAGTCAATGATGACAAATGGCCTGGAATATAATACAAACATGTGTAGTATACATACATGTACAATGTAACTTGTACAACATACATTTATAACCCGTTACTTCATGAATATACTCTAGGAAATACAAATGTCATCAATATAATTCAACTTTAATTGATAATAGTATATGAACAAAGGACATTTTGGCCATTGCAGAAACTGTAGAACCAGATCTATATTATTCCATAAGAAAACAGAGTGGACCTTGATCAGATGGCTCCGAAAGGAGCCATCTAGCGTTGGTCTACTTTGTTTGCAAAAGACTTTCAAATGCATATCCATGAAGTAAGGGAATAAACAAAATTTCCATGATTGAACTTCATAATTATTAACTCTTTGCACGCTCAATAATAATTGTTTAAACATTTTCATCTGCAACAATTCCTCAAGTTAAATTTCCTTCCATTTTTATTTAAAATAAACAGAGAAAACCCTGATCAGACGGTTCCTATAGGGGTCGCCTGATCTGGGTCTTCTCTGTTTGCAAAGGTGTAGAAAGATATATTTATGGAGTAACAGGTTAACCATAATCAGGAATTCTTCACAAAGCGTGCAAAGAGATGACAAGTCAGAAAGAAGAAAACAATGGCGGATGCTGCCAGCCTGCCACAGGTATAACAATGCTACGTCCTCCAAGGGAATTGCGAGTGGTTATAAATAAAACACACAAAGAGAGAATGGCTTCCAAAATATTTGTCATAACAACCCAGAAAGCTAGGCAATAAAACGTGTTTACAATTGTACAGGTATAAATTGTGGAAAAGATGTTTTACACTGTTGCAGTATGCACTGAGTATGATCATCTATCTGTATTACTTCCTACATTTTAACCCTTTCACTGCCAACGGCAAATCTGCAATCACCTTCACGAACAGTTTAGATCCAGATTAGATGCCAAGTAACTCTGTCTCATCAGGATCCAATTCGATTATTACTATGATGCTGTTTTTGAAAGGAAAATGGAGAAAATTATTAACCCATTCCTCCATAGGCAATTTTTAGACGCAACCACTTTGAATGAAAATTTTAGAATTTTGTAGCTTGAAACCATTGTGATAAATAGAGCATTTGCTCCGATAGGAGCAAATGCTCTATTTACATCAATGGTTTCATAAAGTGACTTTTAAATTGGCATAGAAAGGAGTATTTATGGAGGAATGGGTTAAACAGTGAAAATTGCAGAAGACATCAATTTTTGCAGACAACAATGTGTGGAAGTGAAAGAGTTAATGGCTGGTGACTTCTGATACTTTGTGAAAGTGAATTATACAGAAGCCAAAGCAAAGTAAATAACCTAATTACCTAAGTATTCCGACAGGAAAACTTAGGCAAATAGTGCAGACCCAGATTAAACTATTTACTACAATTGGCTACTACGTCAGTCTAATTTTGGGTGCCCGAATATTTAAGGTGAACAGAGTAGATCTATTGTGATTGTGAATACAACAAATACTCTGCCAGTCTACTACTGACAGTAATAGTGGACACACAGGGATCCAGATAGGGTGAGTATCAGAAGGCTTAACCCTTTCCCTATTGAATATGCATGTATGAAATAATGTCATCATGAATATTTATTAGCTGATTTTTTATAATGGTAGAGACTGTAAAGTGAGACCTTTTATAAGATGTTTTAAACAGAGCAGGCCCTGATCAGATGGCTCCTAAAGTACAGGAGTCATCTGATCTGGGTCTACTTTGTTTTCAAATGTGTAAAAAGGGGGTTATAAATGAGGGAAAGGGTTAAGGACATTTGCCTCTGAAATACTACCCTGATCTGAATCTCTGGTGTAAAGCATAAAAAGCACATAATTATGGAGACACAGCAACAGTTTTATAAAATCTAAGCAACTACAGGTGATTTTTTACGGTATCTTTGCAAACAGTTTACATCCTAAAAAGACGATGAGTAAATCAGTCTCATCAGGATCTACATTGTTTGACAATCTAATAATCTTATTATATTTAACCCTTTCCCTTATATAGATGACTTTTGACATATTTGTAAACAGAGTAGATCAAGATCAGACAGCTAATGTAGGAGCTGTCTGATCAAGTTCTGTTCTGTTTGCTTAAGGATTAATATAGATCTGATTCTGAAGTTTTTGTCATAGTCAAATATTTCACTGTTATGAGAATTATAAATCTTCAGTTCATAAATATTCATACAGTAATAAAGTCTTGAATTCATTGTATTCATGGGGGAAAGGGTTAAGAAATATTGGATGACAACTCTACATAGAATATAGAAGTAGACAACATAACAGTCTATTACTGCTACTGCTGACTGCTGACTGCTGACAATATATTCACTTTGTGTAACCTGAAAGAAAGTTTAACCAGGTCCATGTTGACATGAACAATGGTTTTTTTTTTACAAATAACAAAGGTTTGGACAACAACAACAACAATGAAAACTTAAGTCAGTCCTTACCCTAACAATGGAAACATTACATTTATAAACAGCTTGGATCCGTATGAAATGCTGAGCCATTCTATATCCCATCAGGATCAATGCTGTTTGACACTTGTTCAAAGTTGAAATATCCAGAAAATATTAATCCTTTCCCTGTTGAATATTCGTGTAAGAAATAATGACATAATGAATATATATTTTTTACCTGAATTTTTGAAAGGGCTAATGTATCCAGGATATTTTGGGTATTGGTAGAAACTGTAAAGTCAAATCTATTATTATTTCATATTAAGCAAACAGAGCAGACCCTGATCAGACAGCTCCTACAGGAGCCCTCTGATCTGGGTATACTCTGTTTGCTAATTGAATTTGAAAGATCTTTGTTTTACTTTCTAAAATGGCTACAATGCTCCGCCTTCCATATTTCCTTAAAACTATTTTGTCCATGAATATTAAGTAGGTATTGAAATCTGGACTAAACATAGAACAGGGAAAGGATTAAAATAGCAGCAGATGTGAGTTTGAACATAATGACAATTTTTATAGCATGAAAAGGGTTCAAACTTATCCTTTTGGAAATACATAGAAGGACTGATGACAAATCTATGTGACACAAAAACTGATAACTATGGAATGATGAGTTCATGACATCACATACTTGTAGTTTTCTGGCTGCTACATCGTCCCAATCTAGTGACTTGAACCACTTATGTCTCTTCACATCTTCAGCACCATTCTGGAAAATCACAAAATTGAGCATTTGTTTTGATGGACATTTATGTGTTAATGCACCCTAATTAAACTAATAATTTCGATATCAAGTCTCCCCTCTCCAATGCATTGTAGAGCTGAATAATTCAATTGGCACCATTTTGATGATCTTAAATTAAAATGACAAAGTAGCAAATAGGGCAAACCATGCTCAAACAGTATCCATGCTTATAAAACTTTTTAGTTGAGTCTGAGCCTTTGGCTCAAATCTGACCAATCAAAAGCTTGAGAACAAACTCAGACTCAACTAAAAAGCTTTGGCTCAAATCTGACAAATCAAAAACTTGAAAACGAACTCAGACTCAACTAAAATGTTTTATAACCATGGACCCAGTTCAGGAGCTATTCAATCTGGGTCTATTTGCCAAATTTTGTCTGTCTGAATACATGTACTAAGATAGTTAGGATAGAGAAAATATGAGTATGAAGTATGTCAAGTCTTCTTGGTGTACATTTAATGTCTTATTTTGTTTCATCTAACTGTATCCATACTTTATATATTTTTTATAAATAACACAAAAGGGTCATAACTCTGTCATAAATGATATAAAGTGGAGTTACTTCCCTTATCAAGGTTTTTGATTCTGAAATACAAATCAATAGTGTCTAAAGAATTGCACACATAATATATTCAGGATGTATGGAGAGACAAAAGCAGCCATGCTACACAGTAATTCTCTAGGTAAATCATCTGCTGAAGTTTTCATACAAATCTATTATATGGTATTGGACACACTAGGTGTCAAGAGACATACAGACCAAAATCCTGATGCACAAAAGTGATGCTATACAGTAAAACCTCTCTATAACGACCACTAAATTGTGTTAATTAATTGGTATTTTGGGCAGGTGGTTGCTTAAAGCAAGGTGAAAGTAAAACAGAACGCTCCTATAGGAGCGTTCTGTTTTACTTTCAGCTTGCTTTAAGCATCCACCTGCCTTTAACACAAAATACTTGATGTAATTTAGTGGTCGTTATAGAGAGGTTTTACTGTATATACAGTCTGATAGAGTCTGCCCTGTTAGCTTATGTGTAAAATATTTGATCCTCTGCTGCCATGGTAACTAATTTCCTTATTTCATATTTTACTCTGATTGGGAATTTGTCGAAAGGCATCTCTATGGAGTAAAGGGTTAATATAAGAAATAATTACATCAGGAATATTCATATAATATAGACAATTTTTTCTAATCACATAATTATGGAACTTAGGAATTTTTGGCCATGGCAAAAACTGTAGAATCGAATTTAGTTTTTATTCCATAAGCAAACAGAGCAGACCCTGATCAGATGGTTCCTACTGGGGCAATCTGATCTGGGTTAACTTTGTTTGCAAAGACATCAAAATGCATCTCTATCAGGTCTAAGGTTAACCCTAATTTCCTCCATGAATATTTATGTAAGAAATAATGACATCATGAAAGTTAATTAGATTAATTTATATTATAGCACATGGAGAAAGTAACTTTTGGCCACAACAGAAACTGTAGAATCATATCTATATTATATCATAAGCAAACAGGGCAGACCTTGACCGGATGGCTCCTATAGGAGTTGTCTGATCTAGGTCTACTCTGTTTGCAAAGGTGTAGAAAGGCGTATTTATGGAGGAAAGGGATAAACAAGGTGAACTGTATGGAGATTGACGCTGGACAAGAAACAGCAAAGCATTACCAGTCACCCAACTTTGAATGTGACCTGTGTCTTGGGTCTACATTATTTGCAACTGTCCAATGACAATATATCCATCATATAATTATGTGGTATTGAACAATACATGGTTAATGCTTACTTTCATGTTTCCCAGTCGCTTGGTCCGGTCTTGTATCAACAATTTCTTAATGAGATCCCTGCAAATAGAAAAGAAAATTACTATTACATTTCATATATTACATTTCATGTAAGCACTATAAGATTCAAGCAATACATTTCATGTAAGCACAATAAGATTCAAGTATTACATTTCATGTAATCACTATAAGACTAAAAATGTGTAGAAAGGCATATCTATGGAGTAAAGCCTTAGTACTCTCTGAAGATGCCCTCTTGAAAATCTGAAAACAGAAGGAGGATGTTGGATCCTTGTACTATCTCGCTTTTATCATACCCTTTATTACTTTTCTATAGTTACTCTGATTGCAGCTCAATCATTGAGTACACTAGCGATAGGTGGATCCAGTTTGTTTCACTTAAATATGTTTTACCATTGTATTTACCATCGGGTTTGTTACAGAATAGTACGAGAGGGAATATTTTGTCTTTTAGGGTTAGGATAGAATAAGTGTGAGGTTGGGCACCCCTAAATTGGTTTAAACCCCCAGTGACACTTGTCACTAAAATTCCAAGGTGGTACTTCCATCTTCCCCCTTGTTATGTCTTTGTGCATATGTTTTGTCTTTTGATAGGTTTATACTTTCCTGCAACTGTGTGTTTTGTATATGGTGTGACTGTGACTGTGTGTTTTGTATATGGTGTGACTGTGACTGTGTGTTTTGTATATGGTGTAACTGTGACTGTGTGTTTTGTATATGGTGTAACTGCGACTGTGTGTTTTGTATATGGTGTAACTGTGACTGTGTGTTTTGTATATGGTGTAACTGTGACTGTGTGTTTTGTATATGGTGTAACTGTGACTGTGTGTTTTGTATATGGTGTAACTGTGACTGTGTGTTTTGTATATGGTGTAACTGCGACTGTGTGTTTTGTATATGGTGTGACTGTGACTGTGTGTTTTGTATATGGTGTGACTGTGACTGTGTGTTTTGTATATGGTGTGACTGTGACTGTGTGTTTTGTATATGGTGTGACTGTGACTGTGTGTTTTGTATATGGTGTGACTGTGACTGTGTGTTTTGTATATGGTGTGACTGTGACTGTGTGTTTTGTATATGGTGTGACTGTGACTGTGTGTTTTGTATATGGTGTAACTGTGTTTCCTGTATGACTCATACATCTACTTTAATCCTTTCACTATTCTATGTTTATTCCAACGTTCAATACCTACTGAATATTCATGAACAAAAAAGTTATAATGCAATATAGAAGGTGGAATATTGTAGTTATTTAAGAGAGTAAAGACACAAGATTTTTCAAATTCCAATAGCAAACAAAGCAGACCCTGATCAGACAGCTCCTATAGGAACCATCTGATCTGGGTCTACTCTGTTTGCAGATGAGTGAAATGTGTTTATAATTGAAGGAAATGGTTAATCATTTACCTGATTCAGATACCTTTTGAAAACAACATAGACTCTGATCAGGGACTGCTCTGTTTGCTAATGGAATTCTACAGTCCCGAGTTTATATACCATTGTAAGAATTAACATAATAAATATTCATGGTGTCATTATTTCATACATGAATATGCATGATGGAAAGGGACTCAAAACCTAAGTCTTATCGGTAGTTATTTTTCTGTGGAGGATACTTAACAACAAATCTAACAAATGTTTCTAGTGATCTGCTTCCTTGATACAATTAGACCATTTGTTGGAACTTGGAAATGAAAGACCTAATTGGTTCCATGTGTAGAAAATGTAGCTGCCGAACAAAGTTACCCTGGAAATGGCAAAAACATCTGATAATCCAATTAGCTACCTCGTCCAAAAATCAGCTGCACCAGTACACTAATTACCTTAAGTATTCAGACAGACAAACTTATGCAAATAGTGCAGAGCCAGAGCAAATGGCTCCTAATCAGTGGCCATTTGATCTTGGTCTTCACTTTTTGCTACTGGTCCCAAATTGACTTATTAAGCTACAGTAGATCCTGTCCTAAACGGTCATTCATTTATAGAACATAGGAGTCTTAAAAAGCAGGTGGTTGCCAAAGGGGTCCAAAGTGGTCCCTATGAGGTACGTATATCAGCACAATGACTTGTATTAATACATTATCAAGCCTTTCCACATTATGAGCGAGTTCAACTCACAATGAATACAACAGAACCTGTCTTAACCCATTCCCTCATAGGCTATTTTTAGACCCATATATCCTCTTTGAATAAATCTACCCAAAAGGAGCATTTACTAGAGAAAAGGAAAATGTTAGAATTGTGTAGTATTTATCACAACGGTTTCAAGAAATATCTATTATTAAGTGATCATTCATTTACTGAAAATATGAGCCTTAAAATGCAGGTGGTTGTTTAATGCAGGACAAAAGTAATGCAGGAAGCTCCTATAGGACTTTTCTGCATTACTTTTGACATGCATTACGCTACTACCTGCCTTACAGACCTATAATTAGACATCTTTTTGATGGCCACTTAAGACAGGTTTCACTGTAATTACAAGTAAAAGTTAATATCCAGATGAGACACCAAGCAAGATAGCATTTCATCTGGATCAAAATTGCTTGTTACTCATACTGTGATTTTGACAATGCCTATCATTAACCCTTCGCTTGCTATTGGCGTCAATATACCTACCAGTAAATAGTGAAGACCCAGATGAGACAGCTCCTGCAGGAGCTGTCTCATCAGGGTCTGCACTATTTACAAGTTGATTGTGCAAACAGTGCACTCCACAGCAGTGATTACGCAGCGAAATACTTGTATACAGTGAATATATATGTAATTATACAACAGGGCATGGGTAAAGAAGGAGAAATGTATTTTAAAATTCAGCAAGAGAAGGGTTAATCCTTCAAGCCTTATAATGAAGACAGAGTAGACCCAGGTCAGATGGCTTCTGTTAGGAGTCATCTGATCTGGGTCTGCTCTGTTGCTTATAAAAATTATATAAATCTGATACTACAGTTTTTACCTGAGAGTCAAGACCTATCTTAGTCATATGCCACTGTAAATATAACCCTTTCCTCCATAGGCTATTTTTAGACCCAAACTCTTTGAATGAATCTACCAAAAAGGAGCATTAACTAGAGAAAAGGATTTTTTTTAGAGTTTTGTAGTTCTGAAACCATTGTGATAGAGCAAAATTTTGCTCCTTAGGAGCAAATGCTCTATTTATCACAATGGTTTCAAAAAGTGAGTTTTACAGAGGTGTAGAAAAGTGTATTTATATAGGAAAGGGTTAAGTTAATCAATATTCATACAAACATCATTTCTTACATGAATATTCATGGCATAAAGAGTTAACCCTTTACCTGATGAATATTTATGGCAGACTATGAATTATGAATATTAATTAATTAATTTTCTGATACTATTATGTAAAACAAATGAGTAGATAGCCACGACAAATAGTACAGAATAAAGATCTATTATATTCTATAAGCAAACAGAGCAGACCCTATAGGAGCCATCTGTACCCATGTACTTTTAGTTGAGTCTGAGTTCGTTCTCAAGTTTTTGATTGGTCAGATTTGAGCCTTTGGCTCAAATCTGACCAATCAAAAGCTTGAGAACTTTGGCTCAAATCTGACCAATCAAAAGCTTGAGAACTCAAATCTGACCAATCAAAAGCTTGAGAACAAACTCAGACTCAACTAAAAAGTTTTATAAGCATGGACCCTGATCTTGGTCTAGCTGGGACAAATAGTACAGAATAAAATCTATAATATTCTATAAGCAAACAGAGCAGACCCTATAGGAGCCATCTGATCTTGGTCTTCTATGTTTGTAAAGTGTCTTTGTCAAAAAAGGATTAAAATTGAAGTGGCAGAAAAATTAACAGACAATTAGCATTTCAAGGTTAATTCATACTGTTTGCTTAGTGCGTTTCAAGGTTAATTCATACAAAAAAAAATTCAGGGGATAATTTGCATACGTGATCTTAGGAAGGAAGTTTAACTCTATCCATGTAAGCAGCGATCTTGTGACTGCAAATTATTTGAATCCAGACAAGATGAAGATTAACTTGGCATCTCATCAGGATCAAAACTGTTTGAAACTCTAACCATGGATTTTAAAACTCAATGCAGAAAAATCAGATTTAAGAATTTGTAGCAGACAGCTATTTTTTGCAGACGACAATAACTTAGTTTACAAAGAGAATGTTAAAGGATTAAAATGCACAGTTGCACATACCCTTTGTATTCTAAATTCTTCATAGATTACCCACAAAAATTACAAAACAAAACCTACTTTAATTTATCCTTTCTTCATCCCATGTTCAGATCAGCATGTCACTGTAGACCTGACCCATTATCTATTAACCCTGTCCTATGTTTATTTCCAAATTTCAATACCTACTGAATATTCATAGACAAAATAGTTACATGTATAATGAAATATGGAAGGTAGAATATTGTAGCCATTTTAGATAGTAAAGAAACAAATCTTTCGAATTCCATTAGCAAACAGAGCAGAAAATGATTAGACAGCTCCTATGTAGGATCAGACAGCTCCTATAGGAGCCATCTGATCTGGGCCCACTCTGTTTGCAGATGCATGAAAATACGTCTATATGAAGGAAAGGGTTAAGAACAACAAGTATAAATATCTGCAATTCTAAAAGTACAGTAAAACATTAAAGTTTTAGTTATGAAGAATTGAGGATATTTTTTGGCACTTGACTGCTTAATGCAGAGTGAATGTCATGCAGAAAGCCTCTTAACTTTGCATTTAAAGCTGCCTTTATTAACCCTTCGCTTGCTATTCACGTCAATATACCTACCTGTAAATAGTGAAGACCCAGATGAGACAGCTCCTGCAGGAGCTGTCTCATCAGGGTCTGCACTATTTACAAGTTGATTGTGCAACCAGTGCACTCCACAGCAGTGATTGCACAGCGGAATACTTGTACACATTGAATATTTATGTAATTATACAACAAGGCATGGGTAAAGAAGGAGAAATGTATTTTAAAATTCAGCAAGCGAAGGGTTAAAGAAATATAATGAACTATTGGGGTTTTCACTGTATACAGTACAAAGGATCTGACCAATCTGTGCCTAGTATCCGTTAACCCCTTACCTAATGAATATTCATGTATGAAATAATGACATCATGAATATTTATTGGCTGAATTTTTATAATGTAAATTTTTCAAGGGAAAGTTTTGCTTTGACAGAAACTGCAGTATCAGATCTTTGTCAAATCAAAAGCAAACAGAGCAGACCCTGATCAAATGGCTCCAATAGGAACCATCTGATCTGGATCTACTCTGTTGTACATGTGTGGAAAGGCATTTTAAACCTGATGAATATTCATGAAAGAAATAATGACATCATGACTATTAATTGGATGCATTTTATAATGGCATATGAACACAGGAACCTTTGGCCAATTGGAAGAATAAGATTTTATATACGAGGTATTTCCAAAACAGGGCAGATCCTGATCAGAAAGTTCCTACAGAAGCCATTTGATCTGGGTCTACTCTGTTAATAAAGAATTAACTGGAAGAATAAAACAGTTGGTGTAGGTCCAGTCCAGTGGGCTTGTGAAAGGAATCTGTTGATCAAGATCTGCTGCACTGTGTGATTCATAATGCAAGAACAACTTATAGAATCTACCCTACGAACGAACAGTACCAGGTTCACTAAAAACTACTAAATTGGATGCAGCCACTTAGCTGAATTTTCAAAATGGAGTTCTCCATCATTTTTCAATGGAAGAGTCCATTCAGAATGAAAGGGTATATTTGGATTATCCCATTCCCTCATATTGACACCTTTTGACGCCTCTGCAAATTTCACTTTATGAAACCATTATGATAAATAGAGCATTTGTTCCTATTATCAGGAGCAAATGCTCTATTTATCACAATGGTTTCAAACTACAAAATTCTAGAATTTCCCTTTTCTCTAGTTAAGGCTCCTTTTCGGTAGATTTATTCAAAGCCAGGTTAGATTTAAGAATAGCCTATGAGGTAATGGTTTATGGGAGAATTTTGAATAACAAACAATGTAGACCCAAACAGTGCTCCTCTAGGAGCCCTCCTATCTGGGTCTACACTGTTTACAAAAGCCAGTATATTAATTTCCTGGATTCAAAGGGATGGACTACCTGATGTTAAAGAGGAAACAAGTCATTTCATTTCCCTGTTTATTTTTGGGTGGATGCATGACTTTGCACGATACCTAAGGTGACCTTAACTCTGACCTGTTTAACCTTTTCCCTGTTCTGTGTTTATTTCATATTTCAGTACCTACTGCATATTCATGGCCAAAATAGTTATAATGAAATATGGAAGGTGGAACATTGTAGTCATTTTAGAAAGTAAAGACACAGATCTTTTAAATTCTATTAGCAAACAGAGTAGACCCTGATCAGACGGCTCCTCTAGGAGCCGTCTGATCTGGGTCTACTCTGTTTGCAAATGCGTGAAAACACGTTTATATGAGGGAAAGGGTTAACCTTTTCCCTGTTCTATGTTTATTCCAAAATCCAATACCTACTGAACATTCATGGACAAAATAGTTAATACAAAATATGGACGGTGGAACTTTGTTGCCATTTTAGAAAGTATTAAATTAAGAAACGGATATTTCAAAATTCATTAGCAAACAGAGCAGACCCTGGTCCTGTAGGAGCTGTCTGATCTGGGTCTACTCTGTTTGCAAATGCGTGAAAACATGTTTATATGAATGAAACTTTCTACCTCATGAATAGTCATGTAAGATATAATGACATCAAAAATATTTAATAGCTGATATATTTTTATAAACGCATAACTGTACACAGGATTTTTTTGGCAATGGTAGAAACAGCAGAATCAGATATATATAATTTCATAAGCAAACAGAGCAAACCCTGATCGGATGGCTACTACAGTCTAATCTGGGTCTACTCTATTTGAAAAGGCTGATAAAATATCTATATCAGGTAACAGGTAAACCCATTACCTTATAGGCTATTTTTAGATCCTACCTCTTTAAATAAATCTACCGAAAAGGAGCATTAACTAGAGAAAAGGAAAATTTTAGAATTTTGTAGTTTGAAACCATTGTGATAAATAGGGCATTTGCTCCATTAGGAGCAAATGCTCTATTTATCACAATGGTTTCACAAAGTGACTTTTACAAAGTCGTCAAACGTCGTTATTATGAGGGAATGGGTTAATGATGTTTGGATATTTGGCTTTAAATCTTAGTAGTGTTACATGAAGAAACTGTCAAATGCTTCGTTCTTTGTACCAGATTGTCTTTAACCCTTCGCTTGCTATTCACGTCAATATACCTACCTGTAAATAGTGAAGACCCAGATGAGACAGCTCCTGCAGGAGCTGTCTCATCAGGGTCTGCACTATTTACAAGTTGATTGTGCAACCAGTGCACTCCACAGCAGTGATTGCACAGCGATATACTTGTACACAGTGAAGATGTATGTAATTATACAAAAGGGCATGGGTAAAGAAGGAGAAATGTGTTTTAAATTTCAGCAAGTGAAAGGTTAATTATTTCCAAACAATTACTCAGAGTGTCAGCCAATTCTTTGATCCATATCAAATACCAAGATACTTTGCAACTCCTCTGCATCCAAACTGTTTTTCAAAGGTCATTGTGAACCTCCTCACAGCACAATGAAGGTTTCAAACTTCAGAAGGGCGTCTTCATTTGTGCAATTCAGGTATAGCTGTGTCAACCACTTACCTTCCTGGGTAGCTTAAGCCACATTTATCACAAAAAAGCCTGGATACCTTATTGAAATTTGTGAATATTTTTAGGCATGCAGTAAATGTACATTTCTTTACAGAAAGGTCCTGTGACGAGTTGAAAATAGCTACAGTAGAACCTGTCATAAGCGACTGTCAAAAAGAGGCATAATTACGGGCCTATAAGGCAGATAGTTGCTTAATGCAGGATAAAAGTAATGCAGAAAGCTGCTATATGAGCTTTCTGCATTACTTTTACCCTGCATTTAGGAAGCACCTGCTTTTTAAAGCTCCTGTGTTCAAGAAATGAGTGGTCGCTTAAGACAGGTTCTACTGTATACACAGTTCCTGGAGATCGTTATGCAGGAAATAAGTTAATCTTTAATTAGTATGCTATGGGACAATTTGAGATAACCTACTTGAAAAGTTTGGATCTTGCTGAGCATGCTCTGTACCCCAGTATCTTCATCAAGATTAAATCAGTTTCACTTTGGCTAGAATTTGAAAACTATGAAAAAAATCTACATGCACTGTATTTCCCCTAATAAACACCACCACTCTAATAAATGCCCCCCCCCCCCCCCTTACCTCTGTATGAATATTTATATAAAAAATAATGACATCATGAATATTAAATAGATTATTTTTATAATGGCACATGAACACAAGAATTTTTGGCCACAGCAGAAACCATAGAATCATATCTATTATATTTCATACGCAAACAGAGTAGACACTGATCAGACTATATTTACTGGAGCCATCTGATCTGGGTCTACTCTGTTTGCAAAGGTGTAGAAAGGCGTATTTACGGAGTAAAGGGTTAACCCATTCCCGCATATTGACACCATTTGACGCCTCTGTAAAAGACACTTTGTGAAAAATCCTTTTCTCTAGTAAATGCTCCTTTTCAGTAGATTTATTCAAAGAGGTTGGATCTAAAAATAGCCTATGAGGGAATGGGTTAAAAGAGTTTGACACTTTGTGTGTGTTCTAGTCCTTACGCTTAGACTAGCAATGTAGCTGACTTCTGATTAGCGCTGGTTTATAGATCAACTATAAAAGTATGTGTGTCTCTTCTTACAACCGACAGGTTGTTAATTAACTCTTGAACAGCTAATCACCATACCATACTGAGTATCAAGGCAACATTGTTTAACCTTTAATTTCCCTCATATAAATTGCTTTTTCACGTATTTGCAAACAGATTAGACACAGATCAGATGGCTCCTATAGGAGCCATCTGATCAGGGTCTGCTCTGTTTGCTAATGGAATTTGATAGTTCTATTTCTTTACTTTCTAAAATAGCTACAATGGTCCACCTTCTCTATTGTATTATAACTGTTTTGACCATGAATATTCAGTAGGTATTGAAATTCTGAATAAACATAGAACAGGGAAAGGGTTAGCAAATGATTTGGATAATATCACATTAGTCTGGATATATATATATAGAGAGAGATTTCAGTATGTTTAGATATACTTGACACTCTATGAATTATTTTTAACTTTACCTTAATATTAACTTACTGCAAGATGTCATTTAGAGTATGTAACTATGTATTACATGTATTGTAGTATTCACTGAGTTATTGAAATTAACCTTTTAGATAATAAATATTCATTAACCTTTTCCTTCATTTAAACCTTCGCTTGCTGTTTACGTCAATATACCTACCTGTAAATAGTGAAGACCCAGATGAGACAGCTCCTGCAGGAGCTGTCTCATCAGGGTCTGCACTATTTACAAATTGATTGTGCAACCAGTGCACTCCACAGCAGTGATTGCACAGAGAAATAATTGTAGACAGTGAAGATATATGTAATTATACCACAGGGCATGGGTAAAGAAGAAGAAATGCATTTTAAAATTCAGCAAGAGAACTTGGTTAAAGGATTTTTATGCCTTTGCAAACAGGGGAGACTCATATAAGATGGCTCCTGTAGGAGCAATATGATCAGGGTCTGCTCTGTTTGCACATGAAATTACAATACATGTAGTTGAATCTACCAATACCAAAACTTCATGTGTTCATAATTATGTCATTATAAAAATAACTACATGTAATAGATATTCATCACTTCATTATTTCTTACATGAATATTCAATAGATTCTACAGATTTTCTTCTGTATGACATATTTGTATGACATTCTAAAGGTAGTTCTATTTGTTTGACATTCTAAAGGTATTCTTTATTTGTATGACACTCTAAAGGTATTTTTATTTGTATGACATTCTAAAGGTATTTTTATTTGTATGACATTCTACAGGTAATTCTTATTTGTATGACATTATCCTGGTAAAGTATACATTTGTATGACATTCTATTGATAATTTCTATTTGTATGACATTCTTATGGTAACCTCTATTTGTATCACAAATTTTATTACCGGAACTGGCTATTTCTATTTATATGATATGACTTTCTGCATGTGTTGTGAAACTCAGATGGTATATTTGTTTTGCATGACAATCAGCTGATAGTTTCTGGCTGTTGGACACATATTTAGAAAAAAGACATGAAATCAAATGTCTTACTGCTTGGCTAAAAATAATCTCATCTGATCTGGATGATAACCAATCACTGATGGTGTCAAGATATGCAAAATATATTGACAACATATACAACAGTAGACTGCCGAAAGACAGACAAAATACAAAAAACAACACCAGTAACCCACTGCTGAGATATTCACAATGAGAATACCACACCACTGTTGCTTGCTGAAAAGGCAACTTTTGCGTCCCAAGATATGTCTTAACTGTATTACCAGCATATGTACCCATGAAGGTCTACTGAAAGTACACATCCTTCGACAGAAGTCAGTCCCTTGTTGTGATCACTGTCATTATAATATTTGCTGTTTTTGCTTTGAGCGTTTTCTAGCTGGAGTATTCAAAATAAAAAAACAACGAAATATACTGCCATGGAAACCAGCAGAGAATCTGTAACACATAAACAAACATTAACAAAGAATACCCTCATCACAATTGTTCCTACATAAGCCATCTGATCTGAGTCTACTGTGTTTGCCAAGCTGCTGTCAAAAGGAGGATCTATCAAGCAAATGGAGAAGTAACTTTTGCCTACAAAATATTGTAGTGTGTTCTTGTCTTCAAATTTGTTCTTCCATCTTTATAACCCTTTCCTTCATATAAACACATTTTTACGCATTTGTAAACTAAGCAGAAACTGTAAAATCAGACCAACAGTTAAACCCCTCTAATGCGACCACTTAATACATAAACATGGGTGTCATTATAAGCAGGTGGGTGCTTAATGCAGGACAAAAGTAATGCAGAAAGCTCCTCTAGGAGCTTTTTGCATCACTTGTTTCCTGCATTAAGCTACCACCTGCCTCTACCACCCAGAATTATACCTCTTTTAGGTGGTCGCATTAGGAGTTTTACTGTATATTGTTCCATAAACAAACAGCTCCTATAGAGCAGATCCTGGTTAGACAGCTCCTATAGGAGCATTTGATCTGGGTCTACTCTGTTTGGAAAGAAATTAAAATTCTATGGACTGCAATTTAGGTTAACCCTTTCCTCCATAAATACACCTGTCTACGCCTCTGTAAAAGTAACTTAATGAAACCATTGTGATAAATATCTAGCATTTGCTCCTATAGGAGCAAATGCTCTATTTTTCACAATGGTTTCAAACTACAAAATTCTAAATTTTCCTTTTCTCTAGTTAATGCTCCTTTTCGGTAAGATTTATTCAAAGTGGTTGGATCTAAAAATAGCCTATGGAGGAAAGGGTTAAAAGATGTACAACAATCACTAACAAGATTTGAACACAAGTAGAAGGCAAATGCAGGTGGAAGCCAAATGCAGGTGGACCCCAAATGCAAGTGGAAGCCAAATGCAGGTGGACCCCAAATGCAATAGAAAGCCAAATGCAAGTGGATCCCAAATGCAAGAGAAAGCCAAATGCAGGTGGGCCCCAAATGCAAGTGGAAGCCAACTGCAGATGAAAAATATGCAGAAAGGAGATTTAAGAATTACTTTCTTTCTGCATTAAGCAGACAACTACTTTTTATGACATATTTTTATGTTGTTATTAAGTGGTCACTGTAGAAAGGTTTTACTGTACTAAGAAAGTCAGACATTTTGGATCCAGAGAAGATATCAAGTTACTTCTTTTCTCACAGATCTGCCTGTACCAAGCTAAAGATTCAACAACATGTGTTTGTCTTTGCTCATCATAACTTAATTCCCAATGGAAAACATTGAAATCCAAGAACTTGTTGAGTTCATTGCCAACGCATGCACCCATAAACACATCATCCCAAGACAAAACATAACTGTTGCAGATTGCTGTGAGGATTGCAGGTATTTAATCAAGTCTTTTAACCCTTTACTCCATGAATATTCATGTAAAAAATGATGACATCATGAATATTAATTAAATTTATTGTTTAAAATAGCACATGGACACAGGAATTTTTGTCAATAGCAGAAACTGTAGAATCATATCTATATTACATGCACATGTATATCATAAGTAAACAGAGCAGACCTACAGGAGCCATCTGATCTACTCTGTTTGCAAAGGTGTAGAAAGGCGTATGACTGGAGTAAAGGATTAATTCTCAGAATACCAATTATGGCTGGACTGGTTAACTCTCAGAATACCAATTATGGCTGGACTGGTTAACTCTCAGAATACCAATTATGGCTGGACTGGTTAACTCTCAGAATACCAATTATGGCTGGACTGGTTAACTCTCAGAATACCAATTATGGCTGGACTGGTTAACTCTCAGAATACCAATTATGGCTGGACTGGTTAACTCTCAGAATACCAATTATGGCTGGACTGGTTAACTCTCAGAATACCAATTATGGCTGGACTGGTTAACTCTCAGAATACCAATTATGGCTGGACTGGTTAACTCTCAGAATACCAATTATGACTGGACTGGTTTACTCTCAGAATACCAATTATGGCTGGACTGGTTAACTCTCAGAATACCAATTATGGCTGGACTGGTCATGCCAAAACTACATGCCCATGTGCAGCATGTCAAGCCCTACAGCACTGACAAAAACAAGAGCCGTGTGTGGTGCCAACGCTAGTCTGCTTTGGTACTTGTCCAACTAAATTAACAAAAATGAAAACGATAAAGGGACGTAAAGTTTCATGTTGATACCTCTTATACTTTTTGAGTAATGACCTACATTAAAGTTTTTGCACGCCGTCGAAGATGACGACGACTACTGATTATTGTAAAAGCATATGGACACATGATGTTTAGGCCATGACAGAAACTGCAGAATCAAATCTTTATTATATCATAAGCAAACAGAGCAGACCGTGATCAGATGGCTCCTATAGGAGCCATCTGATATGGGTCTACTCTATTTGCAAAGGGGTAGAAAGCCGTATTTATGAAGTAAAGGGTTAACATTCATGATGTGATTATTTCTTGACTGTAGATGGATATTCATGGTGTAAAAGGTTAAACCTATTCCCTCATAGTGATGCCTTTTTGATGCCTGTGTAAAAGTCACTTTGTGAAACCATTGTGATAAATAAAGCATTTGCTCTATAAGAGCAGATTCTCTATCTATCACAATGGTTTAAAAAATACACTATTCTAAAATGTTCCCCTTTTCTAGTAAATGCTCCTTTTCAGTAGACATGTTCAAAGAGGTTGGGTATAATAGTCTATGAGGTTATGGGTTATGGTAATTAGAGCAAATGCTCTAGTTATCACAATGGTTTCAAAACTACACGATTCTAAAAAAAATCTTTTTTCTAGTAAATTAATGTCCTTTTTCGGGTAGATTTATTCAAAGAGGCTGGGTTTAGAAATAGCCAATTCCCTCATATTGATGCCTTTTTGACTCCTATGTAAAAGTCACTTTTTGAAACCATTGTGATAAATAGAGCATTTGCTCCATAAGAGCAAATGCTCTATTTATCACAATAGTTTCAGAACTTTTAAAGTTTTCCTTTTCTCTAGTAAATGCTCCTTTTTGGTATATATATTCAAAGAGGTAGGATCTACAAATAGCTTATGAGGTAATGAGTTAAGCCTGCATTTAGGAGTCTTTCTATCATATAAAGCCTTTTGACATCTTTGCAAACAGAGTAGACCAAGACAAGATGGATCTTGTAAGAGCAGTCTGGTCAGTGTCTGCTATGTTTGCTTTTGAAATTATAATAGATCTGATTCTACAGATTCTAATTATCAGAATGGTTTCAGAAAGTAACTTTTACAGAGGTATCAAAAGGTATCCGTATGAGGGAATGGGTTAACCCTATTAGACACTTTTAGGCTATTTTTAGACACCTCTTTGAATCAATCTACCGAAAAGGAGCATTAACTAGAGAAAAGGAAAATTTTAAAAAATTTATAGTTTGAAACCATTGTGATAAATACAGCATTTGCTCCTATAGGAGCAAATGCTCTATTTATCACAATGGTTTCATAAAGTGACTTTTACAGAGGCGTATAAAGATGTATTTATGGAGGAAAGGGTTAAGTACAATAATCATTAATGATTAGTTACTGTAGATCAAGTAATAACAAAGCATTCCTCTCCTAGAAGAAAGAATGGGGCTTGGTGAAGAATGTCAGGTAGGACCTGGTAATGTAAACTGTCTTTCATGTAAATTTCTTCAGAGGTCAATGACTGTACTAACTTATAATGGGTCGTCCTATGGAAGACCTGTACTGGAAACAGTCGGAACTACCGGGTACTATCTGGCTGAAACTATCCGCTGAGATTGAAACTATCATAACAACTTCTAGTTACCCTAACTACCCTACATCAAATTTGCTCTCTCCATGGGTGTGTAGAGTTGAGTACTTTCAATTCAGCACCATTTTTGTATTCTTTGCGTAGCAATAGAATACAAAGGTGGTGTTCCACAGCCTAACCCACGGTAACCGTCACTGGCCTGACAATATAGTTCAAATTATTGACTTGCATTCGATGAATACAATTAAAAGGTGTTTAATAACATGGCATCCGCAACCAATCATGGTATACTATATTGGTAAACTGAAGCTGCACTATTTGACTAGGTCTGTCTTTCCCAATTACAACGGAAACTATCGAATGCTCTAAATTGTTACAATTTCAAGTTACCATTATCATGTAGTAGAAACTGTTATAGGTCTATTGCACAAAAAAGCCAAAACTGTTGCATACTAGAAAGTGTGAAAATTTTGGCTATGTGAGCAGTATAGTACTTGCCGTAACTTAGGACTTTAAATATCTTTGGTTGTATGGTCTTTAATCCTTTCCCTGATGAATATTCATGTAAGAAATAATGACATCATGAATATTTATTAGCTAAATTGTATAATGACATATGCACACAGGCCTTTTAGTAGTGGTTGAGATACTATTAACCCATTACCTCATAGGCTATTTTTAGATACAACCTCTTTGAATAAATCTACCGAAAAGGACCATTAACTTAGAGAAAAGGAAAAGTTTAGAATTTTGTAGTTTGAGACCATTGTGATAAATAGAGCATTTGCTCCTATAGGAGCAAATGCTCTATTTATCACAATGGTTTCACAAAGTGACTTCTACAGAGTCGTCAAAAGTCGTCAATATTAGGGAATGGGTTAAGTCAGATCTTCTATAGTTTCATAATCAAACAGAGCAGACCCTGATCAGATGGCTCCTATAGGAACCGTCTGATCTGGGTCTACTCTGATTGAAAAGGCATGTAAATGTGCTTATATGAAGAAAAGGGTTAATAAAAGACCCCAAAACGATCAGCATCTCATCTGTTTACAAAGGCTTTTCATGGATCCGACCATAGCATGCTAAAGATAAGCTTTTCTAGAGAATTTATTTTCCATTATTGTCCACAATAAGCAACAACATACATTGGGGTGAATCTTGTTTCATGATTTCTAGTTGAATGGATTCAAGACTTTTTAGGAATAGTGTTGAGACCTAAGACCATTAAATTCCTAAGACCATTAAATTCCTAAGACCATTAAATTCAGTGGGGGAAGTCGTTGGAGATAATCTCACAGTAATCTAATCCACTGGATTACTGGATTATAGATTACCTGACTACTACCAGAACACAAGATGTGGCAATACTGCATACTTGTCAGTGGTTTTGTAATTATCCAATATACTTCTGAAGACAAATTTGGTAAACACTGTAGACTCTAACCAAACTCATTCACAGTGGAGCAGTTTTAACCCCACCAACCCAGAAAACACATGCTGTGTCATTTGCAAAGAGTGTAGATCCAAATCAGAGTGCTCCTAGCTCCTATAACTGTTTGTTATATAAAGTCCTCTAGCAAGTTTAAATCTTTAACCTTTCCACTCAGGAAATGCATACAGCGTCATTTGCATACTGTGTAGACCCAGATCAGAGTGTTCCTAGAGGAGCCCTCAGACTGATCAGGGTCTGTACTGTTAGTCATGTAAAGCCCTCTAGCAAGTTTAAGTCTTTAACCCATTCCCTCATATTGATGACTTTTGACACCTCTGTAAAATCACTTTTTGAAATCATTGTGATAAATAGAGCATTTGCTCCATAGGAGCAAATGCTCTAGTTATCACAATGGTTTCAGAACTACACTATTCTAAATTTTTCCTTTTCTCTAGTTAATGCTCCTTTTCGACAGATTTATTAAAATAGGTTGGGTCTAAAAATAGCCTATGAGGGAATGGGTTAATATTGAGTGGACACTATAGTCAAACACTGATGTGCTATTCCACTCAGAAACTTATTTCAAGGTTGCTATAGTTATTGAGGGTTTACACTACATTCTGCTCATTTAGTTTCAATAAAAAAAATAGTCAAAACCATGTCAGATTGACTTATTCACCTTGCAACAAAACAGTGGATATGGAGAAAAAATGGGTTTCTAAATTTTTGGATAATTATTTACAGCATTGTTTAGTTGTTAATAGTAACTTAATACAAGCTTTAAGGCTGTGACTCTAAATAGATCAAGTAGCAAGATGATGAATTTAATGACGATGATGATGAAAACGAGAAAGATGATTAAAATGATGCTCCCTGGTTGCTGCTGCTGATGATGATGAAGATGATTAGACTGATGATGATGAATAAGACTGATGATGATGCTGCTGATGATGAGAATGAGAATGATGATTAGAATGCTCCTGTAGGAGCCATCTGATCCGGGCCCTGATCTGTTTGCAAATGAAATTTTAATAGATCTTACTCTACAGTTTCTAGTACAAAAATATATTGGGTACAATACCATTATAAAAATAAATATTCATGACGTTATTAATTCTTTCATGAATATTCAAAAGGGAAAGGGTTATTTTAATGAAACTTGGTGGCTCATTGGTGCTGTAAAATTCCTCATTAGCTCAATGGTCAAGTGTCAACCTCAGGTTCAGGTCATATGACTGATATCAAAGCCATTAAAATTGTAGTACAGTAAAACCTCGATTATTCGAATTTTCGTTATAAACGAATTTAGACCCTTTTAGGCAGGTGGCTGCTTAATGCATGATGAAAGTCATGCAGAAAGCTCCTAGAGGAGCTTTCTGCATGACTTTCACCATGCATTAAGCTGCCACCTGTCTTAAAGATCGATAATAATACGTATTTTAGTGTTCGGATAATCGAGGTTTTACTGTAATTATACTACATATAACAGTTTACAGTGCTTGCACTTGGCAATTAAAAGGTATGTTAGGACTGGTTAGCATGGTGTCAGGATAATGTGACTGCTATGTGCAAATGGCACGCTATCAAATTCCATTTGCAAACAGAGCAGACCCTTATCTGGGTCTACTCTGTTTGCACATGCATGAAAAGGCATTTATATGAATGAAAGGGTTAATTTATGATGTCATTATTTCTTACATGAATATTCATGAAGTAAATGGATAAGCATAAACACACAACACTGAAAGTCCTATAGCAGTGTAGAGCAACTTGCTTCTTTAGAATGTTCAACCTTGCATTAATTTGCTTTCTATGTTTAGGTAAATGGTTGACAAAATGTTTAGAACATATTATAATTTTAACCCTTCGCTTGCTATTCGCGTCAATATACCTACCTGTAAATAGTGAAGACCCAGATGAGACAGCTCCTGCAGGAGCTGTCTCATCAGGGTCTGCACTATTTACAAGTTGATTGTGCATCCAGTGCACTCCACAGCAGTTATTACACAGCGAACTACTTGTACACAGTGAAGATATATGTAATTATACAACAGGGCATGGGTAAAGAAGGAGAAATGCATTTTAAAATTCAGCAAGCGAAGGGTTAATAGTAAGAATTTTCAAAAGCTTTTTCTAATGAAGAAATAGTTTGCATAGAAATTGGACAATAATATCTAATTCTTTGCAGGGGAAGTAACTGACATCTGTTAGTTTTGTTGTCTGCTACAAATTCTTGAAGACGAAGTTCTCCAACTTGTTTTCAAAAACTGTGATAGAAGTACAGTAAAATCTCGATTATTCAAATTTTCTGTATAGAAAACTTTTAGGCAGGTGGCTGCTTAATGCATGGTGAAAGTCATGCAGAAAGCTCCTAGAGGAACTTTCTGCATAACTTTCACTATGCATTAAGCTGCCACCCGTCTTAAAGATTGATAATAATACGTATTTTAGTGTTTATAAAAGTTTGGATCCAATGAGATGCAGGGTTACTCAGAACCTGACATCTGGATACGAACTACATGTACTTGTACTTGCATGAATCAGCTGTTAGAATGGAAAGAGTTAACCCTTACAGTGCGGGACACGAGTCACTAATGTCCTTTGCAAACAGTGTAGACCCAGATGAGAGGGCTCCTAGAGGAGCCCTCTCATCAGGGCCTGCACTGTTTGTCATGGTATACTTTTTTTTAGAAAAATCCCTACATATTCACAATAAGTTTGACCTGTTTAAGTTTTGGAATCGTCCACTTAAAAACTCAGCATTGTAAGGGTTAACCCTTTGAATGTGGGACACACATGCACTGTCATTTGCAAACAGTGTAGACCCAGATCATGATCAGAAGGCTCTTCTTGGTGCCCTCAGATCTACTGAACATAATTCATGGACAAATTAGTTACAATGAAATATGGAAGGTGGAACATTGTAGACATTTTAGAAAGTACAGAAACAGATCTATCAAATTCTATTAGCTAACAGAGCAGGCCCTGATCAGACGGCTCCTCTAGGAGCCGTCTGATCTGGGTCTACTCTGTTTGGAAATGTGTGAAAACACGTTTATATGAGGGAAAGGGTTAAGCTTTTCATACTGAATGGACTTCTGCAATTAAACATGGATGTTTCATTGATGAACGCTTAATATATATCTGCTATGTCAGACCATATTTGGCCAATACAGTAAGAACGTTGATACCGTACAATACCAGCAGATATGACAGATCTTAGAATAGATTTAACCCTTTGTTTGCTGGGAACAATGTTACAATTAACTTTTCATTGTAAACAGTGTTGACCTAAATGAGAAGGCTCCTTTAATCTTGGTCTGAAAGTTTGTCTTTCTGATTTATTTTGAACAAAATGTAGCCTTTAATATTTGAAGTTAGCCCATTACCTCATAGGCTATTTTCAGATCCAACCTCTTTGAATAAATCTACCGAAAAAGAGCATAACTCAGTGAAAAGAATTTTTTTTGCTCATGAGGAGCAAATGCTCTATATATATATCACAATGGTTCCAGAATGTGACTTTTACACTGTGGCCTAGAAAGGGTTAGACAAAGATGGATCATTCCATTTTGAAAAATTCAGCATTCAAAGGGATTAATGTACTTCAACTCTTTATATGTTGGCGGCAAATCTTTCATAACATTTGCAAACAGACAGGATCCAGATGAGATGCAGTGTACATGTAATGTGGCAAGACTTATCAGGATCCACACTCTTTGGCATTCGTCTCTAGCAGCATTTATGAGGAAAACAACAAATAAAAAATGAATCTTCACAGTAATTATTACAGCAGATGACAATTTGTGTTGGAGACAGTATTCTTAGCATGCGAAGAATTAACTTTTAGCAATTAATGGTCAAAATCATGATAGCCTATTCTACACAGATCAGATCTAGATCCAGATGAGACACTGTGTAACCTAGTGTCTCCTCATATCAATCTCTCTGATCATTTATCTGAAAAAAACATTGGAAGAAAATATGTCTTGTAATTCATCGCCTGCTAAGTAATTTGTCGTCTGCTCAATAAATTATTGTCGTCTGCAAGATTTTCAAAACTATTAATTTTCCTTCAGATTTTTTTGCAGAAGTTGAGCTTGAGTGACAAGCAGTTTGGATCCAGATCAGGTCCCACAATATGTCGGCCTGATCTGAATCCAAAGTGTTTGCAAGAGCTAAGAGAAATGATGCAATAAATTCTACTAACCACTACTTAAGATTAAAGAGTTGATCCATTAAGTCTGACTGCCATGTGTGAATTGGTCATAACCTACGAAAACAGTTTGGATTCAGACAAGATTGCTGAGTAACTGTATCTCTACATAATCCAAAACTGTTTGTCTTTCTGATTCTAGTTTTGAAGAGGAATGGAAGACAAATAAACCATGAAAACTGTAGCAAACGTGGATATTTTACAGATTATATTTACACTGCCTTTAGAGTTTAACTGTGAATGCATATACAGGAATCACAATGGTCCAAGTGTTAAGTAGATATGACTCTACCCCTTAAGTGCAAAATATGGTTGTACAGGTATTTGAAAACATTGTAGATCAAGATCAGAGGGCTCCTAGAAGAGCCCTCTGATCTGGATCTGCATTGCTTGTCCTTATGAAATCTTCCAGCAAATTTAAGTTTTCTGTATTGAATGGATTTTACAGATAAACAATGATGGAACCTTCAAGTTTGAACCTTCAGCATTCAGTCGGTTAATCTGATATTCTTCATTGTGCCATTCTTGAAGGTATTCAACCAGAAGTAATGTTTAAACCTTTTGCCTGTAAACCCTTTTCTTCATATATACACCTTTTCACTCATTTGCAAACAGAGTAGACCCAGATCAGACGGCTCTTATAGGAGCCGTCTGATCAGGGTCTGCTCTGTTTGCTTTTGACATAATACAGATCTGATTCTACAGTTTTTGTCAAAGCAAAATATTTCCGTGTGATGTAATGATATGATTATTTCTTACATGAATCCTGAACAAGGAGAGAATTAGTATGATCTGACCGGCATTTGCAATAAGCTTGTATCCAGTAACAGTTGAGAGTACAGCGAAACTCAGTCTCATCACAATCTAAGCTCTTTGACACTCAGCAAATAGTTTCTAGAAAGTTTTAACAAATCGAAAGTTAATTCATACAAAAGTGCTACAAGTTTGCTATGCTATCATCGGTTTATCATCCTATAGGAGCTGTCTGATCTGGGAAAGGAGCCGTCAGATCTGGGTCTACACTGTTTGCATAGAAAGGTGTATTTATGGAGGAAAGAGTTATATGAGGGAAAGGGTTAAAGGGTCCTGTAAGGTGGGTAAATGATCGTGCTCAAGATGCAGAGATACAACTAGTGAATCTAATTGGTCTATGCGACCAATGAAATATTGAACTGAAATTAATGTTTCTGCAATATTGAACTGAAAGAATGTTTCAGTATTTTATGCAAGAAACTTTGACATCACCCATTACACCACTATGTCAAACCAGACCACGGTCTGGGTTGCCAAATTTCAAACAATTAAACAATGGTATCTAATCCAGTACACATAAAAAGTATGTACACAATGACTGTGGCACAATTCTAGTCATGTATTGTGCAATAAATGTAAACTTAAAGGTTCACAAATCAGTCTGATGAACCATGAACAGTGTTAATGAACAATGTAGACTGAACAGTCTTGGTTTTCATTGGTCAGACTCTACCTCCATAGGAGCAAATGCTCTATTTATCACAATGGTTTCTAAACTACACACTTCTAAAATGTTCCTTTTCTCTAGTAAATGCTCCTTTTCGGTAGATTTATTCAAAGAGGTTGGGTCTAATTAGCACATGGAGGAATGGGTTAATCAAAAATAAAGTCTGTTGTAAAACTTAGTTGACATATTTCTCTCATGTCCATATTTGAAATGTTTTAACTTTGTGGATGATGGGACAGGATACAATTAATTCATAACTACAATATCATAAGTATACTGATCTATAATAAGCATACTGATCTATCAGAAACATACTGTACTAGTGTCATATGATCTGTCATAAGCATACTGATCTATCAGAAACATACTGGTCTATCATATATGATCTATCTTAAGCATACTGATCTATCATAGGCATTATACTGATCTGTCATAAGCATACTGTTATATCATAAGCATATTGATCTGTCTATAGCAAAATCTCTTATTTCTCAGCCAAATTCAACCATAATGTTACTCCATGAAATTACCTCCGAGAGGCAATTCACCGCCAGATATGGTTTGGCGGAGAAAATGTTTTAGGAAGGTTGGCAGCAAATTAATCATCATTTACAGACAGTGTAGACCCAAACCAAAGGCTCATCATCACATTCTACAAGATAACCCAGCAGTATGCACCATGCAGCAGTACCACCAATGCAGATTTGAACACTCAGAAACAGCAAAGACCCACACCAGACAGCTCCTGATCATGGTCTGCTCTGCCTGCTTAATGGATTATAACATAGATCTGATTCTAAGAATCAGACACCATGGGCAAAATATCCTGTTTTCATTATACTCCTGTCTATGAAAATAAAGTCAGCTAATAAATATTCATAATTATCATGTCATTATTTCTTGCATAAGTTTGCATCAGGTAAAAGATAAACCCTTTTCTCCATAAACACGCCTTTCTACGCCTCTGTAATAACCACTTCTTGAAACAATGATTGTGATAAATAGAGCATTCGCTCATATAGGAGCAAATGCTCTATTTATCACAATGGTTTCAAACTAAAAAGTTCTAAAATTTTACTTTTCTCTAGTAAATGCTCCTTTTGGGTAGATTCATTCAAAGAGGTTGGGTCTAAAAATAGCCTATGGAGGAAAGGGTTATTGTGACCCTTTCCCTCATATAGATGCCTTTTCACGCATTGGCAAACAGATTAAACCTGATCAGACAGCTCCAATAGGAGCTGTCTGATCAGGGTCTGCTCTGTGTGCTTTTGACATGATATAGATGTGATTCTCCTATCTCTACTGTTGTCAAAGAATAACAATTCCTTGAAAAGTTTACATTATAAAAATTCAGCTAATAAATATTGCTGATGTTGTTGTTTCAGCAATATTGCTGATGTTGTTGTTTCAGCTAATAAATATTGCAGATGTTGTTGTTTCAGCTAATAAATATTGCTGATGTTGTTTTTTCTTACTTGAATATTGAGCAGGGAAAGGGTTAATAGATTGAACTCTGTGAAAGAGAATCACATTCATATGCTGGTAATTGCCAGCAATGAAAGACTCTTTGACATGGTCTAGACTTCATACAATAAGAATTAGTGTTCCAATGTTTTACTGGAAAATCAAATACAGTAAAACCTCTCTGGAAGAGTTGCCTTTTAACTCTTCGCTTGCTATTCACGTCAATATACCTACCTGTAAATAGTGTAGACCCAGATGAGACAGCTCCTGCAGGAGCTGTCTCATCAGGGTCTGCACTATTTACAAGTTGATTGTGCAACCAGTGCACTCCACAGCAGTGATAATGCACAGCGAAATACTTGTACACAGTGAAGATATATGTTATTATACAACAGGGCATGGGTAAAGAAGGGGAACTGTATTTTAAAATTCAGCAAGAGAAGGGTTAATGCCTCTGCAAACAGAATAGAGTCAGATCAGATAGCTCCTGTAGGACTGTCTGATCTGGGTCTGCTCTGTTTGCTTATGAAATCATTGTAATACGTCTGATCTAACAGTTTTTGTCCAAGCCAAACCAAATCATTGAAGCCATCTGATGAGGGTCTGCTATGTTTGCTTATGATATAATATAGATATAATTTCTTCAATTTCTGCAATGGTCCATGAATGTGCTGTTATAACAATTCATCTAATTAATATTCACCATGCCATTATTTCTTATATAAATACTCATGGAGTAAAGGGTTAGTGAACATTCATTTGTAGACCCAACCTCTTTGAATAAATCCACCGAAAAGGAGCATTTATTAGAGAAAAAGAAAAGTCTAGAAATATTATTAGTTACACAGTTATTTGGCAGGGTGTACGGGCTGGTATGACCGGGTTAGATCCCGTATTTCCTGAGGCGTTAGCCGAAGGAAATACGTGGTCTAACCCAGTCATACCAGCCCGTACACCCTGCCAAATTACCGTGTAACGAATTTATTACCAGTCAGAGATCCGATTTACCTAATTAAGAAACGAACAACTCTTATTTTGCTGACATTAGATATCTAATTGTATGACGACATGACAAAGAAAACATGACGTCATCACAGAGCAAATATGACGTCGTCTCAGAGCAATTTCGAAAGAGGAATTGAAACTTCACTTGTAAACATTAACGGTAACACGTTGTACTGATAAGTTGATAGTGTTAAATTGAGGAACGTATGAGGTACAGCTTTTTACGTTTATTATCGATTATTTGGTCGTAATCCATCCAGAATTATTGGAGTAAGTACGATATAAAATTTCGAACCAACGCTAAAAGTAAAAACAAAACGAATGACGTCACGCGTCAAATTTGAATAATTCTGTATTCTCCGTGGAAGCCGCTGAATACGGTACTGTACACCCCGGCAGTTTTTGGCAAACTGACCAATCAAATTCCAAGGATTTACTCTGACTGGTAATAATGTGTAGTATTGAAGCCATAATGTGCGTGGTAAATAGAGCATTTGCTCCAATGAAGCAAATGCTCTATTTATCACAATGGTTTCAAACAGTGACATCTACATAAGCATAGAAAGGCATATTTATGGAGGAAAGGGTTAAAACACTGGTCTGACTGTATATTTTCTGTTAGAGATAGATTTAGATTTACAGATTTTTTTCTGACAAAATACAGGTGAGCAATAACCCTTTACGCAATAAATAATTGTCTTCTGCCAATATTGTCGTCTGCTACAGTTCTCAAAGTACTGTGTTTTATCCATTTCTTTTCAAGAAACTGTGTCAGAGTGTCAACCAGTTTGGATCCTGATGAGACACTGAGTTACTCAGGCTCCAAACCCTTATCCTATATTTGCAACTAGGCAAAAAGTAAAGCTGCAAAACAATACACCCTGGATGACAGATTAATGGGAAACTTTGTTGGAGAAATATAAACAGATCATGGACAACTACATCCACAGAAATAGATGATTAACCCTTTCCTCCACAGGATCATATTTAGACACAACCTCTTTGAATCAATCTACCAAAATGGAGCATTTACTGGAGAAAAGGAAAAGATTAGAATTTTGTAGTTTGAAACCATTGTGATAAATAGAGCATTTGCTCCTATTTATCACAATGATTTCAACTGGTGACTTTTACAGAGGCGTAGAAAGGCGTATTTATGGAGGAAAGGGTTAACCCTTTACTCCATGAATATTCATGTAAGAAATAATAATGTCATGAATATTAATTAGATTAAATTGTTATAATAGCACATGGACACAGGACTTTTTAGCATTGGCAGAAACTGAAGAATTATATCTATGTTATACATCATAAGCAAACAGAACAGACCCCTGATCAGATGGCTCCTATAGGAGCTGTCTGATCTGGGTCTACTCCGTTTGCAAAGGCGTAGAAAGGTGTATTTATGGAGGAAAGGGTTAAAATTATCACACAGGAGAAGAAATACAGACTGAACAAAACACATTTGTTGTGTTATTATGACTAGATGAATCAATGGACTAGAAATAATGATGCTTTAAATACAGGTTGGCTGCTCATCGTTTGAAGTTCATGCTTTACTCCATTTACACACACCAAGTGTTATTATCCCTTTTCCTCATATAAACGTGTTTTCACGCATTTGCAAACAGAGTAGACCCAGATCAGACGGCTCCTAGAGGAGCCGTCTGATCAGGGTCTGCTCTGTTTCCTAATAGAATTTGATAGATCTGTTTCTTTGCTTTCTAAAATGTCTACATTGTTCCATCTTCCATATTTCTTTATAACTATTTTGTCCATGAATATTCAGTAGGTATTGAAATTTGAAATAAACATAGAACAGGGAAAGGGTTATGTGCTATTCACATGTTCATGTGCTACTATAACAATTAAACAAGTTAATATTCAAGATGTCATCATTACTTACATGAATATTCATGGAGTAAAGAGTTAACTCGTTCCATAAAACAATGAAAAAAGAAAGAACACTATAATTATTTTGTCAATTTGAAATGAATAAAAAAAAATCTGAACAATTGAGAATTTTATCTTAACAGAAAATCATCATTCCAAATATTTAGTTTGACTGTCAAACAGTTTGGAACCTGATGACATGATGAGTAACCCATTACCTCATAGGCTATTTTTAGATACAACCTCTTTGAATTAATCTACCGAAAAGGAGCATTTATTAGAGAAAAGGAAAATTTTAAAATTTTGTAGTTTGAAACCATTGTGATAAATAGAGCATTTGCTCCTATAGGAGCACAATGGTTTCACAAAGCGACTTCCATAGAGTCGTCAAAAGTCGTCAATATGAGGTAAAGGGTTAACACAGCATGTCATTTTGATCCAAACTGCTAGCACAGGTTATCATAAAATGCCCACAAGTATGCATGTAGTTAACCTTTTCCCTGTTCAATATTCATGTAAGAAATAATGACATCATGAATATTCATTAGTTAATTTTTTATAACGGTTTATGTACATCGGATGTTTTACCCAGGCAGAAACTGTAGAATCATATCTATATTATTCCAGGCCATAAGCAAACAGAGCAGACACTGATCAGATGGTTCCTATAGGAACCATCTGATCTGGGTCTACTCTGTTTGCAAAGGCGTAGAAAGGCGTATTTATGGAGGAAAGGGTTAATTGAATTATATTAGCTGTCCTTTATCCGTTAAAATACATAAGAACTAGTCTATTTAATTGATAAACTTGATGAATTCTGCCGTCTGATTTGGGTCTACTCGGTTTGCAAATGCATGAAAAGGTGTTTATATGAATGAAAGGGTTAAAATCACATAACATCATCTGGTATGTCACTGTTCACTTAAAACATTTTACACAAATCATTATAACAAATCATTTGCATACTTTTTCAAAGTAGTTTCATGAATTACAATCCCCTGCATCATGTAATCATGTGCTATGTGTGCAGAGCACCATATAAGGAAGTGTTTAACGCTTTACTTCATACAAACACCTTTTCACGCTTTTGCAAACCGGGGAGATCAAGATCAGGGTCAGCTATGTTTGCTTATGAAATAACAGATCTGACTCTACAGTTTCTACTAATACCGAACCATTATGTGTAAATATGCCATTATTAAAATGCAGCTAATAAATATTCATGATGTCATTATTTTGTACATGAATGTTCAACAGGGAAAGGGTTAATCCTTTACCTGATAATTACTCATGTAGGAAAAATCGAGGGCTTGGTGCAAAACTATTCTAACTCCTTCACAAAGTGAGGGAGTTAGAATAGTTTTGCACCAAGCCTTCGAAATGATGTCATGAGTATTACTTACATTGTGAACACAAAGTTTTGGCTACGGTACGTGGCGGGTAGGAACGGTAGCATCAGATCTACCGGGTATATCATCATTTCATAAGCAAACAGAGCAGGCCTTGATCAGATGGCTCTTACATGAGCCACCTGATCTGGGTTTACTCTGTTTGCAAAGGCATTAACTCTATACTCCATAAATACATTTAACTCCTTTGCAAACAGAGTAGACCCAGATCAGACGGTGCATTTCTAGGTCATTTGATCAGGGTCTTCTCTGCTTACTAATGGACTAATATAGATATGATTCTACAGTTCCTGTCACGGCCAAACATTCCTGTGTTTATTTATATATTATTATCCCATTCCTCCATAGGCTATTTTTAGACCCAACCTCTCTGATTAAATCTACCGAAAATGAGTATCTACTAGAGAAAAGGAACATTTTAGAACTCTGTAGTTTAGAAACCATTGTGATAAATAGAGCATTTGCTCCATAGGAAATGGTTTCAAAAAGTGACTTTTACAGAGGCATAGAAAGGCATATTTATGGAGGAAAGGATTAAACAAATGCTGCAATTTAACCCTTTCCAATAGGAGCCATCTGATCAGTGTCTGCTCTGTTTGCTTTTTGACATAATATATAAGGGGTGATTCGAAGGACAGGGTTAAGAACTGACGATAATGTTTTGCACAATGTTTAGCTAACTCTCGACATCTCATCTGGAGTCCTGCCGTATAATACACACTGTACTTACTTTGCCACTGGGTCCATGTGTCTGGGCCAGTCTATTTTCCCTGCGAGTATTTTTTCATAAATGCCAAATGGTTGATCATCAAAAAATGGTGGAAATCTGTCAATGAAATGAACAATGGATTGACAATTACATGTGTGCTAAAAACAATGGTAGCAGGAAAAAACATGCTGTAATGATACAAATTCATCATGAAAATTAAGAAATATTCAAATTTGAACAAAATTATATTATCTTCTATCAGTGAAATTAACCTTTCACCTTATACATACACCTTTTAATGACTTTGCAAACAGAATAGACCCAGATTGAACAGCTGTTTTAGGAGCCCTCTGATCAGGGTCGATTGTGTTTGCTTATGGAATTTAAATTATATATAGATCTGACTCTACAGTTTCTGCCATGACAAAAAATCCTGTGTTCATTAGCCAGTATAAAAATTATTATGTTATTACTATTATGCAAATGTACAAATGTTACTTTTAATTCAACTTACTTTACTGATCTTCAAAATGAAAAATAAAATCAAACAATTAGTACAGGGAACTATTTCATGTCTGGTATTCATTCATTAGAGTTGCTTAAAATGATAGAAGAAATAAATATTTATACAAATAAGCCCCACAAGCACTTACATCAGCTCCACAATTACTTACATTAGCTTTGTGCTCACTTAGACAATAAATAAAGCATATATGTTATTGCGAGCAAAGCAGCCTGCAACCATGGGTGCACCAATATCAAACATCATGTCACACATTAGTTACGTTACTCTTCAGACATTTTTGTACAGTAGAACTTGTCTAAGTGGCCATAAAAAAGAGGTCTAATTATGGGTCTGTAAGGCAGGTGGTAGCTTAATGCTGGTCAAAAGTACAATAAAACCTCTCTATAATGGCCACTAAAATTATTTCAAATATTTTGTATTAAATGCAGGTGGCTGCTTAAAGCAAGGTGAAAGTAAAACAGAACGCTCCTAAGGAGTGTTCTGTTTTACTTTCACCATGCTTTAAGCAGCCACCTGTCCTAAATACCAACTAATTAACACAATTAAATGGCCGTTATATATAGAGAGGTTTTACTGTAATGCAGAAAGCCCCTATAGGAGCTTTCTGTATTACTTTTGCCCTGTATTAAACAGCTACATGTACCTGCTTTTTAAGATTCTTGTATTCAATCAATGTAAGGTTGCTGAAGACAGGCTCTACTGTGTGACAAAACAAGATCAATGCAAATCTTAGGTAACAACTGGAACACCTTGGCTTTCAACCCATACAACCCATGTATCTAAAAAGGACTTTCAATGGAAATATTGACACTCACCCTGATAGACATGCATTGCACACGTTTTGTATAATTATGAGGTAGATCCAGAAATTGTCTGATCAGGTTCTGCTCTGTTTGCCCATAGAATGATATAGATATGATTCTACAGTTTCATCAATGTTTTGAATGCCTTTGCAAACAGAGCAGATCCAGATCAGATGGCTCCTACTGGAGCCATCTGATCTGGGTCTGCTCTGTTTGCTTATGAAATATTCTACAGCTTCTGATATGGTAAATGTTTTTTATCTTGTTAATATATAAGCCATTATAAAAACTCAACTAATTATTATTCAAATATACATTAATTCTCACATGAATATTCATGGGGTAATGAATGAAAAATGGATTTGTTTGTTTCCTACATCACATGTCACTTAAGCCTATCTCAAATGAGTCTATCATCTTGTCTTTGTGCTTCGGAGAATCTCGATCAAACTTCAACTTACAGGTAAGTCTCATTTAATCTTCTAATTATCCCTCTGAGTCCTGAAGTACTGATCAGAAACATGTTATTTACCCAAAGCATTCCATGACACCCAATCTCCCCTCTCCATGGGTTTGTAAAATAAGCATCATTTTGATTACTTTATATTTTTACCCTTTCCTCCATAAATATGCCTTTCTATGCGTCTGTAATTACCACTTCTTGAAACCAGTGTGATAAATAGAACATTTGCTCCTATAGGAGCAAATGCTCTATTTATCACAATGGCTTCAAACTATAAAATTCTAAAATTTTCCTTTTCTCTAGTTCATACTCCTTTTTGGTAGATTTATTCAAAGAGGTTGGGTCTAAAAATAGCTTATGGAGGAATGGGTTAAATTAGACTGACATAGTAGCTACTAGTGCAGACTCTGATCACACTATTCAATTAGTAGCAGTTTGATCAGGGACTGCAATATTTGCAAAAGTCTGTCTTTCTTTGGGTTATTAGTGTAAGATCAAATCAAATTTCACTCTGAGACCCTACATGACTTACCCCACTCTGAGACCCTACATGACTTACCCCACTCTGAGACCCTACATGACTTACCCCACTCTGAGACCCTACATGACTTACCCCACTCTGAGACCACTCTGAGACCCTACATGACTTACCCCACTCTGAGACCCTACATGACTTACCCCACTCTGAGACCCTACATGACTTACCTCACTCTGAGACCCTACATGACTTACCCCACTCTGAGACCCTACATGACTTACCCCACTCTGAGACCCAACATGACTTACCCCACTCTGAGACCCTACATGACTTACCCCACTCTGAGACCCAACATGACTTACCCCACTCTGAGACCCTACATGACTTACCCCACTACAAGACCCTACATGATTTACCCCACTCTGAGACCCTACATGACTTACCCCACTCTGAGACCCTACATGACTTACCCCACTCTGAGACCTGAGACCCTACATGACTTACCTCACTCTGAGACCCTACATGACTTACCCCACTCTGAGACCCTACATGACTTACCCCACTCTGAGACCCTACATGACTTACCCCACTCTGAGACCCTACATGACTTACCCCACTCTGAGACCCTACATGACTTACCCCACTCTGAGACCCTACATGACTTACCCCACTCTGAGACCCAACATGACTTACCCCACTCTGAGACCCTACATGACTTACCCCAGAGACCCTACATGACTTACCCCACTCTGAGACCCTACATGACTTACCTCACTCTGAGACCCTACATGACTTACCCCACTCTGAGACCCTACATGACTTACCCCACTCTGAGACCCTACATGACTTACCCCACTCTGAGACCCTACATGACTTACCTCACTCTGAGACCCTACATGACTTACCCCACTCTGAGACCCAACATGACTTACCCCACTCTGAGACCCTACATGACTTACCCCACTCTGAGACCCTACATGACTTACCTCACTCTGAGACCCTACATGACTTACCCCACTCTGAGACCCAACATGACTTACCCCACTCTGAGACCCTACATGACTTACCTCACTCTGAGACCCTACATCACTTACCCCACTCTGAGACCCTACATGACTTACCCCACTCTGAGACCCTACATGACTTACCCCACTCTGAGACCCTACATGACTTACCCCACTCTGAGACCCTACATCACTTACCCCACTCTGAGACCCTACATCACTTACCCCACTCTGAGACCCTACATGACTTACCCCACTCTGAGACCCTACATGACTTACCCCACTACAAGACCCTACATGACTTACCCCACTCTGAGACCTGAGACCCTACATGACTTACCTCACTCTGAGACCCTACATGACTTACCCCACTCTGAGACCCTACATGACTTACCCCACTCTGAGACCCTACATGACTTACCCCACTCTGAGACCCTACATGACTTACCCCACTCTGAGACCCTACATGACTTACCCCACTCTGAGACCCTACATGATTTACCCCACTCTGAGACCCTACATGACTTACCCCACTCTGAGACCCTACATGACTTACCCCAGAGACCCTACATGACTTACCCCACTCTGAGACCCTACATGACTTACCCCACTCTGAGACCCTACATGACTTACCCCACTCTGAGACCCAACATGACTTACCCCACTCTGAGACCCTACATGACTTACCCCACTCTGAGACCCTACATGACTTACCCCACTCTGAGACCCTACATGACTTACCCCACTCTGAGACCCTACATGACTTACCCCACTCTGAGACCCTACATGACTTACCCCACTCTGAGACCCTACATGACTTACCCCACTCTGAGACCCTACATGACTTATCCCACTCTGAGACCCAACATGACTTACCCCACTCTGAGACCTGAGACCCTACATGACTTACCCCACTCTGAGACCCAACATGACTTACCCCACTCTGAGACCCTACATGACTTACCCCACTCTGAGACCCTACATGACTTACCCCACTCTGAGACCACTCTGAGACCCTACATGACTTACCTCACTCTGAGACCCTACATGACTTACCCCACTCTGAGACCCTACATGACTTACCCCACTCTGAGACCCTACATGACTTACCCCACTCTGAGACCCTACATGACTTACCCCACTCTGAGACCCTACATGACTTACCCCACTCTGAGACCCTACATGACTTACCCCACTCTGAGACCCTACATGATTTACCCCACTCTGAGACCCTACATGACTTACCCCACTCTGAGACCCTACATGACTTACCCCAGAGACCCTACATGACTTACCCCACTCTGAGACCCTACATGACTTACCCCACTCTGAGACCCTACATGACTTACCCCACTCTGAGACCCTACATCACTTACCCCACTCTGAGACCCTACATCACTTACCCCACTCTGAGACCCTACATCACTTACCCCACCAGCATTTCATATGCAAGTATACCGAGGGACCACCAGTCAACTGCTTTACTGTGCCCTTTACTCTGGATGATCTCCGGTGCGAGGTACTCGGGCGTGCCACACAGGGTCCAAGTCCTGTTACAAACACAGACACAGTAGAAATATTAGTGCTTGCTAAGCACATACATGGATTAATTATAGCAGTCTATAATTATGTAGCATCTACAGTGTCTAACCATATAACCATGGATTAGTATGTCTCTGTTTACCCTTTACTCCATGAATATTCATGAAGGAAATGATGGCATCATGAACGTTGATTGGATTAATTTTTAAAATGGTATACATTGTATTAACCCTTTCCCTCATATTATTGACGACTTTTGACGACTCTGTAAAAGTCATTTTGTGAAACCATTGTGATAAATAGAGCATTTGCTCCTATAGGAGCAAATGCTCTATTTATCACAATGGTTTCAAACTACAAAATTCTAAAATTTTCCTTTTCCCTAGTTAATGCTCCTTTTCGGTAGATTTATTCAAAGTGGTTGTATCTAAAAATGGCTTATGAGGTAATGGGTTAACACATGAAATTGTTTGCCAAAGAAGAAACTGTAGAATCAGATTGTTACTATTCCATAAGCAAACAGAGCAGACCCTGATCAGACGACTCCTATAGGAGACGTCTGATCTGGGTCTACACTGTTTGCAAAGGCATAGAAAGGCATATTTATGGAGTAAAGAGTCAACCTTTAGCCTGCTGCAGTGAAGTGTTGATTATCTTTGAAAACAGACTAGATCTAGATGAGACATCTAGTACTAGCACAGATCCAAACTATTTACCCTACAGTCACGCCTTTGAAAAGGAATGGAATAAAGACTCTGCTTTGAAATATATAGTAGAAGACATTTTTCATCAACAATCATTTGCTGAGCAAGCCACAGGTAAACAAGACTTCATATATCTGCACCCATTCTCATATAGCAGATACTTCAGCATATTACAATAAGTACTAATTATAAGCTTTTATGAATAATTCTTAACCCTCTCAATACTAAGTTAGTTTTATTCTGCAAAAACAAATTGTCATCTGTTACAATAATCTGAAGGTACATGTACATGTTTCTTCTATTTCTTTTGTGTCAGAAGTGTGTCAATCGTTTGGATCCTGATAAGATGTGTCAGAAGTGTGTCAACATTTTAGATCCTGATAAGATAACTGTGTCAAAAGTGTGTGGACAGTTTGGATCCTGACGAGAGGTGTCAGAAGTGTGTCAACAGTTTGGATCCTGATGAGACGTGTCAAAAGTGTGTCAACAGTTTTAGATCCTGGTGAAATGTTGAGTTCATCTGGATCAAAAGTTTCGTCACAAGGGGTCCTTAGTGCTGAAAAGGTTAACATATTCCCTCATATTGTAAATGATGTCTATAACTTACTTTAATTTTGCTGATTATTTGTTTAATGTATAAAGTCTCTGTTAAATCAGTTTATCTCAAAGCTGATTTGGGGTAATAAACGTTTTTTTAAGGATGTTTTGTAACATGGCTTGCTTAGCCATTTTTCTAAACTCAGTTTTTATTGTGCTCTCTGTTTTAGGTAGTTTTTAGGCAAACAGGCGTATGAGCCTTTAAGTGTGGAGATGTCTCGTTTGTTAGATTAACAGAGGCTATATAATGTTTACATATTGTACAGATATAGTGCAATAAGTATATAGTGATAATGTGATATATGTATAATCTCTGGTAATTCATATATGAATGGCATGGATTATTTATAGACATAATGGTGACTTTGTATGATTGTTACCATGAAGAGACTTAAATAAAGAATAAATATATATAAACATAGCCAGCTTATTATTATTTATGGGATTAACTTTAAGTACTCTAAACAATCATCCATCTGCATAAACTGTTAGCAACCAATTAACCCATTACCTCATGGCCTATTTTTAGAACTAATCTCTTTTGAATAAATCTACCAAAAAGGAGCATTTATTAGAGAAAAGGAATTTTCTTGAATTGTGTAGTTCTGAAAACATTGTGATAAATAGAGCATTTGCTCCTATGGTCAGCAAATGTTCTATTAATCACAATAGTTTCAACAATTGACTTTTACACGGGCACCAAAAGGCGTCAATATAATGAGGGAATTCAAATCGAGGGCTTGGTGCAAAACTATTCTAACTCCTTCACTTTGTGAAGGAGTTAGAATAGTTTTGCACCAAGCCCTCGTTTTGTGATGTCAATATAATGAGGGAATTCAAATCGAGGGCTTGGTGCAAAACTATTCGAACTCCTTCACTTTGTGAAGGAGTTAGAATAGTTTTGCACCAAGCCCTCGAAATGGGTTAAAAGAAATTAACTCTGGGTCTCTAATCCTTTCCCTCATGTTAATGCTTGTTCAGGCTTTTGCACAGTAGACTTTAAAGATCGGACCACTCCAGTAGGAGCAATCTGATCAGGGTCTGCTCTGTTTGTTTATAGAATTTTATAAATCTGATTTCATTGTTATTTTCATTGGAAATTTTACATGGGACTAACTTAGCTTCATCTTAGGGATCCTTATATATATGTATCTGACCAACTCAGTATCACCTTAAGGATCATACATGTATCTGACCAACTCAGTATCACCTTAAGGATCCTATATGTATCTGACCAGCACTGTATCACCTTAAGAATCATACATGTATCTGACCAACTCAGTATCACCTTAAGGATCCTATATGTATCTGACCAGCACTGTATCACCTTAAGGATCCTATATGTATCTGACCAACTCAGTATCACCTTAAGGATCCTATACATATCTGACCAACCAAGTATCATCTAAGGGATCATATATGTATCTGACCAACTCAGTATCACCTTAAGGATCCTATATGTATCTGACCAACTCAGTATCATCTTCAGGATCCTATATGTATCTGACCAAATCAGTATCACCTTAAGAATCATATACATATCTGACCAACTCAGTATCATCTTAGGGATCCTATATGTATCTGACTAACTCAGTATCACCTTAAGGATCCTATATGTATCTGACCAACTCAGCATCACCTTAAGGATCCTATACATATCTGACTAACCCAGTATCATCTATTTTTTTAGGGATCCTATATGTATCTGACCAACTCTGTATCACCTTAAGGATGCTATATGTATCTGACAAACTTAGTATCACCTTAAGGATCCTATACATATCTGACCAACCAAGTATCATTATATTGAATATATGTATCTGACCAACTCAGTATCACCTTAAGGATCCTATATGTATCTGACCAACTCAATATCATCTTAATGATCCTATATGTATCTGACTAACTCAGTATCACCTTAAGAATCCTATGCATATCTGACCAACTCAGTATCATCTTAGGGGTTCTATATGTATCTGACTAACTCAGTATCACCTTAAGGATCCTATACATATCTGACTAACTGAACATCACTTTAAGGGTCCTTTATGTGACTCAACACCCCCTTAGGGATCCTATACATGTATGTTAAATAACCTGATTACAATTCTGAAAACATAAACTAGTACAACTATCTATTTTGAGATACTTAAAGTGCAATGAGATAATTGTTTTACACTGAAGTGGATCAATTGCAAAATGACTTGATGCCAAACAGAACGACCTCTAAAAGTAGGCATTCTAACTGTTGCCAAGAGCTGCTTCATGCCAAAAGTACGGGGAAAAAGTCCCATCTTGTGCTGCGTAATTATATATACATAGCAACAACAGTCAGGTAGTACTATGTCTCATGGTGGCAATCACCTTAAACCTTGCCAAGTAGTGTTCTGTTACTAAAACTTGCATTAAGCCTTCATCTGATTGCCTTTTCATGCCTTGCAAACTGAGTAGACCAAGATAAGTGTCCTTTTCTCTAGTTAATGCTCCTTTTCGGTAGATTTATTCAATGTGGCTGGATCTAAAAATAGCCTATGAGGGAATGGGTTTAACTAATTTGAGCATTTTATATTTTGTTTTGTATGAGTACTGTATTAACCCATTCCCTGTTCTATGTTTAATATGAATTTCAATACCCACTGAATATTCATGGACAGAACAGTTAAAATGAAATATATAAGGTGGAGCATTGTAGCCATTTTAGAAAGTAAAGACACTGATCTTTGAAATTCTATTAGCAAACAGAGCAGACCCTGATCAGACGGCTCCTCTAGGAGCCGTCTGATCCGGGTCTACTCTGTTTGCAAATGCGTGAAAACACGTTTATATGAGGGAAAGGGTTAACTCTTAATAGTAGGTCATCCCACCAACCACCTCACTTCACCACTGGTTTATGACTAAATGTTTATAAAGCTGAATAAGTCAAAAACTGACTAAGTCAATTTGATGACTCAGCTTACGCTAATGGAGTAGATAATATTGAGGACCTGATCAAAATATTCCTTCAAGAGAATTTGGTCAATGTCTAAAGAACTTGCATGAAATTGCCCCAAATTATTTAGAATAAAGATGGTATACATCCATGAAATACTACAATACTATTTGAGCTGTATGACCGGTCGAGGGCACTACTAATCCTTTTAAATATGTCCAAGGTACGCAGCCTACAACTTTCTGCCTCACAGCAAAAATACTAAAACTGTTACTATATTGGAACAAATCTAAATGGAATGAAAAGAGGATTTGTCGCAAAATATACCTACTGTATTACTTCTATATATTTAACCCTTTTCTTCATATTAACTTGTTTCCACGCATTTGCAAACATAGTAGACACAGATCAGATGGCTCCTATACTATATTGGAACAAATCTAAATGGAATGAAAAGAGGATTTGTCGCAAAATATACCTACTGTATTACTTCTATATATTTAACCCTTTTCTTCATATTAACTTGTTTCCACGCATTTGCAAACAGAGTAGACCCAGATCAGATGGCTCCTATAGGAGCCATCTGATCAGGGTCTACTCTGTTTGCTTATGGAATTTGATAGATTTGTTTCTTCACTTACTAAAATGGCTACAATGTTCCAACTTCTATATTTCATTATAACTATTTTTTCCATGGATATTCCATATTGAAATTTGAATTAAACAGAACAGGAAAATGGTTAACCAGACAAACTAAAGTAAAAGAGTAAACCCATATCAAACACACAACTCCGCAGGGATTTATATTATTTGCGACTCCATTAGCTTAGATTTAAAGTTATCAAGAAGTACCAAATTGACTTAATTGGTGGAGAATGTAGATTGAATACTTAGGGTAAACACAGTGCATAGAATCTAAGACAAGTCACGAAAATATCCTAACGTGTGTTCAGATTTTGTAGGCACATTCAAAATTTGTGTCTATCCTTGTACGCTATGTAATTATCATCTACAAAAATTGTTATCTGCCACAATTTTCAAAGTTGAGCTCCCTTCAAATATTTTTCATAAATACTCTGGCCAGAAGGTCAAACAGTTTAGATCCTGATTAGATGCAGAGTCAATCACTGTTAGCAAGTTCTTTTTACACATTCTTTATTATTCAAAAGGACCAGAGGATTAAGTAGTTTTGATTGTGATATATGATTTACATTAAGCAATTAATGGCATATTCATGCATTTGCAAACAGAGCAGACAGAGATCGAAATCAGTTTTTGCTTTGCTTGCTTAACCCTTTCCCTGTTCTATATCCATGTAAAAAACAAGAAATATCTTTTAAAAAAGATATTCAGCGGCATTCAAATATTGACACACTGTACAAAACAATCTCTGCAATATTTATTTCAATGTTTGGAGATTCTACTAGTACAGAGAACTAGATCTATGAAGGGTTGCTTGTTATTATACTAGCAGAGAAGCATGCAACGAAAATGACTTGGAGTAGAAGAAGCAGTTATTGAAATAGTTCAAGTTGCTTTTATAGGAAATCACTTTTAAAATGTACGATGTCAAAGTAATGTTTTAAAACTATCTCAAGTTAGTTCATTATTTTACCTATTATAAAATGTACATGAAAGCGCGTATATTTGTATTGATATGAAGATAAGAAATTGAATCCACTTTAAAGCATAAAGTTTTTTGTTTGTGCAGAGTCTGTAATTCCTTAAAGAACGGTATTTATTTAGCCTAGATCAACGCTTTAATCGACTTGTGTGCATCATCATTAATGACATCATTAACTGAATCTACACATATTTTTAAAACAATATAAAGTTAGCAACTTCAACCTACGTCTATGATCCCAAGCCCCATGTGATAGAGCCGTAGCAATAAAGCCTTCAGTAAGTAGCTTTATATCAAAGAGAGCCAACAATCAGAGCATCGGTGCTGTGGTCGGGGATAGTAATGAATACTATTAATACCACTACTCTAATATACTAAACAACCCTTCTTCTTTATTTCCTATAACACTGCCTGTGAATTATGGTGGTTTCGGCAAACTACCTGTTCGTCAAAGTAAACTTTATTATCAAATGTTGTATTAATTGATAGCAAAATGATAGTAAAAGTTTGAAAGTTTAATAGTGGTTTCGACAAACTGGTAATATTGGTCAGCAACCATTACCATGAGGTGATAAATATCAGTACTACATCAGTACTTTGATTTTATGGGAATTTCCAGGTCTTAAAATCTATTTTAAGAACAGAACTTTCGACAGTCGACAGTCTTCGGTCCCATGCTAAATATCTGCGTAAATAATGATTTTCTGTACTATATGGCGTTTTGACTGAACTCTAAGAAGTTTATAGAACATGTCTGTGTAACATGATGCCTTACATGTGTTGTTATTTTGTTAATTATTGCATTGAATTCAATTTGCGAGGCCGAAGCAGCTAATTATCATAAAACATAGTGTTTTGAAATAACTACAATATCGTAAGGATTACCCCAGAAAATTCGACACGTTAGCAGACTGTATATCAGAATTTTACATAGTTTGGCAATGTGTAGAGGCATATAAAAAGGTTGTTTGGCAATGTGTAGAGGCATATAAAAAGGTTGTAACTATGCCAGTCAAGGTATTAACTAATGAAAATACCGTTTACTACTAAATACTCGTAGGTCATATGCAAATTACAATGTAACATAGTTTCTCATTGGTGGAAAACTGTATTTATCTATGTGATTACATAAAAATTATGTGATATGAATTATGTTGTTTAAAAAATTTACAAAGCAGGCAGACTTCTGAGTGGATGAAAAATTAACTAAACAATATTGGTTTATAAAAGCTCTTCATAGCAAAAATATGTTATTTGTAGATGCCTTGCCGACTCAAAGTAAATCTTATCTCATCTTATCTTATGTTACTTAGACGCCTCATCTAGGTCTAAGTCTATTCAAGAGTTTTATAGATGATAGGAACCAAAAGGTTAAGTAATCATGTGCTAATCATTTCAACGTTTTCTATTATAGTCAATATAATGTTACATGTAGTCTATAATATTATATAATTATGGCAGTAGGTTATTATAATGTTGCAATGGCAAAGTGAGACCAGCAGAATATAATTATACCATAAAAGAATACAATATACAGTAAAACCTCTCTATAACGACCACTAAATTACATCAAGTATTTAGTGTTAAAGGCAGGTGGTTGCTTAAAGCAAGGTTAAAAGCAATACTTTCACCTTACTTTAAGCAGCCACCTGCCCTAAAAACCAACTAATTAACACAATTTAGTGGCCGTTGTAGAGAGGTTTTACTGTATATTTATAACCCTTTCTCTGTTCTATGTTTATTCCAAATTCCAATACCTACTGAATATTTATGGACAAAATAGTTTATAATCAAATATGGAAGGTGGAATGTTCTAGCCATTTTAGAAAGTAAAGAAACAGATCTTTTAAATCCATTAGCCAACAGAGCAGACCCTGATCAGATGGCTCCTACAGGAGCCGTCTGATCAGGGTCCACTCTGTTTGAAAAAAGGCGCGAGAAGGTGTTTATATGAAGGAAAGGGGTAATAGCCAGACAGTCAATCTCCAAAATAAGTCAATTATTCACCCATATAATAAGTTTAAATGAAACTTATGGTGCAGCAAATAGTGTTGACCCTGATCCTTCAGGAGCAGTATGATCAGACTCTGCTTGTCTGTCTAAACGTTTAACCCATTCCCTCATATGCTATTCTTAGACCCAGCCCCTTTGAATAAATCTACCAAAAAGGAGCATTTACTAGAGAAATGGAACATATGTTAGAATTGTTTAGTTTTGAAACCATTGTGATAAATAGAGCATTTGCTCCATAGGAGCAAATGCTCTATTTATCACATTGGTTTCAAGAAGTGAGTTTTATAGAGGCGTCAATATGTGGGAATGGGTTACGGTAGTTATGGTAAACCTAGGCTTCTACTGGTCCACTTGATTACAGGAAATTAATTATACCTAATAACAAATGTTTATACATTGTAAATGTACAGTATATACACTGTAAAACTGCCCTATGGCTCAGGCACTCGAACAAAACAGTTATTAAAGAACTAAAACTTGGTGGTTTCTTAATGCAAAATGAAAGTAAAGAAAAGAGCTCCCACTTGAGAGCTTTGTACATATGTATTTCCTTCTTTAAGCAACCACCTGCCTCCAAGATCAAGAGCTTAGACTTGTTTTGAGTGACAGCTGTTGGATGGTTTTACTGTACATCACAAAACGAGGGCTTGGTGCAAAACTATTCTAACTCCTTCACAAAATGAAGGAGTTAGAATATTTTTGCACCAAGCCCTCGAAAATAAATAGGCACAAAAGCATAAAGCCCCATGTGCAAACTATCTGTATTTTAACGCATAAGTTGTGTTTAACCCTTTCCCTTATGTAAGCGCATTTCGCACAATTCTGCAAACAGAGTAGACCCAGATCAGACGGCTCCTATAGGAGCCGTCTAATCAGGGTCTGCTCTGTTTGCTTATGGTGTAATATAGATCTAATTCTACAGATTCTAACTGAGCCAAAATGTCCTGTTTTCATATGCCATTATAAAATATAATCTTATTAATATTCATGACGTCATTATTTCTTACATGAATATACAACAGGGAAGGGTTTAACCCTTTACCTGATACAGAATCATGTACGAAATAACGACGTCATGAAATATCTCAATTTGATAAATTTCTAGAATGATACATGAATACAGGACTTTTTGGCCTGGCAAAAACTATAGAATCAGATGTCATTTAATAAGCAGACAGAGCAGACCCTGATCAGACAGCTTCTACAGAAGTCTTTGGGACTGGGTCTACTTTGTTTGTAAGTCTCACTCCGCGAGCATCAAAAGCCATCTCTACCTGGCAGAGGGTTCATCATGATTAACTCTTTGTACTAATTAGCAGCACATTTGTGATTTACCCATGCAAACAATTAACCCATTCCTCCATAGGCTATTTTTAAACCCAACCTTTTTGAATAAATCTACCCAAAAGGAGGATTAACTACAGAAAAGGAAAAATTTCAGAATTTCGTAATTCTGAAACCATTGTGATAAATAGAGCATTTGTTCCTTAAGAGCAAATGCTCTATTTATCACAATGATTTAAAAAAGTCACTTTTACAGAGGTGTATAGAAAGGCGTATTTATGGAGGAAAGGGTTAAGATCCTGATGAGAGTTACTCTTTGCCTAATCTGAATCAATCCAGTTTGCAAAGGCAAGCACAAACAGTGTCGAAAGAGACATCAGATACATGCAGTCTGTAACGAGAACATAGAAAGCTGGCGGTATGAGCTGATGAGTACGGAAGATATAGTAAGTGTTACCACCGCCTTCACAGTGTCTTACCCAACAATCATTTCATAACTAAGTATGCCTAGGGCCCACCAGTCTACGGCCCTGCTATAGCCCCGCCCCTCAATCACCTCAGGGGCTAAATACTCCGGGGTCCCACATAGTGTGTATGTTCTATCAGGACAATAAACATAATTACAGTAGAACCTGTCTTAAGCGACCATTCATTTTTTAAACACAGGAGTCTTAAAATGCAGGTGGTTGTTTAATGCAGGGCAAAAGTACTGCATAAAGCTCCTATAGGAGCTTTATGCACTACTTTTGACCCTCATTAAGCTACCACCTGCCTTATAGACCCATAATTATACCTCTTTTTAATGGCCACTTAAGACAGGTTCTTCTGCATACTTTTCACTCTAAGCAATCATTGCCTGCACAAATTTTTCATCTACCGCCTAATTACTCTATTAGTTTTCCGCTAAGCCAAATATGGGCTTGTAGATCTGAAAGGTCAATTTGGAACCATTTTAATAACTTTCAAATATGCTGACATCGTAGCAATAGTGCAGACCCTGATCAAACAACTCATTATAGGCAGTGACAGTTTGGTCGGAGTATCTGTCCGAATATGTAAGGTAATTAGGGTACTGCCTGCATGCATTATAAGTGTTAACCCTTAATGAGTGGGAATCGAATATAGAAAACCTTTGCAAACAGTGTAGACTCAGATCAAAGGGCTCCTGAGGGAGCCCTTTGATCAGGGTCTGCACTGTTTGACAAATAAATAATTTTCTTCAGAGATAATTTTTTATTCAACATTTTGTTTAATTAATATCCAGAAAAGGAGGAGCCAGTTTTTAATTATTCAGCAGATTAAGGGTTAAAGACATTCAAACAATCTACAGTTTCTCCAATTTCCAAAATGGAATGTAGTTAATCTGGAAATAAATACATTGCTTCCATTCCAATGTGTTTATATATATACATGCATGTACATTGCATAATTATTACTTAAATTCACTTTTTTTCATTATTACAATTTTATACATGTTTATTAGGGCTATTATACCAATATTGGTTGGTCAGGTTGTGTTGATTAACATCAGTTGCTGCTCAATATGGGCTAATATTGGACGCCCCAGAGAGAGGCGGGAGGATACAGAGAAACCCAGGCCTACATTAAGCAGCCACCTCATGCCTAAAGTATCTAACTAATATTCTCTTCTAGAATTTCAGATATACTGGGTTCTACTGTATATCATCCATTAGGCAAACTGAGCAGAAACTGATAAGATGGTTCCTACAGAGGTCATAATAATCTGGGTCTTCTCAGTTTGCAAAGGAGTGAAAAGACATTAATATCAGGAAAAATGTTTTATGTCAGGGTTTATAGATAATTACTCAACCCTTTACCTGATAGAAGCGGCTTTTAGCGTGTTTGATTTATTCCTCCGCTGAAGAAAATAGTTCAAATTCATACAGTCATGAACATATTGCATAATAAATATTTTCTATATCCTGGTAGGTGGTAGCTTAAAGCAGGCTGAAAGTAAAGCAGAATGCGCCTTAAGGCGCATTCTGCTTTACTTTCAACCTGCTTTAAGTGGTCATATGTCTTCAAAACTAGAAACAGGCTATTGGGTAAAGGGTTAACCCTTTCCCTGTTCTATATTTACTCCAAATTTCAATACCTACTGCATATTCATGGACAAAATAGCTATAATGAAATATGGAATGTGGAACATTGTAGCCATTTAAGAAAGTACAGAAACAGATCTTTCAAATTCCACTAGCAAACAGAGCAGACCCTGATCAGATGGCTTCTATAGGCCCAATCTACTCTGTTTGCAAGTGTGTGAAAGCACGTTTATATAAAGGACAGGGTTAACCAATTCCCTCATAGTCTTATGAGTCTTTAAATACCAGTGCTGAAAAGGGGCATTTAAAAAAACATGAACATTTTAGAATTGTATAATTTTGAAACCATAATGTGATAAAAAAAGGCATTTGCTCCTTGACAGAGCAATTAAATGCTCCATTTATCACAAAGGTTTTGAAAACTGACTTTTATAGAGGCTTCAAAATTTAGGCGTCAATATATCACCGGGGAACCAGTGCAGACACAACTAAATTGCTGGTTTCCAGCTAATGTCTAATTGACTGACAATCGCTCTATAGACCGATTCATTTATTTATAATTCTTTGCAGGCTGTAACTGCTGTCTGCACAGTTTAAATTTGTCTATAACTAATCTCATAGTTATTATTGTCAAATAGTTTTCCTTGATAATTAACCCATTACCTCATAGGCTATTTTTATAATCAACCGATTTGAATAAACCTACCGAAAAGGAGCATTAACTAGAGAAAAGGAAAATTTTAGAATTTTGTAGTTTGAAACCATTGTGATAAATAGAGCATTTGCTCCTATAGGAGCAAATGCTCTATTTATCACAATGGTTTCACGAAGTGACATTTACAGAGTCGTCAAAAGTCGTCGATATAAGGGAAGGGGTTAATATCCTGATGAGACACCAAGTTTTTCCCTACCTCATTTGGATCCAAAACTGTTTGCAAATGCATATAGTTTATCAAAAGTTTTGCACTTGCATGCAAAGTGCCATATACGACCGGTCAGGTGACCTACCCTTTCTTTTCAAAGCATAGTGCCCGCTGTGATAATAAATTAGGTGGATCCATTTATTATGAATGAGGCGGACAAAAATACATTTTTTTCACACCTCCTGTACAAATAAACAAATAATAATAACTTGCAACTAAAAATGCATTTGTAATTGAATTTTCCTGCCACAATAGAAGAATATGAATAATTTAAAATGTTGATGCAGTCACTCCTACAAAAGTTGCCACTGCATAACGTATATATATATCTGCCATATTTAATGTAAATATCAAACACCCAAACTCTCTTCTCCGCCCATTTGTAAAGCTCAATACATCAATTTGGCACTGTTTAGATAACCTAAAACCCTATCTTCATATAAACACCTTTTCACACCTTTGTCAACAGAGTAGACCCAGATCAGGGGACTCTTGTAGGAGCTGTCTGATCAGGTTCTGCTCTGTTTGCTTATAAAATTATATAGATTTGATCCTACAGTTTATGTCTAAGCCAATTTTTTAACTCTTTGCACGCTAAGTAATTTTTCTTCTGCAACAATTGTCGTCTGCTTCAATTCTTAAAATAACTTTTCTCTAATTTCTTTGCAAAAATATGATCGAGATGACAAACAGTTTGGATCCTGATGAGACGCCGCATTATGCGGCGTCTCATCTGGATCCAAACTGTTTGCATAGGTAAAATCAAAGTCTCGCCGCTAGCGTGCAATTAGAGTAAAAGTGATAGTCCCTACAATAAACGTATATTTTCAATAACATCATAAAATATGGTATTCGTTATGTTCAACCATTTTTATGAAGACTTTCAATATGAACTAAATCTGTCTGAATATTTAGGGTAATTATAGTGTTATACTTAACCCTTTCCTTCATATAAATGCATTTTCATGCATAATTGCAAACAGTGTAGACCCAGATCAGATGGCTCCTAGAGGAGCCATCTGATCAGGGTCTGCTCTGTTTGCTCATAATATAATATATTTATGATTCTACAGTTTCTGCCATGGCCAAAATTTTCTGAATCATGTGCTTTATTAACAATTAATCTATTACTACCATTCAAGGGTTTAGTTGCTGGGCATGTTCTTCTGGAACAACTAATCTTGCAGATATGAAACTTAAGACTCCTCATCATTATCTTTTGGTAATTTTATGTTGCATTGAGTTTGATCAAAATTACTTAACCCTTTCCTCCATAAATACACCTTTCTACGCCTCCGTAATAACCACTTCTTGAAACCATTGTGATAAAAAGAGCATTTGCTTCTATAGGAGCAAATGCTCTATTTATCACAATGGTTTCAAGCTACAAAATCCTAAAATTTTACTTTTCTCTAGTCAATGCTCCTTTTGGGTAGATTCATTCAAAGGGTTAGGTCTAAAAATAGCCTATGGAGGAAGGGGTTAAGACCCTTTACAACATAAATTACGCTTTTCTTTGATATATATATGATTCTACAGTTTCTGCCATGGCCAAAACTTCTTGTGTCTAATTTTGTGCTATTATAACAATTGATCTAATTTATATTCATGGTCAAATTCGTTTCTTACATGAATATTCGTGTAACTGAATATTTGAAAGTATTAATTGTCAGTCAGCTGTCTGACCAATATAAATTGACAGATGGACCAACAAGGTAAATCCAGTATACCAAGTCACCCCCGCCCCCTCAAATTCCCCCATCCCATATAAATATTTACAATGATTACATTATATATGATAATTTGATTATTTCCATCCACTTGTAAGTAAACAGGGTACATTCTGACCAGATTACATTGCATATATAACAGACAGAGTATCATGATGGATCTTTGGTTCTTTACTGTATGGGATTCTTTAGCCATTCACTAGGCAAACAGTGCAGATCCTGACTCCTGAGCAGAATGCCATGTGATTGCTATTGTGGGTCTACACTGTTTCTGAATATAAACACATTTAAGCTCACTGTACCCCGTACCATATTTACCCAGTGAAGAATAAACAGGGGTTTAACCCTTTACTCCATGAATATTCATGTAAGAAATAATGACATCATGAATATTGATTACATTAACCCCTTCCCTCATACAAACGTGTTTTCACACATTTGCAAACAGTGTAGACACAAATCAGACGGCTCCTAGAGGAGCCGTCTGATCAGGGTCTGCTCTGTTTGCTAGTGGATTTTGAAAGATCCATTTCTTTACTTTCTAAAATGGCTATAATGTTCCATTTTCCATATTTTGTTAAAACTATTTTGTCCATGAATATTCAGTAGGTATTGAAATTTGGACTAAATATAGAACAGGGATTCAGGGTTAAACTTTACTATGACACATGAACACTGAAAGTTTTGGCTGTGGCAGAGACAGTAGAATCATATCTAATATTTTTTTTATTATTATTCCATAAGCAAACAGAGCAGACCCTGATCAGATGGCTCCTGTAGGAGCCATCTGATCTGGGTCTACTCTATTTGCAAAGGGGAAGAAAGGTGTATTCAATTGGATTTAATTTTTGCATCATATTAACTAGTAGTACATGTAGTATGCCTCGGCAACACCCAGTCTCTATCGGTAGTGCATTTTATTTATAAGTTTTCGTCATGCATTGAATAGTTAATAAATACTCAAAATAGATTAACCCTTTACCTGATGTAAACCCCTTTTCACACCTATGCAAATAAAGTAGACCCAGATCAGACGGCTCCTATAGAAGCCGTCTGATCAAGGTCTACTCTGCTTATTTTTGGAATTATATCTTGGATGTGTTATACAGGCCATGGTAAAAATATGATGTGTTTAGGTACCATTATAAGAATTCAGCTCATGAATATTCATTATGTCATTATTTCTTACATGAATATTGAACAAGTAAAAGGTTAATCTTTCAGCAAAAGCAAATATTTAATATGCTTTGAGAGAATCAGTGATAGCATGCCTTTGCAAACAGTTGGCGTATCAAGATGGGATGTTTTTAACTATATGTACTGTGCCTAAACAAAATTCAAACTGTTTGACACCCGTGATATTCATTTTTTGAAAATGAATTAAAAAAAATCTACTTTAAGAACACTGGAAAAAACATATCTGCTGACAGATGTTTATTCAGCATACTAAATATTATAAAATGAGGAAGTTGAGGTCTTTAAATCCACCTTAACTAATAAATGATAAACTTGTTACACTGAGAACACATGTACAGTAGGTGTGAATTTCTTGACGAATATTTGCAAAACAGTTTGGAAACTGATTAACCCATATTCCCTGCTTATTAATGTAAGAAATTGACATCATGCATATTTATTAGCTGATTTTTCTTTTTGCAGAAACTGTAGAATCCGACCTTTAAAATACATAAGCAATTAAAGCACGACCTTCAGGTCAGATGGCTCAGGAGCTGTCTGAGGTGGATCTACTCTGTTTGCAAAGGTATGAAAAGGCATTTGTTTGAGAGAGGGTTAACCCTTTCCTCCATAAATACGCCTTTCTACGCCTCCGTATAAGTCACCTGTTGAAACCATTGTGATAAATAGAGCATTTGTTCCTATAGGAGCAAATGGTCTATTTATAACAATGGTTTCAAACTACAAAATTCTAAAAAATTCCTTTTCTCTAGTTAATGATCCTTTTGGGGAGATTCATTAAAAGAGATTGGGTCTAAAAATAGCCTTTGGAGGAAAGGGTTAATTAATATCAAAGTTAGCTTACAACTCCAAGGTATTGGGGGAGGGGGTGGGGGGGGGGTTCACCTTTATGATACTTAGACCACAACTAGTTTGTCATTGATCAACAAAAAACACAGTTAATCAACTTTCCACCAGCATCCACTTGGTTTCTCAAAAGTTCAAACAAATCAGAATTCAATTAAATGAAGTTAAATTAAAATTTAGATTGCAGTTTGGTTGCAGTTTGAACAGGGGACCATTCTACAACTACTAAGGAGACTATTTTACAACTACTAAAGCTTATGAATTTGAACCCTTCCCCCACATGAACACCTTTTTAATGCCTTTGCAAACAGAGTGGACCCAGATCAGATGGACCCTGTAGGAGCCATCTGATCAGTGTCTGGTCTGTTTGCCTACGTAATTAGATAGATCTGATTCAACAGTTTCTGTCACAGCCAGAAAATCCTGTATTTATTCACCATCATATATAATCAGCTAATAAATATGCATGATGTTGTTATTTCTTACATGAATATTCAATAAGGAATGGGTTAAACTGTATAACTGGTCTGGGTCTACTCTGTTTGCTAATGAAATAATATAGGCCAAACATTCCTTTGGTCATGGCGATTGTGCCATTATAAAAAAAATAATCTAATTGATATTCATGACATTGTTTCTTTCATGAATATTCATGGAGTTAAAGGTTAACCCTATCCCTCATATAAACATGTTTTCATGCATTTGCAAACAGAGTAGACCCAGATCAGATGGCTCCTCTAGGAGCCGTCTGATCAGGGTCTGCTCTGTTTGCTATTAGATTTTGGTAGATATATTTCTTTAGTTTCTAAATTAGCTACAATGTTCCAGCTTCCATATTTCATTATAACTATTTCATGAATATTCAGTAGGTATTGAAATTTGAAATAAACATAGAACAGGGAAAGGGTTAATTCATTGCAGTATACGACCAATTCTTACAGGCCAATTTTTTATGACTTTTGCAAACAGTTAGGATCCAGATGAGATGCCAATTAACTCTACATCCCATCAGAATCAAACTATTAGACACTCTGACACATTCCATATTAAACCCATTCTCCTCCTAGGCTATCTTTAGATCCAGCTTCTTTGAATAAATCTACTGAAAAGGAGCATTCATACTAGAGAAAAGGAAATTAGTTTAGAATTGTATAGTTCTGAAACCACTGTGAAAAATACAGCACTTGATCCATAGGAGCAAATGGCCTATTTATCACAATGGTTTCAAACAGTGACTCTTTCAGTCTCATGCGTCAAAAGGCGTTGATATGCGGGAATGGGTTAAACCATTCACTCATATTGACTACTCTGTAAAAGTCACTTTTTGAAACCATTGTGATAAATACAGCACTTGATCCAAAGTAGGAGCAATGTCCTATTTATCACAACGGTTTTAATACTACATAATTATAGAATTTTTCCTATTTCTTGTAAATGCTCCTGTTTGGTAGATTTATTTGAAGAGGTTGGGTCTAAAAAATAGCCTATAGATGAGGGAATGGGTTAAAAGAAATGAAAGAAAAGAGACTTTACAAATAGCAGCTGATGAGTACATTAACTATAAAGGCAAAACTTACTGTAGTGTTCCAAGTGTTAACCCTTTCCCTGTTCAATATTCAAGTACGTAATAATTACATCATGAATATTTATTAGCATACTTTTAATAATTTTATCTGAATATCATGACAGAAACTGTACATATATAATTTCATGAACATACAAATTAACTCTTTGCGCGCTAGCAGCGAAACTGTGATGTAACCTATGGAAATAGTTTGGATCCTGATGAGACGCTGCATAATGCGGCGTCTCATTAGGTCATCTTAAATCAGACCAAATTTTTGCAAAAAAAATGAGAGAAAGTTTATTTTAAGAATTGAATCAGACGACAATTGTTGCAGACGAAAAATTACTTAGCGTGCAAAGAGTTAAAAGCAGACCCTGATCAAATTGCTCCCGTAGGTTGCAAAGTTGTGAAAAGGCATTTATATATGGAAAGAGTTAACCAGTATATTACTTTTTTAACCCGGGCATGAACTTTGATTTAACGCCCTGAAAGTTGTTCTAACATATAACGGTCATACTTTGGTCAGTGTTAAAAAGCATTTGCCACCTAACAAACACAACAATGCTAAATTGAATTATAAATGTAGGAATCAACAGACCATTTTAAATACATTGTCAGAAATGTCTGTGTAAATAAGTCATATGTTTTTATTTCACCTGACTACCCACTTATGTTCAAACTGATAAATAATTCTTTGCAACATCTGCAAAACTTGTCTTCTGCTACTACTGTTCTCTTTTGATTGGTCAGAGTTGAGTTCTCAAGCTTTTGATTGGTCAGATTTGAGCCAAAGGCTCAAATCTGACCAATCAAAAACTTGAGAACGAACTCAGACTCAACTAGAAGTTTTATAAGCATGGACACAGGTCCTGATCAGTGTAGCCCTCTGATCAGGTTCCATGCTTATAAAACATTTTAGTTGAGTCTGGGTTCGTTCTCAAGGATTTGAGCCTGTGGCTCAAATCTGACCAATCAAAAGCTTGAGAATAAACTCAGTCTCAACTAAAAAGCTTTATAAGCATGGACCCTGGGTCTACACTGTTTGAAAATGACTGCATGTCCCATATTCTTGTTTCTGAATGATACATAACTCAAATAACTGTAACTGTTTTACCGGTAACTTTTAACGCTTCAACAATAAGTAACTTTCATTCCTTCGGACGAGACTATAAACCGAGGTCCGATGTATCAGTGCTTTACACTGGGCATTTAAAAGAACCAGAGAAACTCAGTCGATAATAAGAGTAGGGCATCACGCCCGGGTTTCTCTGTATCCTCTCCCCTCACTGGGGCGTCCAATTAGCCCATAGTGAGCAGAAACGGACGCTAATCAACACAAACAAACAAAACTTTCATCTGCAGAAAGTTATTTCTTCAAATTGAAAAGAAATCATATTTCCTCAATTTTTACTGAACACTAAAATATGCATGAATTGAACACTGTATGAATCGACAATTCATTAACTGGACTTTTAAATTTATAAGGTAAAATTTCCAAGAGCATTTTCAGTTTAGACAAAAACTGTTGGTTCAGCTCTAATTTGATTTATAAGAAAACAGCAGATCCTGATCATACGACTCCTACAGGAACCATCTGATCTGCCCAGAGTGGGTCTACTCTGTTTGAGAAAGGTGAAAAAGTGCTGATATGAAGGAAAGGATTAACCCATTCCCAAATAGGCCCAACCTTTTTTTTAACCCTTCTCTTGCTGAATTTTAAAATACATTTCTCCTTCTTTACCCATGCCCTGTTGTATAATTACATATATCTTCACTGTGTACAAGTATTTCGCTGTGCGATCACTGCTGTGGATTGCACTGGTTGCACAATCAACTTGTAAATAGTGCAGACCCTGATGAGACAGCTCCTGCATCTGGGTATTCACTATTTACAGGTAGGTATATTGACGTGAATAGCAAGCGAAGGGTTAATAGATCTACCTAAAAGGAGCATTTACTCGAGGAAATGTAAATTTTAGATTTGTGTAGTTTTGAAACTATTGTGATAAATAGAGCCTTTGCTCCTATGGAGAAAATGCTTTATTTAATTATCACAATGGTTTCAAATAGGGCCTTTTATAGGAGTGTTAAAAGGCGTCAATATGCGGGAACCGGGAATGGGTTAACCAAATGCTCTATTTATCACAATGATTTCAAACATGATTACAAAATTCTAACATTTTCCTTTTGTCTAGTAAATGCTCCTTTTGGGTAGATTCATTCAAAGAGGTTGGGTCTAAAAATAGCCTATGGAGGAATGGGTTAAAAACAATCAGTATGAGAGTGTCAAACAGTCTGGATTCTGATGAGATGCTAGTCACCTGAATTCTCATCAGGATCCAAACTGTTTGCATAGAATATAATGACTTTGCCACTACTACAAACTTTAACCCTTTACTCAACAGGTGACCACTTTTGACACACTTGCAAACAGAGAAGTTCCAGATCTGATGACTCCTGTAAGAGCATTTGCAAACAGAGTAGATCCAGATCTGATGACTCCTGTAAGAGCATTTGCAAACAGAGTAGATCCAGATCTGATGACTCCTGTAAGAGCATTTGCAAACAGAGTAGATCCAGATCTGATGACTCCTGTAAGAGCTGTCTGCTAAGTGTATGCTGTGTGTGCTTATAGAATATCTTGAATCTGATTCTTATGAAATATTCACTTATGAAATATTCACTTGTTTTATATAACAAAATATGATAGTTAGTTAACCCTTTCCTCGATAGTCTATTTTTAGACCCAACCTTTTTGAATGAATCACCTGAAAAGGAGCATTAACTAGAGAAAAGGAAAGTGTAGTTTGAAACCACTGTGATAAATAGAGCATTTGCTCCTGTAGGAGCAAATGCTCTGTTTATCACAATGGTTTCATAAAGGCGTAGAAAGGCATTTTTATGGAGGAAAGGGTTAATAAATATTCATATCATGAGTATATATACAAAGAGTAAAGCGTTTAATACAGTAGACTGGAATCATGCCAACTAATATGACAATACTTTATATTAGCAGAGCTCCTACAGCACTCATACCGAGTATGTAGTCACTTTATGTCAGCATCATGTTTATTTCTATCACACTGAGCTAAATATATCTATGCTAATTACCCTAAAGAATTCTGACACCCAGTCTACCCTTAAGTTGAATATAAACACAAAATTCCTTCATACACAAGTTTTTAAAGCAAACAGAGTAGACCCAGATCAGATGGCTCCTGTAGGAGCTGTCTGATCAGGTTCTGCTCTGTTTTCTTAGACAATTATAATACATCATTCTGGCTCTACAGTTTATTCAATACCAAAACATTCTGTGTATAATATGCCATTATAAAACTCAGCTAATAAATATTCGCAATATCACTATTTCTTATATGAATATTCAAGACGGAAAGGTTTAACCCTTTACTCCATGAATATTCATGTTAGAAATAATGATGTCATGAATATTAATTAAATTACTTTAATATGGCATATTAACACAAGAGATTTTTTACTGAAAGCAGAAACTAGAATCAGGGTCCATGCTTATAAAACTTTTAGTTGAGTCTGAGAACGTTCTCAAGCTTTTGATTGGTCAGATTTGAGCCAAAGGCTCAAATCTGACCAATCAAAAGCTTGAGAACTCAAATCTGACCAATCAAAAGCACTGGTCTATGTTATTCTGTAAGCAAACAGAGCAGACCCTGATCACATGGATCTTAAAGGAGCCATCTGATAGGGGTCTACTCTGTTTGCAAAGGCATAGAAAGGCGTATTTATGGAGGAAAGGATTAAATCAGACAGACATAATAATGATCAAACTTTTCCTCAGAGCTACAGATAACGGTGGGTAATCAAATATTAAAACCGTCATCTTCGAGACGATTCTAAAGAGTGGTCACAACATAGGGTTTGGCGGAGAAATAAAGAAGTTATCCTTGGGAAAAGTTTAATTGACGCATCTTATCTGGAGCTCTGTTCTCCTTGCACCAGTCGTCCAAGTTTGTCTGTTCGAAGACTAAGGATAAATAGGGTATCTATATTTACATAAGGTCATGAAGTCTTGCTTTTGTTTTTGCCTCTTACATTGTAAATGTTTATTTTACTGGAATTATGAGAAACAGCTGTTGAGTCACATAACTCCACAGTTAACATTTGCACGGCTAGCAGCGAATATGTGATAACCTATGCAACGAGTCTGATTCCTGGATAGAAATAGGTTGAACTTCGAAATTCTTCAACTCCATATAAAGTCCAATGGTCCAGATAAGATACGTAAATTAAACCATTCCTCCATAGGCTCTTTTTTAGACCCAATCTCTTTGAACGAATCTACCCAAAAGGAGCATTTACTAGAGAAAAGTAAAATTTTAGTTTGGAATTATGTACTTTGAAACCATTGTGATAAATAGAGCATTTGCTCCAAGAGGAGCAAATGCTCTATTTATCACAATGGTTTCAAGAAGTGATTTAATTACAGAGGCGTAGAAAGGCATATTTATGGAGGAAAGGCTTAAATCAGTTTCAACAATACCTTCTTTATTTCTTTATGTTGTGATGACTCTTTAGAATCGTCTCTTTGGAGAAATGATGATTTTTAGTATTTGATCAGAATGAACCTTTTAGATCTGTTGCTCTGATACACTTTTCACTGATTTGGCAAATAGAGCAGAGTCAGTCTCAGACTCAGACAGCAGCTCCTGTAGGAGTTGTCTGATCAGAGTCTGCTCTGTTTGCTTATGATATAATATAAATTACAATACTATCGTTTCTGCCATGGCCAAAAAATCCTGTGTCCAGTGTGCTATTATAAAACAATCTAATTAATATCTATGATGTCATAATTTTTTTTATTGGAGTGATGGGTTAAAAGAGCTGTGTCAGCTACAATTGGAGGGATTACAATGCCATTTTCTGCAGTATTTTCATAGTAACATTTCTCATCCCATCAAAATGACTGTTTTTCTTGCCATCAAATTCACCGAAAATTCTAATACAGCAAAACCTCTCTTAACTCCATAAATATTTGTGCGAGAAATAATGACATCATGAATTAGATTAATTGTTATAATAGCAGATTGACACAGGATCTTTTGGCAAAGGCAGAAACTGTAAAATCAAATCTATAGTACATCATAAGCAAACATAAGCAAACAGAGTAGACCCAGATCAGATGGCTCCCAGAATCAGTCTGATCAAGGTCTGTTCTGTTTGCTTATGAAGTTATAATAAAGATCTGATTCTGCAGTTTCTCAGCCAAGGCCAAACTTCGCTGTGTTCATGTGCCATTATAAAAAATCAGCTTATCAATATGATTTATTTCTTACACAAACATTCAACAGCAAAAGGGTTTAAAGCTGACCCAGTGACACATTAAATGTACAAACTGTGAAAACTTAATAACTTATTAAAAACTTTCGACTTTAGTCTGTGAGAAAGTTCATGGATTTCAAATGAGTGGACACAGACTGATTTATCTACAACCATAGTAAATGTAGGTCAGAATACTGATCTGTCCAATATTCTGCCAAACTTAACCCATTCCCTTATATTGACACTTTCTGGCACCTCTGTAAAAGTGACTTTTTGAAACCATTGTGATAAATAGAGCATTTGCTGCATAGGAGGAAATGCTCTATTTAATATTTATCACAATGGTTTCAAAACTGCACAATTCTAAAATTCCCTTGTTGTACTAAATGCTCCTTTTTTGTATATTTATTCAAAGAGGTTGGATCTAAATATAGCCTATGAGGGAATGGGTTAATAGAATTGCCTCTCTAACAAGATTTGGTGAGGCGAAGAAATAAAACCAGTAAGTCATCGAGAACATCGATGTAGTCTTTATAATTCATCGGGATCCATTAACTGTCTGCAATGTTTCCCTTTCCCTCAAAGGCTATTTCTAGATCCAACTTCTTTGAATAAATCTACCAAAAAGGAGCATTTACTACAGAAAAGGAAACTCGTAGAATTGCGTAGTTTTGAATAATCGTGATAAATAGAGCATTTGCTCCTATGGAGCAAAACTAATGCTCTATTATAACAATGGTTTCACAAAGTGACTTTTACAGAGGCATCAAAAGGTGTCAATATGCAGGAATGGGTTAACCCTTTCACCGTCGAAGTCGCATAAATGCACCACAACAAATAGTGCAGTCCCAGATCAGACGCCACCTTTTCAAGGCGGCGTCTGATCAGGGACTTCACTTTTTGTCTCATTCTCTATTTCTATATATGTGCTTTATTTATTTGCAATTTGCATTTATTTATCTCATTTCTTTATTGTACCAAATGATTTAACAAAATTTGGATTGCAGACATCAATTAGAAATTTGGCGCCGAGAGGGTAAGGCAGATAACAATTACCGTGCAAAGAGAAGCCTTTTGACTGAGTAGACCCAGATCAGATGGTTCCTGTAGGAGCTGTCTAATCAGAATCTGCTGTTAACCCTTCGCTTGCTATTCACGTCAATATACCTACCTATAAATAGTGAAGACCCAGATGAGACAGCTCCTGCAGGGTCTGCACTATTTACAAGTTGATTGTGCAACCAGTGCACTCCACAGCAGTGATTGCACAGCGAAATACTTGTACACAGTGAAGATATATGTAATTATACAACAGGGCATGGGTAAAGAAGGAGAAATGTATTTTAAAAATTCAGCAAGCGAAGGGTTAAATTCCTACTGGGATTATTCAGATCTGTTTCTACATTTTCTGCCATGGCAAAAACCTAAGATGTTCATAAGAAATAACAACAAGAGCACCGCTGCCAATGCTTGTCTGTTTGATTGCAGCCCTTGTGACGGTGAACAAGTGTGTGAAGTTTCATAAGATCTGCATGAATAGTAACAGTGAACAATAAAGTTTCTGGATAACAATGACTACAATAACGGCAACAACGATGACAGCGGAGAAAATGCAGACACCAGAGTTACAACAAAAGCTCCTATTTTTTCCTATCTTCAAAAATCAGACGAGCTAAAAATTAGCATATAAATATTATAATGTCATTATTTCATACCAGAATATTCATCAGGTAAAGGGCTAAGACACATGTCCTATAATAAATGTGATATTTGGAACAGTTAGACTGTATCACAGGTAGTTTGGCTGGTGATACAAATTGTTCCAATCAAGGGTTGGGTGCAAAACTGTCGTAACTACAATCCATACAGCGAAACAATGATCACCTTTGCAAACAGTTTGGATCCAGATGAGATGTCGAGTAACTCGGCATCTCATCAGGATCCAAACTGTTTAGTACTCTGATAATAGATTTGGAATGAAATGGAAGGAAATATTGTTTTCAGAATAAAAGAAGAGGACAAATCTGCAAATGCCTATAGATATTAAAGAATGTGCTTACAATTGTTTTTGCGCCAAACCCTCGCAATATGCTCTATTCATTGCTATTATTGCAGTGTGACTACAAACATACCATAGATCTAACAAAACAATTACCTTTAGCCAACAGACAAAAATATAAGCAGAAATGATGAAATGACTGATAACCCTTTACTGTATGAATATTCATGTAAGAAATAATGACATCATGAATATTGATTGGTTTATTTTTTATGTCACATGAATATAGGAATTTTTGCTATGGCAGAAAATTAGGTCATATCTATTATTATTTCACATGCAAACAGAGCAGACTCAGATCAGAGGGCTCCTACAGGAGCCATCTGATCTGGGTCTACTCTATTTGCACAAGCGTAGAAAGGCATATTTATGGAATAAAGAATTAAGTAACATCCCATCTTGGAAAGTGAGAGAAAATCTGGATCCTCATCATAATACTGCTTTTCATGTAATAACCCTTTACACCATGAATATTCACATATGAGGAATAATGATATTAATTATCAAGATGATTTTCTTTAATGGCATATTGTAGCACATGAACTTTTCGGGCAAAACAGAAACTGTACAATCAGATCTATAGAATTCCATAAGCAAACAGAGCAGACCATGATCAGACTGGGCTTTTAAAGGAGCTGTCTGTTATCTGGATCTACACTGTTTGCAGAGGTGTACTGTTAAAAGGCATATTTACGGAGCAAAGGGATAATACTGCTTTCATGTGTTGACCATTTATTCCATGCATATTCATGTAAGAAATAATGACATCATGAATATTAATTAGATTCATGGCATGTGAACACCTGAGCATTTTAGCTCAGGCAGAAATGGAGGAATCAGTTCTGTATTTGCCATAAGCAAAAAGAGCAGACTCTGATCCCAGCTCTATAGGAGACGTCTGATCAGTGTCTACCGTGCAAAGTGCAAAGACGTGAAAAGTGTTTATTATCAAGGAAATGGTTAACCCTTTAACCCTTTCCTCCATAAATACGCTTTTCTACGCCTCTGTAAATGTCATTTGCTCTATTTATCACAATGGTTTTAAACTACACAATTTTTTAAAATTTTACTTTTCTCTAGTAAAATTGCTCCTTTTGGGTAGAATTTCATTCAAAGAGGTTGGATCTAAAAATAGCCTATGGAGGAAAGGGTTAAAGTATATAAACACTTTTTTACTACATAAATATGCCCTTCTAGCCTTTGCAAACAAAGCAGACCCAGATCTGAGACAGCTCCTGTAGGAGCCATCTAATCAGGGCCTATTCTGTTTGCTAGTGAAATAATATATATATGATTGTATAGTTATAACAAACTTTGACCAGAAGTTAATGTTAACCTGTCACTCCATTATTACACCTTTTAACACACTCCCTAGTGACACATATTTGCTCCTCTATAAAATTCACATTGTGATACCATTGTGATAAATAGAGCATTTGCTCCTATAGGAGCAAATGCTCTATTTATCACAATGGTTTCAAACTACAAAATTCTAAAATTTTCCTTTTCTTTAGTTAATGCTCCTTTTCAGTAGATTTATTCAAAAAAGGTTGGGGCTAAAAATAGCCTAGGAGAGAATGAGTTAACACCTCTGCAAACAGAGTAGACACAGATCAGATGGTTCCTATAGAAACCCTCTGATCTGGGTCTGTTCTGTTTGCTTATTGAATAATGCATATCTGATTCTACAATTTTTGTCATGACCAAACATGTCTGTTTTCATAATTATGCCATAATAAGAAATCATCTAATTTTCATGATTTTATTATTTCTTACATGAATACTCATGGAGTAAAGGTTTTTATTAAATCATCATTTCTTACAGTATATTATTCATTAACCCTTTACTCCATAAATACACCTTTCTACGTCTTTGCAAACAGAGTAGACCCTGTAGGAGCCATCTGATCAGGTTCTGTAATGAATGAATGAATGGTGTTTTACGGCCCATCGACACCGATGGTCATTTAATTAGAGCTGAATAAATAATGTAAATAAAACTATGCGATGAAATCGAACAAAGACAATCTCACTAGATTAGATCAGGGTCTGTAAAAATTGCTGTGTTTGCTTTTGATATAATATAGATACAGTAAAATCTCTCTTATAATAACAACCACTAAATTGTGTTAATTAGCTGGTATTTTGGGCAGGTGGTTGCTTAAAGCAAGATGAAAGTAAAACAGAACGCTCCTATAGGAGCGTTCTGTTTTACTTTCACCTTGCTTTAAGCAGCCTATAGGAGCGTTCTGTTTTACTTTCACCTTGCTTTAAGCAGCCACCTGCCTTTAACACAAAATATTTGATGTAATTTAGTGGCTGTTATAGAGAGGTTATACTGTATATTTTTCTACAGTTTCTGACATGATCAAAACTCCTGTGTCTGTCTTATCATAACAAGAGCTGTCACAGGACAGTGCGCTCGACTATTCTCAGAATCGTCAGTGTAAAAATGATTGATAATGCCCTAGAATAGTGTCCAATGATACTAGAAGCAAGTAATCAAAGTATCAGTAAAATATCTTTAATAGTATTCAAGATGTAAGATCTCTTTGAAATCTTTAATGAAAAGGAAAAACCTAAATTAAAAAGAGAATAATTTCTGTTAAAATGCTTGACAGAGTTATGTACTCTTGCCTACAGATGAAGTTTGTGATGGTGAACAAGTGTTCCAAGTTTCAAAGCTTTATTCCAAAGGTTAAAGTCAAAGAGTGGACTTTAACAAAAACCTTAACCAACTTGTGTTACTTGGACACTGACGCGGACGCTGGGGCAAGTAGGATAGTCTTCGAATAGTCGAGCTAAAAATTAATTAAATTAATATTCATGACCTCATTATTTCCAACATGAATATTCATGAAGTAAAGGGTAAAGTAACGGGTTAACTCTTTTATCTCGAGGCCTGTGTAGGCCTTGACAGAGCAAAGCTAAAGGTAACAATGGTTTTGGCCCACAGGTAGATCTAATTGTATCTGATGACTGACCTAATATGCCTGTGTGATCTACAAAAGCTATGGCAGTCTGACAAAAGTCCCATGTTGGCCCACTGGCTTAAATCTCACAACAGAATGGTATGAATAACCTTTAGAACACCATGTACCACATTGGGGACGTAACCTTAGTAAACTGTTTCAATCCAGATGAGAAATTTTGTGTCATTCCAACCTGTTTGACACTCGGGTCAATTTTTTGTCTTAATCCATTCCCTTATATAAATGCCTTTTCATGCATTTGCAAACAGAGTAGACCCAGATCAGACGGCTCCTATAGGAGCCGTCTGATCAGGGTCTGCTCTGCTTGCCAATGGAATTTGGTAGATCTGTTTCTGTACTTTCTAACATGTCTTGCATATTTCATTATAACTGTTTTGTCCATGATTATTCAGTAGGTATTGAAATTTGAAATAAACGTGGAACTGATGACTACTTTAGAGAGGTTCAGTTTCAGTAGATATATTAATTTATTGGAAGAATCTGAAATAAAATATATTTTTATTTCAAAACATTCTTAGGGGCAGATCACAAACTGGAAAAAAGCCTGAAAGAAAAGAAAACCATTATGTTTCTTTCTGTAGGTTAATTATATACTGAAAAAATAAAAAACACAGAAACTTTAATTTGTACAAACTGAAATAATCAAAATATTACAATATACGAGACCATCGCTAATAGCTCTAACTGAAAAGAATAATTACATCATCTATGTAGGTACATGTAATATACTTATATTTTCCACACTAACCCTTCACTTGCTATTCACGTCAATATACCTACCTGTAAATAGTGAAGACCCAGATGAGACAGCTCCTGCAGGAGCTGTCTCATCAGGGTTGGCACTATTTACAAGTTGAATGTGCAACCAGTGCACTCCACAGCAGTGATTGCACAGTGAAATACTTGTACACAGTGAAGATATATGTAATTATACAACAGGGCATGGGTAAAGAAGGAGAAATGTATTTTAAAATTCAGCAAGAGAAGGGTTAATTAATGTTCTATGCTAAACTTTATCATGTTAGTACTCATTACAAGTACCTCTACAAAGCAATTCTAATGAGTACCACCAAGATCTGTATCCATTCTTATAAAACTTTTAGTTGAGTCTGGGTTCGTTCTCAAGTTTTTGATTGGTCAGATTTGAGCCAAAGGCTCAAATCTGACCAATTAAAAGCTTGAGAACTCAAATCTGACCAATCAAAAGCTTGAGAACAAACTCAGACTCAACTAAAAAGTTTTATAAGCATGGATAATGGTTTGGCTGAGAAACAGAAGATTTAGATACATTAATTGGTGCTATCATAGCTCTGAATTCACTACATTACTCACCTGTCCAAAAGTTTCTTTGCGAACCCGAAATCCGTAATTTTTAAATGTCCATCCCGATCTAAGAGTAAATTTTCTGGTTTTAAGTCACGATACACTATAGATCTTGAGTGTAAATACTCAAGTGAGCAGATAATTTCACTAGCGTAAAAGTTTGCCATGGAATTGTTGAATCGTCCAAAGTTGCGCAAATACGAAAACACTTCACCTCCGGGAACATACTCCATCAGCATGTACAGGAACGTATTGTCATGAGTCGCCCACAGCCTGCAAGCATAGTAACAAATTAGCCTTTCCTTGTTGAATATTCATGTAAGAAATAATGACATCATGAACATTTCCTACCCGTTATATAATGGCATATGTACACAGGATGTTTTTAAATTGGTATCAATGGAAGTCAGACTCAGATCTATTACAATTTCATTAGTGAACAGAGCAGACACTGATCAGACAGCTCCTACTCTGTTTGCTAGGGTCTAAAAAAGTGTTTATCCCTTTCATTCATAAATTTATACGCCTTTCTATGTCCCTGTAAAAAATCACCTGTTGAAACCATTGTGATAAAATATAGATCATTTGCTCCTATAGGAGCAAATGCTCTATTTATCACAATGGTTTCAAACAACAAATTCTAAAATGATCCTTTTCTCTAGTTAATGCTCCTTTTTGATGGGTAGATCTATTCAAAGTGGTTGGATCTAAAACTAGCCTATGAGGGAATGGCTTATATGAATGAATGAATGAATGAATGGTGTTTTACGGCTTATATAACAGAAAGGGTTAAAGATAACGGGAGTATGTAACATACATAGTTTTTATTTTTCCACAAAGTCTCTTTGAGAAAATTCTAATAAGTATTCTAAACATTGAGTTCAGGGGGAAAATATCACTCTTTATAGTAGAGATCCATGTATTTTTTACTAATTACTGTAGAATCAGAGGTGGGAGGGACAATGCTAGAAACATTGTAATTGTAATTACATTTTCAAAGCCTGGCTTTTATAATGTACCCTCCATGTTAACCAAATACACTGTCATTTGTAAACAGTGTAGACCCAGATCAGAGGGCTCCTCTGATCAGGGTCTACTCTACACTGCATGTCATTCAAAATCTTACATGTAGTGTACCATTTCATACTGAACAGACTCTGCAGTGAACCCTTTCCTCCATAGGCTATTTTTAGGTCCATCCACTTTGAATAAATCTACCGAAAAGGAGCATTAACTAGAGAAAAGGATTTTTTTTTAGAATTTTGTAGTTTGAAACCATTGTGATAAATAGAGCATTTGCTCCTATAGGAGCAAATGCTCTATTCATCACAATGGTTTCAACAGGTGACTTTTACAGAGGCGTAGAAAGTCGTATTTATGGAGGAAAGGGTTAAACACCGATGGGAAATTTTACTCTGAAAGCTCAAAATTACTTGAAGGGTTAAATAGTTAACATGCAGCCTTCCATGGATGGAAAGACATACATTGTTGAAAAGTTTTGATGCAATATACCAGTACTTAACCCGTACCTGATAGAAACAACTGTTCATGTCTCAAAACAGAATAAACCCTGATCAAAAGACTCCGATAGGCACCATCTGATCCGGGTCTACTCAGTTTGTTTATGGTATAAAACAGATAGATTCTGTAGCTTAAATTTGGCCACGGCCAATATATCCTGTGTTCATGCCATATCAAAACTTCAGCTAATTAATATTTATGATGTCATTATTTCGTACATGAATATTCATGAGATAAAGGTAACTTTAAAGTAACAAAGAATTAATGGATAAACTTTAGAGGTTAACAATGGTCTTAACATTCACGACAATTGAGAAAAGCTTGTCCAACTATGGTTGACCATGGTCACCACAGCTGACCATGGTTGACTATTGTTATAACCACAGTTGACCATGGTTAACCATGATCTTAACCTCAGCTGCAGTGACCATGGTCAATCATTGTTGACCATGGTCAACCATGGTTGGACAAGCTTTTCTCAATTGTTGTAAATGTTAAGACCATGGTTAACTATGGCCAAAATTCCCATGGTCAACCATGGTCAGCTATGGTCATTTTCGCAGGGGTAATACTTTATCAGATTCCACTACTAGATCTGTTAATGGAGATCAGCTGTCAATGTCCAACATGGCCATTAATTTGTCTACACTGTTTGCAAATGCCCTGATTTCCCTACAGCTCTGTTTCCTTTATTCCCTTTTATGCCTCAGAATCCTTTCCCCCTTCTATAATGTCCTTGTTTTCCATTGATGCACTAGCTGCTTCCATTCTTGTACTGTTTTCCCTGAAAGCATTTTCCTCTTCATATCCTGTATCTCTTGGTTGCGAAGCTTTGATGTCGTTTTTATTAGCTGCCCCGTTTCCCATTGATATCCTGTTTCCCCTGGTTGCCCTGATCCCCAATGATGCCCTGTTTCTCTTTGGTCCTGTGTTTCCCTAGGATGCCCTGTTTGCCCTTACAGTTGCCATATGGTTCCTTTTGTTGCCCTATTTCACCCGGTTGCCCCTAATTCCCCTTGATGCCCTATTTCCTTGGTGGCCCTGTTTCCCTTGGTATCCTCTGATTTACGTACTTCCCTGATTACCGTATTTCCCATGGTTATCAATTGGTTCCCTCTTATGATCCTTTTCCCCTACAGAAGTCTCATGCTATGATGAACATGCCAAATCAATAATAATATTTGAATCATTTATAAATCAAATGTACTCACATATTTACAATGAATGGGTGTGATATGGAAGAAAGGATTTCCTTTTCGTTCTTTACGTGTTCAATCTGCTTCAGTCGTATGACTTCTGTGACAGCCATGACCTTGAGGGCATAATAACCCTTTGTCTCCTTGTCTCGAACCAACACCACTCTCCCAAAGGTGCCTGTGCCTGCAAATTACAAACAGTCAGTTTTAAATTTTAGCAAACACAATTGCAAAACAATAGAAGCTGACAAAAATTATTTATAACAACTATGTAAACCATTAACCCTTTGCTCAATGAATATTCATGTATGAAATGATGACATCATAGCATAGTCAAAATAGCACATGGACACAGGAATTTTTTTCCATGACAGAAATTGTAGAATCATATCTATATTATATCATAAGCAAACAGAGAAGACCCTGATCCTACAGGAGCCATCTGATCTGTGTCTACTCTGTTTGCAAAAGTGTAAAAAGGTGTATTCATGGAGTAAAGGGTTAAAGTTGTTTTGTAAAGTTTTTCAATATAAAGAAATATTGTGCCAAGGGGAACATATGATCAAGAAGGCCAGTTTTTTTTTAACACTTTCCTCCATAAATATGCCTTTCTACGCCTCTGTAATAACCACTTCTTGAAACCATTGTGATAAATAGAGCATTTGCTCCTATAGGAGCAAATGCTCTATTTATCACAATGGTTTCAAACTACAAAATCCTAAAATTTTACTTTTCTTAGTCAATGCTTCTTTTGGGTAGATTCATTCAAAGAGGTTGGGTCTAAAAATAGCCTATGGAGGAACTTAGGGTTAATATAAAGAAATATTGTGCAACCGTCTTAGTAGAACATATAAACAAGAGGGCCATGATGGCACTGTACCCCTCTAGTCTGGGTCTGCATTGTTTGCCTATATCACTATAAACCCTTTAACTCCCATACTAAAGTAGGTAAAACTTGTCCAAATTAACCAATTCCCACATATTGACGCCTTTTGACGCCTCTGTAAAAGTCACTTTTTGAAACCATTGTGATAAATAGAGGATTTGCTCCATAGGAGTCTACAAGTCTAAAATTTCCCTTTTCTCTAGCAAAATTGCTCCTTTTCAGTTAGATTTATTCAAAGAGGTTGGGTCTAGAAATAGCCTATGAGGGAATGGGTTAATCCATTCCCTCATATTGACACCTTTTGACACCTCTGTAAAAGTCACTTTCTGAAACCATTGTGATAAACAGAGAATTTGCTCCAAAGAAGCAAATGCTCTATTTATCACAATGGTTTCAAAACTACACAATTATAAAATTTTCCTTTTCTCTAGTAAATGCTCCCTTTTGGTAGATTAAATCAAAGAGGTAGGATCTAAAATTAGCCTATACTGGAATGGGTTAAAGTTAAATTAAAACGCATCCATTTTTCATGGTGGAGGGGTCCTGCTAAACAAACATGTCCTGGTGACATAATAATACTGTCTATGGTCTGGCTCCTTTAGGATTCCTCTAATCTGGGTCTTCACTGTTTACCTAGTGTCCACAGGTTGTTTATGGATTAACCTGGCTTTCCTTCATATACAAATGTACACTTGTTTTCACACTTTTGCATACAGAGTAGGAGCTGTCTGATCAGAGTCTGCTCTGTTTGCTAATGGAGTTGAAAAGATTTGTTTCTTTACTTTCTAAGATGGCTAGAATTTTTCCAGCTTCCATATTTCGTTAAAACTATTTCGACGGCTTGGTGCAAAATTATTCTAACTCCTTCACAAAGAGATAGTTTTGCACCAAGCCCTCGATTTTGGCCATGAATATTCAGTAGGTATGGAAATTTGGAATAAATATTGAACTGGGAACGGGTTAATGCGCATGGCATCCATGGGTTACACAATCTGAGCTAATATAGATAGTGCTTTCTGAAGACTTTTGGTGTTGAACTTAGATAAACCTCCCTGGTGTAGGGTTTCAGTGAAGTACCAGCCTGACAAGATCTCTGCATGTGATAATGCACACCTGATGCTTATCAGACTACCCTAATTACCTTATGTATTCAGAAAAACAACAACCTTAACCCTTTCCCTGTTCTATATTTATTTCAAATTTTGATACCTACTGAATATTCATTAATAAAATAGTTATACATTAATAAAATAGTTATAAAGAAATATGGAAGGTGGAACATTGTAGACATTTTAGAAAGTAAAGAAACAAATCTATCAAATTATTTTAGCAAACAGAGCAGACCCAGATCAGACTGCTCCTGTTTGCAAATGCGTGAAAACACGTTTATATGAGGGAAAGGGTTAACCCATTCTCTCATATTGACGCCTATGTAAAAGTCACTTTTTGAAACCATTCTGATAAATACAATATTTCCTCCATAGGAGCAAAACGCTCTAGATTTACAACAATTTGGTTTAAAACTACACAATTCTAAAAGTGTCCTTTCCTCTAAAACCTTTAAGGTTCTTTTTCAGTAGATCTATTTAACCCTTTCCTCCATAGGCTATTTCTAGACCCAACCTCTTTGAATGAATCTACCCAAAAGGAGCATTAAAAATACTAGAGAAAAGTAAAGTTTTAGAATTTTGTAGTTTGAAACCATTGTGATAAATAGAGCATTTGCTCCTATATGATTTCATAAAGTGACTTTTACAGAGGTGTAGAAAGGCGTATTTATGGAGGAAAGGGTTAAAGAGGTTGAGGTCTAAAAATAGGCTATGAGGTAATGAGTATCAAACAACAACAGGCTGGCAGAAATCATCGTTTGGTTCTAACAAAACTTTACATCTGGATGTATAATCCCTTTAACCCTTTCCTCCATAAATATGCCTTTCTAGTCGCCTCTGTAATAACCACTTCTAGAAACCATTGTGATAAATAGAGCATTTGCTCCTACAGGAGCAAATACTCTATTTATCACAACGGTTTCAAACTACAAAATTCTAACATTTTCCTTTTCTCTAGTAAATGCTCCTTTTGGGTAGATTCATTCAAAGAGGTTGGGTCTAAATTAGCCTATGGAGGAAAGAGTTAAAAGCAGAGTAGACCCAGATCAGACTACCTGTAGGATCTCTGTTTGCTGATATGCTACAGGAGCTTTGCTATATATCATGGCATTAAAATCCACTACAATTTATATGTTTGATACAAAAGATACTACATCAATATTCATAATGGGTGGAGTCTTGCATGAATATTCATAAATTCAAAAGATAAACATTCAAAGCTACACAGTACTCTGATTTCCATGTACATGCAGAGGTAGGTATCACCTAGGAAACACACATATTCTGTTAGAATGCTGAATGATCAAAGATGAAGGGCCTGTAACAATTCAATGAAGTTTATCATAACCCTTTCAGTGCAGGAAACAAGTCACTTCTGTCTTTACAAACAGTGTAGTCCTAGATGAGAGAGCTCCTCTAGGAGTCCTTTTATCAAGGTCTGCAGTTTGTCATGTTATTCTTTTCTTTTAACCCTTTCCCAGTGTTCTGTGTTTATTTCAAATTTTGATACCAACTGATATTCATGGACAAAATAGTTATAACGAAATATGAAAGTTGGAAAATTACAGCCAGTTTCGAAAGTAAAGAAACCGATCTTTTAAATTCCACAAGTAAACAATGAGCAGACCCTGATCATATAGCTCCTATAAGAGCCGTCTGATCTAGGTCTACTCTGTATGCAAATGCATGAAAAAGTGTTTCTATGAAGGAAAGGGTGAAAACGATCCCTGAATATACATATACATTTGAATTTTGTAATAGTCCATTTGAAAAGTCGGTGTCTGTTTAACCCATTCCCGCATATTGACGCCTTTTGACGACTCTGTAAAAGTCACTTTCTGAAACCATTGTGATAAATGGAGCATTTGCTCCACAGGAGCAAATGCTCTATTTATCACAATGGTTTCAAAACTACACAATTCTGAAAATTTCCTTTTCTCTAGTTAATGCTCCTTTTTGGTAGATTTAACCAAAGAGGTTATGTCTAAAAATAGCCTAATTGGAATGGGTTAAAGGGTTAATATTTAACATCAGCGTCAATTTACCATTATAGAGTGCAGTTTGCATTACTACATTGTTTGCACATGTTTCTTTACTCGTTTCTCCGCATTCCAAGGTTACATAACCTTTTCCTTATATAAAAGCCTTTTCACGCATTTGCAAACAGAGTAGACCCATATCAGATGGCTCCTATAGGAGCCATCTGATCAGGGTCTGCTCTGCTTGCTAATGGAATTTGATAGATTTGTTTATTTACTTTCTAAAATGGCTACAAATGCTCAACCTTCCATATTTCATTATTACTACTATTTTTTTCCATGAATATTCAGTAGGTATTGAAACTTGGAATAATCACAGAACACAGAGGGACCAGATAAGATGTGTAAATTTAAACATTTTCTAGAATGACTCCTTTATTTCTCCACCAAACCCTATACTGTGACCCGGTGAGTGACTCTCTAGATTTATCGCCTCTTCGAGACGATTCTAAAGGGTGGTCACTGTATAGGGTTTGGTGGAGAAATTACCATTTTAGTATTTGGGTACACACTGTAATCTGTAGCTCTGTAGAACATGGAAAGGTATAACCTAGGAGGGCATTAGGTGCAATGATTCTGACTCAGCGTCTCTCTACCCACAAATCATTTGTGCTATCAGAAGGCATGATTTTCATGTACAGGTACCATACTTCAACTTATCTGTTGTCTACAATATGTGTCGGCTGCTACAATTCTCAAAAATTAATGTCCTCACATTTCTTTTGAAGACATCCTTCAGAGTGTAATAACCTGATTTTATCATAATGAGAGGCTATAAGCCATGTGTTGTCTCATGTCAATCCAAACTGTCTGCATAAAATTTTCACAAATTCACTCATCTGTAGGAACACTTAGGTCTGGGTTATAATTTCACATTTGTTATTTATTAACTCTTTGCAAGCAGGCCTTTTTCTGTTAAAAGGACCCATTATTCCCAATGCAATCATAGGTAACATTTTTCCCAATTTATTTTTAAAAAAAAAAACAATAGAAAGTTTAGAAAATTTTGGTTAAAATGCTAAATTCCCAAGTATTTAATGCATTTTTCCCAAAATTGTCAGAAAAAGGCCTGGCAAGCTTTAAGCAGCGACTCAGTTCTTCAGGTTACTGTAGGCAAACAGTCCGAATCATGATGAGACACAGAGAAACCTATAGGAGCAAAATTAATGCTCTATTTATCACAATGGTTTCAAACTACAAAATTGTAAAATTTTCCTTTTCACTAGTTAATGCTCCTTTTTGGTAGATTTATTCAAAGTGGTTGGATGTAAAAATAGCCTATGAGGGAATTTCGGGTTAAAAGCGAGCAGATCGCGACCACACGGTCCATACGTACAGGAGCCATCTGATCTGTGTTTGCAAATGCATGCAAAGGCGACCCTATAACTCTTTCCTCCATGAATATTCATGAGAGAAATAATGACTTCATGAATATTAATTAGATTAATTGCTATAATAGAACATGGACACATGAAGCATTGGCATGGCAGAAACTGTTGAATCATATTTATTATAATTTCAACCAATACAAAGAATCATGTGTATTAACCCATTCCCACTTAGGCTATCCCTAACCTCTTTGAAAAAGTCTACCCAAAAGGAGCATTTACTAGAGAAAATCAAATATTTAGAATTGTGTAGTATTTAAACCATTCTGATAAATAGAGCATTTGCTCCTATGGAGCAAATGCTCTATTTTTCAGAATGGTTTCAAAAAGTGACTATTACAGAGGCGCCAAAAGGCGTCAATATGCGGGAATGGGTTAATTATGCCATTATAAAAATTCAGCTAATAAATGATGTCATTATTTTTTACATGATTTTTCCATGGGGAAAGGGTTAAAGTTATCATCAAACAGGGCCATATTGACATGTTCAGCTTTACAAACCAGTAGAGACAGGAGATTGGGTGTCTGAGTATTTAGGGTAGAGATGGTATACTGCCGACACAAACCAGGAAAATGTTTACATGTCTACTTCTTTAAGGCGTTACCCAATTTCTGACAGCTAAGACACTTGTTTGCTTTAATTCTCAGTTCAGATTTTTTGTTTTAGTTCTAGTCCAGATGCAATCAATGCATCATACATTTTGAATCCTGATAAGATCCTGGGTTACTTTGCATCTCCTCTGGTCCCAATTTATTTGCAAAGGTACGGTCTAATTCATATCTTACACCCTAAGAGTTAGCTACATGCTGGCAGCCACTGAATCTGACAATGAGTGCTAAATATAGCTTCTACCTTGCTAATCTCCTAATCTCAATGACCTCTGGGATATAAATATATATATAAGCCTCCATGGCTGAAACATACAGTAAAATCTCGATTTTTCGAAAACTAAAATACGTATTATTATCTATAATCTTTAAGACAGGTGGCAGCTTAATGCAGGATGAAAGTCATGCAGAAAGCTCCCAGCTATATAGGAGCTATCTGCATGACTTTCATCCTGCATTAAGCAGCCACCTGCCCAAAAGGGTCTAAATCGAGGTTTTACTGTATATCAATCGACAATTGTAGAGTAAAAGACAGTGAAGATCAAGACTGCGCACAGAATATCAAACTGACATGAAATGTATCCAACCTGTTTTTGTCTGATGAATATTCATGAAAGAAATGTATGTATTAATGTATGCATATTAATGAGTTGAATATAATGGCATAATGAACCAGGGATGTTTTGACCATGGCAGAAACTGTAGAATCACATATATATGATGTCTTAATCCTTTCCTTCAACGCCTTTGCAAACAGAGTAGACCCAGATCAGATGGCTCCTATAGGAGCCGTCTGATCAGGGTCTCCTCTGTTTGCTTATGGTATAATATAGATCTGATTCTGCAGTTTCTGCCTCATGATCAGTCAAGATGTCCTGTGTTCTTGTGCCATTATAAAAACTAATCTAATAGAATTATTAATGATGTCATTTTTAAATGAATATTCAACGGGGAAAGAGTTAAACAAACAGAGAAGACCCTGATCAAATGGCTCTGTCTGCAAAGTAGTGAAGAGTTGTCTCTATCGGGTAAAGAAAGTTAACGCATTTTCAGACACTCCGATTGTTGCTTTAGCAAAGATATGCAAGTAAAAGCTAGTGTAATGTAAAAATACCGGTAACAGGGATGAAATTCTTGCAAACAAGTATCGCTTTGTTGGCTATGTAAGAAATGATCAGCCATATATCTCAATCATAACACTGAGTGAGGCGATATATATAATGTTACTTGTAACACTGAATGAGGGATATATTATATTGTTAACATACTCTGTACCAATTTTTCTGGCAGTGCTAATATTGGGATGACTCATTTTCTCACACAGTAGGAGAGTTTTTATTTCTTGAAAGATACAGATGGCGCGGATAGAAACGTGCTACCCCAATTACCCTTATTATTCTAACAGAATATCTTAACCCTTTCCTCCATAAATACACCTTTCTACACCTTTGCAAACAGAGTACAGCTAAACCCCTCTAATGCGACCAGCAAAAAGGGGCATAATTCACAGTGGCAAATGCAGGTGGTAGCTTAATGCAGGACGAAAGTTATGCAGAAAGCTTTCTGCATAACTTTCACCCGGCATTAAGCAACCACATTCTTATAAAGACATCCATGTTATTCATTAAGTGGTCGCATTAGAGGGATCTAACTGTATACCAAGATCAGACGGCTCCTATAGGAACTGTCTCATCAGAGTCTGCTCTGTTTGCCTCTAACATTCTTAAATAACCCTTTCCCTTTCTACGCCTCTGTAAAAGACACTTTATGAAACCATTGTGATAAATAGAGCATTTGCTCCTATAGGAGCAAATGCTCTATTTATCACAATGGTTTCAAACTACAAACTTCTAAAATTTTCCTTTTCTCTAGTTAATGCTCCTTTTCGGTAGATTTAATCAAAGTGGTTGGATCTAAAAATAGCCTATGGAGAAGAGGGATAATAGATCTGATTCTGCAGTTTCTACTACGGCCAAAATTCCCCATGTCCATGTGCCATTATTAAAAATTAATTGAATTAATATTCATGATGTCATTATTTCTGCCATGAATATTCATGGAGTAAAGGGTTAAGCACATAGGGCAGAGTCTACACTGTAGACCCAGATCAAAATACTCCTAAAGGAGAACTGTTTTTTACCATATCATTTTGAATTTAACTCTTTACTCCATGAATACTCAAGTAGGAAATAATGACATCATGAATAATGATTTGATTATTTTTTATAAAGGCACACGAACACAGGAATTTTTAGCCATGGCAGAAACTATATTATATCATAAGCAAACAGCAGACCCTGATCAGATGGCTCGTACAGGAGCCGTCTGATCTAGGTCTACTCTGTTTGCAAAGGCATAGAAAGGAGTATACATGGAGAAAAGGGTTAAAGTTATCATTTATAATGGTGCCAAACTGATTTATTCAGCTTTACAGGCCCATGGAATTAGGGAAGGCTGAATGCTTGGATACTAATTAGGGTACTCTTAACTATACAAGTCAACCTTTTTACCCTAATGAAATAAAGATAACATGAATATTTATTAGCTGAATTTTTAAAATAGCACATGTACGCAGGATGTTTTGATATCGGAAGAAACTGTAAAGTCAGATCTATCATAATATCATAAACAAACACAGAGTAGACCCTGATCAGTCGGCTCCTACTCTACAGTAAAACCTCTCTATAACAACCACTAAATTGTGTTAATTAGTTGGTATCTAGGGCAGGTGGCTGCTTAAAGCAAGGTGAAAGTAAAACAGAATGCTCCTATAGGAGCATTCTGTTTCACTATCACCTTGCTTTATTTTTAGCAGCCACGCCAGCCAGTCCTGCCTTTAACACAAAATACTTGATATAATTTAGTGGCCATTATTGAGAGGTTTTACTATATTTGCAATGGGGTGAAAAAGTGTTTGTAGGATGGAAAGGGTCAACAATTTGTTTGTAACTGAATATAAGAACACAAGAATTTTAGACCAAGGAAGAAAATATTAGAATCGGATCTATACTATTCCATGAGCAAACAGAACAGACTCCTGCAGGAGCTGTTTTATCTGGGTCTAGTCTGCCTGCATAGTGAAAAAAGACATGATTATTGAGGAAAGGCCGCGTAATCAAATTTAATATTTTTCAAGTGATAAAGTGAAGATTTATAGATTTCTTTGGTAAATTCATGTAGATTAACGGTTCAACAAGAATAAGTAAATACAGGTCAAGTGATCACCGACAGCAGAGTATTGAGTTGTTGTCATATCAAACATCCTGCCCCAAAATACTATAGAAATTGAATAAACTGCCTTTGTACATTTTCTTGTACCAAAGATCTGTCGCTTTTCAGCATGCATGAATCGGCTCTTTTCACTATTGACCCCTTTCCCTGATAATGTTTATTTAACCCTTTCCCTCATATAAACGTATTTTCACGCATTTGCAAACAGAGTAGACCCAGATCAGACGGCTCCTTGAGGAGCCGTCTGATCAGGGTCTACTCTGTTTGCTAATAGAATTTCAAAGATCTCAATGTCTTTACTTTCTAAAATGGCTACAATTTTCCATCTTCCATATTTCGTTATAATCATTTTATCTATGAATATTCAGTAGGTATTGGAATTTGGAATGAACACAGAACAGGGAAAGGGTTAAGGTATAATGATATCATGAATATTCATAAGTTTATATTTTGTAAAGGCATACCAACAAAGAAATGTTAAAAAACCCATACCCTTTATATAGCTCATTCCCTTTTTTTTCGAAATTCATGGAAATTTCTTGAATATTACAGTATTAAAAGTTGATCTACTCTTTAATGTTTCACATTCTGACAGATGAAATATATTGACGTTGGTGAATCTATATATATAAAAGTCTATACATGTTCATGAATACTTTGCATAATGATCAGGCCCACAGCCTTCGCTCAACGTGCAAAGAGCGAAAAAAACAGCGTAAAAGTGTTGGGGCTTTTTGTATGTTACTGTACTGTATTCTATAACTCTGTACATGTAATGTCTTTCTATTTATCTGATATGAACATGAATGTATATACATATGTGAATGTAAGATTCTTGAATAAAAAAAAAGAAAAAAGAAAAAAAAGAAATGTTAATGGAATATATGCATGTATATATAATGTAAAATCAAATGTTTATAATTTCATAAGCAAACAAAGTAGACCCTGATCAGACGGCTCCTACAGAAGCCACCTGGATCTGGGTCCACTCTGCAAAGGCTTGATTCAAAGGCATTTATATACATGTGGGAAAGATTTAACCGTAAATTACCTCTTCTATATTTGTTCCAAATTTCAATACCTACTGAATATTCATGGACAAAATAGTTATAATGAAATATGGAAGCTGAAACATTGTAGCCATTTAGAAAACATATTATAGTCATTTTATAAAGTAAAGAAACTGATCTATAAAATTCCATCAGCAAACAGAGCAGGTCCTGATCAGACGGCTGCCCTACAGGATCTTAGTCTACTCTGTTTGCAAATGCGTGAAAACTTGTTTATATGAGGGAAAGAGTTAAGAGAACTTATCAACAAAAACTTATCACAAACCATAGGTTGCTTAAATATTATCCTCCTAGTTCACATCTGTGTACTCTAAATGGTGATATCGAGCTACTTTCGGTTTTAACGATATCCTGTAAGACGGCACCTGTCACAAAATTAGCATGCTGTCTTACGGGTCATTAATGAGACTAATTATCCTCCCAATTTGACCTGAGACTCGATTAAATTTCGGCGTGTTTATCGGGATTGTCCGTAATACTCTGTGACAAAACATAGCAAACCAAAAGCCGGTAATAATCATATTCCACGAGGATTGTACAGTAAAACCCAACTAATGCGACCACTTAATGAATAAACATGACTATCTTTATCAGCAGATGGTTGCTTAATGCAGGACAAAAGTTATGCAGAAAGCTCCTACAGGAGCTTTCTGCATAACTTTCGTCCTGTATTAAGCTACCACCTACCTTTGCCACTTTGAATTATGGCCCCTTTTGCTGGTCGTATCAGAGGAGTTTTACTGTATTTTTATAGCGCATTCTTATACCTTCGGAAATTTATTCGAAGATTACCGACGATAAATCATAATACACGGAATATGCATGAGTCTCAGGTCAAATTTGTAGGATAATACCTAACTGACACACTACAGTCACTTTGGGTAAATCTGAAAACAGTTTGTATCCAGATGAGACTCATATCCATGCTTATAATTGTTTTTAGTCGAGTCTGAGTTTGTTCTCAAGCCAAAGGCTCAAATCTGACCAATCAAAAACTTGAGAACGATCTCAGACTCAACTAAAAAGTTTTATAAGCATGAATACCGATGTCTTATTTAGGTAGACTCTAGATCAAAACTGTTTTACATTATAATCTCAATTTTTTTTATAAAAGAAATATATTTTTTAGAACTGAACAATAGAATTGTATCAATCCTTTAAGCCTTTTCTTGTCCTATGTTTATTACAAATTTCAATAACAACTAAATATTCATGGACAAAACAGTCATAATGAAATATGGAAAGAGGAAAGAAACAGAACAATCGAATTTCATTTCTAAACAGAACTGACCCTGGTCAGACAACTACAATAGGAGCCAATCTAATCTGGGTCTACTCTGTTTGCAAATTCTTCAAAACCCATTTATGAAGGAAAGGGTTAAGAATTTTATCACTCCTTGTATTTCATTCCAAAGACGGTACCCCTAATTATCTGAAAAAGTAATTTCAACAGTGTCTACTCTGTACTCTGCTACTGTACATGTATCAATGTCAACATTGTCTACTCTGTACTCTGCTACTGTACATGTATCAATGTCAACATTGTCTACTCTGTACTCTGCTACTGTACATGTATCAATGTCAACATTGTCTACTCTGTACTCTGCTACTGTACATGTATCAATGTCAACATTGTCTACTCTGTACTCTGCTACTGTACAATGTATCAATGTCAACATTGTCTACTCTGTACTCTGCTACTGTACATGTATCAATCTTGAATTTATCTGCCTCCCTCATGAATATTCAAATGTGAAATAATGAATTCTTGAAAATTAACTCTCTACTCCATGACTATTCATGTTAGAAATAATTATGTCATGAATATTAATTTGTAGAATCATATCTATATCATATCATAAGCAAACATAGCAGACCCTGATCAGACGGCTCCTATAGGAGCCGTCTGATCTGGGACTACTCTGTTTGCAAAGACGTAGAACGGCTTAACCCTTTCCTACATAAATACGCCTTTCTACGCCTCTGTAATAACCACTTCTTGAAACCTGGTATAATAATTGTGATAAATAGCACATTTGCTCCTATAGGAGCAAATGCTCTATTTATCACAATGGTTTCAAACTACAAAATTCTTACAATTTACTTTTCTCTAGTAAATGCTCCTTTTGGGTAGATTCTTTCAAAGAAGTTGGGTCTAAAAATAGCCTATGGAGGAATGGGTTAAAGGAGTAACGGGTTAATCAACTGGATAAAGATGTTTTTACAGTGAAGCCACCTTTTGACAAGGTATGACAATAGTATACTCACTGCGGACAACAGAATCATGGAGAAAATCGAAGTGTCCAATGTGACACTATAGTTGCTTGTTCCAAGGCCTGAAACCTTGCCCCAGTTTCACAAACAGGCTTAAGTTTTTACTTGTTTACAGGTCTTGACATTAAAGTGACAAAAAAGTCTAATCTTTAACATACTAAACACTAGTGGTGTAACAATACATCAAACTATCGAACTATCGTGATAGTTCTCTATCCCAGTTACACTATCGATAGTTATTTCCAATTGACGATAGACTATTGCGATAGTTGCTCTGACTATCAATAGTTTCGATAGTTCTTTCATATAATTGGCATTGTGTTTTCAAGATGGCGTCGACCATCTCGGAGGTCGAGTTTGTTAAAAACAAAAGCTGTAAAACACAAGTGGCAAAGCCCAATTCATTTTAAATCATTTCCACAAACATTTTTAGTAAGTATTTACAGCAAAGTTATATCTTACACTGTGCAAATATTCATTTACTAGTTTTCAAATCTTGGCAAATACTATTGCAATAGTATTGCAATAGTTTCCAGCAATAGCAATAGTATCGCAATAGTTCTTTCAGCAATAGCAATAGTATTGCAATAGTCAAAACTGGCCCCAATAGTCAGCTATACTGAACACAACTTGACCGGTTTTGCAAACTACTTATATGCTGATGAGACTCTGAGTAAATTTAGGTCTCATCAGGATCCAAACTGTTTGGCACTTGGTCTGTTACTGTAGTTTCTCAAATAATTGCATAAACTGAAGTAGATAAACAAGTGACATGTGCGGCGCCAATGCTCGTTGATTTGGTGCTTGTTCAGCTAAATTAAAAAAATATGAAAAAAATAAAGGACCATAATTCCAAAATTTTGAAATCAAGAGTTATGGTTCTTATGTAGGGGTATGAGTTACATTAAAGTTTTTGCATGCCGCCGACAAAGACGACAACAACGCCAATGACGCCTACGACCCAGTGATCACAATAGCTCGACTTTTCTTCGAAACAGACGAGCTAAAAATGCAGATCAGAGTTTAAGCAGGTAGATGAAATGACTTGGCATGCTTGTCCCTGTTGGAAGGATTAGACCGGTGGTAGTAAAGGTACAGGACAAAGTTTTTAATGATGTTACGGTACATAAAGTAAGCCTTTCCCGGTTGAATATTCACATAAAAAGAAATAATAACTGTAATTATTAATATTTATTTGCTGATTTTTTTCATCATGGCAATTATTATGTACACAGGACTATTTTGGTATCTGTACAAACTGTAGAATCAGATGTATTTTAATTTCATAAGCAAACAGAGCAGACCCTGATCAGATGGCTCCTACAGGAGCCATCTGATCTGGATCTTCTCTGTTTGCAAAGGCATAAAAACATGTTACATGTAAAGTAATTGTCACATGAGGACAAGTCTAACTCAGCCATTTGAATCAAAGTCTCAGTCAGCCACCTGGACCCAAGACTCACTCAGCCATCTGGACCCATGCCTAAGTTAGCATAATTTGCAGGTAACATGCAAAGAGCTATGCGATATACAACTGTTTTGGGTTTGGGTTTTTTCAAACCAGACTTGTATAGGTTATCTAAGTTTCAATTCCTTGGAATTTCTTTCTAACCAGTAGACTGAGATTAGATTTTTGCTTTTCCTGTTTTTCTATAACTCCTAGCTATCCTAGGATGCAATGGGAAAATTCATTGTATCATAATTATATACAAATAGTTTGGATCCAGATGAGCAGCTTACACATAAGAGGTGTAAATTAAACCAAATTCAAAAATATCTCATTTATTTCTCAAACAAACTCTATGCCATGACCAGTCTTCTGAATTGTCTTGATGAGAGGATTTAACCATCACAAAGCAAGTAACAGTCAGCGAAAACTGAACCATCACACATGTACAGTTAACTAGCAGAGACAGAGAAAACTGAACCATCACACATGTACAGTAACTAGCAGAGACAGAGAAAACTGAACCATCACACAACAAATAACAGAGATACAGAAGACTGAACCATCATACAGCAAATATCGATAGCAGAGAAGGTTGAACCATTACACAGTATGTAATAGAGGCAGGGGAGATTAAACCATCACACAGAATGTAACAGAGGCAGGGGAGATTAAACCATCACACAGAATGTAACAGAGGCAGGGGAGATTAAACCATCACACAGAATGTAACAGAGGCAGGGGAGATTAAACCATCACACAGTATGTAACAGAGGCAGGGGAGATTAAACCATCACACAGTATGTAACAGAGGCAGGGGAGATTAAACCATCACACAGAATGTAACAGAGGCAGGGGAGATTAAACCATCACACAGAATGTAACAGAGGCAGGGGAGATTAAACCATCACACAGAATGTAACAGAGGCAGGGGAGATTAAACCATCACACAGTATGTAACAGAGGCAGGGGAGATTAAACCATCACACAGAATGTAACAGAGGCAGGGGAGATTAAACCATCACACAGTATGTAACAGAGGCAGGGGAGATTAAACCATCACACAGTATGTAACAGAGGCAGGGGAGATTAAACCATCACACAGAATGTAACAGAAGCAGGGGAGATTGAACCATCACACATGAGTAACTAAACAGAGACAAACAAGATGGAACCATCACACAACAAATAAGAGAGGTACAGAAGATTGAACCAATCATACAGCAAATAACAATAACAGAGAAGGTTGAACCATCACACAACATGTAACAGAACCAGGGAAGATTAAACCATCACATATTAACTAACAGAGACAGAGAAGATGGAACTATCACACAACAAAACAACAGAGAACGAGAAGGTTGGACAATCACACAACATATTACAGAGCCAGAGAAGATTGGACCATCACATAGTAATTAGGAGAGGTAGAGAAGATTGAACCATCGCACAGCATGTACCAGAGAATAATAAGATTGAGCCATATAGCACATACATATTGTATCAAAGGCTTCTCAATATTGATGAACTAATTCATCAGCACTGGCAAAGGTCTTATAAACAATAGCCATAAAGAACAACACAGCTGCTATTTTTATAACAAGATAATAAAGACCATCTTTGAGAACATATAGCTGAGGCTCTGAGAACATGTGGCTGAGGTTCCCAGAACATATAGCTGTAGCTCTGAGAACATCAGAGAACACGTAGCTGTGGCTCTGAGAATGTGTAGCTGTGGCTCTGAGAGCATGTATCTGTGGCTCTGAGAACATCTGAGAACATGTAGCTGTGGCTCTGAGAAAATGTGGCTGGGGTTCCCAGAACATATAGCTGTATCTCTGAGAACATCAGAGAACATGTAGCTCGGGCTCTGAGAGCATCTGAGAACATGTAGCTGTAGCTCTGAGAACATCAGAGAACATATAGCTGTAGCTCTGAGAACATCAGAGAACATGTAGCTGGGGGCTCTGAGAAAATGTGGCTGGGGTTCCCAGAACATATAACTGTAGCTCTGAGAACATCAGAGAACACGTAGCTGTGGCTCCCAGAACATATAACTGGGGCTCTGAGAACATCTCAGAAAATTGGCCTAAATACAGAACAGGGAAAGTATTAAATTAGACAGACATGGTAGCAACTAATGTCGACCCTGAGGACAGCCATTAGATCAGTATCAATACTTTGGGTAATCAGGGTACGCTCTCTGATCTGGCAATGCTGAAAAGGGATCACTTCAAACAAGACATGAATATATTTACCATATCTCAGAATTGTATTCAACGACTTATCAGATGCATTTCTCCAAGATCTAGTTCTCTCATTATCTTATTACCTAGTGTTTGGCCGGAGGGCTCACTTGAACACCTACTCCTGCAGTAAGTATACTGAATCAGTCTACAGCACACACGATGAGATTGAAGTTTTTTGTACTTGGCCGCGGTAAATGATGATTACTACAACACTTGGAAAACAATGGGATTTTCAAAGCTCTTGCAGGAATTACTTCTACGAAACAAGGTTGTTTCATACTATTTCTTGCTACTTGGTACGTACTGCCTGTAAAGATTTGGCACCCACTGATGGAGGAAATGTTACCATTCAGTAGAACCTGTCTTAAGCGACCAACTAAAAGATGTTTAATTATGGGTCTGTAAGGCAGGTGGTAGCTTAATGCAGGTCAAAAGTAATGCAGAAAGCTCAGGAGCTTTCTGCAATTCTTTTGCACTGCATTAAGCAACCACCTGCTTATTAAGACTGTTATGTTCAATAAATGAACGGCTGCTTAAGACAGGTTCTACTGTATATGTAACTTGTCTAACAGTTTACCTGATATAAAGTAATTTTCACTCCTTTTCAATCAGAGTGGACCCAGCTCAGATGGCTTCTGTTACTTAGAATACAGGAGCTGTCTGATCTGGGTCTGCTCTATTTTCTTACGGAAATTATATATATCTGATTCTTAGTAACAGTTTCTGTCACTAAAACTTGTATTCATGATACATGAATCATGTATCATTATAAACATTCGGCTGTTACTATAGCTGTTTTACTGGTCGTAAGCAAAAATCCATAAGTTAACCCATTCCTCCATAAATACGTCTTGATACGCCTCTGTAATAACCACTTCTTGAAACCATTGTGATAAATAGAACCATTTGCTCCTATAGGAGCAAATGCTCTATTTATCACAATGGTTTCAAACTACAAAATTCTAAAATTTTACTTTTCTCTAGTTAATGCTCCTTTTCGGTAGATTCATTCAAACGGATCTTAAAATAGCCTATGAGGGAATGGGTTAATCCTTTACCTGATAAAGATAATTTTTTATGCTTTTGCAAACATACTAGATGGCTCTTACAGGAGCTGTCTGATTTGCTCTTTTTGCTTATCAAATAATATACAGTAAAACCTCTCTATAACGGCCACTAAATTACATCAAGTATTTTGTTTTAAAGGCAGGTGGCTGCTTAAAGCAAGGTGAAAGTAAAACAGAACGCTCCTATAGTATCAAATAATTAACACAAATTAGTGGCCGTTATAGAGAGGCTTTACTGTAGTTCTAATTGTACAGTTCCTACCATGATAAAACTCTTTACTCCATATGTACAACTTTGTATGCCTTTGCAAACAGAGTAGACCCATGCCTTTGCAAACAGAGTAAACCCAGACCAGACAGCTCCTGTAAGAGTTGTCTTCTATGTTTGCTTATGCAATAATACAGATATTATGATTCTACAGTTTCTGCCATGGCCAAATATCTCTGTGTTCATACACCATAATCAAAATTTAACTAGAAAAGTGACTCAGTCAGAGAGGGCCATGCAGATGATCTTTTGTTGAATATGGCAATTTTGATAAATCAAGGGCAGGTAACTCTGGACATGGTGATCTCTGATTCAACCTAAAAACTACAGGTGTCTTCCTCTCATAATACTAAACAAATGCCCTTAATGTGAAACCAATATGTGAAGTACTGTTTAAGTTAGCGCATCACATCAAAAGTGTTGACAAAAGTTGATGACATTTTTGATGAATCAAGGGCAGATAACGCTAGACAAAATAATTTGATTCAACAGACAGACAGAAATGTGATTCCTGCATAGTGTCCTGCATTTTCAATGCAGAGACCTAATTACTATTCACACTGTTTAATCCATTCCCTCATAGGCTATTTTTAGATCCAACCTCTTTGAATAAATCTACTGAAAAGGAGCATTCTAAACTAGAGAAAAGGAATTTTCAGAATTTTGTAGTTTGAAACCATTGTAATAAATAGAGCATTTGCTCCTATAGGAGCAAATGCTCTATTTATCACAATGGTTTCAATTGGTGATTTTTAGAGAGGCGTAGAAAGTTGTATTTATGGAGGGAAGGGTTAATGAATACCAATGTAGTAAAGAGTAATCATTACATGTAGTCATGCAGTTAATGCAAATCTTATAAGTGTATAAACTGTGTCTGTTAATTTTGTCATTCATTCAAGATCTTCTGACAACTCATGCCTGGCTGATTTCACATACATAAGCTCTGATCTGAATATGGATATAAAATACTGCAAATACATCACATTGTACACTTACAATAATTACCCTACATACATCACATTGTAAATATACAATAATTATCCTACATACATTACATTGTAAATATACAATAATTACCCTGCATACATCACAGTGTAAATATACGATAATTACCCTGCATACATAATGTAAATATACAATAATTATCCTACATAAATCACAGTGCAAATATACAATAATAACCCTGCATATATCACAGTGTAAATATACAATAATTACCCTATATATATCACAGTGTAAATACACAATAATTACCCTACATATATCACAGTGTAAATATACAATAACAACCCTGCATGCATCACAGTGTAAATTAATAACCCTACATATATCACAGTGTAAATATACAATAATTAATCCTACATATATCAGTGTTTGTCAGTGTAAATATACAATAATAACCCTGCATATATCACAGTGTAAATATACAATAATTACCCTACATGTATCGGTATAAATATACAATAACTACCCTACATATATCACAGTGTAAATATACAATAATTACCCTATATATATCACAGTGTAAATACACAATAATTACCCTACATATATCACAGTGTAAATATACGATAATTACCCTGCATACATAATGTAAATATACAATAATTATCCTACATAAATCACAGTGCAAATATACAATAATAACCCTGCATATATCACAGTGTAAATATACAATAATTACCCTATATATATCACAGTGTAAATACACAATAATTACCCTACATATATCACAGTGTAAATATACAATAACAACCCTGCATGCATCACAGTGTAAATTAATAACCCTACATATATCACAGTGTAAATATACAATAATTAATCCTACATATATCACAGTGTAAATATACAATAATAACCCTGCATACACCAGTGTAAATATACAATAATTACCCTGCATACATCACATTGTAAGCATACAATAATTACCCTGCATACACCAGTGTAAATATACAATAATAACCCTGCATACATCACGTGGTAAACATACAATAATTACCCTACATATATCACAGTGTAAATATACAATAATTACCATGCATACGTCAGTGTAAATACATTTAAATAATAATTACACTGCATACATCACATTGTAAACATACAATAATTACCCTGCATACATCACAGTGTAAACATACAATAATTACCCTGCATACATCACATGGTAAACATACAATAATTACCCTGCATACATCACATGGTAAACATACAATAATTACCCTGCATACATCACAGTGTAAATATACAATAATTACCCTGCATACATCACAGTGTAAATACATGTATACAATAATTACCCTGCATACATCACATTGTAAACATACAATAATTACCCTGCACACATCACAGTGTAAACATACAATAATTACCTTGCATACATCACATTGTAAACATACAATAATTACCGTATATACATCACATTGTAAACATAAATAATTACCCTACATACATCACAGTGCAAACATACAATAATTGCCCTGCAAACATCACAGTGTAACAGTGTACAGGGTTTTTAGAATTGTGTAGTTTTCAAACAATTGTGATATAAATAGATCATTTGCTCCTATGGAGCAAATGATCTATTTATCACAATGGTTTCAAAAAGTGACTTTTACAGAGGCGTTAAAAGATGTGTATATGAATGGGTTAATGCAGGGTGAAGGTCATGCAGAAAGCTCCCAGACTTTCACCCTGCTCAAAGACCAATAATAATGCTTATTTTAGTGTTCTGACAATCAATGTTTTGCTGTATTAACCTTGTCATAATTTTCCATGAAACCCTTGTATCGCTTGTGACCAAACTTCAAAACGATTCTAAAGACTGGTCACAACATAGAGCTTGGTCGAGAAAAAGTAAAGGAGTTGTTCTCAAAAACTGTCTAACCCTTTCCTCCATAAATACACCTTTCTACGCCTCTGTAAAAGTCACTTCTTGAAACCATTGTGATAAATAGAGCATTTGCTCCTATAGGAACAAATGCTCTATTTATCATAATGGTTTCAAACTATAAATTTCTAAACTTTTCCTTTTCTCTAGTTGATGCTCCTTTTCGGTAGATTTATTCAAAGAGGTTGGACCTAAAAATAGCCTATGGAGGAATGGGTTCATTTACACATCTTATTTATGTCTCTTTGAAGCAGACAATTGCTTAAATGCAAATTTTTATGTAGAGTTCTAAAGTTTATAAAATCCATTAACTCTTTATACGCTAGCAGCGACACCGTGGTTACCTATGCAAACAGTTTGGATCCAGATGAGATGCTGCATTATGCGGCGTCTCATCAGAATCCGAACTGTTTGATACATTGACCATACTTTTGGAAAGAAATTAGACAAATATCTTTTCACAATTGAAGCAGATGACAATTGCTGCAGACGAAAAATTACGTAGCTTGCAAAGAGTTAAAAACATTCTGGAACAATATTCTGCCTCCAAAACATCTGGTTATTGGACAATCTCAATATGTTTTTTTTGGTTGCGTTTATAATAATTGTCAGACACATAGTTTGGCTCCAAATCAGATATAAAGAAACTGAGCATCTAATCAGGGTCCAAACTGCATACAAATATCTGCTTTGAGCAGAATAAAGGTATCGGTATATCAAGCAGCCCAAATGAACACAAAGAGACCATGTCAAACAGAATGGTTCTATAGAACACAGCAATTAATGATCAGCATTTAAATCTCATTTAGTTCATAATATTTACATAGCATGAAAATATTGACCTCTGCTCGTATGTCTCAGAATTCAGTCCAGTCATGCTGGCAGATTTAAGTGTTTCTTTTGAATGGGAATTCCCCACAGTTTAATGCCTTCTCTATTCACAACTTTAAACTTTAGCACCTCAAATAATTTAATAATTGTTGTCATTGCAAGACACAGATATAGTGACTACAGCTCAAGATAAAAGGAATATTTAAACAAATCTAGGTTTAATAATTAGAAAATAAAATTAACCCTTTACTCCATGAATATGCATGTAAGAAACAATTACATTATGAATACTAATTAGATGAACTTTTATAATGGCTCATGAACATATTAATTCTTCTCTTGCTGAATTTTAAAATACATTTCTCCTTCTTTACCCATGCCCTGTTGTATAATTACATATACCTTCACTGTGTACAAGTATTTCGCTGTGCAATCACTGCTGTGGAGTGCATTGGTTGCACAATCAACTTGTAAATAGTGCAGACCCTCATGAGACAGCTCCTGCAGGAGCTGTCTCATCTGGGTCTTCACTATTTACAGGTAGGTATATTTACGCGATTAGCAAGAGAAGGGTTAATTCTTGGTCATGGTAGAAACTGTAGAATTGTACATATATTATGTTCATAAGCAAACTGAGCAGACCCTGATCAGACGGCTCCTATAGGAGACGTCTGATCTGGGTCTACTCTGTTTGCACAGGCATAGAAAACCATATTTATGGAGTAAGGGATTAACCCTTCGCTTCCTATTCACATAAATATATGTATCTGTAAATAGTGAAGACCCAGATGAGACAGCTCCTGCAGGAGCTGTCTCATCAGGGTCTGCACTATTTACAAGTTGCTTGTGCAACCAGTGCACTCAGCACAGCAGTGATTGCACAGCGAAATACGTGTACACAGTGAAGATATATGTAATTATACAACTGGACATTAGTTAAGAGGGAGAAATGTATTTTAAAATTCAGCAAGCGAAGGGTTAAAACATTCTTGATATTTCATCTCCAAACCCTGTGTCTTGCTGCAACTCAATTATAGAATCACCTCATCTCAGAGCTAGGCCATTCTAATGAATTGCAACAAGATAGGTTCCAACTGAAATATAAGTGATTTTGATAAATCAGTACATACATGTATGTATGTTTTATCATGCAACCTCACAAAATACAGTCACTTCCTACTAGCATAATATTTTCCACGTCGACGCTGTATTTTGTGAGGTATAGTTCATATGTACTGACCCCACTGGAATGCAAGTTTGGTTCAACCAATAGGAGGAAAACAGAAGGACGAAAAAGGCATAATATTAAACATAAACATCAAATTAACACATGTTCTCACCTTTGTCTCAACTATTTGTCCATATAAAATGATTAAATCAAGTTTGTTTATGTTGTAAAAGTCGATGACGTCACTGCATGCCAACATGACGTCACGTAATTCGTACTTGCATGTATTTTCATCCAAGGAACGAAACAGCTTTAGCAATCTTTCTATTTGTTCATTTTTTCCATTTTTCTTGGTGTTGCATGATAAAAGAATTACTATGCTAGTAGTTTGGAAGTTCAGCTGTATTTTGGCTCGTCAGAAAAGTAGTTAAATGCTCGCCAAGGCTCGCATTTAACAACTTTTCTAACTCACCAAAATACAGCTGAACTTCCAAACTACTAGCATAGTAATTCTTATATCTACAATACAAAACAACACATACATGTGCGTACTCAGCTGCTAAAATCGTCATTTCTCCACCAAATCCATGTTGTGACCACTCTTTAGAATCACGTCTTTGAGACGATTCTAAAGTCAGTTGTCAAAACATAGGGTTTGGTGGAGAAATAAAGGAGTGTTTTAATTTAAGCATTTTATCTGGGCCCCTGACAGTCCTTTTTTGTTTAACCCTTTCCTCCATAGGCTATTTTTAGATCCAATCTCTTTGAATAAATCTACTGAAATGGAGCATTAATTAGAGAAAAGGATTTTTTTTAAATTTTGTAGTTTGAAACCATTGTGATAAATAGAGCATTTGCTCCTATAGGAGCAAATGCTCTATTTATCACAATGGTTTCAACAGGTGACTTTTTCAGAGGCGTAGAAAGGCGTATTTATGGAGGAAAGGGTTAACCCTTTACTTCATATAAACATCTTTTCATGCCTTTGCAAATAGTGTAGACTCAGATCATATGGCTCCTGTAGGAGCTGTCTGATCAGGGTCTGGTCTGTTTGCTTATGGAATTATATAGAGGTCTTATTGTACACTTTCTGTCATAACCAAACAATCCTGTATTCACACAATTAATTATAAAAAAAAACAAGCTGATAAATATTCATGATGTCATTATTTCTTACATTCATGAATATTTAACAGGTAAAGGCTATTTTTAGAACCACAGTCTTTAATAAATCTACCGAAAAGAACCATTTACTAGAGAAATAGAAAGTTTTGGAATTGTGTAGTTTTGAAAACATTGTGATAAATAGAGCATTTGCTCCATAGGAACAAATGCTCTATTAAAAATCACAATGGTTTCATAAAGTTACTTTTACAGAGGTGTCAAAAGGCATCAATATGAGGGAATACGTTATATGTGACAGCTGAATTGGATTTGCAATGTTTGTGAAATGTATTGCCGTCCATTTGTTAATTAGTTGATATTAACCCTTCGCTTGCTGAATTTTAAAATACATTTCTCCTTCTTTACCCATGCCCTGTTGTATAATTACATATACCTTGACTGTGTACAAGTATTTTGCTGTGCAATCACTGCTGTGGAGTGCATTGGTTGCACAATCAACTTGTAAATAGTGCAGACCCTCATGAGACAGCTCCTACAGGAGCTGTCTCATCTGGGTCTTCACTATTGACAGGTATGTATATTGACGTGAATAGCAAGCGAAGGGTTAACTTGTGTCTGAATAGCAGAAGATAATACAGCCATCTGGTATATTCATATATATCCATATATATGTATTTATATACATTGTACAAGATAAAGGTGCATACCCAAGTACTAAAATCGTCATTTCTCCACCCAACCCTATCACTGTGACCATTCTTTAGTCATTGTATCTATTGTGGTGGTATACAGGGCTCTAGAAATCCGGAAAATCGCTGGTCTGGACCAATTTTTTACTTCTAAGACCGGTTTGTACGACAGAATTTGAAAAAAATTCTTTCCAAATATTTCAAGCAGACAACACATATCTAATTAGAATCATCGGTCTATTAGCTAAATGCCGGTATAGTAACTTTATGATTATTTCTGATATAATGGCATGGTCACATTATGAATTTTTCCATGGTGTCATAGTACGTAACTTTATGATTATTTCTCTTCAGTTATGTAGTGGCATAGTAAATTTGTTACATGCATTTCCTGTTAAGGTCGCATGATAACTATGTGATTATTTCGCTTATAATGGCATGGTAACTTTGTGACTTCCATTTATAGTGGCATTGTTTAGTAACTTTATGGTTATTTCTGTTAGGGTGTCTTAGTAACTTTGTCCCTATTTCTCTTATAGCAGCATGGCAACATTATAAATACTTATTTTCTCTTATTGTGATATACCGGTAGTGACTTTATGATTATTTTCTGTTAACACTTTCTTCCATAAATATGCCTAATTACTATGCCTTTGCAAACAGAGTAGACCCAGATCAGATGGCTCCTATAGGAGCCATCTGATCAGGGTCTGCTCTGTTTGCTCATGAAATAATATAGATTATGGTTCTACATGCAGTTTCTGCCATTGTCAACATTTCTGTGTCCTTATACCATGATAAGAATTAATCTAATTATTATTCATGATGTCATTATTTCTTACATGAATATTCATGAAGTAAAGGGTTATGGTCACATGATAACTTTGTAATTATTTCTCGTACAGTGGCATGAAGACTAGCTGTGTGCTTATTTCTCTTATAGTGTTACAGTAATTTAATTTCGTAAATATTTCTGTTATAGTGACATGGTGACTGCTTATTTGTGTTATAGTGACATGGTGACTTTGTTCTTATATCTGTTATAGTGGCATGATGACTGTGATTATTTCTGTTAAGGTCGCATGATAACTTTCCATCTTCCCCCTATTGTATGTTTGTTTTGTCTTTGTGCGTCTCTTGATGTTTTTATAGTTATGTACATTTGCTGTTTCCTTGTGTTGCTGTTCGGGCGACTGTTTGTTCTGTATGTGGTGTTTCCTGCATGACTCATTTTTTCTACTTTTTTTGTGTTTATTTCACTCATAGTGGCAATGTGACTTTCTGAATATTTCTCTTATAATGGCATGGTAACAGTTCACTAACTTTGTATGTGTATTTATTTCTCTTATAGTGAAATAGTAATTTTGTGATTATTTCTGTTATAGTGACATGGCGACTTTTTGATTATTTCTATCATAGTGACATGGTGACTGTCATTATTTCTGTTATATAGTGACATGGTGACTTTGTCATTATTTGTGGCATAGTGACTTTGTGATTACAATGTATCTCTGTTATAGTGGCATGGTTACTATGTAATGTTTCTGTTATAGTGGCATGGTGACTTTGTAATTATTTGTTATAGTGGCATGATAACTTTGTGCTTATTAAGTTTGTTTCAAGTGGCAAGGTGACTTTGTGAATATTTCTATTATTATGGCATTGCATTTTTTAATGTTTCTATTAAAGTGGCATATAGTAACATGTTGATTAATGTTACACACCTGTCTCAATTATAATGTCAATCAATTATTTAAATACCATAAAATCTGTATATTTAAAACAGATAATTATTAATATTTTTTATGAAAAATGGATGGATGTTACACATGGTCTTTCACAAGTTTAAGGTGGCCGATTTTCTCCACCATAAAATACCTACAGCACAATAATGGACTATCAAAAGCCAGCCAATCATAGGATGAAGACACATCACAATATAGACCAACAATATGTCAAAAAGTGCAATATTGGTGGGCTGACAACACAATAAATAGAAAGTTTTTCCTTTACCAAGACAAATGCATACAGTAAAACCCCTCTAAACCAGATGTTAAAATTAAACAACTGCCTAAAAGACTTTACTTGTTCTTTATTAAAATTCTGGTTTAGAGAATGTTTTACAGTACTACATCTCGACCAGCCACAGTTTTTCTTTTCATGTTTTTGCATTGTTTCTCGCTTTTGTTTTCTCCTCAATGCCATGTTTGCAACTTGATGATGACAAAGTGAATAGTCAACAATGTGATGTAAAACCAATGTAAACTCATCCTCATGTCAACAAAAAAACAGATTCTCATGCCTCCATGGCCAGCAGTATGGGGGTACTTCTTCATTATATTAACCCTTCGCTTGCTGAATTTTAAAATACATTTCTCCTTCTTTACCCATGCCCTGTTGTATAATTACACATATCTTCACTGTGTACAAGTATTTCGCTGTACAATCACTGCTGTGGAGTGCACTGGTTGTACAATCAACTTGTAAATAGTGCAGACCCTCATGAGACAGCTCCTGCAGGAGCTGTCTCATCTGGGTCTTCACTATTTACAGGTACGTATATTGACGTGAATAGCAAGCGAAGGGTTAACCCTTTCCATTACTTAAACGTGTTTTCAGGCATTTGCAAACAGAGTAGACCCAGATCAGATGGCTCCCATTGGAGCCGTCTGATCAGGGTCTGTTGTGTTTGCTAATGGAATTTGAAAAATCTAGCTGCTTCTTTACTTTCTACAATGGCTACAATTTTCCACCTGCCATATTTTGTTAAAACTATTTTGTCCAGGAATATTCAGTAGGTATCAACATTTGCAATAAACATAGGACAGGTGTGACAGGCCAGGTACAGGTACTGGGTGAAAGGCAGTAAGCGGTTCAGATAGCTCAGTGGTTAGAGCACTCGCCTTGTAAGTGAGGGATCTCGGGTTCGATCCCCGGTCTGGTTGCATGTCTTTTCACCAGTCCTGTTACAGTTGGCGCCCAACTTGAAAATTGGACCCTGTGCACACCCATGATTTCTGCTGCAGATTCAGCGAGAATCTCAGGGAAAAAGGGGGAGTAGTGTGACAGGCCGGGTACAGGTACTGGGTGAAAGGCAGTAAGCGGTTCGGATAGCTCAGTGGTTAGAGCACTCGCCTTGTAAGTGAGGGGTCCCGGGTTTGATCCCTAGTCTGGCTGCATGTCTTTTCACCTGTCCTGTTACACAGGGAATGGGTTAAATGAGCCAATCAACGTTCATTTGTGAAATATAAGAAAATATATTGTATTTATAAGGTGTACATAACACTTTAACAGCTAGGCATGGTATTTGCACTGCAAGCCGTGCAAGCTAATTTTGTATATCTGTGATAATTGTGGTATATAGATCTCGTAGTAGCCCGAAGTTGATGGAACACCCACCCTGTAAGCGAGTCGTCCCGGGTTCGATACAAGATACAAGATACAAGAATCTTTATTTTGAGTCGGTTGTACAACAGATAACAGTACCTGCTGCACATTAGATCGATTTTGTAAGTTACAAACATATATTTAATCACCAAATGACTGCAGGTCAAGAAGTCATTATTTGTATATATAAAAAAGAAACACTCACCGATCGTCGAGAGAATTTCGTAATCTTCCAGATTTTTTGTTTCTTCCACATCTTCTGCCTTTTTGCCTACCGTGGTTTGTTTCTTAGCCTTGGCAACTTTGGCTGATGCCATTTTCGCCCCGTCCTGTTTCGCGTCTTTTTTTTACAAAATCAAAGTAGTTTATTTCCGCTTTGTATGGTATTTCAAACTTGTATCCATTTTCCTTCAGTCTTTATTATCCATTTAACAGCGCATGATTGTTGAATTTGCAGTAGTTAAGTTCCTCACAACTTCGATGTTTGACAGTTGTCTGAGTACCTCCGAACTGTCAAAACTACATGTAGCTACTGAAGGCAGTCGATAAGAGTTACCTTCCTTTACAATGTACATGTATGTACCTGGATTTATAGTCAGTTTCAACTATTTGGGATTACCTTGTAAAATGGGGCATAGGTATATAGTGCTAATTATTCTTGATGCAGCTTACGAATCTGTATTCAAGTCATCGCATTTACGAAAGCGCAAAATGGGTTAACTCATTAACTCATTATTTTCATGCAAAAAAACAACAAAACAGGTTGTTGTTTAATCAGAGACATATATACATCCGTATGTATATGTATATGGCTTAATACAGGGCTTAATGTAGGGGCTACCACCTGCCTTACATACCCATAGCTAGACCTTTTATAGATAAGATAGGTTCTACTGTACTTGCATATAGAGTAAACCCAACTCCTACAGGAACCGTCTGATCAGTGCATGTCTGTCCTGTTTGCTTAGATACATTGCTATATATTGAAATTGATCTATTTGCCCATTATATCATAAAGACGCCATTTAAGCGCCTTTACAAACAGAGTAGACCCAGATCAAACGGCTCCTAGAGGAGACGTCTGGCCCTGTCCTGTTCTGTTATGGTATGATATAGATATGATTCTTCAGTTTCTGCCATGACTAAAGTTTCTTGTGTTCATTTAATATTAGAAAAAATAATGTAATTGATATCCATGATACCATTATATTTCTTACATGGAGTAAAGGGTTAAAATTGTTTGTCACCATGACATTTCCCTATCAAAACACAGAAGACGCACGCGAAAGAAGCACACCTGTAGACGAATGTCAAACATGATACCAAATGATCTGACAGCTGTCGTGGCATCACTTTCTCAAACATGTTGGAAGGCACAGCGATAAAACTTGCTGGTCTATAATTAGAATTCAACAGTACATACGTTTTCTCGTGTAAAAGGGCTGCTTGCGCTTCTTTCGGTCTACAAGACAATTTGCAGCTAGTGATAGACATCCAGGTTACACAACCAGTGATTGGAGAAACTAAAGATGGGTTCAACCCTTTACGCAATACAGTAAAACCCCGCTAATGCGACCATATATAAGAGTTATACTTCTGGGTGCTAGCTGCAGGTGGTAGTATAAAGACACATGTTTATTCATTACCTGGTCGCACTAGAGGGATTCTACTGTATTTAGACACGTATTTAAAATTACGCCTATGGAGCCGTCTGACCAGGGTCTGCTCCTTTTGTTTATAGGATAATATAAAATATATTTCTACAGTAGAACTAATGAAAACTTTGGAAGCTTCATGTCAGTGATTGCATCTCGATTACTTCGTGAAGTAAATCTTCTTAGTAAATCGAACGGGTTTGTTAATTTGTCTTCAGTTCAGCAAGGTTCTGTATGATTTACCAAATATGTATACATCACAAAGGAAGTTTTGGGTCACAACCAAGTCGCGCACACCGATAAAGGGAAGTAGTCAATACTGTAAAATTGTTCAAACATGTAAGAGTTATTTATCTTTGATTCTGATTTAATACATAGAATTGAAATTCCTTGCCAAGGGTATTACCTAGTAAAACGGCAAACAAAAGCGGGGGGGGGGGGGGGTGTTCTTTAATTAATCAATTTTAAAACAAGAGCCCTGGGTCGCTTGCCTTTAATGCATACCACACCTTAAAGGTCAAGTAAACAGGCAGGACACTTTTTCGTAAATATTTGACAAATGGGTACCTTGTACGACGTAGTTTCGAAAACACAAAAAAATACAGTCATATCGCACATAGCAGCTGTCATATATCACCGATAAGTAAGCACTGGCTGATTTTGGTCGTTCGCTTATCTCCCTTGTGATGACGTCACTTGTGACATTCGCTATAAATGTCAAACTAGATATCGTATAGAAAAGAATCGCACGTAATGTACTTCTGCTTCGTTTCGAGTGCTAAAATGGTAATTTGTGCTGCCTATGGGTGTATCCCTCCTAATCCAACAGATACTAAATAGGATTATTTAAATTACCAAAAGACGAGAAGTTCAAGAAAATGTGATGTGGTTTACAATTTGTCTCGATGGCTGTTTTCCGTGAAATTTATACTAGAGATGCAGTGGATGACTTGGGTCTACAATTATTAAAAAGGATATGCTACATTCTGTTATAAATTTGACTTACGTCTAGCACTGTAGGTTAATGGGCTTTTTCTTCGTGGAAAATTATTCTATACAAACGTTTTGTTAACAGCGTAAACCCAAATCACGCAGGAACTGTCTGATCAGGATATGCTCTGATTGCTTAGTCCGAGGACTAGCGTCTCTGTAATCCCTGTAATGAATATTCATGAGGTCATGAAATCTTTAATAAATATTCTTAAGAGAAAAAATGATTAATAAATACAATTTAGCACTGTTGGCAGCAGACACCTAATTTGCTTTAAAATCAATTTCCCAAACCTTCATTTTTTATATAAACGGCTTCACACGCGTTTGCAAATAGAGTAGATCCAGATCGGACATTTCCTGTAAGAACTGTCTGATCAGGTTCTGCTCTGTTTGCTTACGAAATTTTGTTGATCTAATCCTAATTGATCTGTCAGAGCCAATGATCTATTTGAAAAGTTAACATAGTGAAAAAAGCCTTTAGATCTTCTTCATGAATATTCGTGTAAGAAATAATTAATTCATTGAGAGTTAATGATATATGAGGATATGATATGGCAGTAATTGTACAACCAGACCTACCGGTATATTATTTCATAAGCAAATCGACAAGAACCTGATCAGAAGCTGTCTGATCTGGATCTACGCTGTTTGTAAATTTGCTTCAATACGTTTGATCTGGGTCTACTATATTTGCATTGGCATAAACAGGCACGTAGAATGAAGGGTTTATATTCGTGAAGTGATTTACTCACACCTATTTTTTATCATCAGGGAAATAGTTTATAATAAATATGATCCTTTTGCAATTTTTGAACATGGACAATTTTGACCATAAATCTATAGGAAAAAAGTCATTCTGGATTACTGTAATTTACGGAATTGTTCATTGGATGCGTTTTACTGATTATTACCTACATTATGCCCAAAACTAACTTTGAGGCACCATGACCGCAATGATTGATTCTTTTGACAAGTTACCACAGCTACATAAAGGAATGCAACAATACGTAATATACAGGAAGTGGGATTTATGGCCTTGCAATAATCATTGTCCCCTGTTGGGTATTATGATAACTGACATCTGGAGACTGACCCTGCATGGGGCATTTCGTGTGTAATATGGCTTAGTACAATGTGGTCTAAGGCCATTTAACACATTCATTCATACATGCATAAATAAATTCTAATGGCTATGTTTACTGTTGTTTCCATATAATACAAACCATAATTAAATTGCACATACGAGTATACTGTAAAATTATGATCAAGAAATATGTAGTAACAGTTTTAATGTGTTGACCATATTTTTTTTATAGACATTTTTATTTGTAGTGGGTCAAGTCCTTAAAACATAATTCACAAGCTTTAGAAACATGAATATATTAATAAAATAAATTAGTCATTCTTCAAGACTGACAATCATTTATTATCAAGATCCACCTTTTTTCTCATTTTCCCAACAAAATACATATTTTGGTATTTCAACCTTTACTCGATTTTCCGAAAGTAATGCATCATTTTGGTATTGCAAATATTAACGTAAAATAAATAAATAAATAATTTTCTATTTTTCTGTATTTTGGTGGAATTTCTTTTTTTCTAAAGTACGTACATTTATACATAGTACTATGTTACTTAACGAGAACGTCCCATTTCATCTGAACCAAATTTGCCTAAATATGAAATTCATCTAAAGTTGTCTGGTTCTGTCTAAAAGTTGTTTGGACCCAACTCATGGGCGGGACCCAAATGGTCCCTCTGATCTGAATCTACACTATTTGCTAATGGTCTTGGTCATAACCTCATCCTCTTTTAAAATTATAGTTTATGAATAGTGTAAATTCACTGACAGGTAAAGTAAGTTTTAACCATTCGCTTGCTATTCACGTCAATATACCTACCTGTAAATAGTAAAAACCCGCAGGAACTCATCAGGGTCTGCACTTTTTACAAGTTGATTTACAGCAGTGATTGCACAGCGAAATACGTGTACACAGTGAAGCTATATGTAATTATTCAACAGGGCATGGGTAAAAGGCAAGAGAAGGTTTAAGATTAACAAAATTAAAAAAAAATATGTGTTTAATATTAAGTATCATTGTAGTTCACACCTAAAATAAACATCACACCCCATAAATAGTTTCCCCTACTCGATAAAGTGTCACTTTCTATGACTAATCCATGAACGTAATGTCTGGAAAAGTGTGAAAATAATTTGGGTATTTATAGAAACTTAGGAGTCGGATTTGATCTAATTTTGTAAGCAAACAGAACAGACCCTAATTAGACGGTTCCTGTAGGCTCTGATCTGGATCTACTTTGTTTGCAGAGGCGTTAATTTAAAGGAAAAGGTTAAGTTTCTGTGTACATTCCTCCCTCTCAATGGGATCCCTGACTGGCGAGCATCACAAGTGACGTCACGCAAGGGAGATAATCATGTATCGATTTTCAAAATGCACGGTTCGCGGTACAATAAAAACTCGATTTAAATCAAAACGTGATAAAAACGGTAAGAATTTTCTAAAGCTTGGTGTTTAACTAACTGTATACTATCAGAATTTGACGAAAACCCAATCTGTTTACTTGACCTTTAAATAGATATTTTGACAAACTTTATGAATATTAGGCCAAATTACTGCTTTCTACGCCAATCTTTAATAATAGTGTACATGCATGTTTTAATACTGAATGAGCAACAGCAAGGGGAACTGTGCCTTGTTGTATCACAAAAGGTATAGACATAGACTGGCTGTCGCGTCTCTGCTGCGGCATCTGATCCAGTCAGTCTACTACTTTTTGCATTACAGTTGTAGTTTGTATACAGTTTATTCTGATAAAGTGAATCATTACATATCGGATTGGGTGTTGCATTGGTGACATAGTTGCTGATCTGTTTCTGAACTGTTTGAATCATGATAAGGCCTATTTTACCTTGACACTGCTTGAATATGAAAGCTGTATAAAGCCGTACAGAAGCCGGTGTCTACCTAGGCGGCCTATAGCTGCCCAATGCAAGCACAAGTAGGCCTTCTATTCAGGTAAATGTGTACCACGGTACTGTATGTTTACATTTTGGTACATTTCAAGTGCTCTTTGTCAAGAAATGTGTCAAGTGTGCAGCCCTAAACATGCCAAAGCGGTACTTTGCAGAAACCCGTATAGAAGCCGGTATGTCTACCTAGGCGGCCTAAAGGTGCCCAATGCTAGCACAAGTAGGCATTCTGCTCACGTAAATGTGTACCACGGTACTGTATGTTTACATTTTGGTACATTTCAAGTTCACTTTGTTGCAAAATGTGTCAAGTGTGCAGCCCTAAATATGCCAAAGCGGTACTTTGAAGATACCCGTATAGAAGCCGTTATGTCTACCTAGGCGGCATACAGGTGCCCAATGTTAGCACAAGTAGGCCTTCTGTTCACGTAAATGTGTACCACGATACTGTATGTTTACATTTCAAGTGCACTTTGTTGCAAAATGTGTGAAGTATTGCGCCCTAAACATGCCAAGCAGTATTGTTCAGATACCCATAAAATAGCCCTTTTGTCTACCTATAGGCGGCCTATAAGTGCCCACTGTTAGCACAAGTAGGCCTTCTGTTCACGTATATGTTCACCACGGTACTGTATGTTTACATTTTGGTACATTTCAAGTGCACTTATTGTTACAAAATATGTGAAGTATGGAGCCCTAAACATGCGAAAAGTAATACATGGGAACGATGCCCCAGTGAGACAGGACGGAAAGATGGAAGGATGGAAAGGCAGGACGGACAGACAAACCCAAAACAATATCCCTCTCGCTTTGGTAGTGGATAAAAACCGTGAGCTTGTTGTTTTTACGCAAGTACAATATATATAACGCATTCATACGTATTATACATAGACATAAAGCAAAAGCAAAAGGGTTGGACCACAAGTTATTATTACAGGTCCTTTCAGTGATAATCTGGTAACATATACACCAGCATTCACATTAAACCTACTTCTGATGTATACACATACAATATTATGGAGACCTATCAGATTGTATTTTTGGAAAGAAATTGCACGTACATGTATCTTGTATTGTGCAAATGAAGCGGACAAAAACTTGTGCGACAAAAAATGTTGAGCATTTCTCTAAGGGAATATCTGATTATAACAAGTGTTTTGTAAATGGTTTGACGACCAATAAATAGGGTTCTCTAGATTAATAGAACTATTGTTGCAGGCACCACTTTTATCATTCATTTGCAGCAGAACTGACAGGTTTCTCTTGGGTAGCTTTTGTTCCTGGTAACTTTTATTATTGGCTTGCAACTCAGTAAGTATGCTTGTATAGACTGCAGGAACTATTTTTACTAGAAACATTTTGTCATTGGCTTGCAGTTCAATTAAACATTCAGACTACAGGGACTATTATTACTGGTAACTCTTTTATTACTGGTTTGCAGTTCAAAATTCATGTTTATCTGGGCTACAGGAACTATTGTTACTGGTGACTATTTTATTAGTTTGCAGCTCAGAAAGCCTGTTATCTAGGCTACACGAACTATTGTTACTGGTGACTATTTTATTAGTTTGCAGCTCAGAAAGCATGTTATCTAGGCTACACGAACTATTGTTACTGGTAACTTTTGTAATTAGCTTGCAGTTCAACACCCATGTTTATCTAGGCTACAGGAACTATTGTTTCTGGTAACTATTGTATTACTTGTTTGCAGTTCAACAATGATATTTATCTAGGCTACAATAACTTGTTACTGGTAACTCTTTTGTTATTGGTTTGCAGCTCAGAAAGCAAGTTTCTCTAGGCTACAAGAACTACTGTTCCAAGTGACTTTTGTTATGGGTTTGCAGCTCAGTAGCAATGCTTCTCTAGGAAATAGAATTTTTCGTTACTGGTTACTCTTTTATTATGAGTTTGTAGCTCGATAGGCACGTTTTTCTGGGCTATGGAATTTATTGTTACTGGTAACTCTTTTATTATCCCTTTCCTCAATGAATATTCATGAAAGAAAATGATATCATGAATATTAATTACATTTTTAAAATGGCATTTAAACCCATGTATTTTTTACCAAAGCAGAAACTGTAGAATGAGATCTATAGTATTCCATAAGCAAACAGAGCAGATCCTGATCAGACGGCTCCTTAAGGAGTCGTCTCATCTGTTTGCAAAGGCATATTTATGGAGTAAAGGGTTATTGGTTTGCAGCTCAGTAGGCATTGCTTCTCTGGGCAACGGGGGATTTTGTTACTGATAATTCTTTTATTAATGGTTCGCAGCTCAGAAAGCATGTTTCTCAAGACTGCTGGAAGTATTGTGTTACTAGTAACTCTTTTATTATTCCTTTCCTCCATGCAGATTCATGAAAGAAATTCTATCATCATCAATATTAATTACATTAATCTTTAAAATGTCATTTAAACCCATGAAATGATTTTCCAAAGCAGAAACTGTAGAATGAGCAAGTAGAGCAGACCCTGATCAGACGGCTCCTAGAGGAATCGTCTAGTCTGGGTCTACTCTGTTTGCAAAGGCATAGAAATGCGTATTTATGGAGTAAAGGGTTATTGGTTTGCAGCTGAGTAGGCATTGCTTCTCTGGGCAATAGGGACTATTGTTACTGTTAACTACAGTAGAACCCCTCTAATGCGACCACTTAATGAATAAACATACCTGTCTTTATAAGCAGGTGGTTGCTTAATGCAGGACAAAATCTGTATTATTTTTGTCCTGCATTAAGCTACCACCTGCATCTAGCACCCATAATTATACATCTTTTAGGTGGTCACATTAGCGGGTTTTACTGTATTTTATTATTGGTTTGCAGTTCAACAATCATGTTTCTCTGGGCAACAGGAACTATTGGTAATGAAATATTGAATGGACAGATGACTGATGGATGACAATACATACTGTGATATAGATTACACATGATCTCAAAACTGTTGAGCTTAAAGTAGGGCACTGAAAATGAATAAGAACAGAAGTACACTTTTAGAATTCATTTATTATACACTAGCATACAATAAAAAGCATAAGAAAACATTATACTGACTTACTGAATATAAATTGTATTATCTGTGAGCAAAAAACGAAAATCCTGTCACTACAAATTTTGCCTAAATAAACTTACATATTGCCTAGCAAACTTTGAAAACACCAAGAATGTTGGCTCCAATAGACACAGTAGAACACTCTTAAGCAACTACTTAATTAACCCTTTCCCTCATATAAACGTGTTTCACGCATTTGCAAACAGAGTAGACCCAGATCAGATGGCTCCTAGAGGAGCCATCTGATCAGGGTCTGCTCTGTTTGCTAATAGAATTTGGTAAATCTGTTTCTTTGCTTTCTAAAATGTCTACAACATTCCAACTTCCATATTTCTTTATAATTATTTCTTTAATGAATATTCAGTAGGTATTGAAATTTGGAACAAACATGGAACAGGGAAAGGGTTATAGACAATGGTGTCCTCAAAAGATTGTCATTGCTTAATGCAGGACAAAAGTTATGCAGAAAGCGCTCATAGGATGTGTCTGCATAACCGTTGTCCTGCATTACGCTACTATCTGGCTTTCAGACGTACACTTATGTCTCTTTTATGTGGTCACCCTGGAGATGTTTTCCTGTACTATCTAACGATTGACACAGAAGTAAATTAATTCATTACAAGCATACTCTACGTATGAAAACTCAAAGGGCCATAACTCCAATCAAATTTGTCTGAGTGAAATATGCCAAAAATATGCATAACTTCATATGGAACTGATCTATGCAAAAAGTGTCATTCAAATACACCACTAGGTTAAGGAGATGAAAGCAAGCTGGTGGAGGACAAATGAACTGAAAACAACTGTCCTCAGAGAAATATGTCACCCATTATTGGGAAGGCACAATTGTGGGTCCAACAGAAAGAGGTAAAATATACATTGCAATATTTTCTCATACATGTTAACCCATTACCTCATAGGCTATTTTTAGATACAACCTCTTTGAATAAATCTACCGAAAAGGAGCATTAACTAGAGAAAAGGAAAATTTCAGATTTTTTTAGCTTGAAACCATTGTGATAAATAGAGCATTTGCTCCTATAGGAGCAAATGCTCTATTTATCACAATGGTTTCACAAAGTGATTTTTACAGAGTCGTCAATATGAGGGAATGGGTTAATGTAACTCCACAGCTTGCATCACTGATTCATGCATCATCATCAAATATCTACCCTTCATTTCTTATGTATGCAAACACTCATCTCCCCCATGCATGGGTTAAATGAATATTTATTAACCCATTCCTTCATAGGCTATTTTTAGACCCAATCTCTTTAAATAAATCTACTGAAAAGGAGCATTTACTTGAGTGAATTGTGTAGTTTTGAAACGATTTTTGTGATATTTAACGATGGTTTCAAAAAGTGGCTTTTACATTGGCATCAAAAGGGTCAATATGAGGGCGTCAAAAGGGTCAATATGAGGGCGTCAAAAGGGTCAATATGAGGGCGTCAAAAGGGTCAATATGAGGGAATGGGTTAAGTCAATATAGACTGATATAGTGGCAAATAGAGAAGACCATGATCACACGGCGGCTCCTTCAGGAGCAGATTGATCTGGGTCTGCATTATTTACCTAAGTTAATATGTCTGAATACTTAGGGAAGTAACAGAAAAACCTGACCAGCTTTGAAAACAAATCTCAAAATGGTAAACGGTAATCAGATTATGAGACTCCAAGACATAGCATTACCAAGCAGAAAACTACATGTCTCAGATCCCAATCTTAAGCACTTTCAAAAACTTGCATTAAATTACATTACTATAAAATATATATCCTATTTCTGTATGAAAGTAATGATCCTTTTACAGGCATGAGAAATTTTAACCCTTTCCTCCAAAAATATGCCTTTCTACGCCTCTGTAAAAGTCACTAAATATGAAACCATTGTGATAAATAGAGCATATGCTCCTATAGGAGCAAATGCTCTATTTATCACAATGGTTTCAAACTACAAAATTCTCCTTTTCTCTAGTTAATGTTCCTTTTCGGTAGATTTATTTTAAGTGGATAGCTCTAAAAATAGCCTATGGAAGAAAGGGTTATGGAAAACTTCAATCCTTATGTTTCCTGACACTTCAAAGACAATGCCAAATTGATTCCTAAAGTCCTATCCCCAATGCTTTCAAAACTATTTTACATGTGTAGCGCTAGAACATGCATATCCAATGATAGAATGTGAGCGATATCTGCAATTGATCTAACCCTTTCCCTCATATAACCTTTTCCCTGTTCTGTGTTACAAATTTCAATACCTACTGAATATTCATGGACAAAAAAGGTTATAATGAAATATGGAAGCTGGACCATTGTAGACATTTTAGAAAGCAAAGAAACAGATCTTTCTAATTCTATTAGCAAACAGAGCAGACCCTGATCAGACGGCTCCTCTAGGAGCCGTCTGATCTGGGTCTACTCTGTTTGCAAATATGCAAAAACACATTTATATGAGGGAAATGGATAAACACACTTTCATGCATCTGCTAACAGAGTAGACCCAGATCAGGACCTGCTCTGTTTGCTAATGAAATTTGACAGATCTGTTTCTTTAGTTTCTAAAATGGCTACAATGTTCCACCTTTTATATTTCATTATAAATATTTTATCCATGAATATTCAGTAGGTATTGAAATTTAACATAAATATAGAACAGGAAAAGGGTTTAATCACACCTTTGTAAAAACAAATAAATAAACAAATTGATTGATGTAAAAAATTTATCTATCAAACCTCCAACAAAACCTCTAAATAATTGTATTCTGTTCCTAGAACATCTACAGTTTAAGCATTTTCATACATAAACAAGCCATAATTAACTATAGTTATCAACATACACATACGTATCACATTTAAATCAGGATATTATAAAAATAAGTTATCTTTTACAAATATACACTTTATATACACACTGTGTAACACACATACTCAAAAGTTCCTGTACCTCAAACCTCTTAACCCGTTCCTCCATAAATTCGCTTTTCTACGTCTTTACAAACAGAGTAGACCAAGATCAGTTGGCTCCTACAGGAGCTGTCTGATCAGGGTCTGCTCTTTTCGCTTATGATATAATATAGATATGATTCTACATTTTCTGTCATTGACAAAAATTCCTATGTCCATATTCTATAATAACAAAACTATCATCTATTTATAATTGATGACATCATTATTTCTTACATAGATAAAGGGTTAATATGACCACCAAAAGAAGTCTAATTCTTGGTCATTAACCCATTACCTCATAGGCTATTTTTAGATCCGTCCTCTTTGAATCTACCGAAAAGGATCATTAACTAGAGAAAAGGCAAATTTTTAGAATTTTGTAGTATTGAAACCATTGTGATAAATAGAGCATTTGCTCCTATGGAGCGAATGCTCTATTTATCACAATGGTTTCAAGAAGTGACCATAACAGAGTCGTAGAAGGCGAATTTATGGAGGAAAGGGTTTATACATGTGGTAGTTTAATAATGCCTGATAAAATATGCAGAAAGCTTCCACTGAAAGCTCTCCATTTGGAGCTATTTGCACTATCTTATCCTGCATTAAGCAACCACCTGCTCTTATAGACTGTCATGTTTGTTCGTTAGTTGTCAATCTATAGAGGTTCTGCTGTACTTATATCATAGTTTCCATTTACAACACAATCTTTCTGATCAAGAATTAACCCTTATACCTAATGAATATTCATATCAGAAATAATGATACATGTATCTTGAATATCAATTAGATCAGCCTTTAATATGTTATTATTAACTAGGAATCTGAACATGGCAGAAAGGGTAAAAGTCATATCCAGAATATTTAATAAGCAAACAGAGCAGACCTGACTCCTACAGAAACTGTCTGATCAGGGTCTACTCTGTTTGCTTATAAATTATAGTATATCTGACTCCAATGCAAAACATCATGTGCACATAATAAAATTCGAGGGCTTGATGCAAAACTATTCTAACTCCTTCACAAAGTGAAGGAGTTAGAATAGTTTTGCACCAAGCCCTCAATATGAAATTATAAAAATTCAGCTAATAACTACATGTATTCATTATGTCATTATTTCTTACATGAATATTCATCAGAGACAAGTTAAAGACAATAAGAATTGAGTCTGTTTGAAAACACAAAACTAATATAGATGTTTTTGCTTTGATAAACATAATAAATTATTTCTATATCTACATCCAAAATATATCTAAATTGGACTTTCTAGGTCCAATATCTAAAATGGACATTCTACCTCCAAATAAAGTGGCTGCAGTTTTCTTGTGTAAGAAAAGGTCAGCACACAACTTGTGACATGAAACTAAATTTGAAAATCTAAATACATAAACCCTTTGAAAATAAGTGAACTGGCATATGCAAGCAGGGTAGACACAGATCAGTGGGCTCCTAGGAGATCTACTCTGATCAGGATCTGCACTGTGTGCCATTCAAAGTCCTCTTGCAGATTAAATTTATACCCTTTCATAATGAATGGACTCTACTGTTAAACAAAAATGAACCCAACCACTTTGAATCTCTCCTATCCACTGATTTGTAAACTGAATGAGTAAATTTGGCACAAAATTGATAACTTTAAATAGAACTAATGGAGCAGCAAATTGTTTAGACCCTGATCAAACTGATCCTTGGTATTTCCATATTTCATAGTCACAGGTACCAGTTATATTTCATAGTCACAGGTACTAGTTATATTTCATAGTCAAAGGTACCAGTTATATATTTCATAGCCATATATTTTGTAGCCATATGAACCAGTTTCCAGTTTCTCTGTAATCAATTGTAAGACTGGTCTATTTCAGTGTGAGGACAGTATAAGATTATACTTTTCACTCTGTGCTACAGATAAATGTGCGTACTCAAGCACTAAAATCGTCATTTCTCCACCAAACACTATGTTGTGACCACTCTTTAGAATCGTCTCTTCGAGACGATTCTAAAGAGTGGTCACAACATAGGGTTTGGTGGAGAAATAAAGAAGTTATTCTTGAAAATATTTTAATTTGTCTCATCTGGACCTCTGTTTCACTCAACTATTTATCCATTGGACTCTGACCCGTCCCTCTGTATCCTAGTCTTCTACACTATCTGGTCCAATTCCTTTCACTGCTAAGGCATGCAATGGTGTAAATGTCTTCTATTGACAGTTTTAATTCTTGACAAAACAATTCTATGAACATTTCTAACAATTCAAACTGAAGGTTAATACCATATGCACTTCAACCATTTAGCTCTTTGACTGCACAAATAATTAAATTGCATTTGCAAACAGTGTGGACCCAGCAAGACTCCATATCAGAGGGGTAATCTAAATATTTTGCTACAATAGTGTCTTCTTTATTTCTCATCCAAACCTATAGCTGAGACTACTCAATAAAATTGTCTCAAGATTTTTTTTTGTAATGAGTAGTCACAATTAGGGGTTTGTGAAGAAACCATTTTTAATGATTTCTTCCATCTAAAATACATGTACTCCTCTTATCAAGAGTTCTGGACCTTTATCAGAGTGCTCTTAAAGAAACCCTCTGACCAGGTCTTCACTGTTTGTCTTTCAAACATCTTTCCAGCAATGTTTACTCTGTCCCACTCTACTGCAATACAATGATGGAACATCTTGCAATTGTTTATGCTTTTTCATTAGTTGTTGTCCTTGCTATTCATCACTCCTTGTTGAGTTGCTCTGTGACTTGAGTAGTGGCAGCATCGAGTAGAGTAGCAGCAACAAGTAGAGTAGTCACAACGAGTAGTGTAGTCAGCAAAAGTTATCTCTGGACTTTCAATTCAGATGAAAATTTCCTAGGAATCCTGCAGAAATGACAATAATACAAGGTTAGTTCCAAACTATGCCAAGGCAGGTAACAAATGTACTAATCACCACTGAAGAATGCTTACAGGCTTTCAAACAATTACTGAAGATAACTACTTGGCTTATGATTTACCTCATCATCACTGTAATCTTATATCATTTATATGTGTCAGATTCATTTTTAAAATAGTCAATTTTTCTAAAACAAAAGTATTGTATATTGGTACAATGTCTTTGAACAATGAAAAGCACTTCAGAGTAAGGTAGTAATTGTTTTATTCTGTAAAGAGTCAGTACAGTTCGTTATACAGTAAAGTCTCTCTAATGTGACCACATAATTTATTAACATAGGAGTCTATAATAGCAGGTGATTGCTTAACCCATTCCCTCATATTGACGACTTTTGACGACTCCGTAAAAGTCACTTTGTGAAACCATTGTGATAAATAGAGCATTTGCTACTATAGGAGCAAATGCTCTATTTATCACAATGGTTTCAAACTACAAAATTCTAAAAGTTTCCTTTTCTCTAGTTAATGCTCCTTTTCGGTAGATTTATTCAAAGAGGTTGTTTCTAAAAATAACCTATGAGGTAATGGGTTAATGCAAAAGTAATGCAGAAAGCCCCTATAACATTAACTATTGTCCTCCATTAAGCTACCACCTGTTTTAAAGATTCCAAATTATACTTCTTTTGAGTGGTAGTATTAGCAAAACTTGACTGTAGTAAGAACTGACTACAAGTCAGTAAAAACTGTACACCGTATTTAGTACTATTTACAGAGCAACAGTTAACGGTGTGTACTTGAATACTAAAATCGTCATTTCTCCACCAAACCCAATGTTGTGACCACTCTTCAGAACCGCACAGAAGAGACGATTCTAAAGAGTGGTCACAACAAAGAGTTTGGTGGAGAACTAAAGAAGTTATTCTTGAAAATGTTTTCATTTACGCATCTTATCTGGCCCTCTGATTTACCCTAAATATTCAGATACCAAATATCCCCTCTCGACTGGTTTGAAAACTTAATGGAGCAACAAATGGTGTAGACCCTGCTATTTGGGTCTACCCTGCTATTTGGGTCTACCCTATTTGTCTTAGCCCATTCCCTCATACTGATGCCTTCTGATTCCTCTGTAAAAGTGACATTTTGAAACCATTTTAATAAATAGAGCATTTGCTCCATAGGAGCAAATGCTCTATTTATCACAATGATTTCGAAATTATACAATTCTGAAATTTTCCTTTTTTGTAGTAACTGCTCCTTTTCGGTAGACTTTATCAAAGAGGAAGGATCTAAAAATAGCCAACGAGGAAATGGGTTCAGTACATGTAAGTCTTGCTGAATATTTAGGATAAATAATGTATAATGATTAACTCTTTGTAGATCATTGTCTTTACACATTGTTAAAAGGTGAAGTTAAAGGTTGGTTTGTTCTAAAGATCACAGAGTGTATAATCAGACAATAAGCCTTAGAGGTGATGTTATGTCACAAAACAGTGTCTGGGTCCAAGCACGCTGCTGGCCAATCATCTTGGCAGTCAATTTGTGATGACATTCAAAAGTTGCATCATCACCTAAACAAACAGTCTGGATCAAGATGAGATGATGAACGACTTAATGACTCATTAGGATTTACCCCTTCCTTTATACAAATGCCTTTCCATGCATTTGCAAACAGAGAAGACGCTGATCAGATGGCTCCTGTAGGAGCCATCTGATGAGGGTCTGCTCTGTTTGCTTATGAAATTTGATAGATCTGTTTCTTTAAATTCTAAAATGGTTATTTTCCACCTTCCATATTTCATTCCACCTTCCATATTTCATTGTAACTATTTTGCCCATGAATATCAGTTGGCATTGAAATATGGTCTAAATATAGAAAAGGAAAGGATTAAAACTGTTTTACATGATGATCATAATTTGAGACCAAAAAATAAATAAAAATTACTTCCAAAATTTTATCGGATGAAAATTACCGATACTTAGCATGGTTAGTGTTAATACACTAATAACAGAAGATTTCCCTTTAAAAAACTGTTGAAAGAATGATATTTTACAGTTTTCAGTTTGAAAGCAGGTTAACTCTTTGCATGCTAAGTAATTTTTTGTCTGTTAAAATTTTTGTCTGTTCCAATTCTTAAAATAAAAGTTCTCTCATTTCTTTGCAAAATTATGGTCATAGTGTCAAACAGTATGGATCCTGATCAGACACTGTCCCATCTGGATCCGAACTGTTTGTATAGGTAACCATGGTTACGCCACTACCATGCAAAGAGTTAATCCATGAAGAATAACAAATTCAGTGACTGAGTGGTACCAAATATTAGAAATTAATTTTAATAACTATATAAATAAAGAATATAAATATCTACCAATATCTATAAATACATTGTACTTGTACAGTAGAATCCCTCTAATGCGACCACTTAATGAATAAACATGGTTGTCTTTATAAGCAGGTGGTGACAAAAGTAATGCAGAAGGTCCTAGAGGAGCTTTCTGCATTACTTTTGTCCTAAATTAAGCTACCACCTGCATCTACAAATACCAAACTACAAATGTACTATATCATGACTAACATGACAGATTTATAGAACTGAAATACTTAGTATACACAGCTGTTGGTTTCTTATTTCATTAGAAAAATATGTCACTTGAGGAGATGGTTAACTGTGTGATAGGTCGGTACAAAATCCACACGCCAAAGAACAGAAAATAATAAAAACATAATTACTACCTAGAGTCTCTCACCCTTTTCTTTTTCCTTCGTTTCTGAATATATGGCAACAACTTAGTAAGACCAAGTAATATATGGCACAAACAAGATGGAACTTTAAATAACCCTTTCCCTTAATTATACAAATGCATTTTCACGCATTTGCAAAAAGAGCAGACCCAGATCGGACGGCTCATATAGGAGCCATCTGATCAGGGTCTGCTCTGTTTGATAATGAAATTTAATAGATCTGTTTATTTAGTTTTCAACAAGAGCACCGCAAGACGGGGCAATATACGCCCGAAGGCTGTTCTATAAAATTATGTTGAAAAATAAAGGAGGAGTTAGTTGCACAAGAAATTGCTACCCGAAACTATCAAAGGGCAATAACTCCAGAATGAAAAGTGATATGAGAGTTATCTCACTGATATGCACAACTACACATCAGTATCTATCATTCCTGAAAGTTTGAAGAAATTATGTTGAAAAATAAAGGAGGAGTTAGTTGCACAAGAAATTGCTACCCGAAACTATCAAAGGGCAATAACTCCAGAATGAAAAATGATATGAGAGTTACCTCACTGATATGCACAACTACACATCAGTATCTATCATTCCTGAAAGTTTGAAGAAATTATGTTGAAAAATAAAGGAGGAGTTAGTTGCACAAGAAATTGCTACCCGAAACTATCAAAGGGCAATAACTCCAGAATGAAAAATGATATGAGAGTTATCTCACTGATATGCACAACTACACATCAGTATCTATCATTCCTGAAAGTTTGAAGAAATTATGTTGAAAAATAAAGGAGGAGTTAGTTGCACAAGAAATTGCTACCCGAAACTATCAAAGGGCAATAACTCCAGAATGAAAAATTATATGAGAGTTATCTCACTGATATGCACAACTACACATCAGTATCTATCATTCCTGAAAGTTTGAAGAAATTATGTTGAAAAATAAAGGAGGAGTTAGTTGCACAAGAAATTGCTACCCGAAACTATCAAAGGGCAATAACTCCAGAATGAAAAATGTTATGAGAGTTATCTCACTGATATGCACAACTACACATCAGTATCTATCATTCCTGAAAGTTTGAAGAAATTATGTTGAAAAATAAAGGAGGAGTTAGTTGCACAAGAAATTGCTACCCGAAACTATCAAAGGGCAATAACTCCAGAATGAAAAATGATATGAGAGTTATCTCACTGATATGCACAACTACACATCAGTATCTATCATTCCTGAAAGTTTGAAGAAATTATGTTGAAAAATGAAGGAGGAGTTAGTTGCACAAGAAATTGCTAACGGACGGACGGACGGACAGACGGACAGACGGACGGACGGACAGACGGACGGACGGACGGACGGACGGACGGACGACATGCGCCATACCATAATACGTCCCTTCGGGCGTATAAAAATGGCTACAATGTTCCACCTTCCATTATAATCATTTTGTCCATGAATCTTCAGTAGTTATTGAAATTTTGAATAAACATAGAACAGGGAATGGGTTAACTCTTTGAATGAGGGAGGGACATGCATGTACTGTCATTTGCAAACAGTGTAGACAAAGATCAGAGGGCTCATACAGGAGTCTTCTCATCAGACTTCGTACTGTTGGTCATTTTAAATTCCCTCAATAAATTATACCCTTTACTCCATAAATACACCTTTCTACGCCTTTGCAAACAGAGCAGATCCAGATCAGACGACTCATGTAGGAGGAAATGCTCTACATGTATTTATCATAATGGTTTTAAAAATATGACTTTTTCCAGAATATTTAAAAGGTGTCAATATAAGGGATTGGGTTATGAAAGACATAACTTCAAGTTTAAAATTGAAAGTCTACCCTCTGATTATTATGTACATTGACATAGAATAATGTACCTAATCAATCACTCACAAATAACACACACAAACACAAACACACATATATATTAGAAATTGTGTTCATCCCTACTTTCATAAAACTCTGTAGCTATGGTATGGTCTATGACAAGAGCTACAAGTCTAATTTTTCTGAGTGCATATCGTGACCATATCCCAGGTGCTAATGTCCATGTTAAGATCTATCATCCTATAACATTTCATGATTCTAGGTCAGTTATGTATGACACAAAAAAAGAGTGACAGACAGGTTGACTGAGGGTAGAACAAGGATGAACCTAGAGTCGGTGTACACCCCCCTTAAAATTGCCAAAACAATTTTTTTTAGTAATATTTTAGATCTATATACAGTAAAACCTCTCTATAACGACCACTAAATTGTGTTAATTAGTTGGTATTTAGAGCAGTTGGCTGCTTAAAGCATAGCAGCATTCTGTTTTACTTTCACCTTGCTTTAAGCAGCCACTTGCCTTTAACACAGCTCTTTTTCAACATGTATTACAAACACACTATTTATTTATGTCATCACCCCCCCCCCCCCCCCTCCAAAACATTTCTAACCCCCCCCCCCCCCCCCCCCCCCCCCAATCCGAAATCCTGGATCTGCACCTGCTGCTATTGTGTGCAAAAACTGGCAATTTATCATCAGTACAGCCATCCTTTCTATTCATGAGATCACACAGACTATCAAACTTCACACAATTGTTAAACTCACTGCTACAATCTATTATGGGACCATTAATCTATCATGCATATTGAGAGAGTTATGGCCCTTTGAAACATTGGCTTTTACTAAATTAGATGTACATGGAATTCATTTGTGGTATTCTTGTACTGAACTATGAATGTAGTTGTTCAATATCTCATAATTCCTTCATGTTTCATGACTTGTTAACATTTGTCATTATTATTCATAACATGAACAATGTGTGTTGTATAAAATATGTGGTGTATGTTTGTGTGTTGTGTATGTGATATGGTGGTGCATGATTGTGTGTGTTGTGTATGTGGTGTGGTGGTGTATGTGTACTGTATATGTGGTGTGTGTGGTGTTGTGTATATGGTGTGCATGTATGTGTGTTGCATTTTTTATGTGGTGTGTTGGTGCATGTGTGTGCTGTATATGTGGTGTGGTAGTGCATGTGTGTGTGTTGTATATGTGGTGTGATGATGCACGTGTGTGTTGTATATTTGGTGTGCGGGTACATGCATGTGTGTTGTGTATGTGGTGTGTTGGTTCATGTGTGTGTTGTGTATGTGGTGTGTTGGTGCATGTGTGTGTTGTGTATGTGGTGTGTTGGTGCATGTGTGTGTTGGTGCATGTGTGTGTTGTGTGTTGGTGCATGTGTGTGTTGTGCATGTGGTGTGTGGGTGCATGTGTGTGTGTTGTGTATGTGGTGTGGTGGTGCATGTGTGTATTGTATATATGGTACCGTATGTTGGTGCATGTGTGTGGTGTGGTGGTGCATGTGTGTGTGTTGTGTATTTGGTGTGGTGCTATATGTGTATGTTGTGTATGTGGTGTGATGCTGCATGTATGTGTGTTGTATATGTGGTGTGGTGGTGCATGTCTGTTCTGTATATGTGGTATGGTGGTGCATGTATGTTGTACATGTATATGTGGTGTGGTGTTGCATGTGTGTGTGTGCATGCATGTGCAAGTGTGTCAGTAAGACACTGTTGTTCCCTCTACCACACTAACCTGGTGAGTAACAAGTGATATCAGTGTTTCCATGCCTATTAAAATTACAACTGTGTTCACTACTTACAAATATAGGCCATAAGTCTCTTATTATGGGATGAGAATTGGGACATGCGGATTTGCTGTCCACCATCATGCTCCTAAAGTAGGTCAAGGTCAAAATCAACAGACAGATACACAACAAAGGTCAATGGGTCACACCTATCTACAACACTCTTTCACTGTCACAGCATCAAAAGCAAATAAATTCTATTGTTGAAGTCAGATGTTTCAATGTGTTTTCAATCATCATTGAACATTTGTCAACTCTTAGGAGAGATTGTTCTAAAACTTCACCATCTTGCTGCTATCATAAACAAGCTATATATATATATTCATCTCACTATTTTCATGAACAAGAATGTGCTACAAATGACTTAACCCTTTATCTCATAAATATTCATGTGTGAAATAATGACATCATGAATATTTATTATCTGATTTTTCATAATTGTATATATGAACACAAGATTTTTTTTACCATGGTAGGAACTGTAGAATTACATTTATATTATTTCATAAGCAATCAGAGCAGACCCTGACCACTGATTAGACAGTTCCTACATGAGCCATCTGATCTAGGTCTACTCTGTTTGCAAAGGTGTTAAAATGTGTATGTATCCAGGAAAAGGGTTATCAGATTTCCACTTTCTACTTTCCAAGATTTTATTGAAAAAGTAATGATATTCCATGTGTGATGAAAACTTCTGAAAAAATAAATAAGTCTTTATATAAAGTCACAAAGGAAATCCTAACTAAACACAGAATCACAAAATCATACAAATGGAAAAACAAACTCAGATCAGAGTCAAAGATAAAGGAGCCTGCAGTAGAACCTGTCTTAAGCAGTTAAGCGACCATTCATTTATTGAATACAGGAGTATTTCAAATACTAAAATCATCATTTCTCCGCTAATTCCTGTGTTGTGACCACTGTTTAGAATCGTCTAGAAAAGAACATCTAAAGAGTGGTCACAACATAGGGTTTGGTGGAGAAATAAAGGAGCCACATGTACTCTTGACACAAGGTTTACTTTATCCCTTTATAACTCCGTAAATACGCCTTTCTACACCTTTGCAAACAGAGTACACCCAGATCATACAGCTCCTATAGGAGCCATCTGATCAGGGTCTGTTCTGTTTGCTTCTGACATAATATAGATATGATATACAGTTTCTGCCATGGTCAACAATTCATGTGTCCATGTTGTATTATAACAATTTATCTAATTAATATTCATGATGTCATTATTACTTACATGAATATTCATAGAGTAAAGAGTTAAGCATCTTATCTATGCCTCTGATAGATCAGGTCCAAGGTTATAAAACTTTGTGCTTAAGTCCGAGATCATTCTCAAGCATCTGATTGGTCAAATTCTAAGCTTGCTCAGAATCTGACCAATCAGATACTTGAGAATGATCTCAGACTTAGAAGTTTTATAACCTTTGACCCTGGTATCTGAATGGAACACAGGGTCACATACACGCTAACCTTGTAACGTCTACTCTAAAAACAGCAGACATTCCACTGAAGTATTACACTACTATTTCAATACACACACTTTTAAGACAATATCTGACTGTTTAGTACACAACTTAAACAAAAAAAAACTGACTATATATAGTGTAAGCATGGGATAAGGATCAAAGGTCAAGGTGACAAGGTCAAACAATTCTATCTATAGCATGCCAACACATTGTGCACCTGTAACTTTCTACTTTTTTTTCTTTACAGGAATATGGCTTGGCTGAAAAGGTCAAAGGTCAATGGTTTAATAAAATTATAGCAAACGCAGCATGCAATATTGTAAATAATTAACTGATTCAAGTAAAGTCAGGCAGGTCAGAATGATTACAAATTGTTGTCTTGTTCAGTTCTGAAGGTAACTTTGCTTGTTATAAACTTTTTCATGAAGGGAATCAATCGACTTGCATTTGCAAACAGTGTAGACCCAGATCACAATACTCCTGGAGGAGCTCTGATCTGGATCAGTGTTGTTTGCCATTAGGAATTCTTTTAAAAAATGTTATCCTTTTATACTCTTCTCTTAACCCTTTCCCTCATATAAACGCCTTTTCACGCATCTGCAAACAGAGTAGACCCAGATCAGACGGCTCCTAAAGGAGCCGTCTGATCAGGGTCTACTCTGTTTGCTTTTGAAATGATATACATGTAGATCTGTTTATACAGTTTTTGTCAAAGCAAAACATTCCCCTGTTAACATGTGCCATTATAAAAATTCAGCTTATAAATATTCAAGAGGTCATACTTTCTTACATGAACAGGGAAAGGGCTAAACAAATATGAAATATATGCCTCCCAAAAGAGTTTCTCTAATGATATTGAGTTGTGACTGACTTAGGACATTGCATACTTATCAATTCTGTACACTGAATCTTATTATGGAAATTCATATTTGACTTAGGTTTGGCTAAATTGCTCAAAGCTATTTTATGAGATATGAATTGATACAAAATTCAGATAAGATGAATACTTGACGCAAGTTTGTTCAAAATCCTTTCAGCCGTTTTGGAGATATTACGGGCCATAACCGGTAACCTTGAATTGTGACCTTGACCTTGGTCATAAGAAGCTGTAGCATAAGTTCTACTTCTTGTTTTAAGAAGATGACCACTTAAATTATAAAGTTCTGATCAAAATCCTACAGTTGTTTTATAGATCTGGAGGAGGCAATTTGTTACAGAGGGAAACAGGCATTGACTGACAACGTGGTCAAAACCATATGTCTCCTCAGACACAGGGGAGACAAAATGACATAACTAATGTCCGACACTGACATTGCTGTTGTATTTTTATCATTATTTACCCTTTACTCCATAAATATGTATTTCAATGCCTTCCCAAACAGAGCAGACCCAGATCAGATGGCTCCTATAGGAGCCATCTGATCAGGGTCTGCTCTGTTTGCTTATGAAATTATCATAGATCTGCCAATACCAAACATTCCTATGTACATATGCCATTATAAAAATGTTGCTAATAAATATTCATGAAGTAAAGGCTTAAGAGTCATATCGCAATCCTGTAATAAGTTCACAAGTTTAAAAAAACCTTCAGAAAAGAGCATGTATGTGAGTACCTCTTCCTCTAGTATGGGTGGTAGGCCAGGCTACATAGGTAAATGAAACATTGTATGTTGATAATAAGAGGATTACAATGTATATAAATGTATATATGTATCATGTGTCATGGGTTATGCCAAGAAAAAGGTAAGGAGATGCATATTTCAGGACTTTAATATTAACCATTTACCTGATATAGATGTATGCCTTTTGACACCTATGCAGACAGAGTAGACCCAGATCAGTTGACTCCTGTAAAAGCTGTCTGACTAGGGTCTGCTCTGTATATGTCAATGGCATAAAAAAGATCTGCTTCTGAAGTCTGCCATCATACAAATTTATCCATTTAACCCTTTATTCCATAAGTATGCTTGTATACGCCTTTGCAAACTGAGCAGACCCAGATCAGACAGCTCCTGTAGGAGCCATCTGACCAGGGTCTGCTCTGTTTGCTTATGAAATTATAATAGATCTAATTCTGCTGTTGCTACCAATACCACACCATCCTACGACAGTGTGTACATCTTGCCATTACAGAAAATCTGATAATAAATATTCATGATGTCATTATTTCTTTCATGAATATTCATCAGGTAAAGGATTAAGCATCACATTCTCAGACTCAAACTACATTTTGAGGGCTTGGTGCAAAACTATTGTAACTCCTTCACAAAGAGTTACAATAGTTTTGCACCAAACCCTCGATTTGTGTACATAGTACAATGCCCCCATTCTCACTAAGACAAGGTGTGTAACTCTGTCTTGTGACAAACGAGGATGATAATCATTCCTAGAATTATCACAGCTCAAATTCCTTACTTTTTGCACATCTACATATCAATGTTTTTCATCTGTGAACGTTTCAAACAAATCCAGCTTACATCAAGGAAGACTGTCTGTGAAAGTTTATACAAGTTCGACATACACACGATTTTTGAAATGCATGGATGGACAAGTGCAACACTATATGCTCACCACATAATGGTATGGAGGAATAAGTGCTGTATTCCATTCAAGCAAAAACATATTTGAGTCTTAAATCTGAGAATGTGCTCATGAATTCAAGAGCTGATAAAAAAGCAGGATTGACAAGAAGATAAAACCATGGTTTTTGAAGAAAGAGTAAGCAAATGAGTGAAATAAACCAATAAATAAACAAGTTGAAAAATTAAACCTATGTGCAGTTCAGGATCATGCTGTATCATGCAAGGTTTGAACTATTTTAACATGCAGCATACTTAGAGGATTGTGAAAATAATTGAAAATATTTTTCTACTAGATGTTTCGGAAAACAACTGGGCACTACTGAGGGAAAACATGCAGTTGTAAACTAACTGTGACAAAGAGGCGTAACCCTTTGAACGCTGAATTTTCCCAAATGGTATATTCCACTGATGTTTAACAGCACAAACAATTCAATATGAAAAGGAAAACTGTACTGAAAAGGTTTTTTCTAAATGGCAAACAATGCAGGTCCTGAGCAGAGGGCTACTAGACAAACCTTCTGATCTGGGTTTACACTGTTTGCACATGCCAAATAACTCTTTCCAGCATTCAAAGGGTTAAAAAATGAGCCTGTATTCATTCAAATAACATCAAGAGTTGCCTTTCTTTAGGATATATGAGCAATAGCAGCAAGAGTTAAGTTAATTACCAGTAAGTAAGCAGTTGCCGTGTAGCAGATTTACATTAACCCTTTCCTCTATAAATACGCCTTTCTACGCCTCTGTAATAACCACTTATTGAAACCATTGTGATAAATAGAGCATTTGCTTCTTTAGGAGCAACATGCTCTATTTATCACAATGGTTTCAACCTACAAAATTCTAGCATTTTTCTTTTCTCTAGTAAATGCTCCCTTTGGGGAGAGTCATTTGTGCCTAAAAATAGCCTATGGAGGAATTGGTTAAAAAGAGTTTTACCAGCCAATGCCACCACTAGACTGTCAACAAAATGCTTTCATCCAAAATCACAATCAGACGTCGAAACAGTTTAGACACTGTTGAGACCCTAAGTTACTTGGCATCTCATCCGGATCCAAACAATTGTCTAGGGTAATCACAAATTGACCCATTACCTCATAGGCTATTTTTAAACCCAACCTCTTTGAACAAATCTACCAAAAAGGCGCATTTACTAGGGAAAACGAATTTTTTTCGAATTGTGTAGTTATGAAACCATTGTAGTAAATAGAGCATTTGCTCCATAGGAACAATTTTTTTTTTAATGCTCTATTTATCACAATGGTTTCAATAAGTGGCTTTTACAGAGGCGTCAATATGAGGGAATGGGTTAATTGTACTCTAGAAGTGTTGGTAACAATCATTTCACTCCATTTATAAAATTATGCATTAAACCCTTTACCTTATGAATATTAATGCAAGAAATAATGACATCATAAATATTAATTAATTTTTTTTTTTTAAAGTTGCATTATATTATGAACACAGCAACTTTTAGCCATGGTAGTAAATGCAGAATCAGACCTATTTTAACCCATAAGCAAACAGAGCATACCCTAATCAGACGGCTCCTACAAGAGCCATCTGACCTGGGTCGTCTCTGTTTGCAAAGATGTGAACAGGCCTATGTATGACGGGAAGGGTTAACATTGTTACCTACTTTACTGACCACATTACTCTATAAATACATTTTTCTATGCCTTTGCAAACAAAGTAGACCCAGATCAGACAGCATCTATGGGAATCATCTGATCAGGGTCTACTCTAGATCTGTTTGCTTATGAAATAATATAGATATGCATGGTTCTACAGTTTTTGCCATGACCAAAAATGCCCGTGTTCCAGTGTCAGTATAAAAAATAATCTAATCAATATTCATGATGTCATAATTTCTAACGAGATTATTCATGGAGTAAAGGGTTAACTGTTATGTCTATCTGGATTACTTTGAAAGCGGAGACAGCAATATTTGTGTTTTTTAACCCATTCCCACTATTTTTAGACCTAACCTCTTTGATTAAATCTACCAAAAAGGAGCATTGTGCAGTTTTGAAACCATTGTGATAAATAGAGCATTTGCTCCTTTGGAGCAAATGCTCTATTTATCACAATGGTTTCATAAAGTAACTTTTACAGAAGCGTCAAAAGGCGTCAATATGCGGGAATGGGTTAATAAACCATCATATGTACTTCCTGAAGACATTGGCAATTTCTAGCAATATCATTTGAATGAATCAACTGTTTCTTTCTTACGGCATATCATGGATTAAAACCACACCCACCTTTCTAGCTTCTTTCCTCTGCACGGGTCTCTCGGACTGTGTGTCTGTGTCATCTGTGGAAGCGTCCAGTTTGTGTTGCAACCTAAACAATCGGGGATTGTAAGCCCTACAAGTCAGAACAAGCCAATAACAACAGTCAGATCCCATGTTACAAGTGGACGCTGAAACCCTGACAGGCTTCAACCAATCATGTCAGACATCTCATAAATATCATCAGGTGAAAATATATTTGATAAAGTCAGTTACACATTGTAATTGTTTTTAATCTGTATATCTTTAGCAAATTGTTTTTAATTCTGCATATACGTGTATTGAGCATAATCATTAAAAAATTAATTTTTACATTCAGTTTAGCTTAAAACAGTACAAAGTATTTTATTTTAGCACCTTGCACGCTACTGGTAAGTGTATTGTACTTTGTGAAAAAGTTTTTGTCTCCTAAAAATGTTTAAAGTGTTAACCCATTCTCTCATAGGCTATTTTTAGATCCTACCTCTTTGAAATAGATCTACCAAAAAAGGAGCATTTACTAGAGGAAAGGAAAATTTTTGAATTGAGTAGTTTTGAAACCAGTGATAAATTGTTTATCACAATGGTCTCAAAAAGTCACTTTTACAGAGGCGTAGAAAGATGTATTTATGGAGGAAAGGGTTAACTGTTTGGATTCCGATGAGAAGCCAAATTACTTTGCATCTCATAAGGATCTCAATAGGTAATAATAACAATTTCATTGCAGGCATGCAAAGAGCCAATATTGATGAATTTGATTAATAGCGAACATTTGGAATGTTGGAAATAAATTTTGTGTCTACTGTTTTAATTATAAACGTTTGAGTTTTTTCAGAAGTACCCTGGTATTTATAATTCATTATCATACACTTCAAAGACATTTTACACTTATGTAATGTACACATACATTATATCATATAGGAAGGTTTACTTATAAGCAACAGTGTACTTCTCAATCTTGATAACTTAACCCTTTCCCTCATACAAACGTGTTTTCACGCATTTGCAAACAGAGTAGACCCAGATCAGACGGCTCCTAGAGGAGCCGTCTGATCTGGGTCTGCTCTGTTTGCTAATAGAATTTGATAGATCTGGTTCTTTAGTTTTTAAAATGGCTACAATATCCAACCTTCCTTATTTCATTATAACTATATTGTCCATGAATAATCAGTAGATATTGAAATTTGAAACAAACACAGAACAAGGAAAGGGTTAATAATTTGCAAATATCAGTTCTGCTTAACCCTTTACCTTCTAGAGTAGACCGAGATCACATGACTCTGATTCAACAGGAGCCATCTAATCAAGGTCTGTTCTGTTTGGGTATAGGTCTGGTTCTTGTTTCTGCCATGGTCAAAACATTTTCTATCCTATTATAAAAATTCAGCTAATACATATTCATGGCATCATTATTTCTTACATGAATATCAAACAGGTAAAGGGTTAAGAGGTTTTTGTTTTCAGATTCCTTATTCTTCCACCAAATCCTTATATACTGTGACACTCATATACGTTTAGCTTCCCAGCCACCTTTATCTGCATACCAGAATTATTGTAGGCAAATGTTTTGAAAGAAGTCGAGTTACTCAATGTCTCTTTGCCATAGCTGCAAAATTTTAAAAAGTTAAATATTAATGAACAATACTTCATAATATTGATAATTGACAGATCAGATTGCTAAATTTAGAGCAAGTGTGAGTTAAATTCATCCAAATAATGCTTTACTAGTAATCTGAATTAACAGATTCTTAACATCTCCTTTTCATATACATGTTTTCAATTATATTTGATTCTCTGACTTTCCTATAACTAAATATGTTTGACTTGAATACTGAATTGAATATCGGTACTCTAATAGATTCTGAAATTCTATTTCTAAGTGATTTGGAAGATCTAAGGAAAGGTCTTAAGCTATGGCAGACTGAAACCTTGTAGGGATTAGCATTCTTTGAGTCAGAAGTTACCAATTGTAATGATTTGCCTGGCTGTAATACAGTGAGTCTTCCTTTAGCTAGCAGTTCTAACTTTGTCTACTTCAAGACTACTTAATAAACTACATATGTATTGGGTCCCAAATGCCCTACAAAAATATTTGCAATAGGACAGCAGGACAATGAATATAATTCCTAAACACAACATTCAACTAAAATAGGTAAACCAAGAGTGTCATTAATATGCCAAACCGCTCACCTATATACCATCAACCTAGATATCAATCATGAGGTCAAAGCCTTAATATGGCATTTTCTTTTAAACAAGGTAAGTTATTTGTCATTTTTGATAAGTCAAAGTTACATAACTCCATGCCTACATGCCAAATTTTGCCATTAATTGCACTTGGCCTTGACCTTAAAGCCATACACAATGTTTCTGAATATGATTAGAATTTACATAGAAACTAGAATTATCACATGAGTCATAGGAGTTTAGTCACAACATGAAACCATTGTTCATATTATCGGACAACGAGAGGGCCATGAGGCCCTGAAGCGCTCACCTGAGATAATCCCCCGGGCGGGGCATTTTGTACCCAGAAGTCATCATTTGTACAACCTTGGTAGGGAACCACAAGGCAAAGCAGCAAGATTTTTAAAGGACTATGCAAAACTGATAAACTCCAGGATGGGGCCATTTTGGCCTGGGGATCATCATTTGAACAATCTTGGTAGAGGACTATTAAATAATGATATATACCAAATATCAAAGGTCTGGGCATTTTAGTTTAAGAGAAGAAGATGTTTACAGAGCCTGGCTGCGGGGCCATTTTCAACCCAGTGGTCATCATTTGACCAATCTTTGTAGAGGATCATTAGATCATGCTACATACAAAATATCAAAGGTCTAGGCCTTACAGTTTCAGAGAAGAAGATTTTCCTATGAAAAACTGATAAGCCCTTGGGCGGGGCCATTTTCGACCCAGGGTTTATGATTTGAACAATGTTTTTAGAGGACTTTTAGCTCATGCTACATACCAAATATCAAAGGTCTAGGCTTTACAGTTTCAGAGAAGAAGATTTTTAAAGATTTTCCTATGAAAAACTGATAAGCCCTTGGGCGGGACCATTTTTGGTCCGGGGGTCATAATTTGAACAATCTACATAACAAATATCAAAGGTCTAGGCCTTACACTTTCAGAGAAGAAGACTATTAAAGATTTTCCTATTAAAAACTTGTAAGCCCTTGGGCAGGGCCATTTTTGGCCCGGGGTCATAAATTGAACAATCTTTGTAGAGGACCATTTGATCATGCTACATGCCAAATATCAAAGGTCTAGGCCTTACACTTTCAGAGAAGAAGATTTTTAAAGATTTTCCTATAAAAAAAACTGATAAGCCCTTGGGCGGGGCCATTTTTGGTTCGGGGGGTCATAATGTGAACAACGTTTCGTTCCCCGTAGCCACTGATGCTTCTGACAAAATTTTGTTAAAATCCGGTCAGCAGTTTCAGAGGAGATGTCGTTTGAAATTGTGGCCGGACACCGGACGCCGGACAAAGAGCTGTCACAATAGCTCATCCTGAGCCTTTGGCTCATGTGAGCTAAAAAAAACACAATACAAAGCTTACACAACTAAGCTTGCTATTTATCTCCTGTGAAGTTTCATCTAACTGAAGCCAGAGATCTTGCATGCTACAAAAGTGTCTATATATAGACCAACAAACAGAACGAGAGATGGGCAAGCTGAAGAGGGGGAGGGGTGGAGGATAAAAAAAGCATCTCTATCAGGCAAAGGGTTCACAGGGTAATTTTATGCCATTTTTCAGATCAAGAGCACATAACTCTAGACCTACACATCTGATATTGACCATAATCAATTGTAGCTGAGATTTATGGCCAATTATGAAGAAATATAGGTGCTAGAGTGTCAAAATGGTAAACTATGCCATTCTTGTTATTAGAGCAAAGAAAATAGAGACAATTTTTGCCATGACAGATTGTGTAGGACCGGATCTAAAGTAGGAGGTACCGTATAACAGGATCTATAACAGGAGCTGTCTCATCTGTTTGCAAATGCATTAATATGAGTGCATAGTAGGTATAAAGTAAAGAGTTAATCATAAAACCAGAGTGGTCCAACTTTATTCATAATCAAAACAGCTCAGCTCTCATATCCCTCCATATTCACATTGTATCTAAATTTTATTCAGATTGTCTTAAACCCTTTCCCTGTTGAATATTCATGTAAAAATAATTACATCATGCATATTTATTAGCTCATTTTTAGGAACCCAGGCATTTTCGGTCATGGCAGAAACTGTATAACCATATCTTTTAGCTGAAACTACATAGAGTCAAATCTATAATAAATTCACAGGCAAACAGAGCAGACCCTGATCAGACGGCTCCTACAGGAGCCATCTGATCTGGGTCTACTCTGTTTGCCAAGTCGTGAAAAAGCGTTCATACGAAGGAAAGGGTTAAAGAAATTAAGGATGCTTGTATTAATGAACTAACTGTGGACAATGGCCGAGCAGACAGATGACAGACATTCAACCATCCTAAAAGGTCTCCATGGGCACTTTGTGCCCAGGTGATCCAATAAAGGGCTATTGCACTAAGCTTATTGGGATCTGCCAGAGCGAGGGAACAGGTAGCATTGGAAATGTTCATTTTAAAGCAGCTGCCTAGATACATACAAAATACACCTGTTGTGGTTATTTTTTAAATGGAAAGTTAAATACACCTGTTTTCTTGGTTTTCTTATTAATGGAAGATTATTTCTGTAATTTTTAATTTTCTTTGCATTCAAATGGGTAAAATATGAGTAACCTCAATACCAGTGACAGTAATATGTGAATGTGATGTTAGAAAAAACGTCAACCACTACAAAATATTAGGTCTGTGTTAAAACATCATCTCTCTGCCCACCAGCTAGGTAATGGATATACAAGTATCTGCAAAAATGGACAAAGTAATTCCTGCTTCATATTTTATTAACACTGATCAAGGTGTGAGAAAGTTTGGATCCTGACGAGATAAGGAGAGACTGTTTGGATACTTTTCAAAAAGTTATGGACTATTCCAAAATTCAAACAGGTCAAGCTTATGGTGAGTATTTAAGGATTTTTTTCTAAATAAAAGTGTAACATGACAAACAGTGCAGACCCTGATGAGAAGGCTCCTCTAGGAGCCCTCTCATCTGGGTCTACACTGTTTGCAAAGGAAATCAGTTACCCATGTCCCGTACAGTAAGGTTTAATATCATGATTTTTTATAATGGCATATGAACAGTTTGTTTTTTACAATGGCAGAAACTAAAGAATCAGATCTACATTATTCCATAAGCAAACAGAGCAGACCCTGATCAGACTGCTCCTATAGGAGCTGTCAGGTCTAAGTCTACTCTGTTTGTAAAGGCATCCAAAATGCATCTCTATCAGGTAAAGGGTTATTTTTTCAATCTACAGAGCTATAGATATAGGGAGAGTCTTTATTTCTCAGCCAAATCCTGTATTGTAGGTTCTCACTAGAAGCACCTCTCTAAGGCAATTCTAATGAGTACTATCAAGACAGGAATTGACAAGAAAATATCAATAATATATTACCTAGATTTCCTAAATACTTCTCTTATCTAGGACTCTGAAAGCTGCAAAGTTCCAGTTAATCATGCATATTTTCCAGGAAACCCGTCAAACAAAAGCAGCATGCAAGTTTAATCATGTTATTGTAATACTCAGTTTTACATGTATTTGTCTTTAAGCCTAACCCTTCTGTGTTATTGCATATTCTTCAAGACTTCACATGCTTCCTTAAATCCCATGGTACACTATTGACTGAGTGTCAGTCAGCTTGAATTTAGCATGAAAGACTTCACTAAAAAAGTATAACAACTTATAATACACTATGCATGTATTTATTAACCCTGTACCTCGTGAATATTTATGTAAGAAAAATTAACTGTATTGAGAACAAAGATCTTTTTACTATAGTAGAAACTGTAGAACCATATCTATATTATTCATATGCAAACAGAGAAGACCCTGATCAGATGGCTCCCACAGGAGCCATCTGATCTGGGTCTACTCTGTTTGCAAAGGTATCAAAAGGTGTATCTATAAGGTACAAGGTTTATACTTGAAATTAGTTTATTTTTCAATACAATACAGACTTTATGTTATCACTTAATTTTTAAACTTCCTTTTTAAACTTTTAAATGTATGTAAGTTTGGTAATTGAAACTAGGATTAGTTCTGTTCAATTTTACTCTACATTGCAGGTAGTTTGAAATACATGAAAAGTTGTTTTAATTCTCATTTTTAACACGTACCGCGGTATCTAAAAGCTACATGCAGATTTATAATTTATAATACTTTATCATGGAAACTAAAATATTTGTATAGACTGCCACCTGGTGTATTATAGTTCAACCCATGCAAACTGTTTCAGGATTAGTTAGATCACTCCAGTTGTGTGAGATATGTGACATATTGGTGAGCGGCATCAAGCAAACATTTCCTAACTCTTTGCACACCATGATATCTTCTGCAATTTTTAACCCTTTCCTTCATATAAAGGTGTTTTCAGGCATTTGCTAACAGAGTAGACCCAGATCAGATGGCTCCTATAGTAGCCATCTGATCAGGATCTGCTCTGTTTGCTAGTGGGATTTGTTTGGATCCTGATGAGAGACTTAGTTACTTGGTGTCTCATCTAGATCCAAACTGTTTGCAAAGGTAATCAATCTCATGGTAGCATGCAGAGAGATATATAAACAAGGAGTCTTAATCTGCAACATTCAAAAATAGCAGGTTTTATTTGTTTAAATCTTTTGTCTGTAGAACATTTGTTTCTACTACTTCTTAGAAAATACAGTAAAATCTCGATTATTCGAATTTTCGTTATAAACGAATTTAGACCCTTTTAGGCAGGTGGCTGCTTAATGCATGATGAAAGTCATGCAGAAAGCTCCTAGAGGAGCTTTCTGCATGACTTTCACCATGCATTAAGCTGCCACCTGTCTTAAAGATCGATAATAATACGCATTTTAGTGTTCGGATAATCGAGGTTTTACTGTATAATCAAAGTGTCAAACAGTCTGGATCAAGATGAGAAGTGGATGTTACTTGGTGTCTCATCTGGGTCCAAATTGCTGACAGATAGCTAGGTCTTAAGCCTTTACCTGATAAACATTCATGTAAGAAATATTATTACATTATGAATATTGGATTTCATCAGCTCAATTTTATAATTTTATGAATGTGGGATATTTTAGCCATGGCAGAAACTTTAGAATGAGATCTATATAATTCCATATGCAAACAGAGCAGACCCTAAACAGATGCCTCCTACAGGGACTGTCTGATCTGGGTCTACTCTGTTTGAAATGTCTTCAAAATGCATCTCTATCAGGCCAAGGGCTAAGCAAGAGTAGCTAGAATGGTAAAGTTTATATCAATATTAGGAATGTTTGCTTGATACGTATCAAGGGCTTAGTGTCAGACTGTTGTAACTACAATCTATGGGGAATATGTGATGATCTTTGCAAACAGACTCCATCCAGATCAGACACCGAGTAACTCTGTGTCTAATCAGGACCGAGCTGTTTGATACTGATTAACCCTTCGCTTGCTGAATTTTAAAATACATTTCTCCTTCTTTACCCATACCCTGTTGTATAATTACATATATCTTCACTGTGTACAAGTATTTTGCTGTGCAATCACTTCTATGGAGTGCACTGGTTGCACAATCAACTTGTAAATAGTGCAGACCCTGATGAGACAGCTTCTGCAGGAGCTGTCTCATCTGGGTCTTCACTATTTACAGGTAGGTATATTGACATGAATAGCAAGCGAAGGGTTAAATTTTTGGAGAGAATATCAAAGGAAATGATGTTAGGAAAGACAGCTATTTTGTGAATATTTAAAAAGGCTATATAATGTATTTACAACAGTTCTCACTAAATCCCTAAGGGTACTCAGAATCCACTTGCAAACCACACTACCCCCATCCCCGTATTGGCTTGTTGTGAAAGTATAGGCAAAAACCACACAGATACACAGAGCAAAAATATCATACAGAGCACAGACCACTGAATGTAGGTAAACCTACAGAAAAGAAAACAACTAAAGTACAAACTTGATAGTTGGTAATTATAGAAATGAAGATTTGAATTTTAAGCAGGTGGCTAGAGGAGCTTTCTGCATGACTTTTGCCCAGCATTAAGCTGCCCCCTACCCTAAAGACCTATAATGATACTTGTTTTAGTGCTCGGACTCTCACGTTTTACATGGATGCTCCCACTTACAAATCACTTTGTAGCTGTAAGCAAACAGAGCAGACTCTGATCAGACAGCTCCTACACAGGGACTGTCTGACCTGGGTGTACTCTTTTTTGCAAAGGCGTGAAAAAGCATTTATATGAGGGAAAGGGTTAATATATGACCTGTGCTTTGTATGATCATTCACATAAATACAAACATTTGGATTATGATATCATGCACATATAAAAAAATAAATAAACTTAATTGAAATGATGTTTTAGAAAAAAAGAAAAGAAATACTAACAATTACTTGAGCCCTGTTTTTCTTAAGCTTACCTTCGGATCTTGCAAACAATGTGGATCAAGATCAGCGGCCATGTTAGAAGTCAACTGCTGATCTAAGACAAATTGTTTGCATTGTCAAAAGTTTTGAAGTTATAGAGCTCAGAATTTTATATTATTAATTTTTAAAAGTGAATAGATGTAATAAAAATAACACTACACATGATGAAGGTTGAATTTTAAAGCTTAACCCTTTACCTGAATCATACATCTTTGCAAACAAAGTAGATCCAGAGCAGGTCGCTCCTGTAGAAGCTATCTGATCTGGGTCTGGTCAGTTACTTAGTGAATGATTTAGATCTGATTCTTCAGTTTCTGCCAAAAAGTCCATATACAATTATTAAATTCACCTACTTAATATTCATGTTGTCATTATTTCTTACATGAATCAGGTAAAGAGTTAAATTGCTACTGAACTAATTACTAATCATCATAATTTTCAATTTCAGCAATTCTACAAAGTTTCCAGTATATTAGCAAGCAACCACAGCAAAGACATTCTCCCATCACCTGCACATGCCTTGCGATGCTTCAATGTTACCTGATATTTTTCTCATATAACTCATCCTCAGCCTTTTTCTGTCTCTCAGCATCGGTCAGAGGAACTGGTGCCTCCTGAGGCAAAACTTTAATGGAATTCTTTGGGGGCTCATTAGCGGAAAGTGGAGCTGAAACTGTTGCTGTGGTAACAGATTCACAAAATCATGAAAAACACTCAGTGCTAAAAATTGAACACATTGAAAATTGGTAAATAAAGCTTAGCTATATTAGTGTTATGAAAATATAACAAAAGTTTGTTTAATCCTTTACTCTAAATACGCCTTTCTACACCTTTGCAAACAGAGTAGACCCAGGTCAGATGGTTCCTGTTCTACTGTATGCCCAAAGAATATCCAGTTTTATATCAAATGATCAAAATAGGATCAAATGTAAAAGATACTGGAATTCATTAAGCGTATTTCGAGGGCTTGGTGCCAAACTATTCTAACTCCTTCACTTTGTGAAGGAGTTAGAATAGTTTTGCACCAAGCCCTCGATTTGTTTCGTATGAAAATCAACTATAGGAAGTATACTTGAACATAGCTGAATATTATTGAACATTGCTGAATACTGTAAAACAGGTTATATTCGCGTCATGATTATTTCGCGTAATTGTGATTTTGTATTAATTCGCGTCATGATGATTTCGCTACGGCGTCATCTCGCTAAATTAACATAACGGAAATAGAGTCGTATAAAACTCTGCCGAACGCTGTAAAAAGGGCAAAGAATAAATTTCTGCCGAATGTATGTAACTGCCGTTGGCAATTTAGGGGTTATCAATCGATAATTTATAGCATGCGTTAAGGCCTGTATTTACCAATATTCAATTTTGTAATCCTTTTGAGAACTTTACACAAAACTCGGATGTATGGCACAGTGTGACACACCGGTCTACTGATGAAACGGTGGAAATGTAAGCCACAAAGTTATTACTCATTTATTACTTTGGGGTCTTATTTGGATCGAAACTGTCTGCAAAAGAAATGGTTATTATGATTTGTCCATTATGAGACTAAAGGTTGAATCACTGCCTCTATTGAAACTTGGATGGTAAACGTGTGAAAACAAATTGACAAGTTTGTGTATACGTGTTGATCTGTTAAACGCTGCTTGGCATAAGCCAGTATTCAATAGTCAAAATGAGTGAATTGTTTTTCACAAACACATAGAGTCATACCTGTTTCAAAAGTCCGTAATTGTACAAAAACAACCAGATGTTTACTACTTGCCATACATGTATATATGTATGTATATAAGAGTTACTTCCCTTTTCACAGAGATCAATGAAGAAGAGAAACATTCTTCCATTTTCCGGTCTGTATTTTTTATTTAAACACTTTTTTGTTTACTAAACAAACTATATATGGAAGCAATACACTTCATCCAACATTTGTGTAGAACGAAGAATTTTATTAATGCAGAAAACACATAGACGACGACGTGATAAATCTGACCATATTCCGGATATACCGATTTCGGACGTTACTCCATTGTATACTTGTTTCTGATTTATTAGCGAAAATATTGAATTCGCGGGGCAACGCATTCGCGAATTAGCGCCTTGAACATAGCTGAATATTATTGAGCATTGCTGAATACTTACTGAACAACTGAATATTACTGAACATTTGCTTACATTTATCTGGCAGAATATTTAGGATAATTTCACTATTTACTTAAATCAAACCTTAAACTGCAAAAACCTAAAATTTACAAACAGTAATAGACAACAAGAGAATTTATGGGTCAACCCAACACATTTCTACGATAAATTTTAAACCATAGCATAATAAATTGCTGAAAAATTAGCTTGCCAAGAGCTATGGGTACAATGAGTACTCACGTTTTGTTGTGACAGCTCTGCTTTTCTTCCATGATGAGAGGGTTTTGGAAAGACTAGAGGCACCGGCAGCAGGGGCATGGGACTGGGCTGCCTGGGGCTTGCCTCTGATAGGCTTAGGTAGGGTTTTAGGTGGTGTCTTCTTGGGGGATGGTGAGGACTTCTGGTATAGCCCCGCTGACCCTCCAAACTGGCGTATTTCTCCGGCTAGTTTTCCTATGCCTGGCCTCTCGTCTGATGAAGAAGAGGATAATGATCGCTGGAATGTTTTCTGCTCTGAAGATTCCTTGGATTTAAATGTGGGTTTCATTCCACTGTCCTTGGGCTGTGGGGAGTCAGGTCCCCTGGGCTGTAGTGCCCGATTCAATAGTTTTGATGATGTTGTGCTTTTGACATCTTTCTCCTTGTTCTCAAAGGCTAATTTCTTATCACTAAAAGTTTTACCTCCCTTGACTGGTGCTGATTCTGTGGATGGTTTCCCTTTCTCAGCAGAGCCTGAGGAAACCGACATAGATAGGGTTGGCATAGCAACAACATTGACAGGTACTGCCCTGAACACTTGGCCTTCATCCTGTGGGCCCCGAGTGAGGGCTCTCTCCTTAGCTGCAGCAGCCCGTCTCTCTGACTGGACCATGAAGTTGTGCTTACGAGCTTCAACAATATCCTGAAGGCTGTCCGATTTAGAATGACCTAAATCAATAAGAGATAAACAAAACCTTATCTCATGAAAGCCTCAATTTAGTAAATCATTTACCTAATTAATATTTAACCCTTTCCCTGTTTAGTAATCATGCTAGAAATAATGACATCAGGGTCCCTACTTATAAAGCTTTTAGTTGAGTCTGAGTTTCGTTCTCAAGCTTTTGATTGGTCAGATTTGAGTTCTCAAGCTTTTGATTGGTCAGATTTGAGCCAGAGGCTCAAATCTGACCAATCAAAAGCTTGAGAACGTACTCAGACTCAACTAAAAGTTTTATAAGCATGGACCCAGGAGTACTTATTAGCTGAAATGTTATTATGGTATATATACATCTAGGAATTTTTGGTATTGGTACAAACTGTTGAATCAGGTTGTTTATATTTTATAAGAAAGCACAGAAGACCCTGATCAGACGGCTACTGCAGGAGTGGTCTGATCTGGGTCTACCCTGTTTGCAAATGCATGAAAATGTGTTTACATGATGGATAGGGTTAAAACATCTAAGTGTCAAACAGTTTAGATCCTCAAATAGTTTAGATGACAAGTTACTCAGTGACTCATCTGAATTCAAACTGTATGCAAAGGTCATCACAAATTGGTCCAGAGTGTTGAATGGGTTTAACCCTTTCCCTGTCCAATGTTTATTCCAGATTTCAATACCTACTGAATATTCAAGGACAAAATAGTTTTAATGAAATACGGAAGGTGGAACATTGTAGCCATTTTAGAAAGTAAGGAAACAGAGTTTTCAAATTCCATTAGCAAACAGTGCAGGCCCTGATCAGATGACTCCTATAGGGGCTGTCAGATCTGGGTCTACTCTGTTTGCAAATATGTTTATATGAAGGAAAGGGTTAACCCTTTCCCTGTTTCATAGTCATGTAAGCAATAATGACATCATGAATATTAATTAGATTATTTTTTATAATGGTATATGAACACAGGACATTTTGACTCCGGCAGAAACTATAGAATCAGATATATATTATACCATAGGCAAACAGAGCAGACCCTGATCAGACGGCACCTATAGGAGTCACCTGATCTGGGTCTACTCTGCAAATGCATAAATTTTAAAGGTGTTTATATGAGGGAAAGGGTTAAGTTAGCACTGTACAGGTACAATAGATACAAATGCTCTCTAAATGTTCCTACTTTTAATGACAAATTCAAATGCAAATTAATCTTTTGACAAAATGAACCTATTATAAAATATAAATCTTACTCTCGTCTTCAAAGGCACTGCGAGATGTTGTTAAGGATTCTGTCTCCGAGAGTTCATGTTTCTCAAAAGACATGAGGGAGTCACCACTGTCTGAGAGATCCACTGTTTTGGCAAAGGCTTCTGTGATGGATAGTTCTGAGCCCAGGGTGGCCATGTCAGGTAGGGGTTCCTCCAGTATGCCTGAACTGTGCTCTGTCAACTAGTACATGAAATGATAATACATAAGTAAAACACTATGAACTGTGAGTAACTTTTGTATGCGTAAAGTCTGTTCAAATTTCTTCGATTTCTTTAACCCTTTCAACCTGGGACACGCATGTACTGTCATTTGCAAACAGTGTAGACCCAGATCAGAAGGCTCCTAGAACATCCCTCTGATCAGGGTCTGCACTGTTTGTCACTAATGGGCTATCACACTGACAATTTAGCATACTCGAGGTTGAAAGGGTTAACGCTTCACTTGATAGTGACGCCTTTTCAAGCTTTCTTACAAACTGTGTAAACTCGGATCAGACGGCTTCTACTGGAGCCAGGTTCTGCTCAAGGTCTGCTCTGTTTGTTTATGAATAATGCAGATCTGATTCCTCTGTTCATATGCTACAGAGCTCCAGATAAGATGCGTAAATTAACATATTTTCAAGAATAACTCTTTTATTTCTCCACCAAACCCTATACTGTGACCACTCGAAGAGACAATTCTAAAGAATGGTCACAGTATAGGGTTTGGTGGAGACATGACGTCTTTAGTATTTAGGTCGCACCTTTATCTGTAGCTGTGTATGCTAATACAGTCAAATCTCTCTATAACGGCCACCAAATTTTGTTTATTAGTTGGTATTTAGGGCAGGTGGCTGCTTAAAGCAAGGTGAAAGTAAAACAGAACGCTCCTATAGGAGCGTTCTGTTTTACTTTCACCTTGCTTTAAGCAGCCACCTGCCTTTAACACAAAATACTTGATGTAATTTAGTGGCCGTTAGCTGGCAGAAAAGTTCCGATTATCTATGCAAACAGTTTGGTTCAAGATGAGATGCCAAATAACTCAACGTCTAATCATGATCCAAGCTGTCTGAAACTCAAACTGCATTTTGGAAGAGAATTCAAGGAAACAAGATCACCCATGTGACTGCCAACACTTGTCTGTTGGACTGTAGCCCTTGTGAAGGTGAACAATTGTGTGAAGTTTCATCATAAGATTTGCATGAATAGTAAAAGAAGTAATAGCCAAACATTAAAGTTTCCGGATGACGAAGACAACAATGCGGACGCTGGAGTTACAACAATAGCTCATACATTTTTCTTTGAAAAAAAAACCCCAACAACATGGGCTCAAAATGACTCCAGAATAGTAGCAGCTGGGTTTTTTTTAAACAAAAACATTACTTGGAGTTCAATCAGTTATTATTTAAATGAAGCAAAATTCTTGCTGTATCAATATTTTCCTTATCTGAGCTAAAGTAATTACTCTATTGGGTGTCGGAATACAAACTAGTGGAGAGAGATTACTGGTAGGTGTCTGAATATTACAGGTAAATGTGGTAATTTCTGTTGCAGAGTAACAGATAAAGGCTCATACTCAAATACTAAAATCATCCTTTCTCCATCAAACCCTATCTTGTGACCACTCTGTAGAATTGTCTCTTTGAGACGATTCTAAAGTGTGTCAAAGTTATTATTGAAAATGTTTTTATTTACACATCTTATCTGGACCTATGTGCTCACTGCTGTATACAGTAAAACCCCGCTAATGCGTCCACCTAAAAGAGGTATAATTCTGGGTGACAGATGCAGGTGGTTGCTTAATGCAGGACAAAAGTAATGCAGAAAGCTCCTGGAGGAGCTTTCTGCATTACTTTTGTCATGCATTAAGCAACCACTTGCTTATAAATTCATCCATGTTTATTCATTAAGTGGTCGCATTAGAGGGGTTCTACTGTAATTATTTCCACCAGAAATATTATAAAGTACTCACATAATCCAGACTATTCACATCCATACTAGAGGACTGATCCCTAGATTTATCCTGAGACAATGACTGGTCCTTTGGCTTGGTCTGAGATAATGACTGCTCCCTCATGCTTATCTCTGATCCAAACGACTGTTTAGATTGTCCAGTGGTGTCAAATGAGGTGATTTTGGAGAAATCAGAATCAGTAGATTTCGACTCATTTTTGTTGGCACTTGAGTAGAATGGCTTTGGGACTGCAAACAAAATCAGAAATAAAATAAGATAAACTAAGAGTAAGGGTCCGGACAAGATATTTTTAAAGTCATTTTTTTGCAAAACAAGGGCCACAACTCCTGAACGACTGAAGCACTTTACATGGCTATCAAACTTGACCAAGATATAATGGCCACAGACATGTGTGTAAAGTTTGATGTGGATTGGACAAATACTTTCCAAGAAAGAGCCTGGACAAATTCTTCTAGATGTGTCTACGGACGGGCATATGGACAAGGGCAGCCCTATATGCAATCACTATGTGGGGGCATTAAGATGTTTGGGACTTATGGCCTTATGAACAGGAGGAAATCAATATGCCCCACCCCTACCTCAACAGAAAGGGACATTAAGAAAAGTCTTGAGTATAAAGATACTTTTGAATTAAGATAATTAGATTATTTACAAGTTCTTTATCCATAAAAGCATAGATTTCTCTTGTCAGATTAACCCTTTCCCTTCATGAATATTCATTACGTTAATTTTTATAAGTTAAAAGGGAATTGATGGCTTAGGCAAAAACTGTAAGATCAGATCTATAGAATTTCATACGCAAACAGAGCAGACCTTGATCATATAGTGCCTGTAGTCTGTTCTTGGTCTACTCAGTTTGCAAAGGTGTGAAAAGGTGCTTATATGAAGGAAAGGGATAAATGAAATTCTTCAATAAACTTTGACAAATTCAGTCAAACAGCTACAATATAATTATTGCTTAACCCATTCCCTCATATTGACGCCTTTTGACACCTCTGTAAAAGTCACTTTGTGAAACCATTGTGATAAATAGAGCATTTGCTCCTATAGGAGCAAATACTCTATTTATCACAATGGTTTCAAACTACAGAATTCTAGAATTGTCCTTTTCTCTAGTTAATGCTCCTTTTCGGTAGATTTATTCAAAGTGGTTGGATCTAAAAATAGCCTATGAGGTAATGGGTTAAAACTATTAATGTTATGTCATCTAGTAATATTATATCATAATCAAGCTATATTAACTCTTTCCTTCATATTTATAAACATGTTTTCACGCATTTGCATTCACAGTAGACCCAGATCAGACGCCTCCTACAGAAGCCGTCTGATCAGGGTCTGCTTTGTTTGCTAGTGGAATTTGAAAGATCTACTTTCTAAAAATAGCTACAATATTCCATCTTTTACATTTCATTATAACTATTTTGTCCATGAATATTCAGTAGGTATTGAAATTTGGAATAAACATAGAACAGGGAAAGGGTTAAGTCAACAAAAAAAGAAAACGAGGACGGTACAAAAAGAACCAAGGAGTGTCACTCACATGTTGCAAAAATAGATGGTTTTGCAGTTATCTCCCTTTCTTCGGGCTTTTTCACTAGTGGAACTGATGGCACATCCTCTTCTTTCTTAGTATCTGATTTCTTATTCTTGTCAATGATATGCTTATGCCGTTCTATAAGGTTTTTAGATTCACTGATTAAGTTATCCAAGCTGGCAAACCTTTGTTGAATGAAGTTATTTCCGTTTTCATTTACTGAACTTGATACAGAGACATCCTTCAGTCCTTGACTGAAAGTCGATGCCCCAGTAGCATTGAGTGACTGGTCTGAGGTGACGGTGGTTAGGGAGGATGATTTAATGTTGGACTCACTAGATTCAGCTGAGCTTTGTATAGTGTATTGTGACAAATCAGAATCTCTCTTTCCTGCACCTGAATCTTCCTTCAGTGAATATAAATTAAAACCTGAGGCACTTTTACGCTTATCATCTACACTATCTCTTGAAATCGAAAAAGAAGTCAAATCGGCAGATGGAGATATGGCTCTTTTTTGCGATTTATCAGAGTCAGAATGTTCTGAAATTAGCTCTCCACTACGAGATACAGCGTAAGTCTTTATTTTTTCAGGACCTTTATCTTTAAGCTTCAGTTTGTCAAACTCTTTCTTGATGCTGTGAAGCGACTCTTCTGCACTGGAGACAGAAAATGTGGTCAGGTCTCCACTTGTTCTTTTATCAGTTGACATTGTATTGAAGCCACTTTGACTTGTTGTGACCTCATCACGTGAAGATGACCAATCAAGACCGTCTCCAGGTGACTTGGATGACGATTCTGGCTTGAGCTGTCTAAATTCAGACATCCCCGGAGAACTTGAGTCATCAAGGAATTTCACGCTATTTCTAGTTGCAGCTGATCTATCACCAACAGTAATTTCTGACGGAAGCTCTGACCTGGTAGATGCACGGACATCAAATACTGCCTTCTGTCTGTCCTCTCCTGCAAATGTAAATATATAAGAATTACAAGTTAATGTTAAAGTTCTACTTCCTCCGAACCGGATGAATTGTAGAATTATCGTATACATAAGAATTACTATGCTAGTAGTTTGGAAGTTCAGCTGTATTTTGGCGAGTTGGAAAAGTTGTTAAATGCGAGCCTTGGCGAGCATTTAACTACTTTTCTGACGAGCCAAAATACAGCTGAACTTCCAAACTACTAGCATAGTAATTCTTTTATCATGCAACACCAAGAAAAATGGAAAAAATGAAGAAATAGAAAGATTGCTAAAGCGGTTTCGTCCCGTGGATGAAAATACATGCAAGTACGAATTACGTGACGTCATGTTGGCATGCAGTGACGTCATCGACTTTTACAATAAAAACAAACTTGATTTAATCCTTTTATATGGACAGATAGTTGAGACAAAGGTGAGAAAATGTGTTAATTTGATGTTTATGTTTAATTATGCCTTTTTCGTCCTTCGTTTTCCTCCTATTGGCTGAACCAAACTTGCATTCCAGTCGGGTCAGTACACATGCACTGTACCTCACAAAATACAGCGCCGACGTGGAAAATATTATGCTAGTAGGAAGTGACTGTATTTCGTGGCGTTGCATGATAAAAAGCATTCTACTGTGTGTCTCAATTAACCTTTCACCCTTTCAGCATTGAACATGCATGCACTGCCATTTGCAAAAAGTGTAGACCCAGATCAGAGGGTTTCTAGAGGATCCCTCTGATCAGGGTCTGCACAGTTTGTCATTTAAAATCTGCTAGCAAGATTAAGCCTTTCATACTGAATGGATTCTATGGTTCAACACTGATGGGCTATTCCACTATCATAATTGAGCGTTGAAAGGGTTAACCCTTTACTCTTAACCCTTTCCTCCTTAGGCTATTTTTAGACACAACCTCTTTGAATGAATCTACCCAAAAGAAGCATTTACTAGAGAAAAGATTTTTTTTAGAATTTTGTAGTTCTGAAACCATTGTGATAAATAGAGCATTTGCTCCTTAGGAGCAAATGCTCTATTTATCACAATGGTTTCACAAAGTGACTTTTACAGGGGCGTAGAAAGGTGTATTTATGGAGGAAAGGGTTAATATACATACACTTTTCTACACCTTTGCAAACAGAGTAGACCCTAATCAGACAGCTCCTGTAAGAATATCTGCTACCTTAACCTTGTTTAATATTTATGTATGAAATAATGACATCATGAATAGTTATTAGCTGAATTTTAGACACTGTTGAGTCAGATCTATTCAATTTCATAAGCAAACAGAGCAGACTCTAGTCAGACGGCTCCTACAGAAGCCATCTGATCTGGGTCCATCAGATATGTGAAAAAGCTTTTGTATGAAGGAAAGGGTTAAATGTAAAAGAATGATTGTTCAAAGGGAATTCAGCCTACACTTGTCTTGCTATTCATTTTATCTATAGGCAATTTTATGTTACCATTATGTCTAGTACTTGTTTAAAACAGTTTAATCTAAAATAGACAAAAACAGTTTAATCTAAAATAGACAAAGACAGTTTAATCTAAAATAGACAAAGCTAAAGTAGCATTCTAAAAATAAAACATTAACAAGACTTACAAGAGCATTAGATAATGGTGCATATTCAAATACAGTAAAACTTCGATTATTCGAACACTAAAATACGTATTATTATCGACCTGTAAGACAGGTGGCAGCTTAATGCATGGTGAACGTCATGCAGAAAGCTCCTCTAGGAGCTTTCTGCATGACATTCACCATGCATTAAGCAGCCACCTGCCTAAAAGGGTCTAAATTCTTCTATACCGAAAATTCGGATAATCGAGGTTTTACTGTACTAAAATCATCATTTTTCCACCAAACCCTATGTTGTGACACTCTTCTGTCTTCAGATTCATCTCAAAGAGATGATTTTGAAGACTGGTAGGGTTTGTTGGAGAAATAATGGACTTTTTCTTTAATTTATGCATATTATCTAGGCCATTGCATTAACCCTTTAATAACTGTTCACCATTCATGTAAGAAATAATGATATCATTAATATTAATTATATAAACTTTTATAATGGCATACAAACACAATATTTTTGCTCAGATAGAAACTGTAGAATCAGATGTATATTAAACCATAAACAAACAGAGCAGACCCTGATCAGATGGCTCCTATAGGAGCCGTCTGATTCGAGACTTCTCTGTTGGCAAATGCGTGAAAAGGCATTTATATGAAGGAAAGGGTTAAAACATTAAGCAAAATGTAATCAAGTTATGTGTTCTAATGGTTGTTGTACAGTTACCTAGTGTGGATGTGGACGTATGTGTTCTAATGGTTACTTAAAAGTTACTTGGTTTAACATATGTGTTAAGAATGGTTGTTGTACAGTTATCAGGTGTGGATGTGGACGTATGTGTTCTGTTGGTTGCTATGAAGTTACCTGGTGTGGGTGTGGACCTATGTGTTCTAATGGTTACTTAAAAGTTACTTGGTGTGGATGTATACCTATGTATTCCAATGGTTATTCTAAAATTACTTGATGTGGACGTATGTGTTCTGTGGGTTGCTATGGAGTTACCTGGTGTGGGTGTGGATGTATGTGTTCTGTTGGTTGCTATGAAGTTACCTGGTGTGGGTGTGGACGTATGTGTTCTGTTGGTTGCTATAAAGTTACCTGGTGTGGACCTATGTGTTCTGTTGGTTGCTATAAAGTTACCTGGTGTGGGTGTGGACGTATGTGTTCTGTTGGTTGCTATGAAGTTACCTGGTGTGGGTGTGGACCTATGTGTTCTGTGAGTTGCTATAAAGTTACCTGGTGTGGGTGTGGACGTATGTGTTCTGTTGGTTGCTATAAAGTTACCTGGTGTGGACCTATGTGTTCTGTGGGTTGCTATAAAGTTACCTGGTGTGGGTGTGGACCTATGTGTTCCAATGGTTATTGTAAAGTTATAAAGTGTGGATGTGGTCCTATGTGTTCGGTTGGTTGATAAACAGTTACCTTGTGTGGATGTGGACCTATGTAAAAGTTACTTTGTGTGGATGTGGACATATGTTTAACCCTTTCCCTGTTCTATGTTTATTTAATATTTTGATACCTACCGAATATTCATAGGCAAAATAGTTATAAGGAAATATTGAAGGTAGAACATTGTAGCCATTTTAGAAAGTAAAGAAACAGATCTATCAAATTCCATCAGCAAACAGAGCAGACCCTGATAAGACGGCTCCTCTAGGAGCTGTCTGATCTGGGTCTACTCTGTTTGCAGGTGCGTGAAAACACGTTTATATGAGGGAAAGGGTTAAGAATGGTTGTTGTACAGTTACCTGGTGTGGATGTGGACCTATGTGTTCTAATGGTTGTTGTACAGTTATATAGGGTGGATGTGGACGTTTGTGTTCTGTTGGTCATTTTCAAGTTACCTGGTGTGGATGTGGACCTATGTGCTCCATTGGTCATTGTAAAAGAATACTCTGTGCCAGAAGTATCAGGTTGCAGCTTCTCAGTCTTTCGGGAGGCTGGTGTAGGGGATGCTGTCCTGGCATTATCTCCTATTGGTGACCTGCGGACAAGCCCTTCCCTCTCCTTTGACTTTGTACCTGAATGTACTGGGGATTGGAGCGACTTTTCCATTGGAGATTGAGTAGCGAATGACACATCTGTCGATTTGTCCGACAAAGAGTACTGTGAAAGTTCACTTCTGCTCTGTTCTGGCATAAATGGTCTCGAAACATTCTCTGTTTTTGTTTCCCTTGCCATAAATGGTCGTGATACATTTTCTGTATTATCAAAAGATGGAGAAGGCTCTCGCTTACTCTGCACTGAGATGCTCTGTTGTTCAACAAGATTTTTCACAAGCAACTGACGTGCTTCTTCACCGTGACGAAATTCTTGCTGCATTTCACGAAGAAGCTGAATAACGTCCCTTGCATGAGGATCACTGCCTTTCATCTTTTCAAGATCTGAGTCCTCAGATGCATCTGAGTCGTTTATAGCTGCATACACCTTAAATCTATTGTTGTTATCAACAAACATAGATTCTCCATTTAAGGTAGACTTCTCCAAAGATCCATTTGATTCTGGTTTTAAAACCTTAAAGGACGGGTCTGACTGATCAGATGCTGGCATTTTGTACTGGGACAGTTCAGCCGCCCAAGACTTAGGCCCAGAGGTCTTGAAACTGCCGTCGGCAGATTTAAGGTCACTATTGTTAGGCTTGGAGACGGAGCTGTCTTCTAACGGTCCTGAAAGATAACAATTGGTTTGTAAACAACAATATTTGAGGAAACAAATGTGTCACCTGATAGTGTGACGAAAAAAGTGTAACAAGCACGACCAATCATATGTGACAGACAGGACATATGACAGTGAGGTGATCTTTAGGTATCACCTTGCTAGAGCAGGTATCTCAAAACTTCAAAACAAAAAATAACCCTTTCCCTGTTTAATTTTCGTGAAAGAAATAATGACGTCATGTATATTAATTAGCTGATTGTTTTACAATAGCATAAGTGCGCACAAGAATTTAGTATAGACAGAAACTGTACAGTTAGATCTGTTATATTGTAAAAGCACACACAGCTGACCTTGAGGAGCTTCTGATCTGGGTCTACTCTGTTTGCAAAGGCCTGAACAGGCGTTTATATGAAGGAAAGGGTTTAAAGACCATTTTTTACAATCATACATGAGTTTTCAGTCTGTTAAGTTACAGATAGATTATTTGTTTTAATATTTTTGTATTGGCTCAAGTTACTATACATGTTTGAGTCAAATGTTAAATTTACTTGTGCTTCATGCATCTCTATGTCAGGCTATCACTAGAAAGGACCACAATAGAAATAAGGAATAGTTTTCATATTGATCTATTTATCCCTTTACTTCATGAATATTCATGTAAGAAATAATGACATCATGAATATTAATTTCGGCAATAGCATAAGGACACAGGAATTTTTGGCCATAGCAGAACTGTAAAATCATATCTATATCATAAAGCACACAGAGCAGACGCTGATTAGATGGCCCCTACAGGAACTGTCTGATTTGGATCGCTGTTTGCAAAGGCGAAAAAATAAGTGTTTATGAAAGGCGTAGAAATGCGTATTTATGGAGTAAAGGATTATCTATCTTATCTATCCTAAATCCTATCTGTCTGTGGTTCATTCTACTAATGATCAAAATACGATCCAGTCATGATCAAAATATAATGCCAAATTACATCTGTAGTTAATTATGGGGGGGGTTTGGGGAGCATAAATAAATTTAACCCTTTCCTTCATATAAACACATTTCCATGCATCTGCAAACAGAGTAGAACCAGATCAGATGGCTCCTATAGGAGCCGTCTGATCAGTGTCTGCTCTGTTTGCTAACGGAATTTTATAGATCTGTTTCTTTAGTTTCTAAAATGGCTACAATGTTCCACGTTCCATATTTCATTATAACTATTTTGTCAATTAATATTCAGTAGTAATATTGAAATTTGAAATAAATATAGAACATGGAAAGGGTTAAGAACTGACCTGTAGACAGTGATGAGGTTGACAAGCTTCCCGTTGACAGAGAATCACCTGACACCTGTCTTTTGCTCACATTAAACTCAAGTGAATCGTCAAACTCATTGTCAAACAACACAGCATTGGTCTGTTTGCGTAACTTTTCCAGCACCTCTGATTCAAACCTCTTGGCCCGCTCTAGCACGTCGTTGATATTCTTACCACTATACTCTGCAACTGTCTCTATTCTGCCTAGAAAATAAGAATCAATATATATAAGTCACATCTTGTGACCTAAGTCATATCTATCATTTATGTCTGGTCTATGTGCAATGACATGACAAAGCATTTACAGGACTCAAGCTGGAGCTCTCCATAAGGGAGAAGTTTAGTGGTATACAGTGAGAAGTTTTGGTCATGATCTTGTATCTCCCTATTATGTTCTATATACATTAAAACATCTCCTCCATCTCAAAACAGGGAGAAGTCAGCAGAGTTAGGGACACTTTTTCTCCCAAATCGCCCTCTTGCTTATGCCCTAATTTATATCAGGGAAAGGGTCAAGTTATTGCCAAATGCAAAAACTATTTCTTTTTCATTCTTTTCAAAGCCAAAATCAATATAAAACACTCTGAATTCTGATATGTCCATTCACTTACAGCATCTCATCTGGATCAATACAGTTAGCATATAGTTTGTTACAATTTCACTAATGTCATGTTAAGATCTAAAGATTAAACCCTTTCCCTGTTCTATATTTATTCCAAAATTAAATACCTACTGAATATTCATGGTCAAAATAGTTATAATGAAATAGGGAAGGTGGAACATTGTAGCCATTTTAGAAAGTAAAGACACAGACCTTTCAAATTACATTACCAAACAGAGCAGACCCTGATCAGACAGCTCCTATAGGAGCCGTCTGATCTGGGTCTACTCTGTTCATAAATGCGTGAAAACACTTTTATATAAAGGAAAGGGTTTAACCCTTTCCATCTTTTTAAGTAAACGTTTTTTCACGTATTTGCAAACAGAGAAGACCAAGATCAGACAGCTCCTGAGCTGTCTTATCAAGATCTGCTCTGTTTGGTTACAACACTTTATAAACTTGATCTTAGTTTTTGTCAAAGTAAACATTTTACATTATAAAAACTCAGCTAATATACATGTCTGTTGACTAACCGGGTAACCCTCTTTAAATAAAGTCTTTCATTCATTCATTCTTTTATTCATTCATGATGTCATTTTTCTTACATGAATATTGAACATGGTGAAAAAAAATATCAGTCCTTTAAATAGCTCACTTATTCTGCAAGCTGTTTCATTTAACCCTTTGCATGTTAAGTAATTTCGTTGTCTGCTCAATTGTCATCTGCAAGATTTCAAAACTGCAGAAGTTGAGCATGGAGTGACAAACAGTTTGAATCTAAGGTCAGGCCCCATGTTTTATGGGTCCTGATCTAGATAGAAACTACAGTAAAACCCCACTAATGCGACCACCTAAAAGAGGTATAATTCTAGGTGCTAGATGCAGCTGGTAGTTTAATGCAGGAAAAAAAAGTAATGCAGAAAGCTCCTGGAGGAGCTTTCTGCATTACTTTTGTCCTGCATTAAGCAACCACCTGCTTATAAAGACAGGTATGTTTATTCATTGAGTGGTCGCTGGGGTTATACTGTATTTGCATAGGTCATAATGGCTGGAAAATCTGCCAATAGCATGGAAACAGAAAAATAATATCACTGTCAGAATGGAAGCAGAAAAACTTTACTATCAAAAATGGAAGCAGAAAAAAACGAAAATCAATATCACTGTCAGAATGGAAGATTTTAAACCCTTTCCATCTTTTAAAACTTTACTGTCAAAATGGAAGCAGAAAATAATAAAGTTTTTTGTCAAAATGGTAGCAGAAAACAATTAATTTCACTGTCAAAATGGAAGCAGAAAACAATTAATTTTACTGTCTGAATGAAAGCAGAAAACAATCAATTTTACCAAATGCAAATGTTCTGTCTAATCCATCAAACCAACAAAACCACAACACAAACTTTTCCCCTCTCTGCAAACAACCCTCCAACAACTAGCCAGTATTTTATTACAACAAAATCAATTTCTGCAAGTTTAAACACAACAGTAAAGTTCCCTTTTCCATTCATACAGCCCCTGTATTTTCTTCAATTTTAATGTCTCTATTAGTTCACACTTCAACCTTTCAGTCATTCATTTCTGTCATTCCTAATCTATTCCTAACACCCATTGCAGATCAGCTCTACTGGTTAAGTGTTGTAAACAGCCTAACAAGGGATTGTTTGAGCCAAAATGCCATAAAATAGAAAATCCCTGCTAGTACAATCATTAATCTGTCCTTAGCACTTTAACCCTTTCCCTGTTCTATGTTTATTCCAGATTTCAATACCTACTGAATACTCATGGACAAAATAGTTAAAATGAAATATGGAAGGTGAAATACTGTAGCTATTTTAGAAAGTAAAGAAACAGAATCTGATCTTTCAAATTCCTCTAGCAAACAGAGCAGACCCTGATCGGACGGCTCCTCTAGGAGCCATCTGATCTGGGTCTACACTGTTTGCAAATGCGTGAATACACATTTATATGAGGGAAAGGGTTAACCATGTGTTTTCTAAAAAGAAATATCCTATTTGCTGTGACTTTATTGTTCAAATTTATTCACTAAGTATGATCTGCATACAGTAAGTGTAGATCTTGATCAAGAATTAAATATCTCTGTGGCTCATCTGGAGCCATACTATTTGTAAAGACAAATGTGCTTTCAGTTATCATGCTAAGTATATTGTATATTGAGAATTTGACTGCTACAAATTCCTTTAACCCTTTCCCTGATCTATGTTTATTACAAAGTTCAATACCTACTGAATATTCATGGACACAAAGGTTATTATGAAATATGGAATGAGGAGCACTGTAGCCATTTTAGAAAGTAAAGATACAGATCTTTGAAATTCTTTTGCAGATGCATGAAAACACGTTTATATGAGGGAAAGGGTTAACCCTTTCCCTGATGAATATTCATGTGAGAAATACTGACATCATGCATATTTATTAGCTTAATTTTTATAACAACACATGTGTATGTACATAGGAATTTTTGGTATTGGTAAAAACTGTCGAGTTAGATATATTACAATTTCATAAACAAACAGAGCAGACCCTGATTATACGGCTCCTACAGGAGCCGTCTGATCTTGGTCTTCTCTGTTTGCACAGATGTGAAAAAATCTTGTATGAAGAAAGAGGTTAACCCTTTCCCTGTTCTATGTTTAGTCCAAATTTTAATACCCACTGAATATTCATGAACAAAACAGTTACAATCAAATATGGAAGGTGGGACATTGCATCCATTTTAGAAAGTAAAGAAACATATCTATCAAATTCCATAACCCTTTCCCTCATATAAACATGTTTTCACGCATTTGCAAACAGAGTAGACCCAGATCAGACGGCTCCTAGAGGAGCCGTCTGATCAGGGTCTACTCTGTTTGCTGATAGAATTTGATAGATCTGTTTCTTTGCTTTCTAAAATGTCTGCAATGTTCCACCTTCCATATTTTTTATTACTATTTTGTTTATGAATATTCATTAGGTATTGAGCTTTGGACTAAACAGAGAACAGGGAAAGGGATAAGCAAACAGAGCAGACCCTGATCATCATAAGACGGCTCCTAGGAGCCGTCTGATCTGGGTCTACTCTGTTTGCAAATGCGTGAAAACACGTTTATATGAGGGAAAGGGTTAACTTGATTTTCTCCAGCAAATATTATCCAAGTGTCAAACAAATGACAGGTAAAACTGTTTGTACAGGGTTATCACAAATCTGACAGTGACATGCACAGAATTGAAAGAGACACCTATTCTCTATTGCAACAAGTTTGAAAAAAATAATGCAAATTATACAAATAATTTTAATTTTGTGACATCATGACATGTGATAATATACTATGCAGCCAGATCCACTACAGACAGCAGGTTTGTATCTAAACTAGCCTAACATTTACAATGATAGTGTTTGTGATTGAGCTGAATAAGGGACTGTTGTTACTTTATGTGCAGTGAGGCATAGTATGAAATTAATTACTTTTAAATATCGAAACTACCCGTTTTTACACCACTTAAATCTATAAAATTGTTTCAGTCAATAAAATCTGCCCAGAGATATTGGATTACATAAACATCCTATAACTTTCAAGAGAAAAGCTTTTATTCAAAGTTCAAACTTGACATAACATGCAATACTGGATATTTAATTTGAGAGTTTAACCCTTAGCATGCTGAATTTTCAAAGGGGAATGGCCCATCATTGTGTAACCCTTTGCCTCATATTAACACACTTTCACGCATTTGCAAACAGAGTAGACCCAGACCAGACGGCTCCTATAGGAGCCGTCTGATCAGTGTCTGCTCTGTTTGCTTATGAAATTTGAAAGATCTGTTTCCTTACTTTCTAAAATGGCTACAATGTTCCACCTTCTAGATTTCATTATAACTACATGTAGTTTGTCCATGAATATTCAGTAAATATCGAAATTTGGAATAAACATAGAACTGGGAAAGGGTTAAACTGTAGAGATCATTCAAAATGAAAGATTTAACTTTGCAGACTGACTTTGAATGACAAACAGTGCAGACCCTCCTAGGAGCCCTCTGATCTAGGTCTACATTGTTTGTAAATGCCAGTGCACCCGTGCCCCACATTCAATGGTAGGGCTGACTATTGGGGCCAGTTTTGACTATTGCAATACTATTGCTATTGCTGAAAGTACTATTGCGATACTATTGCTATTGCTGGAAACTATTGCAATAGTTATTGCCTAGATTTGAAAACTTGTAAATGCAAATTTGCACAGTGTAAGATATAACTTTGCTATAAATACTTACTAAAAATGTTTGTGGAAATGATTTAAAATGAATTGGGCTTTGCCACTTGTGTTTTACAGCTTTTGTTTTTAACAAACTCGACCTCCGAGATTGTCGACGCCATCTTGAAAATACAATACCAATTATATGAAAGAACTATTGAAACTATCGATAGTCAGAGCAACTATCGCAATAGTCTATCGTCAATTGGAAATAACTATCGATAGTGTAACTGGGATAGAGAACTATCACGATAGTTCGATAGTTTGATGTATTGTTACACCACTATTCAATGGGTTAACTTTAGCAACAATTAAACTGCATGCAATACTATACTATATGCCATACAAAATATTTGTTTCATAGTGCAGTTTAGCATTTCATGACTAGTACACTAGCTCTTTGAATGCTGGCAGTACATTTATGGTAACCTATGAAAACAGTTTGGATCCTGGTGAGATAAAAAGTAACTCAGCGTCTCATTAGGGTACAAACTGTTTGAGACTCTGAAGAGAAATAAATAAACAGTTAACTTCTGAAAGTAGAAGCAGATGACGTTTTTTTGCAAAAGACAAATATTTACCATGTAAATAGTGCAGACATTGATAACTGCTGAGATAATTTTTGTTATTTTTAATCCTATTAACCCTTTATTCCATAAATGCACATTGTAACCCATTCCCTCATTCTGACACCTTCTGACGCCTCTGTAAAAGTCACTTCTTGAAATCATTGTCATAAATAGAGCATTTGCTCCTATGGAGCAAATGCTCTATTTATCACAATGGTTTAAAAACTACACAATTCTAAAATTTTCCTTTTCTCTAGTAAATGCTCCTTTTGGGTATATTTATTCAAAGAGGTTGGGTCTAAAAATAGCATGAGGGAATGGGTTAAACAATGATGGACCATTTCATTTTGAAAATTCAGTATTATCCCTTTACTCCAGGAATATTTATTTAATAAGAAATATTGTCATCATGAATATTAATTTTTTATAAATGCACAAGGACACAGGGATTTTTGGCCATGGCAGAATCTGTAGAATCATATCTATATTATATCATAAGCAAACAGAGCAGACCCTGATCAGATGGTTCCTACTGGAAAGGCATTTTCAAAGGTGTAGAAAGACATATCTATGGAGTAATGCATTAACACATTCCCTCCTAGTGACACATTTTCGCGCCTTTGTAAAAGTCACATTTTGAAACCATTGTGATAAATAGAGCATTTGCTACATAGGAGCAAATGCTCTATTTATCACAATGGTTTAAAAACTACACAATTCTAAAAATTTCCTTTTCTATAGTTAATGCTCCTTTTCGGTAGATTTATTCAAAGAGGTTGGGTCTGAAAATAGTCTAGGAGGATGCTGAATTTTCAGAGTGTACTAACCCTTTCCCTGTTCTATATTTATTCCAAATTTCAATACCCACTGAATGTTCATAGACAAATTAGTTGTAATGAAATATGGAAGATGAAATATTGTAGTCATTTTAAAAACTAAAGAAACAGATCTATCAAATTCTATTAGCAAACAGTGCAGACCCTGATCAGACGGCTCTTATAGGAGTCATCTGATCTGGGTCTACACTGTTTGCAAATGTGTGAAAAGACGTTTATAATTATGAGGGAAAGGGTTAACTATAGAGTCCACTCAGTATGAAAGGCTTAGACTTGCTGGAAGATTTTGGATAACAAAGAGTGCAGAGTCTAGTGGGTTTTTTTTTCACTTTTGGGGGAATGGTGGTGGGTCCTTTGATATTTTTACAATGTCTCTGTTTTTCCCCCAATATTTCAATAATTCTGTTGACATAAGTGTTACTGAAATTGGAGGGGAATTTTTTTTTCAATTAAATGGGGAAAAATATATACTTTTTCAGGAGGGGAATGGGGCCCAATTTCGGCCCCAAAAAGGTCCGAAAAAAAGATGCTGCAGCCCACTAAGCAAGAATATATTATTATTATGTTAAAGCTTTCTGACACTAACTAACATACATAGTTTTATTACAATGTACTGCTTTACCTTTTCGTTTTGCATCTGTCTGCATCTGAGTTTCCACATCTTCTAGTCCAGGCTCTTCTTGTATGACTTCTGACCTTGCCCATGCAGGTTCCCCTGCCTTACGTGATGGTATTGTGATACTCCCGCCCTCGCTAGACGAGGTGCTCAGCCTCCCGGTCTCTGACGGTCTTGTGCTGACCGGTGTGTCCACCTCCAATATGGTGGACAAGTTTGACTGCTGTGGGTAGGTAGACTCAGCTAATACTTCTTTCTGCACAGGTGCGTACATTGGCTGAGACTGTATGTGATAGATGTCAATACATCACGTTCATCAAAATTCTGTCAAATGTGCTGTACATTGTATATGTAAGGTGCTTCATGATAAGTTGTTTTTGCCAATCATAAGGCTTAATGCTTTAACCCTAACCCTTCCCTTCATATAAATGCCTTTTCATGCATCTGCAAACAGAGTAGACCCAGATCAGACAGCTCCTACAGGAGCCCTCTGATCAGGATCTGCTCTGTAAATGCTAATGGAATGTGACAGATCTGTTTCTTTTGTTTCTAAAATGGCTACAATATTCCATATTTCGTTATGTCCATGAATATTCAGTAGGTATTGAAATTTTGACTAAATATAGAACAGGGAAAGCACTGATAGCACAACTTTTTTTGGAACTTTTGAAAATAGCGTAGACCATCAGATAGCTCTTGTGGGGGACCTCTATTCGGGGTCTCCCCAATTTCATTATGAAATAATTTGACATCATTCTATAGTTTTTGCCAAGGCCATAAGCCATTATAAAAATCAGCTAATAAATATTCACTATGTCAATATCTCTTACATGAATACAGTAGAACCTGTCCTCAGCAGCCATTCATTTATTCAACAAAGCTGTTTGACAGTCTGACCACATTACAATCAGAATTGCAGTATATAACCATTTTTCGAAGACATTTATGTGGCAAACAAACAGTTAAACTTAGACCAGTAGAAGCTCTCACCAATTGTTTCTCTTTATTCCTGATGTTCTCCGTCAGCTGTTGTCCAAGTTTCTCTGGAGAGATGCTTGCCAATTTTGCTTTCAGATCACTTTCCTGTTTCAACAATTTCTGTTGACCAAGCTACAACATAACCATACAAACAGTGTAACCAAATGTACAGACAGTTGACTGAGCTACAACATAACTACACAAGTAATATAGATAAAGTAGACTGACTGAACTACAACATAACTACACAAGCAGTACAGATAAAGTAGACAGTTGACTGAACTACAACATAGCTACACAAGCAAATACATATAAAGTAGACAGTTGACTGAACTACAACATAACTACACAAACAATACAGATAGAGTGGACAGTTGACCGAACTACAACATAACTATACAAGTAACATAGACTGACTGAACTAAAACATAACTACACAAGCAATACAGATAAAGTAGACAGTTGACTGAGCTACAACATAACTACACAAGCAATACAGATAAAGCAGACAGTTGACTGAACGACAACATAACTACACAAGCAATACAGATACAGTAGACAGTTGACTGAATTACAACATAACTACACAAGCAATATCGATACAGAAGACAGTTGACTGAACTACAACATAACTACACAAGCAATACAGATACAGTAGACAGTTGACTGAATTACAACGTAACTACACAAACAATATAGATAAGGTAGACAGTTGATTGAGCTACATTAGAGTTACACAAGTAAAAAAGCTAAACATAAACAGACGATCAAGCTAAAACTTACCCACACAAGCAATATAGCTAAAGTGTGAGTGTGAAATGTTTAACTTAGTCTGTTATCTGGAGACGTGTTAACCCTTTACTTAATAATTGCATGCTTTAATGCCTAAAAGTTGCAAATGGTAGACCCAGATCAGAAAGCTTCTGTAGAAGTTGTCTGACCAGGGTCTGCTTGGTTTACTTAAATAATGTGATAGGCCTGATTCTTCACCATCTGCCATGGCAAAAAGTCTCTTGTTTCCTGGGCCATAATAAATATTACTTGAGTCTTCATTATTTTTCATGAATTCTTAATAAATATTCACAAAGCAGAATTAACTTACTTCAGTTCTGATCATAATCTCCTCCTTCTGTCTCTGTATCTCTGCCAGCTGCTTTCGTAACTCATCTTGTCGTGTTAAACATTCATCATTTTCAGACAGAAAACTTGTGGACACTGTTGTATCTATGTCAGTATCTTCCTCCTCTACCAACCCATTCTGTTGAGGCGCCTGTGTGTGTTTAGCTGGTGGAAGAGTTGGGCTTCCCTTTGAGGTCAGGGTTGAAGTGTCTCCATCAGTGAGCTCTGTAGCAGAGGTAACATCAAGACTTTTCTGGGCATATGCCTCGTAGATTCTCACTGGAGTCTGGAAAGATTCATCGTGATCAAAAGGCAAAGATTTCCGTATGTTGTCAAACTTGTTTTTACGGAGATTGGAATCAAGGTTGAAGTCTGGGTGAGTCGTAGGAGCAGTGACCTGATGTACAGATGCCACAGTAATTGAGGTGGGTGGTGGTGGCATGGATACTGCAGGTCTTTGAACTTCTGGCAATGATAAAGTGGCTTTGTAATACGGATGAGCAGCCAATGTAGCTAAAAGAGAAGTAACAGAGGCTGTTTGATCAGGATGTTGATCATGACCATATGATTGACCTTGACCAGCTGGCTGACCTTGATCTACAGGAAGACTCTGGTATGTTGGCTGAGGAGGGGGTGGAACTCCATTTTCCAAATACTTTGCCCCTAAATTCTCTAGCCGAGACAAGTCAAGCCTTGGGTATCTTTCCAGAAGATTTTCTCTTCTCCTTTTTATCTCAGCTTTTGTTTCCTCAAGAACTTTCTTACTCTGTTCATGCCTAGCTAACAACTGTTGCTGATACTCCTTGACCTTTTGCATCTGCTCAGAGTGGATGTCTGCAGTAAGAGATGCCGGATGCACGCTATCGGGGAACGGAACCTGAGCTTCATAAACTGGCATGGAAACAGCTGGTTGAGAAGTAGCCACTGGGATACCGGAAGGCTGGTAACCAGGTTGAGCAAATTGCTGAGGCTGGAAACCAGCAGGCATAGTCAACTGATCAGTGGTCAGAACAGCTGAAGGTGGTTGATATGCTTGTCTCATCTGGTAACCTGGTAACTGAACTTGACCTACTGAAGTTGCTATTGGCAATGTGGTGGTTCCATGCGTAGGTGGGATGGAGTTCATCGGGTGCTGAGACATACCTGAGGATGACAGACTACTGACAAATTGCTGTTGAACTGAGGCAGGTGGTAGCCCGTTTACAAGTGGAACCTGGACAGCCGGCTGTGAGACTATTTGTGGAGCTGAAGTTTGGGGCTGAGTTGACTGAGCTGTAAATCCCACATAAGGATGTTGCTGAAACACAGGTTGCTGTGGTAACACTGCTGGCTGAATTGTTGACATTTGTGCTTGTGGTACGGCAGCTGTGGCTGGAGGATGGGATACTGAGCTGCCTGAAACAGTTTGTCCGTATGGTGCCAGACCTGGCTGCGACATCGGGATTGAGGAAGAGACTTGTGCAGCAAGCCCAGGCTGGGGCTGGTGTTGGGGCTGTGAGGCTACACTAGTCACCTGTAGCTTCTGTTGCTCATGTGTCAACTGCTGAAGCTTCAATTCTAGTTGTCGCTTCTGCTCCCTGAAAACGAATATAGGTAAAACAGTACAAAAAAGTGCCTGATTGGCAAACAGCTTAGATCCTAATGCTGAGTTTCTTGGCATCTCATCTGGAACCAAGCTGTTTCTCAAATGCCAGTCAAGATGCACTTAGTATGAGAACAGTTAAAACAATAATGGTCTGCTTTATAAAAAGAGCTTTCTGCATTACTTTCATTTTTATGAAACACAAGAGGATATGAGGTAAAGTCAGCCCGACTAAATTTCTTGAATAATGTACACAGAGTGTCTTTTTGGGGCCATCCCCTATTCTATATCATATCTAAACTTGTTTGGAGTGTCAGACAGATATGGATCTAAACTGTTTGCTAAATAACCAAAAAATATGGTGTGGTGAAAGTTGAAATATATTACCCAACAGATTGAAGACGGCTTGACTAAAGGCCGAACAAAAACATTTAACCTTTTCCTTGTTCAATATTCATGTAAGAAATATAGAGGATCTGTTGCGAGCAGTCTTTTAAGATCACATGTTCCTAAACGAGCCTTAGAAAATGGCATTAAGCGAGCGTTGGCGAGCTTAATAACATTTTCTTGGTGAGTTTAGGAACATGTGATCTTAAAAGACAATGAGCATCAGATTCTTTTTCTCACATAACAAATAAGTGTAATTTTGCCGTTTAAATGGCATGTAAACATCGGTTTCCATGGTTTGACGTCATATCTGATGTATGACGTCATATATGTTCTAAAGTGATCTTACACGTGTTACAGATAAGGGAATCTTAACCCATTGTTCTAACTCGGAGATAAGGGAAGGTATGTGAGAAAATGGCACCATCAATGTTTATTAGCCGAATTGTTATAATGTGAACATTTCATGGGAAATATTGCCTTGCCAAGTACTGTAGAATCAGATTTATATCATGTCAAAAGCAAACAGAGCAGACCCTGATCAGACAGCTCCTATAGGGGCCATCTGATCTAGGTCTACTCTGTTTGCAAAGGCGTTAACACATTCCCTCATAGGCTATTTTTGGATCCTACCTCTTTGAATAATTCTATCGAAAAGGAGCATTTACTGGAGAAAAGAAAAATTTCAGAATTGTGTAGTTTTGAAACCATTGTGATAAATAGAGCATTTGCTCCTAAGGAGCAAATGCTCTATTTATCACAATGGTTTCAGAAAGAGATTTTTACAGATGCGTCAATATGAAGGAATGGGTTAAAAGGTGTATTTATGGAGTAAAAGGTCAAACAAATGGAAATGGAATAGAAGAAATCCCTTACAGTATAAACTCTTGTTGTTTAACAATCTGCAGCAACTCCACCTGCTGTGTGTTAAGGTCTGGCTGCAGCTGAAATTCAAAAATCCAACAAGTAAAACACACAGACAAGAAACAAACAACCCAGAAATCACAATATCTTAACCCTTTCCCAGTTGTTATATTCATGTAAGAAATAATGACATCATGAATATCTTATTAGATTATTTTTTATAATGGCAAATGTACACAGGGAGATTTGGTTACGGCAGAAACTGTAGACTCTTGACTTATATTACCTATATTATACAGTAAAACCTCTCTATAACGGCCACTAAACTGTGTTAATTAGTTGGTATTTATGGCAGGTGGCTGCTTAAAGCAAGGTGAAAGCAAAACAGAACGCTCCTATAGGGTATTAAAGGGTTAATACCTGTACATTAGTCTGTTGTTTTTCGTTGGTTGTCCTCAACTTCTCAGAAAACTCCTCAGGTGGCATTGCTGTCTTTCTCCCTGGAGGAGGTTGCTGAGGGGGTGGGGCAAAAGCAACCTGACTCACAGTGGGTGGAGCATACAAAGCTTGGCTGGATTGGGGTGCAGCATATCCTGCCTGGCTTAAAGTTGGTAGGAATTGAGCTGGAGCTGACATTTGTATAGTTTGACTAGGCGCAGGTGAGGGCTCTGGTATTAATGGCTGGAACTGGCTCATATCTGCACCTTTTACAACAAAAATAAGTTTCGATGACTGTATATGTTACTAGTACCTTATCTTAGGAATAGGAAAACATATCTTACACCAATATATTTTGACTAAAGAACTGTACCTGCTATAAGCAGTCAAGCCTTAATAAGAGCAGTGTGCAAAATTGGAGACACAATCTTAAGTTTTTCCTTTCTGCGATATTTCCACTGTTTGTGATTCAGTAAAGATATGTCCAACTAAGAAACAAGATGTGTTTGTGAAAAAATTCTGCCAAACCAATTATGGACACAACAATCAATTTCACATTTGACCTCAGAGTATAGCCTTAACCCTGAAATCACTCAAAAGTTGCAGATTTATGAGATGAGTGAACATTCTAAGTACGAAGTTTCTATATGTAAAAGTGCAAAGTTTCTGACAAATAGAGAAACGGGCAAAATGAGATCTAGATCATGAGGGTATAAAAATGTTGATTATGGCAAAGATTTTACATTATAAGCAACAGATGAACATAATTAGTTTAACTCTTTCCCTCATGGATATTAATATAAACAAGCGCTCCACTTTCTTTAGTGCTGGATAGTGTAGTGGAAGTCTAAGTCAGAAAGGGGAGATAACAACAGTAAAATTAATTTTAGGGTTACCTACCCTTGTGAAATGGGTCCCCCTTGTAATAGTTAATATGTATACCAAAGATGAACCAAATATCTTTGACAGTTTCTGAGACATGGCCCTGAACATAAAACTTAACCAACAATGAAAATTCTAAGTCGAAAAAGGGGCATAACTATGGCAAAATTAATTTTAGGGTTACCTACCCTTGTGAAATGGGTTCCCCTTGTGATAGTTAACATACATACCAAATATGATCCAAATATCTTTGATGGTTTCTGAGAAAAGGACCTTAACAAAAAGGTTAACCAACACCGACGCCGACAAGAGGGTCATGACAATAGCTCCACTTTTTGAAAAAGTGGAGCTAAAAATAATGACAACATGAACATTAATTAGATGCATTTTTATAATGGTATATGAATGCAGAAATGTTTGGCCATGTCAGAAACTGTAGAATCAGATCTATATAATTCTATGAGCAAACAGAGAAGACCCTGATCAGACTCTGTTTGTAGATGTGTGAAAATGTGTCTATGTGAAGCAAAGGGTTAACACAAAACATGATTGTGCATTACCTGAAGTGTCAGCAGAATGCATGATTCCTGGGTGTCCCATGGGTGGCTGGGTTCCCTCCCCTACATCTATCATAGAGTGAGACGTCATCCATTCCTCTCGCTGTGACTTGATCCTGTCCATAAGGTTACGCAATACTTTCTCTGAAACACAGATTAATAACCATAGTTTACAGGACACTGTTCAAGTGAAGATTCTATGAAGTACAGACATCAGAAGCTATCGTCTGAAGTGATCAATTTTTGCACCCTTTGTAATTGTTGTCTGCAAACATTTGATGTCTGCAACAATTTTCAAAAAATATTTTGTTATCAACTTCACCTAAAATATACAGTGAAGATATTTTTTTTATTATCTTTTTTTTTTAATATACTGCATATAAATCATTTTCTTAATTTTTAAGATCGTAAAAATAACTTTTTCAACACTTTGAAAGCAATGCTTAGAACCATATTCATCCTAAACATTAGGTCACACAATCTCCTCTCTGCCCCAGACTGTAAAACTGAATTAGTGCATATGATATGATAGCACTACATGATACAATGGTACTACAGTAAAACCTCTCTATAACAGCCACTAAATTGTGTTAATTAGTTGGTATTTAGGGCTTCAACACAAAATACTTGATATTTATAATTTAGTGGCCGTTATAGAGAGGTTTTACTGTAATAATGTAGCAAATTGTGCACACCTTAATCTCCTGAAAGAGCAGTTTGATCTAGGTCAACACTAATGGCTGGGTTTGTCTGGCTGAATATTTATGGCAATTAGGATAGGCTATTATTCATGCCTTTGCAAACAGAGCAGACCCCCACAGGAGCCATATGATCAGGGTCTGTTCTGTTTGCATATGAAGTTGTAATAGCTCTGGCATTTCTCCTTCTTTACCCATGCTCTGTTGTATAATTACATATATCTTTACTGTGTACAAGTATTTCGCTGTGCAATCACTGCTGTGGAGTGCACTGGTTGCACAATCAATTTGTAAATAGTGCAGACCCTGATGAGACAGCTCCTGTAGGAGCTGTCTCATCTGGGTCTTCACTATTTACAGGTAGGTATAATGACGTGAATAGCAAGCGAAGGGTTAATATTCATGATGTCATTATTCCTTACATGACTATTCAACAGGGAAAGGGTTAAACATGAATGTTTGCAAGAACATACACACACATATCATCAACAGATGTGTACCTGGTTTTTTGCCTGGGGACTTGGGGTGTGGCATGTTGGTCATATCCCTCAGTACAGGGGGCACCTGCGGTAGAGAGGGTTCGTACAGTGATGTCTGAAGGTCTTGGCCTGTCACATCCAGAGAATCTTCCCGAGTAGGGGTCAAAGGCCGTGGCTGGGGATCTAGGGCCATACTAAGGTCTCCCATTTTGTCTGAAAAGACAAAAAAGTTACATGTCACAGCATGGATAAATATTTACTAACTACCAACATTTTCTAACCATTTTCCGGTTTATTCAAGATTTCTTCACCTTGAATATTCATGGCCCTGGGTCCATGCTTATAAAGCTTTTAGTTGAGTCTGAGTTTTGTTCTCAAGCTTTTGATTGGTCAGGCATTATTCAGGTCCTATACTATGTTTGCAGTAGTAACATACCCTATAATATTAGATCACTGTCTCCACACCCCAACCAGTTTGAAAAGTTAAATGGAGTAAATTCAGCACAGTTTTGATAACTTAAATGAAACTTAATTCAGTGATCTCAATAGCATTGAATTTTACCAAGTCCCTGGGACCCAGGTCATCACCAAAAGTTGGGTTCCACGCAAATTCTACCAAGTCCCAGATAATTTCACCCCTGCCAAAGTTGGGGAGATTTTTTGCACCATCAAATGTTATGAGGTAACACTTTAAACTGATGTTTCATTTAACTTTTATCTCAAACATTTTCAGTTGGAATATAAATCAAGGAAGACACTACAAGGCAAGATCTGAGAGCTTATAATACACAGAAGTCTGATAATGTGCTACATGACGAGTCTTTGCCATGTTCTTATCCTTAAGTAAATCCAATCAGGAAGTTACTCAATGGATTTGCTTTTCAACATGCATCTTGTTTAGGGTTCCTCTTATTGTCTAACCACTGTTCACTGAGAAAAAATAATTAAAAGGCATTTCTTGATGCTTTAATTTGAAGTGCGTGATGATGAGCATCGCTTGAGTGAACTGCACTGAAAATCACTGTATCCACTGGAAAATGCAATTTTCACTTTATTTTTAGTTTATACAAAACATTGCATAGTAATGCTGTTAGTTTCAGGGTTTACTTCTTTCACTAACCAATCTTTAGACCCACGGTCTTGCAGTCATGATTCTTTAAAGGTTCTGGTGTGTTTAACCTTTTCACTAGCAGACCCAAACTTTTTTCAGCAGCCAAATGTCTTTACTGTACGCAACAGAACGGTTCTCGTAGAATTACTAAAATTTAGCTGCCGACGCTAAGGGAAAAATTGTAACCAGTCAAGTCAGATGCTCTCCTATATTTAGATATAATTACGACGTAAACATGAACACTGTAATTGAGAAGCTTACCTGTACCAGCCATGTACATGTCCTCAAAGACCTGTTCCATCTGCCGTTGTCTGTCCTCTCGGTCCTCCATACGGAAGTTAGGTGGCTCAAACACTTGTTTCTAAGAAAAAACAAACAAAATACATACATAATACAGTATAACTCTTCTAACGGTGTCTTTTAAACAGGTGGTTGCTTAATACAAAACACAAATTATGCAGAAAGCTCTGCATAAGTATTACCCTGCATTAAGTCACCACTTGTATTTAGACTCAAAAATTATTCATGACAACCAGTAGATGCAAAAATACTTTAAATATAAATCATACAGTAATGGACCCTTAACAAAGTGTAGCCATTAACCCATTCCCTCATATTGACGATTTTAGATGACTCTGTAGAAGTCAGTTTTGTGAAACCATTGTGATAAATAGAGCATTTGCTCCTATAGGAGCAAATGCTCTATTTATCACAATGGTTTCAAACTACAAAATTCTTAAAGTTTTACTTTTCTCTAGTTAATGCTCCTTTTCGGTAGATTTATTCAAAGAGGTTGGATCTAAAAATAGCCTATGAGGTAATGGGTTAAGATACTGAACAACTGTGTGAAGTTTGATAGGGATACAGGCCTTTTTATGACAATTTTGGGAAAAAATGCATTTTAATAATTGGGATTTTTTTCGCACACAAAACTCAATGATTGGAAAGCATTTTGGCCCTTATTGTTACAGCCTTTGTGTTGTCATTGACATCTTTGTAAATGTGAGCATTGCTGTCATGGAACAAAAATATTGTCACAGTTTCAACATTAGTAGTTATCCAAGGCCTTTTTCTGGCATCTACACAAGTCTGTTAAAAGGGCCCATTCCTAATGCAAAATTGCTGGAATTGCAATTAAAAAAAGCGTGAAACATGACAAATGCCAGCGAACTGATCCCTTAAGTCACCCAGCTACAGTACACAAACTATCAGCAAAGACAGATTGTTTTAAAGAATGCCTGATGCTAAGGTTATGTCTTGTACAAACACATTTTCTAACTCTTTCCCTGTTCTATGTTTATTTCAAATTTCAATAACTACTGAATATTCATGGACAAAATGGTGATAATGAAATATGAAAGGTGAAACATTGTAACCATTTTAGAAAGAAAAGAAACAGGTCTATCAAATTCTGTTTGCTAACAGAACAGACCCTGATCAGCCGTCTCCTAAAGGAGCCATCTGATCTGGGTCTACTCTATTCACAAATGCATGAAAATGCTTATACGAAGGAAAGTGTTAATATACACCCAACTGTATTGAATTATGTTCAAGAATAATACAATTATGGCTCATACAAGATCAACCAGAAGGATGCACACACTCGCACACAAATGCAATTTGTGCAGCCATGTCAAGCTGACCACAAGCATGCTCTATAAAAATAACAATAAGGGCCTACTGGTTGCTGCAAGTGAGGGGGTAGATTGTTTGTATTTGGTAGAGTTAACAAAAATACACGACATGTCAATTCCATGGATGTAGGAAGCTTTGATTACTTACAGGAATGTGATGGACAACCTTCAGGCGTCTCTCCCTGTCTGCTCGCTGTAGATCACTCAGGTCATGAAGTATATTGTTATAATCCTAGAAACAAGAGTAAAAAACGTGAGAATGTGAGACATAAAACCTGTTTTGACCCGTTACCTCACAGAGACACCATTGCAAACAGGGCAGACCAATATCAGATGGGTCCAGAAGCGGTCTAAACAGGGTCTACTCTGTTTGCTTACGGAATAATATAGATCTGATTCTACATGTCTTTGTTTATATGCAATCATTAAAATTGATTTAATTAATATTTCGTTATGTCATTATTTCTTACATAAATATTCATGAGGTAAAGGATTATGGGTCAAGGGATTATTAAACTCTTTACTTCATGAATATTCATGTTAGAAATAATGACATTATGAATATTAATTACACTCATGTTTACAATGTCAACTGAAAACAGTTTTGGTCATGGCAGAAACTGTTGAACCAGATCTATATTATTCTACATGAAACAGAGCAGACCTTGTTTAGAAGACTCCTACAGGAGGTGACATATCTGGGTCAACTCTGTTTGCAAAGGTTAATGAATAACAAGAGTTTTAAAATGTATGTGGTTGCTTAATGCAGGACAAAAGGAATTAAGAAAGTTGTTACATTACTGTTGTCCTTCATTAACCCAATTCCTGATGAATAATCATGATAGGAATAATGACATCATGAATATTTATCAGCGGAATCTTTATACTGCCAGGCATTTTGGGTAATGGCATCTGTAGAATCAGATTTATTATAATTTCATATTAAGCACAAAGAGCATACCATGTTCAGACTGCCTCTACAGGAGCCATCTGATCTGGCTCTACTCTGTTTGAAAAGGCATGAAAAAGCATTTGTATTCATGACGGAAAGGGTTAACCCACTCCCTGTTTAATTTTTGACAGAAATGTATATGGCAGAAATTGTAGAATTTCATTAGCAAACAGAGCAGACCTAGATCAGGAGCCTGTAGGAGCCACCAGATCTAGGTATACTCTAAGTACAAGGATGTAGAAAGGCGTATTAATGGAGTAAAGGGTTAATTTGCATTAGCTGACAGTGTTGAACCAAATTTAACATGTTCAATACATAGTAACTTTGTCTGTAAAACTTGTCATCTGCATCAATGCGAATAATACATATTTCATTAACAGTAAAATCTCTCTAAACCGGATGTTAAATTTAGTATAAATATCCATCTTGGAGACATGTGGCAGCTTACTGCAGGGTGGAAGTCATACAAAAAGCTCCTAAAGGATCTTTCTGCATGACTTTCACCCTGCATTTACCCTAAAAGTAGCTCCTAAAGGATCTTTCTGCATGACTTTCACCCTGCATTTACCCTAAAAGTATCTAAATTCTTCTCTAATAGAATTCCGGTTTAGCGAGGTTTTACTGTATTTCATTTCAAAGACCAAAGTCGGAGTCAACAGGTTTAAATCCTGATGATACTCAAGTTATTCAGCATCTCATCTGGATCAACATTGTTTGAAAACGTCATCAAAAATTGGTCCATAGTGTTGAGAGACAAAACTCATTTGAGATTTTCTACCTTTATAGAATGATACATGTACATGTTTATCTAAAAATAATAGAACTGGGCCAAACATCAATTGAGATATACTACCTAAACATCTAAAAATAATAGAACTGGGCCAAACATCAATTGAGATATACTACCTAAACATCTAAAAATAATAGAACTGGGCCAAACATCAATTGAGATATACTACCTAAACATCTAAAAATAATAGAACTGGGCCAAACATCAATTGAGATATACTACCTAAACATCTAAAAATAATAGAACTGGGCCAAACATCAATTGAGATATACTACCTAAATATCTAAAAATAATAGAACTGGGCCAAACATCAATTGAGATATACTACCTAAATATCTAAAAATAATAGAACTAGGCCAAACATCAACTGAGATATACTACCTAAATATCTAAAAATAATAGAACTAGGCCAAACATCAACTGAGATATACTACCTAAATATCTAAAAATAATAGAACTGGGCCAAACATCAATTGAGATATACTACCTAAATATCTAAAAATAATAGAACTGGGCCAAACATCAATTGAGATATACTACCTAAACATCTAAAAATAATAGAACTGGGCCAAACATCAATTGAGATATACTACCTAAACATCTAAAAATAATAGAACTGGGCCAAACATCAATTGAGATATACTACCTAAACATCTAAAAATAATAGAACTGGGCCAAACATCAATTGAGATATACTACCTAAACATCTAAAAATAATAGAACTGGGCCAAACATCAATTGAGATATACTACCTAAACATCTAAAAATAATAGAACTGGGCCAAACATCAATTGAGATATACTACCTAAACATCTAAAAATAATAGAACTGGGCCAAACATCAATTGAGATATACTACCTAAACATCTAAAAATAATAGAACTGGGCCAAACATCAATTGAGATATACTACCTAAATAGAATGATATATCCAAATATATCCAAATTGTTCTCCTTAAATTTCCATAATTTATATCAATATTAATTATTGTTAAAACCACTAGCTATTTTTCAATTAATAATTACAATCAACCTACTTCCATCCTGTCAAATTGACCAATTGTTAAACGCAATTTCATATGGTCATATATGTATCAAAATTCATATATATTTTTCAATTTGCGTATTCTTTTGTCAAACTGCCAAATTTATAACAAATTAATGAGGCCCAAATATTTGAGATACTATAGATAATTAACAACAATTAAAAACAAAGACCATAATTATTATTGTAAAATAGTCCATCTAAGTATAGTAAGTGTAAAGGTCCTAGATCAACAGATGTGATGAACTGCTGCCAACTGTTACATTTTTCCCATCATATCTGACGGCTTAGTAACCCTTTCCCTGTTAAATATTCGTGTAACAAATAATGACATAACGAATAATGCAGAGCTACAGATAAGGACGCGTACCCAAATACTAAAATCGTCATTTTTTCACCAAACCCCATACTGTGACCAATCTTTAGAATCGTCTCTTCGAGATGACTCTAAAGAGTGGTCACAGTATAGGGTTTGGTGGAGAAATAAAGAAGTTATTCCTGAAAATGTTTTAATTTACGCATCTTATCTGGGTCCATGCTTATAAATCTTTTTAGTTGAGTCTGAGTCCATTCTAAAGCTTTTGATTGGTCAGATTTGAGTTCTCAAGCTTTTGATTGGTCAGATTTGAGCCAGAGGCCCAAATCTGACAAATCAAAAACTTGAGAACGAACTCAGACTCAACTAAAAGTTTTATAAGCATGGACCCTGATAATGTATTAGCTGAGTTTTTATAATGGCAAATGTACACATGTTTTGGTATTGGCAGAAACTGTAGGGTCAGATCTATTCTGGTTTCATAAGCAAACAAAACAGACCCTGATCAGACAGCTCCTACAGGAACTGTCTGATGTTGGTCTAATCTGTTTGCAAAGGCATGCATAAGCATTTATATGAAGGAATGGCTTAACCCTTTCCTTCATATAAATGTGTTTTCATACATTTGCAAACAGAGTAGATCCAGATCAGACAGCTTCTACAGGAGCCATCTGATCAGGGTCTGCTCTGTTTACTAGTGGAATTTGACCGATCTGTTTCTTTACTTTCTAAGTAATGTTATAATGTTCCACCTTCCGTATTTCATTGTAACTATTTTGTCCAAGTAACTCTGTGGTCAAAGAGTAAGCTTTGGGACATGTCTATTGTTATTCGATTCAATTTTTTTTCTTAACCTTTTCAACACTAATTCGTTGTCTGCCCTGATTCTAAAAGTAAATACATGTATTTGTATTTGATCAATTTCTATTCACATCCAGTATCAAAGTGTATGTTTGGATCCTTAGGAGATGACCGAGATACTTGGCGTCTAATCTGGATCCAAACAGATGGCCTAATTAACACTGTTGAAAGGGTGAATCCATTCCCTCATAGGCTAGTTTTAGACCCATCTACTGAAAAGGAGCATTTCCTAGAAAAAAGGATTTTTTTTAGAATGTGTAGTTTTGAAACTATTTTGATAAATAGAGCATTTGCTCCATTGGAGCAAATGCTCTATTTATCACAATGGTTTCAGAGCTGTCATTATGAGGGAATGCTTTAATGCATACATACCAAATGTGTCCCACTGTAAGACTGTTGATCTAGATCCCAAGTGTTTACAAAGGTTATCTACCACACAATTATCTATTGGGTGTTTATTGAATATTGACATAAATATGAGCTAGGATCTAACATACGTGTTTAAGAAGTTCCTTCTCCAATGCCTGGTTGTGGCGCAGTCTCGCACGCTCAAGCTGGTCCTGGCGGAGACGACGGAGCTCTAAAGCACGCTCATGAATTCTCCCTTGTTCCATTTCTGCGGCTTCTTTCGCATTTGGCTAAAAGATAAAAAGATGTCAACTTGTAGCATACATAGATATGCAATAAATATTTGCATATCAAGTTTTCCATTCTCCAACGATTTGTACGGATGAATACGTGAAATCAGTATTGTTTAGTTAACCCTTTCCCAGTTCTATATTGAGTCAAATTTTAAATACCTACTGAATGTTCATGGAAAAAATAGCTATAATGAAATATGGAAGGCTTAACATTGTAGCTAATTTTAGAAACTAAAGAAGCAGATCTATCAAATTCCATTAGCAAACAGAGCAGATCCTGATCAGATGGCTCCTATAGGAGCCATCTGATCTGGGTCTACTCTGTTTGCAAATGTGTGAACAGGCGTTTATGAAGGAAAGTGTTAACTTTAAATGAAACTAATGGAGTCGACACTTAGAGTAGTAAATAGTGTAGACACTGAACAGACAGCTACGTCATGAACTGTTTATTATCTGGGTTTGCAATATTTACTGGAGTTTGTCTGTCCAAATATTTACAATAATTATGGTAGCTTGTATCAAAACTTTTAGCACATACAGCGCTCCTTCTCTACAACGACACCCTTTGGGATACGAAGATTGTATGTGTTGTTCAGAGTGAGTTGTTATAGGGAGGGAAAATCAAACATAATTAGCTTGTTTGCAGATCCCCAGATAAGGTATATTTCGAGAACTAAAACCGTTATGCCTCAATCAAACCCTATGTTGTGACCACTCTTTAGAATCGTCACAAAGTGACGATTCTAAAGAGTGGTCACAACATAGGGTTTGATTGAGGCATTAATAAAATACAATGGATAAGGTTGTTTCTGGAGCCTTGTTGTTTCGGAAACAGTGACATGCGTTGTTGTAAGGAGGGAATCGTTATTGAGAGGGTCGTTGTAGGGAGGGAGCACTGTATCACAAACCACCACAAGATACATTCAAACAGGGAGAGTTTAAATTCTTACTCCCTAAAGAAGTAGGATATTAAACATTTATGTCTCAAATGATGAAGTCTAAACACCTCTATTGTTACACCTTCTGTAATTCTTAGCACATTATGTGATCTTTGTCTGCAATTTTTTTTTCTACAACAGTGACAAACAGTTTAGATTCTAATGAGATGCCGAGTTACTCAGCACCTTATCTGGATCCAAACCATCTGTATAGGTTATCATGATACCACCTGCATAAAGACATCTTAACTATTTCCTATTAAGTTTTCAGATTAAGGGTTTTTTACTTTAACCCTTCGCTTGCTGAATTTTAAAATATCTTTCTCCTTCTTTACCCATGCTCTGTTGTATAATTACATGTATCTTCACTGTGTACAAGTATTTCGCTGTGCAATCACTGCTGTGGAGTGCACTGGTTGCACAATCAACTTGTAAATAGTGCAGACCCTGATGAGACAGCTCCTGCAGGAGCTGTCTCATCTGGGTCTTCACTATTTACAGGTAGGTATATTGACGTGAATAGCAAGCGAAGGGTTAATAATATTTACAATAGTTTTGCATAGCCAACATTAGTTAGCAAGTGAGACAACCCTTACCTGTTCTCCTGGATCAGCACGGTCTACGGCGTGTTCATCCTGCAGATGGTAGTGTGAGGTAGAGAATGTGTTCATGTCCATCACCTTAACAGGTTCTAAAGCAGAAAGAAATTGGTTTCATAAAGCTGTCTGATCAGGGCCTGTTCTGTTTATTAATGGGAAAATGGCTACAATGTTCCACCTTCCATATTTCATTATTATAACTATTTTGTCCATAAATATTCATAAGGTGTTGAAATTTGGAATAAACATAGAAGAGGGAAAGAGTTAAAACCAGGTGGCTGCTTAATCTGCAGTCTTTTATCCTAAACTAAGCATGTGGCAAATCTGGATAATCTTTGCCAACAGTTTCAGTTTGGGTCCATGTAAGACATGGATCTCATCAGGATCCAAACTGCATTAACCCAGTGTTCTCGCTAGCCTTGATTTTCACGGGGTCCCAGGGACTCAGTGCCCACTGAATCTCAGTTGAGTCCCATTTTTTTTTTCTTAAATAAAAAATGCACGATCTTATATTGGAAATGCTAGATCTATATCTTTTCATTGTTTTAAAATATTTCAATGATCTTTCAGCAAGTTTTTCTAAATAATTAGTTGAAGTTAAATGAAGCATGTTTTTGTGACTATTATTTTCATTTGTGAAAATATCTTGCATTGTGGTAGTTTCATGCATGATATTAGTACATTAATCCTTGGATGAGAATTATCAATGTTTCAGCTACAGTGTATTTGTACCACATTGTTTGCTGCAGTTCCCATCATTCCGTTAAAAATAGCAAAAGACAATGCATATGAAATAAGTAAAATAAAGCAGTACATGTAGGTTCACTGAAGATTCTCATCCCAAATTAATGAGGCTTCACATGTAATATGACATTGTTCTGTACTATGATAGATACATTTCTTTACCGGTCTGTTAGAGAATCTTCAGGTTTTTGGAGCGATTTTGATAGTTCACCTTGGAAACAATTGATTTACACGGCCTGTCGATGGCCATCGGAGATCTATAACGAGGAAGCAAGCTGCGTTGATATGATAATCAGTGCTATCTGATGTGATGGGCAGTAACACAGATGCTGCATTTCATTAGAATGGCATTGGTGGACTCGGCCCTCAAGTCGCCTCTTTTATCAACCAGTCTTTAAAAAGAGGATCTATCAACCACGCTTCTTGGAAGCGACGGGTGTGTTTTGGCTTTTTAGGTGGAAACACTTATCATTACTCAGCATGCCATTGCTATAAGAGCACGTTTAACCCCGCGATTAAGCAATAGATAAAGAAATTGCCAGGTTCAAGCTGTGATGTCACACAATACATGTAAATGTTCAAAAACCCATCTGTTCTTGTGCAATAAATCTATTTAACTTTCTTATTAAAAATAATTTGATGACAGTGACATATAATATTAATTATTTCAACCGTTAAAAACCTAAAATACTGACCAGATTACCAGAATAGTAAATATCAGTGTTAAGAACTGACGTTTTAGCGTTGCATTCCAGAGACTCGACGACCCTGCTGATTTCTTTGCGTAAATAGATATGATTATGGCATAAACGCGAACACATATTAACTTTTGTTAATCTCACTGAATGTGACAACTTTTGAAATTTGGATCTCAAGCTCAAAGGGAGGAAATCGTCTGAAGAGAGGAAAAATCACACCCCTGACTATAAGAATTTTTAGCAGAAAACATTGATTTTTCAAATGAAAATTTCCTAGCATGCAAAGAGTTAACCCTTTCCCTGTTGAATGACATCAGGCATACTTATTAGCTGAATTTTTGTTATTGCATTTTTGTAATTGCATTATGTACATATGATTTTTTCCTATTGGTAGAAACTGTAGTCAGACCTATAATGATGTCATAACCACGCGGAGAAGATCCTGATAAACGATAGCTTCTACAGGAGCTGTATGATGTGGGTCTACTCTTTGCAAAGGCATGAAAAAGTGTTTATATGAAGGAAAGGGCTAAAGACCAGTAATCATATTTTTTCAGTGGTTACGTTAGGGTTTATATGTATTGTAGATACAAAACACCCATCTATACTCACTTGGTTTGGCAGCCTGGAGGTTCTGCAGAGGATCTGGCGGTGGGGGAGGCATGGCAGCCACTTCTTTAGCCCGCTCCTTCTCCACCTCCAAAGCACTCTGCCTGGCCACGATGTGTCTGTTAGCCTGCTGTGTTTTAAACTCAGTCTCATGTTTGAGTCTGTCAATGGCAGAACGACCTCTAGCCTCAGCCCTCAGGTTCTCTGCCTGTCTCACCAGCTCTCGCTCTTTGGACCAGTCAGGCTGCAGGATAGACCAGGCAACATTGTCACATGTTTTTTGTTTAAAAAAAGACACACAAGTCAAAAAATAGACCCACCAGAAAAGGAAGAACAAAAGATCTTTTGTTCTCAAAGTCCCACAATGTATCACTTGTGAGAGCGGACAGATGACCTGATTTCAGTATACACCCCAAACTTTGTTGTTGTTGTTGTTGTTGGGGGGGGGGGGGGGGGGGGTTATAAAAACATGTCTCCCAAGTATAATGGGGGAGACATGATACTATTTATAAAGTTCTGTAGAAAAATAGATCTTAAGAATTGTAGTAGATATTTTTTGCAGATGACAGTAATTTATTTTGCAAAGAGTGACACTGTGCCATAAAACAGAACTCACTTACTCAGTCTATAGATCTATGTAGTGGATGCCTAGCTAGTAATCAGCCTATCAGCTACCCCTATATTGCCAACTGGCCTGTTTGAAACCCACTCTTATATGTTGCCTACCTAGTCACTGGCCTGTTTGTGGCCCAACCCTGTATTGCCTATCTTGTCACTAGCCAATGGCCTGTTTTTGACCCTCCCCCATATGGCTTAGCAGGTCACCAGTTTGTTTGTGGCCCACCCCTATATTGCTTACCTGGGTACCAGCTTGTTTGTGGACCACCCCGAAATTGGCTTACCAGCTCTGTGTTCAGTAATGACTCATGCGAGCAACCAGAGACTTGCCACCACGAGTGTGTATCACAATGTAAGATAATGTCATTCATATTCTAGTCCTAGTTTAATAGTAGCTAGTCTTAAAACCAGCTGCATACGATCACCACTACTTAACGCTGGGCTCAGTCACAAGCTTGTTTGTGGTCCACCCCTATATGGCTTACCTGGTCACCAGCTTGTTTGTGGCCCACCCCTATATTGCGCAGACTGTTGTCATACTGTTGCTCTAGATGACGGACACGCTCTGCTTTCTCAGACTCAAGCTGGTTCTGTAAAACATTAAACTTCGAATGCTGAAATTTCATTATTGATTAACCGTGACAAAGATGTACAGTAGAGCCTGTCTTAAGTGACCATCCATTTATTGAAGATAGTCTTAAAAAGCAAGTGGTTGCTTAATGCAGGGCAAACATAATGCAGAAAGCTCCTATAGGAGCTTTCTGCATTACGTTTGACCTGCATTAAGCTACCACTTGCCTTACAAAACCATACTTAAACCTCTTATAGATGATCGAATAACCCTTTCCCTGTTCTATGTTTATTTCAAATTTCGATACCTACTGAATATTCATGGATAATGAATGAGGAACGTTGTAGCAATTTTTAGAAACTAAATAATCAGATCTATAAAATTCTAATAGCAAACAGAGCAGACCCTGATCAGACGGCTCCTCTAGGAGCCGTCTGATCTGGGTCTGCCCTGTTTGCAAATGCGTGAAATCACGTTTATATGAGGGAAAGGGTTAAGACAGGTTCTACTGTATAGATGTATACAAGTGTTGACATCTTTTCTCCTACAGGATCATGCTGATCAGGGTCTGGTCCATTTGCTTATGGAATAATATATACAGACAGGGCAAAAACAATATGATCGGGGGGGGCATAAAAATCGTGGTGTCATTATTTCTTACATAAATATTCATCAGGTAAAGGGTTAAATCTTTACAATTATTCCATAAATAGGCCTTTCTATGCCTTTGCAAATAGAGTAGACCCAGATCAGATGGCTCCTGTAGGAGCTGTCTGATCAGGGTCTGCTCTCTGTTTGCTTATGGAATAATATAGATCTGATTCTACAATTTCTGCTTTGGCAAAAGTTTCATGTGTTAATATGCCGTTTTAAAAATTAATCTTATTAATATTCATGATATCATAATTTCTAACATGAATATTCATGGGGTAAAGGATTAAACCAACAGTGAAAAGTTTGATTGTCAAAGATATTTGCTCAGAAAAAAATACCTTGATGTCATTGGCGAGTTTCATGAGCTGCCGGTGCTTTTCCTGCTTCACGGCCTTCCTGATCTGCGCGGCATTCTCCTTGCTCTGTTCCCGCACCTGTTGCAGCCGTAATTTGCGTCGCTTTTCCGTCTCCTCTTTAAGAAGGGCAGCTTCCTCATTAGGACTGAGCCGCAGACGACCCTTCCGAATCCTCATCCTGTCTCTGTCCACTGCAACAGAAAACAAAGAAATTGTACATACAGATTGAGAACACGGATCACCGGTTCTCTAGAGGCAGGCAACAAACAGATTAACCCATTCCCGCATATTGACGCCTTTTGACGCTTCTGTAAAAGTTACTTTATGAAACCATTGTGATAAATAGAGCATTTGCTCCACAGGAGCAAATGCTCTATCTATCACAATGGTTTCAAAACTACACAATTCTGAAAATTTCCATTTCTCTAGTTAATGCTCCATTTTGGTAGATTTAATCTAAGAGGCTGGGTCTAAAAATAGCCTAAGTGGGAATGGGTTAACTGTATAAACTGTACATATAGAACAACTTGGATCACTGGTTATCCACAAGCATGCAACAAACAGATTAACTCTATGTTTGATGAATTATTGAAGTGGAATGTTCCATGATTGTTAACCACTAATGGTTCTTGTTATCCACTAATGGTTCTTTTAGTAATAAAAGAAACTGTGTCCATGGGACACAGATGTCCCCGCTGAACGACAGACCTGAAAAGGGGAGACACAGTACAACTATGACTATCATTATGCTTCAGACCAGTTATCAAATCATTCCAGCATACACAAGCCAAGAAATCTTTGACGAAAATTTTACAGGACGGACATACAGACAGACAAGAGTAAAACTTAATGCCTCCGTCACCTGAAGGCCTTTTGGCCTGAATTATTCCTAACACCTTCTCAACCCATTACCTGATATATACATATATATGCCTTTTGGCACCCTTGCATTGAGAATAGACCCAGATCAAACAGCTTCTGTTGGAGATGTCTGATCAGGGTCTCCTCTGTTTGCTTACAGAATAATATGGATCTGATTCTAGTTTCTGCCAAGGCCAATGATATTCATATGTCATTAACCCATTCCCACTTAGGCTATTTTTTTACCTAACCACTTTGATTAAATCTACCAAAAAGGAGCATTTTTGACCTAACCCCTTTGATTAAATCTACCAAAAAGGAGCATTAACTAGAGAAAAGGAATTTTTCAGAATTGTGTAGTTTTGAAACCATTGTGATAAATAGAGCATTTGCTCCTGTGGAGCAAATGCTCTATTTATCACAATGGTTTCACAAAGTGTCTTTTACAGAAGCGTCAAAAGGCGTCAATATGCGGGAATGGGTTAAAGAATAATCTTATCAATATTCATGATCTCGTTATTTCTTTATTTGAATATTCATCAGGTAAAGGATTAAAAACTTAAGACTTCTGTAAAGTTGGCGCAGTAGAGGTGATAACCCTTCTCATGCTAGTAGCATACATATCTGCACTTGCCAATAGTGTAGACCCATTTGAGACTAGCAACACATTTTAACCCATTCCCGCATATTGACGCCTCTGTAAAAGTCACTTTATGAAACCATTGTGATAAATTCTAAAATATTCCTTTTCTCTAGTTAATGCTCCTTTTCGGTAGATTCATTCAAAGTGGTTGAATCTAAAAATAGCCTAAGTGGGAATGAGTTAAAAATGCCTAAAATTTACATAAATCATTTGTTTATAATTATGCTGAAAAGAAGTTTATTGCAAGAAAACCAATCTAGAAAAGAAGTTTATTGCAAGAAAACCAATCTAATAAATACCAAAAGGACAAAACTTTCATGTGTTGATATCGAAGTTCCAATGTTTTTCAGCAATGTATAATCGGGTTGCATTTTAGTGTGTTAACTGGTCAACATAATGGCAAATAATATTTTGTTGTAGAAAAAAATATAGGTATCGATGAAAACGTTTTTTTTGCATCACTGGGCATATTTCGATATAACTTCAAATTGACAAATCTTCATAATAATGATTCAACATAATAAATACCAAGTTTTACGATGTTTTTGAAAATACAAATGTATTATGTATGCATTTATTGTGGGGACTTTCACTTTAACCCTTTCCCTGTTCTAGTTTAGTCCAAATTTTAATACCCATTGAATATTCATGAACAAAACAGTTATAGTCAAATATGGAAGTTGGTATAGTGTAGCTATTTTAGAAAGTAAAGACACAGATCTATCAAATTCCATAAGCAAACAGAGTAGACCCTGATCAGACGGCTCCTCTAGGAGCCGTCTGATCTGGGTCTACTCTGTTTGCAAATGTGTGAAAACACGTTTATATGAGGGAAAGGGTTAAACCGACACTATAAACACTACATTACATTATTGTTGTTACCATTATCTATGTTAGATTTATGTCTCTTTCATTGTCTCAAACAGTTTAGATCCTGATGAGATGCAGAGTTACTCGGTCTAAAGAGAATTATACTGTTTGCATAGAAAACTTCTTTATCACAAATTTGCCGCTAACTTACAAAGATTAATGGTAAAAGAACGCTTATCTCATCGAACTGGGACTGTGTTACCCAAACCCACTGAAATATGCCATCAATAGCCTACTCCTGGGCACCATTGATTATTTGTTGATCGCTATTTACTCTTTGCGTGCTAGTGATGAATTTGTAATAAAACTATGTAAACAGTTTGGATCCAGATGTGATGTTGAGTATCTTGTGTCTTATCAGGATCCAAACTGTTTGTAACTTTAGTTGTATCTTTGAAAAGAAATGGAAGAATTTTGTTTTAAAATTGAGGCAAACAACATTTTTATAGTGAACAAAAATTACTCTGAGCAATTGTCATCTGCGTATATTGTCATCTGCTTCAATTCTAAAAGTACATATTTCTACAATTTCTTTTCAAAGAAAAGTGTCAGAGCTACAAACAGTTTTGATCCTGATGAGATGCCGAGTTAATGGATCCAAACTGTTTGCAAAGGTTATCACAAAGTCGCCGGTAGATCTAGAGTGCTAAAGGTTAAAAAGACAATTTATATCTACTCCAGGTACTCTTGTAACAAAAAGACCCGTGTGCAAGAACAAACAAACGTGGAGTTATTAAAGGCACAGTGCCAATCTCACTCTGGTCCAGGATTTCAGAGCTTATCCACTCAGACACCTTAATCTTGCTCACGGTTTGTGTCGAACCTTTGGTATAGCTAGGAGATGGATTTGTGACAAGGATTTGCTACATTTACATTTAGCCCAGTCCCTCATAGGCTATTTTTAGAACCAACCTCTTTGGATAAATCTACCCAAAAGGAGCATTTACTTGAGAAAAGGAAAATTTTAGAATTGGGTAGTTTTTAAACCATTGTGACAAACAGACCTAAGCATATGCTTCATAGGAACAAAATTAATGCTCTATTTATCACAATGGTTTCGAAAATTGACTTTTACACAGGCGCAGAAAGGCATAAATGTATTTATGAAGTAACAGGTTAGTGAGATAAAAACATCCTGATGGCAGAGATACATAATTTATCATTCTCATCAAGTGCATTGTATAAAAGACAGAACCCCACCCCCACTCCCCTGCATCCCATTTCTTTACAGAAAAAAATCTTTTCTAATAATTTTAAAAAACAAAAGTGATATCATCATTATAAGCCTTATGAATTGTTATCTGCAAAAATTGCCACCTTGCACAAATCCTTAGTGATAGTCTCTACTTGCAATGTGTTTTTGTTTTGTTTTTTCAAAAAATGCAAAAAATTGACATAAATCATTTGTTCATGCAAATGCGGACAAGACTTATATACATGTATATCACAAGAAAACCAATCAAATAAACACAAAAGAAGATAAAATGTTCATGTGTTTGATACCAAGGACCCAGTGGTATTACATGTATTAGTATTTATTTTGGTTGCCATTTAGTTTAAGTATCATTAGAATCGGCTTACTTTGCATCACAGGGGCATTTTCTTTTATATAAGTTCAAATTAACCATCTTCATAATAATAATTGAACATAATAAATACCAACTTTTATGATGTTATTGAAAAGTGGTATGGACAAATGCCCATTAGGACATCATTGCCCCTATGACAATTGCCCCTTGCCCAAACTGGCAATCCGGACAACTGCCCCTCGATTATATAAATTATAAAAAAAGTTTTTAACATGCTTTTTTATCAATCATATATCATTACAATAAAATTACACTATGAACAGATATCTTTGATGGCTGAAAGCAACACAGACCATGAAGGAGTTCTTACAGGGAGAGTCAATGGCCAATGTATTCACTGGAAGAACTAATGAGTGATAAGTGTGTCCCCTTTGGTTGGTAGTCATAAATTCGGTATACCATAGTAATTCAGCAAACAGCAACAGTAAGTAAACAGAAAATATGCCATTACTGAACAAGCTTTCACTTTAAAGTGGATTTTCTCCCATTTTTGTACCAAAAACAATGATCAGATAGTTCAACAATTTGGATCCTGAAGACAGGCTAATAGTTACTCCTAATCTCATCAGGACCTAAACTGTTTGAATTGGTGAAAACCCATTTGCTGCTTGCTTGCAAGGACATAATTATTTAGGTCATAGGTAGGTAAATTAAAGCGACGTTACGAATGTAAAATTGTTTGGATTTTGACTAGAGGCAGTCACTCTAATCTGAATCTAAACTATATTAAAGGCAATCACAAATTCACTTTAAGTCAGCAAAGAGTTAACCTACACCTTGCTACAAGTGAATCAGTGATTTCCCATGCCAATATTTTGGATACAGATCTAATGCTGAGTAAAATTGATCCATTCCCTCATATTGACGCCTCTGTAAAAGTCACTTTCTGAAACCATTGTGAAAAATAGAGCATTTGCTCCTATGGAGCAAATGCTCTATTTATCACAATGGTTTCTACACTACACAATTCTAAAAAAAAATCTTTCCTCTAGTAAATGCTCCTTTTCGGTGGATTTATTCAAAGAGGGTATAGGATCTAAAAATAGCCTATGCGGGAATGGGCTAAGACATCTCATCGAACCCAAACTGTTTGACACTCTGGATGCATATTTGTACCGAAAGTAACGAAAATGAAATTCAGAATATAAGTCGGATTTTGAAAATGGAGTGAAAAAAAAATTGTGAAAATGAAAAATTGAAGTTCAGGTTTAAGATCAACGAGGTGTAGGTTTACTCAACATTCCAGCTATCAACACTCTTACCATTGATCAGTATGACCCCTTCAAACTCAGGCTGACAGACCAGGGTCAGTTTCTTATCCTTGGCCAAATCAACGCTGTTCACAATCCTGGGCTGGTGGAACCCATTTTTTATCCTGAATCCATTAACCCTAAATGTTCTAAGATCTAGTGCCATTTTTCTGCTCAACCCCCTCCTCTCAACACAAGAACCTATTCCGTACAACTACATTCACCATTTTCATTAGAACCCACATCTCGGACCACCAACATACACTGTCAAATCCTGTAAAACTTGTCTGAAAGCATGGCACCTGCAATATGTAGCTTTACGCAAATGTCCGGAAAATTTCTTCAAGAAATGAATATTAGGTTTAAGTATAATACGTTTCATTTAAAACTCGAAAAACAACAGTTAATTTATTAACTTAACCGTTTACTCCATATAATGCCTTTTAAAGCCTCTGCAAACAGAGTAGATCCAGATCAGATGGCCCCTGTAGAAGCGTCTGATCAGGCTGTTTGCTTATGAAAGAAAATAGATCCTATTGTACAATTCCTGCCAAGGCAAAATTTTCCTGTGCTGATGTGCCATTATAACTATTCATCCACTATCCATGATGTAATAATTTCTTACATGGATATTCATGGGGTAAGGGGTTAAGAATGAACAGAAGATCTGGGTCTGCTCCGTTTGCAAAGGCATGAAATAGAGGAAAGGAAAGAAAAGGAAAGAAAAGGGAAGGGAAGGAAGGAAAGGGTTAACCCTTTGAATTTGAATGCTGATTTTATAAAAGTGAATATAGTCTATAATTGTTTCAGGAAAAAGCAGAGGATTTTGAATGATACACAGTGTAGGCCCAGATACAAGGGCTCCTAGACCATCTGATCTGGGTCTACCTTGTATGCAAATATCAGTTAATTCATTTTGCTACATTCAACTTTGATTTGCAAATGATGTAGACCCAGATGAGACGGCTCCTAGAAGAGCTCTCTAAGAGTCTGCACTATTTGTCATATTATAGTCTTATTTATAAATATCCCTAAATATTCTCCATAAGCTTGACCGGTTTGAAATTTGGAACAATCCATTCGAAAATACAGCATTGTCAGGTTTAAGAGCCAATTTTCTCTTTTGTTATAAAACATTCACAAACTTAGTTCTAACTCAGCCCTGTATGCCATTCACTACCACTTTACACAGAACATAATCCAAGAACACTTTTATCTCTGAAAATAATTTCTTCAAATTTCTATCTGCATTCTCAGAATTTGAGTTACAAATATAAAATTTATCTTTTTTCGCATTTCATTCCTCAATCCAACAAGCCTCTATACATCTGTGTATTACGTATTCCACTCTAAGAATATTATGCAGTTTTGAAGAATGCAGCCCCTATAAAACTCTACCAGACTGGGCTCAACCCACAGGTTATAAAACTGTATCTGCTTCATCCATGACAGGTTGAGCAGTTAAAGACAAACAACTTAAGACCGTAAAAAATATGAACCCGAGATAAGACCGAAATTTGTTACTTGTATACCCACTTGATACACAGTTTTTATTGACAGTTAAAATTCAGCGGTATATCAGAAATATATCATTTTATACAATGATTGATCATTGATAAACATACACTGAAAACCAAGTACAGTAAAACCCCGCTAATGCGACCACCTAAAAGAAGTATAATTCTGGATGCTAAATGCAGGTGGTAGCTTAATGCAGGACAAAAGTAATGCAGAAAGCTCCTCCAGGAGCTTTCTGCATTACTTTTGTCCTGCATTAAGCAACCACCTGCTTATAAAGACATTCATGTTTATTCATTAAGTGGTCGTATTAGAGGGGCACATGTAATCAAATATTTCAATTAACGCTTTAAGTGCAGGAAATGAGTGCACTGTCATATGGTTGCTAACAATGTAGACCCAGACAAGAAAGCTCCTAGAGGAACCTTCTGATCAGGGTTTGCCATGGTTGTCATTCAAAATTGGCAAATTTTACCCATTCATACTGTTTGGACTCCACCAATAAATAATGATGGACCTATTTCACTCTGAAAATTAAGCATTGGAAGCCAGGGTTAACCCTTTTTATGCTAATCACAAACTTAGTGCATCAACAATTAACAGCCTGGATTCAGATTACAAAGTTTTAATGCAAACTTATTCAGCTGCTGATCAAGATCAAAACTGATGACACCTGGCCAGTATTTCCTCCAGATAGAGAATATGTTTAACCCTTTACCTCATGAATAATTATACCTGAATTCATGACTTGAATATTCATTAACTGAAATTTTCATAATGGACAAAATGAGCAAGGTGGTTTTTGGCCGTTTCAGAAACTGCAGAATAAATAGATCTATATTATTCCATAGCAAATAGAGCAGACCCTGATCAGACGGCTCCTATAGGAGCCGTCTGTTCAGGGTTTACTCTGTTTGCAAAGGCATGAAAAGGTATCTCTATGAGGTACAGGGTTAAGTCTGAGCAAACAGTAATATTAACAGCAGGATTAGGGTAATCCAAAGATAATGGATTATAGCACTAAGCTAACGGACCCAGTATCAGATGTTCATATATTGATTTCAAAATTGAACATTTTTTACGTATTCTCAATGGAATGTGTACACACTACCCTTTAAGACTTTACAGCAAAACATTCTTCAAGATATATGATAGTAAGCCAAGGTGCTTCTATGTAACAATGAGTGTGAATCTTTGAGCTAGGTTAAAGATGCACTTTTCTTCTAATATTCATTCTAATGTTCGACTACTGTATTCACCCATAACCCTTTCCTCCATCAATATTCATGTAAGAAATAATGACGCATGAATATTCATGTAAGAAATAATGACGCATGAATATTCATTAGATTATTTTATTATAATAGCACATGAACACAGGGATTTTTTTGCCATGGCAGAAACTGTAAAATCATATCTGTTAATAGGGGTGAAACGGTACACTACCCCCACGGTTCGGTTCGGTACACGGTATAAAAGCCACGGTCGGTACATTTTCGGGTCACGAATTTTTATCTTGTAAACATAATTTTGAAGCTTACCTACAAAAAACCACTTTTGAATTCATTTGTTTTGACTAGAATCAGTAACTGCCACAGCTAGCAATGATGATGATTAATCTCTTAAAAGTATAAACAGTCAAGTACTTAAGGGAAAAGCACTAAAGTAATATAATACTGAACACCATGTCATAGACTATTGATTTATAGTTCTTAAAATACAAATCTCCTTCTATGGAAAATATCACTATCTAATAATCTCTTCAACTGGAACTTTAAAATAACCAACAATGTGCTGGAAACAAGTAAACAAAGCATTGCAAACAGTGTAGATATGTTTAGAAGTTTTCTAATCTTGGACTGCACTGTTTGTCTATAAATATTATACAAGTTTAACAGTGTGACATGTAGGATGGTAATTGAAATTGAGCCTCACTATAAAATTCCCAACGAAATTGCATTGCAAACAGTGCAAGCCCTGAGCAGCTGTCACATTCAAATTTCACATTTTAATAAGACAGCTTATCTTGGTCCACACAGTTTCAATGGACTATGGTTGAAAATATCAGAGCAGAGTTTAAGTCTATTATAAAATAATACCCAGCACAGTAAGATTAATAACAATAACTCACTTTTCTATCATCAGTAATTTCTACAACAGTCAGTGTGCGATCAACATGCTTTATACGGCACGTCCGCGAAACAACGCTTACATGACATGTTGCCATTCTGCTCTCAGACTGGCCTTCCCGAAAGCCAAAAAACTTCCAAACTTTCGACCAGTAGCTTGTTGGTGCATCTTTCAATATGGGAACAGTTTCAAACTGTTCCCACATTGAAATAGACTATGAGTAATGTACTTAACGTGTAATCTAATTGGATATTATTTAAAGAATGAACCAATCAGAGAACTGCTTTTATATTATTACGGCAGATTCGTCCCTAGACATTACGAAATGTTCGGTACGTACCGTAAAGGGGAAATAAATACCGAAAACCGAACCGTAAGTGATAAAACCGCGGTACACGTGTACCGCGAGATACCGTTTCACCCTTATCTGTTATATCATAAGCAAACAGAGCAGACCCTGATCAGACGGTTCCTGGCTATACTGTTTGCAAGGAGTTGAAAGGCATATTAAATTTATGGAGAAAAGGGTTAATAATAGGTCATCCAACCTGAATTCAATCGAAAAAACCCCAACAAATTACAAAATGTACAGACAACAGCTAATTATGATAATTTCTGTGAAGTTTCATAAAAATGCAACAAAAACGTAGGAAGTGGTTTGTTCCACAAGAAAATTGCCCTGAGAATACTGAGTACGGTACATTTATTGACGTATGTTTAGAGACCAAGGGCAAGATGTGATCCTGTGTCTAAGGAATACTTGGTTTTTATTTTAATGTTGTATGTGTGATATGTGTAATATTAACTGTGCTATTTAATGTAACCATCTTCCTAAATAGTTATTTACAAGTGGCCAAAAGCAATTTTTTTCATAACACCATTATAACTAAAGGTCACTAAGCACAATAAAATATAAAAGAGTGTTCTTTTGACAAGGATCACATCTTGCCAATGTAAAATGCTGTTTTACAATCTTAACCCATTCTCACTTAGGCCATTTTTAGACCCAACCTCTTTGATTAAATCTACCAAAAAGGAGCATTAACGAGAGAAATGGAAATTTTCAGAATTGTCTAGTTTTGAAACGATTGTGATAAATGGAGCATTTGCTCCTATGGAGCAAATGCTCTATTTATCACAATGGTTTCATAAAGTGACTTTTACAGAAGCGTCAAAAGGCGTCAATATGCGGGAATGGGTTAATAAAAGGGAAATGAACAAAGTCACTAACGTCTATTGCAACCAGTGCAGACCCAGATGAGAGCTTCCTTATAGGAGCCCTCTCATCTAGGTCTGCTCTGTTTGTCATGTTTACACGTTTCTTTTAAAATAAAAAAATCTCTGAAAATTCATGGTAAGCTCGACCTGTTTGAATTTTGGAATAGTCCATTTGGAATTTCAGCGTAGTTCAGAAGTTATAGCAATGTTAAAGTTTGTTAAAAATGGCAACGTTTTGGAAATAGCAACCTTGACCTGATTTCATGTATCCTTGTACCAAGTGAAAGGCCTTCACCCAAGCTATCTGCATACCAAATATGATTTGTCTAGCTTAAGTAATTAAGAAGTTACAAGCAATGTTAAAGTATTGTTAATGAAAAAAAGTTTTGGAAAGTGACCGTGACCTAATTTCATGTATCCTTGTATCAAGTGAAAGGCCTTTACCCAAGCTATCTGTATACAAAATATGAATTGCCTAGCATTTGTAGTTCAGAAGTTATAGCAATGTTAAAGTTTGTTAAAAACGGCAATGTTTTGGAAATACACATGTAGCAACCTTGACCTTGACCTCATTTCATGTATCCTTGTATCAAGTGAAAGGCTTTCACCAAAGCTATCTGCATACCAAATATGAATGGTCTAGCTTAATTCAGAAGTTATAAGCAATGTTAAAATTTGTTAAAAACGGCAGCAAAGTTTTGGAAATAGTGACCTTGACCTGATTTCAAGTATCCTTGTATCATATGAAAGGCCTTCACCCAAGCTATCTGCATACCAAATACGAACGGTCTAGCTTAAGTAATTCAGAAGTTATAAGCAATGTTAAAGTTTTGTTAACAACAGCAAAGTTTTTGAAATAGTGACCTTGACCACGACCTGATTTCATGTATCCTTGTATCAAATGAAAGGCCTTTATCCAAGCTATCTGTATACCAAAGATGAATTACCCAGCATATGTAGTTCAGTAGTTATAGCAATGTTAAAGTTTGTTAAAAATGGCAAAGCTTTGGGCATAGTGACCTCGACCTTGACCTGATTACATGTATCCTTATATCAAGTGAAAGGCCTTCGCCCAAGCTGTCTGCATACCAAATATGAATGGTCTAGCTTAAGTAATTCAGAAGTTATAAGCAATGAACAACAGCAAAGTTTTGGAAATAGTGACCTTGACCTTGACCTGATTTCATATATCCTTGTATCAAGTGAAAGGCCTTCGCCCAAGCTATCTGCATACCAAAGATGAATTGCCTAGCATTTGTAGTTCAGAAGTTAAAGCAATGTTAAAGTTTGTTAAAAACAGAAAAGTTTTCGAAATAGTGACCTTGACCTGATTTCATGTATCCTTGTATCAAGTGAAAGGCCTTCACCCAAGCTATCTGCATACCAAATACGAATGGTCTAGCTTAAGTAATTCAGAAGTTATAAGCAAAGTTAAAGTTTTGTTAACGATGGCCCGCCCACACGCTGCCCGCCGGCACAACTGCTTTTCGCCAAACTATAAGCCTTGATTTCTCTCGAAAAATCCGGCTAAAAGCTTCAAACTCAATGAGTTCAATGGAGACTTGGTTATCATGAATCTTCCAATATTAACCCTCATCCTGTTATGCCCAATCTGACCTGCAATTTACAAATGGTTTGGATCCGAATGAAATGCTACTTAATTTGGCATGCCCATCTCATCAGGATCAAAACTGGTTGACACTCTGTCAACAGTTTCTCAGTGTTAGCTGGAACCCATCGGAAATAAGTAAAAATTGCAAGAAATCAGCGGGTAGACAAGATAATGGTTTATACATACACATGGACCTGCTTAATGCTTTGCATCTGCAACAATTGTTGTCTGCTTCAATTCTTAAAATAAAATCTCTCATATCTTTTACAAAATGTGGTCAAATTGTCAAACAGTTTGGACCCTGATAAGACGTCACATTATGCAGCGTTTCATCTCTATGCAAACTGCTTGCATAGGTAATCAGGGTTTCGCCATCAGCATGCAAAGAGATAATGAGAAACCCGAATGAGTACCATTCAACTAATTCGCCAATTGTAATGTGAGTCAAGATCCTGTATACGATAGAACAAACAAGTCAAAAAGATTTAAAAGGCTTTGTTCAAACAGAACAAATTGCTCCATTTTTTCATGACGATATCTCTGCCCCATTTGCCAAAATCATTACATATGTCCACAGTTTCTTAAGGACAAAAAGCTCTGCAAAGAAATACCTTAAATTGCTTGCTATTGCAAACACTGTAGACCTAATCAAAGGGCTTCTCATGCTTAACACTCTACCTCATAGGAACAGCTTTTAACACATGACTTTGTAAACAGAGTAGACCCAAATCAGATGGTGCCTGGTCCTACATCTAAGACTATTATCAGGGTCTGCCCTGTTTGTTAAAATATGTAATTATTTAGAATCAGATTAATCTGGGTATGCACTCTCGTATTTGCCTTCTTTTGTCTAGTTGAATAATTAGGGTCAATACAATATTGTGGCAAGACTGTATGTATGCATAGTTCAAATATTGTACCATCTTTCTTTGTGGTTTCTATGTTAACCCTTTATTACATAGAGACAGTATAATTCCCCTAATTCATGTTGCCTTTACAAAAATTCAGCTAATTAACCCATTCCCTAACATGGATGCCTTTTGACACCTCTGTAAAAGTTTTTTTTAAAACCATTGTGATAAATAGAGCATTTGCTCCATATGCTCTATTTATCATAATGGTTTTCTAAAATTTTCCTTTTTCCTAGTAAATGCTACTTTTCAGTAGATTTACTTAAAGAGATTGGTTCTAAAAATATCCTTTGAGAGAACAGATTTATATTTATGGTCATTATCCTCACAAGAGCATTCATGCAATAAAGGGACGAGTAACAAAAACAATGAACAATCTACTTACTTTTCATAACAAGGTACATTTCGGTGTTGTTATGGATTCAATCTCTTTGCATATATAAACTTTATCCCTTTTTTCCACTTTTGCAACACAAAGAATTTGAGACATCAAAGGTTTATATGAGAAACATTTTTACACAAAAACATATTTGAATAATCTAGACATATTTGTCTAATTCCTTCACCTGTCCAGATAATCCCATTTCCAGTCTTAATCAAAATCAAATTGTTATCTAGAAACAGTTTTCACTCTATTAGGCCAAGTACTTTCTACTCTCTGCCTTCTAACAAAACACATCTGAATTCTCTTACAAGCTGACCGTCATAAATAATTCAACTGTTATAATTCTCACTTTATTATCTAACAGTAACAAACATTGTGGTAATTCCTCATCTGGCAACTATTTCCACATTGATTATCACAAAACGAAACTCCATCAATATTGACCAAATTTTCCCAAATGGGTAAGACCAATAACTAAAACGTTCATTACTACTGCTAATTCCAAATCACACATTATATCATTACCTTAATCAAAGTCACGGCCGTTTTCATGCTCGATCACAAGCACTTAATCTTTACCCCTCAAAATAAATTGTTGTCTGCATAGTCTAAATGCAGGAGACATTATCATTCATAATTTGTTTTCTAAAACAGGATAACAGTGTAAGCTGGTCTGGATCTTTACAACACTGAAATGCTTATAATAATCTGGATCAAAAATTATGAGAATATGTTATCTTAGAGGTGTCCACAACTTGCTAAAAGCTAAACCAACAATTCATTTGTATATCTCAAATATCTTTGTTAAACTTAACTCTTTGCATGCAAGTAAAATGTCATCTGAAAAACTTGTTATCCGCCACAATTTTCAATGTTTTCTTTTCTTCAAATATTTTTCACAAAAAAAATATCGGTATGTCAAACAGTTTGGATCCTGATGAGATGCCGAGTTACTCGGCGTCTCATCTGGATCCAAACTGTTTGCATAGGTAATCACAAATTTGCTGATAGTGTGCAAGGAGTTAAACCTAAGTCCTGTATTGACAAACCTATCTCTGCTTCATGGCTCACAAAAAGGTAGAATTGTACATATAAACAATAGTGCGTAATTCAAGTTACTTCATGTCAGTCAATTAGGAGAACTGCCCAAATTGTGCCAAAAACAAATCAAATATACCTTGAGCAAAATAATGTAAGCGTATCATAAATGTTTAACCCGTACACACATGAATATTCAAGCAAGAAATGAGGTCATGAATATTTATGATTGAATTTTTAAAAGTTAATGAGCACAGGACTTTTTGCTACTGGCAGACATTGTACAATCAGATATATGTATATGCAATTCCATAAGCAAACAGAGCAGAGACTCACAGCAGATGGTTCCTGGCAGGAGCTGCCTGATCTGGGTCTAGTCTGTTTGCAAAGACGTCTCTATGAAGTAAAGGGTTAATATAACACTCAGCAGGATAAACACCTCACAAAAAATGAACTCACCAAAATAACACAGACTATCTCCTATGTTTGACACTTTATCCTTTCCTGCATAAAAATGCATTTTCACGCATTTGCAAACAGAGTAGACCCAGATCAGACGGCTCCTATAGGAGCCGTCTGATCAGGGTCTGCTCTGTTTGCCAATGGAAAGTGATAGATCTGTTTCTTTATTTTCTAAAATGGCTACAATGTTCCACCTTCAACATTTCATTAAATCTATTTTGGCCATGAATATTCAGTAGATATTGAAATCTGAAATAAACATAGAACAGGTAAAAGGTTAACCACCTTGAGAATTGAAAGTAAATGACTGGAGAACTTTGGCAGCTGACTGTTTTTGCAGACAATAGCCTATACATGTAATTACCTGTAATAGTTATGAACTATAAAATCAGGTTGCAGCCAAAATGCAAAGATAGCAGCCAAAGTGCAATCTCGTCTGTAAATTATGGTAAATGGCCAACCAGAAATAATTAGATCTGAGAGAAGATACTGACATATGGCATAGTACATAATAAGCAATATCATGCTTGTAATGCAGATTTAGTCATGCTACACAATGACAATAACAGAAAGCAAATGAATAATCCATGTTTTGAATGACATTTACCCAAATTACTTCATTCCCTGCAAGGTAAAAGTAAATGTTGTCTCCAAAACCTATCATCCCTTTGCCTACAAATATTTAACCCATTGCTCCATTTATACGCTTGGCAAACAGAGTAGACCCAGACCAGACAGCTACTGTAGGAGCCTTCTGATCAAGGTCCATGCTTTGTTTGCTAATGGAATCATAGATCTGACTCTTAAGTTTTTACTTGGGCCAAAACTTTTCTTGATCATCATGATATTAAGAGGGTTAATATTCATAAATACATTAAAGTCATTATTTCTTCAAACAATAATCATGGAGTAATGGGTCAAGTTTATTTCTTATTCAGATAAATAAAGATTTATTACACTGCAACCTGATCTGGGGCTACTCTGTTTGCAAAGGTGACAGTGGAAAGGCGATATATGGAGTACTCAGAAATGTGTCCATAGGACACTGATGCCCCCGCTTCAGACGTTTTGTCACAGAAAGTAAGCATGGGTCCAGACAAGATATTTTCAAAGCCATTTTTGCAATGGCTATCAAACTTGACCAAGATATAATGGCTACCAATTAACATGTGTGTAAGTTTGATGTGGATTGCAATTGGACAAATACATTCCAAGAAAGAGTCTGGACAAGATCATTTTAAAGTCATCTTTGCAAATAAAGGGCCACAACTCCTAACAATTGAAGCAATTTACATGGCTATCAAATTGACCAAGATATAATGGCCACAAACATTTGTGTAAAGTTTGATGTGGATTGGACAAATACTTTCCATGAAAGAGTCTGGACAAGATACATTTAAAGTTATTTTTGCAAATAAATATAAGGGCCACAACTCCTAAACGACTGAAGCGATTGACATGGCTATCGAACTTGGCCAAAATATAATGGCCACAAACAAGTGTGTAAAGTTTGGTGTGGATTGGACAAATATTTTCCAAGAAGTATTCCGGACAAATTCTTCTAGATGTGCATATGGACGGACGGACGGGGGTTCGTACAGACATTTGGGCAACCCTATATATGCCACCACTATGTGGGGGCATAAAAAAGGTATATGGGGAGGTCAGGTATGTCAATTGAACATATATCTGTCTTCATAAAAGCCCCACTTTCTTATTGTCTTCTTTGTAAAAACTACTTTAGAAATATTATGCAGATTCTTTTGAGTAATATCCACTCTTGGACTTAATCACATGATTAATGATATATCTGTGCCTTCGTAACCCTTTGTTAAAGTATGTCCCATTGAGCAAAAATAAAAAGAAGGTAAAAAATATGGTTGCAATTGAAAGGGGTATTGATAAAAAGACTATTGAATCCTGCAGTAAGACATGAGATTTGTCCTGATTTGTACAAGCAAACAATTCTTCCTATGTTCAACATAACCATACATTTTCAATATCATTTCATACCATTGTCAGTATCATAAAAGATGTTTTCACTTTCAATTATAACTTTAATATAGTCAAGGCTTAACTCTCTGAATGTGAGAAATAAAGGTACTGGCATTTGCAAACAGTGTAGATCCAGATCTGTGAGTCCCTAGAGAAGCTCTGGCCATGTTCTGCACTGTTTGTCATTCAAAATCTTTTCCAAAATCAGCCCAATTAGACGTTATGGTTCAACAATGATGGACCATCACTTTCCAACATTCAGAGGGTAATTACTTAGATACTCACTATGTTATTTGAAAATATAAACCATTTGAATGCTTTAGCCTTTTCCCTGTTCTAGGTTTATTTCAAATGTCTGTACCTACTGAATATTCGTGGACACAATAACTATAATGAAATATGGAACACTGTAGCCATTTTAGAAATTTAAAAGAAACAGATCTTTCAAATTCCTTTAAAGCAAACAGAGCAGACCCTGATCATACGGCTCCTATAGGAGCTGCCTGACCTGGGTCTACTCTGTTTGCAAATGCGTCAAAACGCATTTATATGAAGGAAAGGGTTAGAATGAAATGATTTATCACTGTTTAACCCTTTCCATGTTCAATATCCATGTAATAAATAATAAGACCATGACTAGTTATTAGCTGAATCTTTATAACAGCATACAGTATGTACACAAGATTGATTGGTATTGGTAGAAACTGTTACAGTCAGATCTATTATAATTTCATAAGCAGACAGAGTAGACCCAGAGGGGGAGCCATCTGATCTGGGTCTTCTTTGTTTGCCAAGTTGTGAAAAGGCATTTATGTGAAGGAAACCAGGGTAAATGGGAGGTAGAGTCCATAATTAAAGGGTCCATTGCTAAGAAATAAATACAAGAGCACTGCAAGCGGGTGCAACGCTGTCGTCACTGTCAAGATAAACATGCATACCAAAAGCGAAGGTTGTAAATGAAAAATTGAAGAAGTTATGGTCAGCGTTAAGATTTCGGACGACGACGACGCGGACGCCGGGATTACGACAATTGTAGCTTCAAAACAGACGAGCTAAAAATTGATAGAGTATTTTGAACAACAAATGCAAACCTTGATGAGAGAGTTCCTCAAATATCCCTTTAATCTGGGTCTACCCTCTTTGCAAATACTAATTTCTCAAATTTAAACCAAATATGGATGGCCTGAAAATGATTAATGATGATACTTGTGGACAGAATTACTTACAAACATTGTGTCTTACTACAAAAATGCCTGAATCCTCTGTGGATTTATTTTTCCATTTACCTGTACATTAAGCCTGGCTGTTATGCAAAATTGTATGAAAATCTGTCATTACATGTTTAGTTATCAATGACATCGGGTCGTCACCAGGTATCAAACCAAATATTATTTGTGAACTCTGACCTGAACACTATCATATCTCAATGATGAATGCCTGCTTGATAATTCTGCAAGAGAAAGTGCCATTCATAATGCCTGTTATTGACAAACTGTTGTAAAAATCAATGCATTATTTATACAATATTAAAACACTCATAATGGCCATTTATGAATTAATCTTTTATTCTGCTGTGATGCTATATTTACTCTAAATATTAACAAGTGCCGCCAGGAAGAACATGTCGAGATGACCTCAAGTGGGCTCAATCAAAAACCAAAAACGGAACACTGCATATGAGAATTGAATTGGACAACAGTTTAACCCTTTCCCTGTTCTGTGTTTATTCCAAACTTCAATATCTATAGAATATTTATGAACAAAATAGTTATAAAGAAATACGGAAGGTGGAACATTGTAGCCATTTTAGAAAGTAAAGAAAGAGACCTGTCAAATTCCGCTAGCAAACAGAGCAGACCCTGATCAGACGGCTCATATAGGAGCCGCCTGATCTGGGTCTACTCTGTCTGCAGATGCAAGAAAAAAAGTTTATGTTGGAAAGCGTTAAGGCTTAAATAAGCTGACCTCTGTACAATGACCACTCAAAAAGAAGTCCAATTCTTGGGATTTAACTCTTAGCATGCTGGGTAATTTTTCGTCTGCATCAATTGCCGTCTGTAAAATATAGATATGATTCTACAGTTTCTGCAATTGCTAAAAATGCCATTGCTAAAAATCCATAATGCAGAAAGTTTCTAATTTGGAGCTGTCTCTGCATTATACAACCATTTGTTTGCTTTTAACCTCTTACTTGCATAACTTTGCAAACAAAGTAGACCCTGATCAGATAGTCCATTAGTTAAAGGGGTAAAGATGGTGTATATACATATTCATACAATGAGTTATACTAAGCTTTTATTTCAACCAAACATATAAGCTACACAATGTATCTACAGTGACATGTAGTATTTTCTACCTCAATTTACATAATTGAAATAAAGTCATGTAATTTGATAAAGGAATTTTAAAAGATTTCTAAATAATTTATTTCTGGTAGTCAATAAAGGAATGCAGCTAGAATTCTGCTGTTTTACTGTTTTACTGTCAAGCTCCAGAATTATGAACTGACCTTAACCCATTACTCCATAAACACGCCTTTCTACGCCTTTGCAAACTGGAACCATCCGATCAGCCAGGGTCTGCTCTGTTTGCTTATGACATAATACAGATCTGATTCTACAGATTGTGTCATGCTAAAATTTCTTTTGTTTATTGTAGTGCCATTTAATAGTGCCATTATAAAATTTCAGTTAATTAATATTCATGATGTCATTATTTCTTGCCTGAATATTCATGGAGTAAAGGGTTTTAAAAGAAAACAACTTTGCGAAAATCCAAGTGACCCAGTGCGTCTCAACCATCAAAACTGGTTGATCTCATAACAACATTCAGACAACATGCACTAAGTGTGCTAATAATAAATCCATTTTTTCTTTATTCAATGAATATTCATGTAAGAAATAATGATTGTATGAATATTTATTAGCTGATTTTTATAATGGCATCTCGAATAACTATAGGAATGATATAGATCTATGTAATATCATAAGCAGAGATAATTAAGTCCCTGATCAGATGGCTCCTTTAACTTATTACCTCATAGGCTATTTTTAGATACAACCTCTGAATAAGTCTACTGAAAAGGAGCATAAACTAGAGAAAATGAAAATTTTAGAATTTTGTAGTTTAAAACCATTATGATAAATAGAGAATTTGCTCCTATAGGATCAAATGCTCTATTTATCACAATGGTTTCACAAAGTGACTTTGGCAGAGTCATCAATAGAAGTCATCTGATCTGTGTCTTTTCTGTTTGCAAAGACATAAATAGGTGTATTTATGGAGTAAAAGGTTCAACTTCCATCTATGCAATTCTTTCACTGCTAATGGAGAGTCTGTGATCATATTTGCAAACAGTCTAATCTAGATGAAATGCTGAATAATGTAACATCTCAAAAGGATTGAAAATGTTCAGTTTGATGCTGTGATAAAGGTTTTTTCTCTCAACAAAACGAAAAAGAACTTGGATATAAAAATAGACACAGATGATAAAAATTTGCAGACAATAGGTTGAAGTGCAACAGTTCATTAATTTTGATGCTTAAATGTTTGATAAATTAAGTGCTTGAGCTTTTACAAACAACAAACACATTGCATGAGGCCATGAGCCACAAATAATCTTATCATAAGTATTGGTCATCCAGCATTTAAAACTTGGACACCATACCATGAGATGGTGATAAATATTGGGAGTATTTAATGTAGAAAACTAACCTAAAGGAATGCAACACTGGAGTTGAATAAAGTTACCAACCAATTTGCAAGTGACATTCCGTTATACTTTAACCCTTTTCTTCATATAAACGCGATTTTACGCATTTGCAAACACAGAAGACCAAGATCAGATGGTTCCTACAGGAGTCATCTGATCTGGGTCTACTCTGTTTGCTAATGGAAATTAATAGATCTGTTTCTTTAGTTTCTAAAATGGTTACAATGTTCCACCTTCTATATTTCAAATTCAGTATTTTTTATTATTAATTAAACTGTTTCGTCCATAAAATTTAATATTCAATAGGTATTGAAATTTGGAATAAATTTAGAACAGGGAAAGGGTTAAACTGAGAGGACAAAAACATTCGAACACTTAAAACACCATAACACTACCCTGACCATTATTATAAAGCTTCTGTGGCGTGTGGTGGTCTAGTGGTAACGCGCTTGACTATCAATCCGGAGGTCCAGGGTTCAAATCCCGGCCCCTCCCGGAAATTTCAGAGACCCTTTTCAGTGTCTTCCACCCGCACCTCCTCTCCACCCAGGGGTTAAAATGGGTACCTGTGAGGGTCACTAGCCGGTACTGTGGCTGCATGATTGTGCCATATGTTAGCAGTGCTCAATATTGTAGTAAATGTACAGTCGGCTGAGTGGTCATTCGGACTGAAAGTAAGACTATAACTAGGTACTTTTCTTTTTTACTTTACCTGTTATTGTCCTGACTAATGTTACACAACTAGCAATGTTCTAACCAATGATACACAACAAGAACTGTCCTGTCAAATGTTACACATGTACAACAATAACTGCCCTGACCTCAACGTAATACAATAAGAACTGTCCTGACCAATTTTAAAACAAAATACCATTGCCCTGACCAATTTTAAACAAGAACTGCTTTGACTTATATTAAACAAGAGAGTCGTCACGGGTGACAAATGCCCCCAAAGTGTTTGACACCGAAATGCATTTTGGCGGAAAAACAATACAATGTAATGCAGGTGTAACATGAAATTTTGATGCTGTTTAAAATGACACAGGAGTCAGTTCTTAACATTAGAAACAGAACCTTTGACGATTATGATAGCTAAGAAAAGAGCCAAGCATCAAAACTTAGTTAAAAAGGACCCTAAGTCATTCTCAACGTTAAAAAGAACCCTGGGTTGATTGTCAACATTTAAGGTATAGGAGATATGCTCTGGACAAGCTTTTTGTATCTGGTAAGATATAGGAGATATGCTCCGTACTGTAAAATTGAGGTCAAAGGTCAAGGTCAGTGATCTGAAAATGGTACACGACTCTCCGCCATCCCAAGATGAACTCACAAACCAAATTTGGAATCCGTAGCTGGTAAGGTATAGGAGAAATGCTTCGGACAAGCTTTGTGTAAAATCTAGGTCAAAGGTCAAGGTCACAGTGACCTGAAAATGGTACGCGACACACCACCATCCCAAGATAAACTCACACATTAAATTTGGAATCCGTAGCTGGTAAGGTATAGGAGATATTCTCTGGACAACCTTTTTTGTAAAATCGAGGTCGAAGGTCAAGGTCACAGTGACCTGAAAATGGTACGCGACACTCCGCCATCTGAAGGTGATCTCACACACCAAATTTGGAATCCGTATCTGGTAAGGTATAGGAGATATGCTCTGGACAAGCTTTTTGTAAAATCGGTCAAGGTCAAGGTCATAGTGAACTGGAAATGGTACATGACACTCCGCCATCCCAAGATGAACTCACACACCAAATTTGGAATCTGTAGCTGGTAAGGTAAAGGAGATATGCTCTGGACAAGGTTTTTGTAAAATCGGTCAAAGGTCATGGTCAAGGTCACAGTGATCTGAAAATGGTACGCGACACTCCTCCATCCCAAGATGAACTCACACACCAAATTTGGAATCCTTAGCTGGTAAGGTATAGGAGATATACTCCGGACAAGCTTTTTGTAGCTGGTAAGGCATAAGTTTTTTTTTAAAATCGAGGTCAAAGGTCAAGGTCAAGGTCACAGTGACCTGGAAATGGTACGCGACACTCTGCCATCCCAAGATGAACTCACACACCAAATTTGGAATCTGTAGCTGGTAAGGTAAAGGAGATATGCTCCGGACAAGCTTTTTGTAAAATCAAGGTCAAAGGTCAAAGTGACATGAAAATGGTACGCGACACTCCCCCATCCCAAGATGAACTCACACACCAAATTTGGTATCCGTAGCTGATGTGACAAAGGAAATATACTCCGGACAAAAGGTACACACACCCACACACACCCACACCCACCCACCCACACACGCACGGTGCGATCACTATATGCCGCCAAAGCCTAGCTTTGGGGGCATAAAAACTAGCAATGCCATGACTAATGTTACAAACCTATAACTATCCTGACCAAATTATTATGTTACAAAGCTCGTGCACTGTTCTGACCAATGTTACAAAACTAGAACTCTCTAACCAATGTTACAAAACTTCTAAGAACTCTCTAACCAATGTTACAAAACTTCTAAGAACTCTCTAACCAATGTTACAAAACTAGAACTCTCTAACCAATGTTACAAAACTTCTAAGAACTCTCTAACCAATGTTACAAAACTTCTAAGAACTCTCTAACCAATGTTACAAAACTAGAACTCTCTAACCAATGTTACAAAACCAGAACTCTCTTACCAATGTTACAAAACTTCTAAGAACTCTCTAACCAAAGTTACAAAACTAGAACTGCCATGGCCATGGTTACACTTCAAATGTTACAAAACCAGCACTGTCCTGACCAATTATATAAATTGTCCTGACCAATGTTACAAAACTGCATTGTTGTGACTAATGTTACAAAACTATTTCTACTAAAGTTAAAACATGAATTAATACTAGCACTACCCTTACCAATGTTACAAAACACACATTATCAACAACACAAATCATATTTACACCTATATAACTAAGTTAATCCCGTTGCTTCAAAACTCTCATGAAAATGGTTTGACATTATAAAAAGCAGCCAATTTTTCTAAAAGAAAAGAACTAGTCCTAACACCAGATGCCACTGAGTTATTTCTACATAGCTAAATACTGTTATATTCAAAATATTATGCAAAAAAGATTGATATATTTTTATACAATTTTCATTTCTTCTAACATTTTTCCATGAAGCATAATAAAATTATTATGTTTGTTCCAGTTTTATCCATTAGTAATGTTTTCCATATCAGTCAGAGCTGTAGATAAGGTGTACATTTTGAAACTTATTTCTTAACCCTTTCCCTCATATAGACGTGTTTTCACGCATCTGCAAACAGAGTAGACCCAGATCAGACGGCTCCTAGAGGATCTGTTTCTATACTTTCTAAGATAGCTACAATGTTCCACATTCCATATTTCAGTATAACTATTTTATCAATGAATACTCAGTAGGTATTGAAATTTGAAATAAATATAGAACAGGGAAAGGGTTAACCAAACCGTATCTTGTCGGTTCTCATATTAGAATCATCTCTCTGAGGCAATTCAAATGAGTACCAACAAGATGATAGTGTTGGCAAACAAAGATATAGACTTGCAGAGGTCCAGATCAAATGCGTAAATTTAAACATTTTCAAGAATAGCTACTTTATTTCTCAATCAAACCCCATACTGTGACCACTCTTTAGAATCGTCTCAAAGAGATGATTCTAAAGAATGGTCACAGTATAGGGTTTGGTGGAAAAATGACGATTTTAGTATTTAAGTATGCATCTTTATCTGTAGCTCTGGAATTGTTTTGCTAGATTTCCTGAAAACTACTTATAATCTATACTGTCATTGATAAGTATTTCAAATAATAAAATCATCATTTGTCCACAAAAACCTATATTTTGACCACTTTGATATGATTCTAAACAGTGATCACAACGTAAAGGAACAATTCTCGAAATAATTTTTAACCCTTTCCTTTATACAAACACCTTTTCACGCTTTTGCAAACAGAGAAGATTCAGATCCGATGGCTCCTAAAGGATCCGTCTGACTAGGGTCTGCTCTGTTTGCTTTATGTAATGATAATAGATCTGACTACAGTTTTTACCAACATCAAATATTCACGTGTAGATGTGCCATCATAACAAGAGAACCGCAATTAGCGGATGCAACGCTCATCTGTCGTCATTGTCAAGATGAACATGCATACCACAAATGAAGGTTGTAAATGAAAAATTGAAGAAGTTATGGTCAATGTTAAGATTTCGGACGATGACGATGCGGAAGCCGGGGTTACGACAATAGCTCGTGATTTCTTCGAAACAGACAAGCTAAAAATGCAGCTAATTATTCATGACATCATTATTTCTTACATGAATATTCAACAGCAGGGAAAGGGTTAGTTTATGCATTTTACCTATAAGTCTTTCTATCTAAAGCTCTCAATCACCATCATTTTTTCAACGAGTTCCAACAAGTGCAACCACTGCCCAGAAAACTGTGACTTAAAACACCCAAACCAAACAGGTTCCCCGAGCTATACTTACAGCCGTCTCGTGATTGCAGCTTGTAACATTTATATGGAATGATAAACCCAGCGACTGTGTACGGATACTTTGTCATGTCCACATCACTTCTCGGAACTGTCGGTAAAACCATCAAACATTTCATAACCTGTTCATCCATCAACGCAGTATGATCACAAAAGCATATCAATGTTGACTACCCTTTGTTGTCCAGTACGCCAGAGTAACTGCGTTTAGCTTCTCATGAGCAATCTGAGAAGTTTACTGCTACAGTATATTAATTCAATCAACTGTGTTTGCATTGTGAAAACAGCATCCTGCCACTGTTGAATTAATGTAACAAATGATTTTAAACCTCACTGCTATAAACACGTCTACCACATAATATTTCTCCCATAAATCCATACATTAAAAGTACCTCCTTTCATGAATAGTCATGATTGTAACTATTTGTTAAACACAATCACTGAATAATTAAACAAAGCTGAATCAACAAGGCAACGAACCAAACATACTTGATTGATCAGTTGTGTTTTCAGATCTCTAGTTTATCTCTGGGTTTGAAATTCTTCATCCATTAAAATATTCAACACTACCATAACTATAGTTTGTGAAGGCAATATATAATTAAAAAAAAATCCATAGTACTGAGACTTAAAGGCAATGCAATAAAAATAACTTCTAATACATTTTCTAGTAAAATTTAGTAGCTGTATATACGGTATATATCAAATTGCAGTCTAAAACAATGGAACATTGCACTTTCAATTATTGCACTTTCAATCCTTGTTGCTTGGTGGTTTTTGCTCAGTGCAAAATAACTGGCATTTAAGTATATAATTTTTCAGTTTCAATATTGAAGATCTAGTATTTCATATCATAATCATGTTCTCGGCTATGTTTGCTTTGGTACAAAAAACAACACATATTTGAGAATATTCTCCAATTTTTAGCATGAGAATCTTTGTTCAACAGAGTAGTATGAAATACTTTAACACATTCCCGCATAGGCTATTTTTAGATCCAACCACTTTGAATAAATCTACCGAAAAGGAGCATTAACTAGAGAAAAGGATTTTTTTTTGAATTTTGTAGTTTGAAACCATTGTGATAAATAGAGCATTTGCTTCTATAGGAGCAAATGCTCTATTTATCACAATGGTTTCACAAAGTGACATTTACAGAAGGGTCAAAAGGCGTAAATATGCGGGAATGGGTTAATGAAAGTCAGTACTTACGACTATATCATAGATCAAGCCAATAAGAGGAAGCTGGTGTGGTTACAGTAGAACCTGTCTTAACCCTCGCTTGCTGAATTTTAAAATACATATCTCCTTCTTTACCCATGCCCTGTTGTATAATTACATACATATTCACTGTGTACAAGTATTTTGCTGTGCAATCACTGCTGTGGAGTGCACTGGTTGCACAATCAATTTGTAAATAGTGCAGACCCTGATGAGACAGCTCCTGCAGGAGCTGTCTCATCTGGGTCTTCACTATTTACAGGTAGGTATATTGACGTGAATAGCAAGCGAAGGGTTAAGTTGCCATCAAATAGGTCTAATTATGGGTTGTAAGGCAGTCTGGTAGCTTAACCTATTCCATGTTCTATATTTAGTCCAAATTTTAATACCTACTAAATATTCATGAACAAATAGTTATAAATTAACAATGAAATATGGAAGGTGGAAGATTGTAGCCATTTTAGAAAGCAAAGAAACAGATCTTTTAAATTCCGCTAGCAAATAGAGCAGACCCTAATCAGACAGCTCCTATAGAAGCCATCTGATCTGGGTCTACTCTGTTTGCAAATGCTTGAAAACACATGATTTATATGTGGGAAAGTGTTAATGCAGGGCAAAAGTAATGTAGAAGGTAATAAGGAGCTTTCTTCATTACCTTTGCCAGTGTATTAACCCATTCCCTCATATTGACGACTCCGTAAAAGTCACTTTGTGAAACCATTGTGATAAATAGAGCATTTGCTCCTATAGGAGCAAATGCTATATTTATCACAATGGTTTCAAACTACAAAATTCTAAAAAAAAATCCTTTTCTCTAGTTAATGCTCCTTTTCGGTAAATTTATTCAAAGAGGTATCTAAAAATAGCCTATGAGGAAATGGGTTAAGTCAAAAATTCCTGTGTTCAATCAATGATTGGCCACTTAGGACAGGCTCTACTGTATCTTCATAGCATGTGTTGAACACTATATTGGACAAATTTCAGATGGTTATTGCAAAATTTGAACTCTAATGAGACATCAAGTAATTTGACATCTCATCAGAATAAAAACTGTTTGACACTAAGATAAGATAATGCAAGATAATATTTTGTCTTTTGAAAAGAAAAATAGAAAAATGTTCTTGTTAAAAATTATAGCTGACAACAATTCTTACAGACAAAAGTCAGACATTGAAGTCTGACACACAAATCTGCACTTCAATTCCTGTGTAAAAAACTTATTTTCCATGTCTTTATTCATAGTGCACAGAAATATGAGATGTATTTTGTCCAACACAAACTGAAGGAGTTGCCTTTGAAGATGTGCTTGTTTATCTGTCAACAGTATACATTTTATCTACAACTTAATGAATAGATGGTTGGTGACTTGTGCTTCTTCTTTAACAACCTAAGAATGCTTGTATTCACTAATTCTCGGATCCTCAATATCTCCTGTATATGAATGTTTTATCCCTCTTATCAAGCACACTCCAACTGCACAGTAAAGATACTTTATCAAATCCTAAAATCATATCTGATTGAAAAAAGAAGGCCTTAACGTCAATTTGTGTCAACACTGGCCTAACATCTTGTCATTAACACGGGTCTTTTTACAAGGACAAGAATTGAACTGTTAAACTATTCAGTACAGCCCCCTTTCATTAACTCTATCACTGCCAATGTTGCATCTGTGATTACCTATGCAAACAGTTTAGATCCAGACTAGACACCGAGTATGTTGGTGTCTCATCTCAGAGAATCCAAACTATTTGTTAACGTGATATGACTGTTTGAAGAAAAGTGGAGAAAATTAAACATACGAAAATTGTAGCAGACGACAAATTATGCAGATGACAATATTTGGCAGCAAAAGAGTTAACCCTTACAATACTTCGGGGACGTAATAACCTTTATAAATAGTCTGGATCCAGATGAGATAGTGAGTAACTCTGTGTCTCATCAAGAAACAAACCATTTTGATACTCAGATACAATTTCTTGAAAAGAAATAAAAGAAAAATGTACTTTTACAATAGTAGCATAAAACAAGTTTTGCAGAGAGAATTCATTTATTGTTGAGTGGTTTGACTATCATTGACACATGGTATCAAAACTCTCCTCACAATTCATATCAAACAAATTGATATATATATTCCATGGCCCTGAATGTACCAAAGCCATTAATTGTATCCGTACACTGTTAACATTGGCCACCAACTGGTCAAATACCTTGATTCCTATATCCACATTCTGGATTAATCTTTGACCAGTATGTTTATCATAATTATAATTATCATTACCTAAACTTGTGTCAGATTAGTTTTGTTTCTTCCCTGATTTTTTTTCTTTACAAATAAAGAGCGATAAACAGTTTAATGTACAAATTGTAGATATTATAAGGTAACTCAGAATATTTTCTTTCTGAATCAATTATTTGTTAATTTTTTATTTATCTCATTTTCCACTATGCAAAGGTTTAATCTTTTATTTACAGTAAATAATGTTGTACATTTGTATATTTAGATTTCGAAAATCCTTCTTTCATTGAATTAAAAGGCTAAGAGCAGCTTTTCAGCTTAAGTTGGTAACAAACAAAGGATGTTTCTTTAAGATTTGACACATTACATATTTAACCTAACCCTTCAGTACAATGATAAAGTTTTTTTCTAAAAAGTAATAATTCTATCGTCCAATTCACAAACAATATTTTCCTCTGTTTCTTTTCAGAAATACTGTCAATGTGTCAGTTTGAATCCTGATGAGTGGTGAATTTCAGCGGCCTCTCTTCTGGATCCAACTAAGATGCAAGTATGGAAAGAGTTCACAAAGACGGTTTACATGTACATTTTTATGATGGCGTATGCCACAAGGACAGGCATATAAACATTCAAGGCTAATCCTTGAAATGTTGGTTGGTAATTACAAATTAGACCCAGATCAAGGCATTCCATTAACCCTATACTCCCTGAATACGCCTTTGCAAACAGAGTAGACCCAGATCAGATGACTCCTGTATGAGCTGTCTGATCAGGGTCTGTTTTGTTTGTCTTTCGGTTTCTACAGTTTCTCTCATGTTTAACTTGCACAATATTGAAATCTATCTATCTATCTATGGCCAAAACTTCATGTCACGAGTGCTATTATAAAATTAATCTCATTAACATTCATGATGTCATTATTTCTTACATAAATATACTTATTCCATATCTTACTCCATAAATACGCCTTTTTACAATTTGCAAACAGAGTAGACCCAGATCAGATGGCTCCTAATTAGGAGCCCTCTAATCAGGGTCTGCTCTTTTTGCTTATGATATAATATAGATAAAATTCTTACATGATTATTCATCTAGTAAATGGTTTAAGAGGTTTCATGATCACTGTCTCAATGCTATAATAGGGAACTGAAAACCAAAATTTGATGTCCCTGTATTTAGTTTACCTATACAGCGATTTTTTTCCTGGGATTGTGAATGGGTCCGGTACCCCTTGAATTGTGAAAAATTAGCGTCGTTTTGGCAAAAATTGTGAAAAAAGTATCGGTGTTTTTACAAAAATTGTGAATCACCTTTTGAAAGAATTTTCGGCCGAATATAAATTTGCGGACCGAGACGCATACGTTTTATTCATATTCTTGTAAAAGCGTCCGAGACGTGTAAAGAAAAGCGATACGAAATTCGAATACCTCGGACTTTATCCCAAGAAACCGTTTGAGATACAAAACTTTGCAAAGGGGAATATAGCGATGTAAATATTGGTCAAAAAATTGGTGTAAGTACAATTTAGTAAAAGGCCGATTGTGAAATAATTAAACAGCTTTGTGAATGGGTCCGACAGACCCTGCTTGTAAATTGTGAAGGTCCGTTTCAAATTGTGATAGGGTCCGTTTTACGGTACCAGTTATATAGGGAAAAAAATCGCTGCTATATGCCAGTCAGTTTATTCATCCATTTGTCCATCAATCCATGTTACATGTTTGATTGTGTACAACTCCTAACATATTTGACCTAGGGTCATGAAACTTTATATGAGGGTAAATCATTAATCCTTTGAAGGCGTTCCTTGCTTCAAATAAATGTTTTTTCCACACCTTTGCAATGCAGACCCAGATCAGACGACAGGGGCCATCTGATCATCATCAGGGTCTGCTCTGTTTACTGATGGAACTATATAATTTATAATAGAACTCACTAACAAGAGCACCGCGAGACGGGGCAATATACGCCCGAAGGCTGTTCTATTTACACAATGTGTGAACCTTCAGAAGTTGCGCATATGAGGTCTATTAGGGCTAAGGCAATAGCAAGGAGAGTAAAACTGCTTATTGTAATAGTAATCTTTTATTTGTCTTTGGGACTACTGAAAGCTGAACAAGTTTGAAATAAGTGAATAAATATCCAAGATATGAGCATGGTAAGAACAGTGTACATAGCAATCATTTTCAGACTTTCAGACTTTTTTGAACTTCAATGGAAAAAAAGTCGAGAAAGTTTAAACCGAACGTGACATAAGTGCGTTTAACCTTTCACCTTCAAATATGACTGACCTTAAAGGTAATGATGTAGGTCTAGTTAGCTACAGCCAGGACACAAAATTTGCTAACGCTCTATTTGTGACCTTGACCTTGAAAGTTCACAATTGGGTTTTGTATGCAACACACCTTCAAGTGATACTGAAGCCCTATTTGTGACCTTGACCTTGAAAGTTCACAATTGGGTTTTGTACGCGACACACCTTCAAGTGATACTGAACATATGTGTGAAAGAATTTTGAAAATCGGAGAAAAAATGAGTAAGTTATAGCCAGGACACGAATTTGCTAACGGACGGACAGAATTGCTAACGCCCTATTTGTGACCTTGACCTTGAAAGTTCACCATTGGGTTTTGTACGCGACACACCTTCAAGTGATACTGAACATATGTGTGAAAGAATTTTGAAAATTGGTGAAAAGATAAGTAAGTTTTACCAAGGACACGAAAATTGCTAACGCCCTATTTGTGACCTTGACCTTGAAAGTTCACAATTGGGTTTTGTACGCGACACACCTTCAAGTGATACTGAACATTTGTGTGAAAGAATTTTGAAAATCGGAGAAAAAATGAGTAAGTTATAGCCAGGACACGAATTTGCTAACGGACGGACGGACAGAATTGCTAACGCCCTATTTGTGACCTTGACCTTGAAAGTTCACCATTGGGTTTTGTACGCGACACACCTTCAAGTGATACTGAACATACGTGTGAAAGAATTTTGAAAATTGGTGAAAAGATGAGTAAGTTTTAGCAAGGACACGAAAATTGCTAACGCCCTATTTGTGACCTTGACCTTGAAAGTTCACAATTGGGTTTTGTACACGACACACCTTCAAGTGATACTGAACATTTGTGTGAAAGAATTTTGAAAATCGGAGAAAAAATGAGTAAGTTATAGCCAGGACACGAATTTGCTAACGGACGGACGGACAGAATTGCTAACGCCCTATTTGTGACCTTGACCTTGAAAGTTCACCATTGGGTTTTGTACGCGACACACCTTCAAGTGATACTGAACATACGTGTGAAAGAATTTTGAAAATTGGTGAAAAGATGAGTAAGTTTTAGCAAGGACACGAAAATTGCTAACGCCCTATTTGTGACCTTGACCTTGAAAGTTCACAATTGGGTTTTGTACGCGACACACCTTCAAGTGATACTGAACATTTGTGTGAAAGAATTTTGAAAATCGGAGAAAAAATGAGTAAGTTATAGCCAGGACACGAATTTGCTAACGGACGGACGGACAGACAGACGGACACCCAGCCAGACGGCCAGACGATGGAGACCATAACATAATACGACCCTTCGGGCGTATAAAAACTGAGTAGACCCAGTTAAGACTCCTGAAGGAGTTGTCTGATCAGGGAAGAGTAGACCCAGTTAAGACTCCTGAAGGAGCTGTCTGATCAGGGAAGAGTAGACCCAGTTAAGACTCCTGAAGGAGCTGTCTGATCAGGGAACAGAGTAGACCCTGTAGACTCCTGAAGGAACTGTCTGATCAGGGAAGAGTAGACCCAGTTAAGATTCCTGAAGGAGCTGTCTGATCAGGGATCTGCTCCATTTGCTTATGCTGTAATATAGATCTGATTCTACAGTTTCTGCCAAGGTAACAAAAAAAATCCTGTTTTCATAATTATACCATTATGAAAATTTAGCTAATAAATATTCATGATGTCATTATTTCTTCCATGAATATTGAACTGGGAAAGGGTTAAATGCCTTTGTAAACAGATCAGATGGGTCCTGTAAGAGCTGTCTGATCAGAGTCTGCTCTGTTTGCTTATGGAATAATATAGATCTGATTGTATGTAGTTTCTACCAATAACAAAACATCCATGGGCAAACATTTCTGTGTTCACATGCCATCATAAGAATTCATTAATATTTGTGATGTCATTGTTTCTTACATTTTCATGGGAGTAAACAACAACATTGTGTAGCAATAAATGTTGATCATTTCGGTAATGGAATTGATATAGCATATGAGAAACACTTCATTATTTAAAAGTCCTTTGGACGAGACTATAATAAACCGCGTTCCAATGTATCAGTGCTTTACACTGGGCGTCTAAAAGAACCAGAGAAACTGTCAATAATAAGAGTAGGGCATCACGCCCGGGTTTCTCTGTATCCTCTCCCCTCTCTCTGGGGCATCCAATTAGCCCATAAACACATGTTTCCCTGTTCTGTATTCATGTAAGAAATAATGACAACATATTTATTAGCTTAATTTTCATAATATAAGCTTTTTCAGGGAATTTATTTATTAAAATGCTTTGACAAAAACTGTAAAATCAGATCCATATCATGTTAAAAGCAAACAGAGCAGATCCTGATCAGACGGCTCCTATAGGAGCCGTCTGATCTGGGTTTTCTCCGTTTGCAAATGTGTGAAAAGGGGTTTATATGAGGGAAAGGGTTAAAAAAAAAATCAGTCAATTATGATCTCTAACCCTTTACTCTAATAAAACCTGCGCAAACAGAGCAGACCAGGTCAGACAGTTCTCGCAGGAGTCTTCAATCAGGGTCTGCCCTGTTTGCTTATAAATGGAATAATATAGAACTGGTTCTACTATTTTTGCGATTCCAATATGCCATTTTAAAAATTCTTATAATTAATATTCATGATGCCATTATTTCTCACATGAATAGTCATTGAGTATAGGGTTAACGAAAATGCAAAACAATATAACAATACCTCAACAGTGGAAAATCAGTCATCAGACTCGAACACAATACTAAGCCAAACTTTGAATCTTACCGTGTTAATAGACAGCACTATTAAAACCAGCAGATATTTAAAATATAGTAAAGCATGTTTTTGACTTGTTTTGACATGTTTCATTACTCAAACTGAAGAAAAGTGGAAACAATAAAAGTAAACATAGCAAATGGGGTAATTATTGGATTTTTCTCATGACCGTGGCTTGTTAACAGTTACACTTTGCATGCTAGTGGCATAACCATATAATTACCTATGCAAACAGTTTGGATCCTGATGAGACGCCACATTATGTGGCGTCTCATCAGGATCCAAACTGTTTGACACTTTGACCTTATTTTTGCAAATAAAGACAATAAATTTTATTTTAAGAATTGAAGCAGACAACGTTTTTTGCAGACGGAAAATTAATTATCATGCAAAGAGTTAACATACCTGTTTGACAGTTGTTTTTGTCCTTTTAACAGTGAATTAAGTGATCCGGAGAGTGATCACCATAAAATTAGAACAAAAGCATAAGTAAAACAATAAGAAAATGTACCATGTTGTGCAGTAGGACAATACACTAGTCTAATATATGACTGAAAATACTAATACTATACATCAGTCAAAAATAGTGTATGACTAAAAATACTTTACACCAGTCAAATATAGCATGTATGACTGAAAATATTGCATACCAGTCAATTATAGTATGACTGACTGAAAATACTTTACATGGGTCAAAAATCAAAATGACATGAATGACTGAAAAACACTATCCATCAGTCAAAAATAACATGTATGACTATACATACTACACACCAGTAAATAATAGTATGTATGACTGAAATTGAAAATACTACATGTCAGTCAAAAACAGTATGTATGACTAAAAATACTTTACGCTGGAGTCAAATATTGCATACATGTATGACTGTCATCGACTGAAAATACTTAACACCACTCAAATATAGCATGTATGACTGAGAATATTACACACCCATCAATATAGCATACTACCCACCAGTCAATATAAAATAATATAGACCACTCAAATATAGCATGCATGACTGAAAATACTATAGACCAGTCAAATAGAGCATGTATGACTCAAAATACAATACACCTAGCCAGTCAATTATAGTATACATGTATAACTGAAAATAGTACAGACAAGTCAAAGATAGTATGTATGACAGAAAAATGAAAATACTACATGTCAGTCAAATACATGTATGTAGCATGTTTGACTGACAATATAGTATAATCCAGTCAAATACAGCATGTATGACTGAAAATACAATTTTTTTTCTTAACCCTTTCCCTTTATATATATAAATACCCGTTTACACCTTTGCAAACAGAGTAGACCAATATCAGACAGCTCCTTACCTACAGGAGCCATCTGATGAGTGTCAGTGCTCTGTTTGCTTTTGAGATTATTTATGACATGAATATTAAACAGGGAAAGGGTTAACTACTTAGTTACTTTATTAATATTCATGTAATATATGACATCATCAAATATCAGAGGAACAGAACTGGTTTATAGGTTATTTCAGTACCAGTTTTACTCCATTAAAAGTAATTGAGTATCCAGCAAAACAAATTCGAAATTTGGTACTAAAACTTTTGTAAACTTCTGTTCACAGGGGGCCATTTCGTGGGTCTAAAATTTAAAATGGTCTAAAAAGTAAAAAAAATAATTGATTTGGTCGATTTAGTATTATATCAAATATACAAGGAGTCTAACTAATGATTCGCAGATTTCCCGACCAATTCGAAATAACCCCCGTTTTCAGACAGCCAAGATGGAATAACCACTAATGTTTGGTACAAACGTGAAGCTGGGACATTGTACTTTTCAAATAATGTAACGTTTGATACATTCCGACTAAGCCTTAGCCAGTGCCGACATGAAACTCCTACAAAATTTGCTGATTTTTCTTACTCGAACGAGTATTATACATATACTGACTCAAACGTGTCTTATCCCTGTGATGTACACTAGTTGGTAAGGTCTGTCAATTCATGATCTATATTATTAATATTTCATAAGCAGACCCTGGTTAGATGCTTCCTTTTGCCTATAATAGGAGTCATCTGATCTACTGTCCACAGGGCTTATTTTTCTTCTAAAATAGGGGCCGCTTACAGACCCCTTCCCCTCAGAAAACTTCTTTAAAATCATGCACTTTTCCCCCAAAACTGACTTTACATTGGAAATTTGTTTCCCCAATATTAAAATAATGTACTATTTTCTTCCCCAAAGTAGAGGCCAGGCCCCTTCCCCACTTGATGAAACAAAGCTCTGGTCCATTAGAATTTTCAATTTACTTTGTCACTGAATTTGAATTATCAAAAAATAATAATCAATTTTTACCAAATTGAGATCAAATTTAAACCACTTATGTCATCTTTTTTCACGAACTCTGCGTCAGAGTTTCCCTTGAATCCATCTTTAAATAAAAATTCTAGGCCTAAAATCCTATTGTAAAGATGTTCATTTCAAAATGCAAATGGCGGACGAATGATGTCGAGTGGAACGTTTAATTTTTTCTGACAATAGCTCTTAAAAGTTGACATCATACAAGAAATTACGTCATTTAGTATGCAATTCATCCCTGTTGAAAAATGATACGCTCCACTATCCATACATGCAGCGGCCATTTGCAAATAAACAGCTGATTGAATTACTCAATTTGAATTAGCATGTAGAAAATGCATTTTGGCATTTTCTTCCTTGTTACTGCATGGCATTGACGGATATCTAGTACATACATGTGATAATTTTTTCGAGGCAAAGAGGGAGATTAGCTTTTCGAATGAGGGAGATTGGGTGTCAAAGAGGGAGATTTACGCGGATGGAAAATTTTGGAGTTAGTTGTTGGTATAATAGGTCAGAGACCTATATGTCTCTGAATGGGAAAATATGAAAAGAACACTCCCCCCCCCCCCCCCCCCCCCCTTGTTGAAAGGGAGGTATGATAAAGGCACTTTTATGCGCGACAAACCATCTTATTTACTAGAGCATTGGAACTTTTTTGCCTATCTAGCACATTACAATGATAACCCATTACAACTGTGTAATTTAGTTTGTATTAATTCTATTTATATCCTATTCCTTATTATAGTCTGTACTATTCTCTGTTCTACATCCATCCACATCTACTATATTTCCCATTCCTTTCTAATCAATTCCATCCCATCCTCTTATCTATTCTAGTTCCTTTGTGTTTCATTCCATTCCATTATCTATTCTGTGCCCATATAAATAATAATCTATTCTAATTAATATTCCTTTCTATTCTATCTTTTGTATGCTATTATATATTACCATATACTCTCTTCTAAATACTATTTCTTTCTATTCCATTCCATTCTGGCCAATGGATAGACTTGTGTTTATCATTAAATAATTATTCTTTTTACTGGCCAATGGATAGATTTGTGTTTATTATTATTTTTACTATCATTATTTATATTATTCTCATTCTTATATTATATTATTATAATTTATTGACATTATTGTTTTTATTATTTTCATTTATTTTTGTAATGCAATATATCCAGAAATTTATATTCTGAAATAAACACAATACATTTGTCGCTTTCTGTCCGAAATATGGTACTATCCAAACACTAGTACACTGTCTTTGCATTTTGTAGTTTCAATTTCTGTTAGAAAAATGCTTCCCATCTTCTCATTTTTTGTGTATTTGACATCCTTATATGCTATACTCAATACATACACAATTTTATTTGAATATATTGCCAAATGTCTGTGGAAAACAATGTTTTTGTTTGCCTCTATGAAATGACACATTTCACCGTTCGAAAAATCCGTGGTTTGAGGCAACCAATTTCGAGTTCCATTTTTTCTGATAAAAGCACAATTTTATTACAGCTATGCTATGTGGACATTTATAAATAAATTTATAACCTAAATTAATTTAATAAAGTAACTATTTAGATGTTTAATCTCAGAATTTGAGAAAATAAGATTTTCTTCAACAGAAATTTAGTAGAATCTGACCGTGAAGAAAAAAGCATACATGTAATGACGACAGTGTAATACACCAGAGACATATTCATACACGATTGTTTCTGTCACGGAATACACACATGCCAAGGTAAATAACACACCATGCTGACCATTTAACCCCTTTTACTGGGGTCACAATTACTCAGCATGGTATTTAGGGCATGCTGCGATGGTCTTTGATAAGGGGCAGCATGGCGAGGTACTACAAAAGGGACACGGCGCTGTGCCTGCCATGATAAACAGGGCAGTAAATAAGTCAACAACACTGGTTCTTTGAGGCGTCTGGCAAGCGCTTATGTCAAAAAATGATAGAAAATGGGGTGAGAAAAAATAAAAATCATTTTTGTTCAGAAATCGGGAGATTTCGTCTCCCGGCCGGGACTTGCGGGAGTTGGGCTCAAATCCGGTAGTCTCCCGCACAATCCGGTAGTTATCACATGTATGCTAGTATGGGAGTTTGTGAAAAAAATGATGCGATCAAATAAAGTAAAGTTCAGTCTGACTCGAAATAAAAACAATCTCGCTTCAAATTCAGTGACAAAGTATATTGAAATTGACAGTAGGCCTACTCTGTTTACAAATGTGTTTCTATGAAGGAAAGGAATTCCTCATAGATATTTATATTACTGCTTGCAGCATGCTAGACAATTATTTCATTCATTAGAGAAGCAAACATTGACAGGATAAAACATGTTTACATGAAACATCTGGGTAGATGCTAGATTAGCGGAACCCCATCCACTGTGCATCTTTCTTGCGCATCTCTGTTGTCATAAAATTTTGTTTTTAAGCTTTGGCGTTTGCTGTAATTTCACCCATCTAGGAATCCTTATAGAAATGTCCACTAAATTGTAATGACCAAAATATATCAAGCAGGGGTGTGTGGGGCAGCAGCCCCCCAAAAAGAAACATTAAACTCCTCTTGACAACAAAGTCATGCGGGAATAGATACAGGGCGCTATAAAAACAGGGTCCGCTAGTGGAAGTGTCCTGAAACATTTTGATTATTTTACATGGAACAATTTTGATATGTATAAGTTCCAGGGTTTTCCCCAGAAATTTATGAAGGCATGTTGCATCTGACGCGTAAATCTGGTTTCAATAAAACAAATAAAATTATTTATCCATAAATAGGCATTATTTTATGAAAATGAAATGGTTTGCATACACATCTGATAATAAACAGCACAGAATTTTAAAGATGGTATGAATTTGGGCATTTCAAGTAACTCAAATGTAATATTTATTAAAGTCCTTTGAAAACTAAGGCATGTTGCAAGAGCTGTTTTGACATAAACTTTGATAAAGGCATGTTGCATGTGACATGCCTTAAGGCCTGGGGAAAACCCTGCTGTATAACAGTACACACTTTTCATAATCATGACATTTCAGGTTGTTAATATTATTCATGGTAACAATATTGAGCACTTGATGTCTTCGTTTTATTCCAATTATATTAAATAACTCAAAGTTAAAGTCACTATTAATAAAGGGAAGCAACTCAAATTTGCTAGATGTCATGTCTGTATTAACTGTTTGATGTTTTTTGTGGGATGACATGACTTATGTCATGTCAGTTCTCTGTAGAAAGCACATTGATAGTGAAAACAGAGATAGTGAAAGATTGAACAAAATATGGTCTATGTGTAATTCAACAAATAGACTGTCATATACTAGTCTGCATCATCTTTTGAAAACAGGAGACATCACTGTAACCAGGGCTTAGAATCAAGATTTTGCGTTAGTTTTATGAATTAACTAGAATGAAAAAAGTGTTATAATATACGCTTGTGGCTTCACAAGCCCATTTTCTGTCACCCTCACCTCTTGGATCGTTTGCTTTCAGTGCCTGTTTGTCATTCTACATCAAAAACAACGCTTGGCCGCTCATTGATAACATGTTCGGACATAAACAAACTTTAAACCCATTGGTTCCGGTCATGCGCAATGAGAAGTACGAGACGTCCTCGTGTTATAACGTAACCAATTTTCGTTCCATACAAAGGTCGCCCTTCCTGTAGTGTATATACGTCAGGGCATATTTCAAATTCGATCTCAAACACAGGGGGCCATTTCGTGGGTCTACATGGTCTAAAAGGTAAAAAAAATTGATTGGGTCGATTTAGTGTCATATTGTATATAATATAACACTAATCGACCCAATCATTTTTTTTTTACCTTTTAGACCATGTAGGCCCACGAAATGGCCCCCTGTGATCTTAAATATGATTTTTGTATAATGTTTACACCGCTTGAATATTTGTTAGTTCAATTCAATTAATTCAATTCATATTTATTTAGACATAATATATATCGTATGTCAAAAGATAAGACGCAAGCTATAAGGATAATTATTTTCGACACTGGGGTACATTGTGACAGGGTGAGTTATATATGGTGGGTTAAATATCTAAATGATTGTTTGTGTCCTTATTAACCCCTTCAATACCATACAGACGTGTTGGTGGTATCATACATAAACAATGTTGATCCAGATGAGACGCCAAGTAACTCGCTGTCACATCAGGATCAATACTGTTCGGCACTCAGGTTTATCTTTTTATAGAGAAATTTAACAAGCACCCATTCTAAAACTTGAAGCAGACGAAAATGTGTTCAGCAGATGACCAGTGGTGGCACTGAAAGTGCTAATTTCTTACATTCCCCGGCCCTGCTCGTATGTCCTATGACATGTTCATATGCGTGATGAAATGTCCATATGATAGATGACATGTCCATATGACATGTCCATATAACCTGTGTTATGTCCATATGATATACGGCATGTCAACATGCTCTGTTGCATGTCTCTATGCTCTATTATATGTCCATATTAAATATGGCTTGTCCACGTGCAGTATGTCATGTCAAAATGCGCTACGACATATCAATATGCCACATGACATTCCATATGCTCTATTAAATGTCCACGTATTCCATGACATGTTCATATGCAATGTGCGTGTCTACATACTCGACAGCATGCCCATATATGACATGTTCATATGAAATACCATAATAATCTCTGTGACATGTCCATATATTTTAATACATGTCCATGCATAGACCCTATATGCTATATGACATTTCCATATACTCTATGGTATGTGTATATGTTTTATGACATGTCCATATACAGTGCGACATGCTCATTTGTTAATGTCATACCAATATACTCTATAACATGTCCATATACCACATTCCATAGGACATGTCCATGTTATATGACGCGTCCATATGCTCTATGACATGTCCATATGCTCTATGACATGTCCATATACTCCCTGACATATTCATGTGTTTTATGGCATTTTCATGTGTTCTATGACAGGTTCCTTATGTCTATGGCATTTTCATATGACCATAAGCATTTCCATATGCTCTAATTTAAGGCATGTCAATATGCTCCATGATACGTCTATATGCTTTATGACATTCCATATGCTATATATCATTTCCATATGTCCCATGACATGTTCATATTCCATGACATGTTCATGTGCTTTAAGAGCCAGAATTAGACCTAATTCGGATGGTCGCTTTAACCCTTTCATCGCCAATGTCACATACATGCACCACGACAAATAGTGCAACCCCAGATCAGACGCCGCCTATTCAAGGCGGTGTCTGATCAGGGACTTCACTTTTGTCTCAAACTCTATTTCTATATCTGTGCTTTATTCCTTTGAGATTTGCATTTATTTATCTCATTTCCTTATTTTACCGAATGATTTAACAACATTGGTTTGCAGACGACAGTTAGAAATTTGGCGCCGAAAGGGGTTTTACTGTATTCTGCCAAAGCATGCGGAAGATGCGGAGGGGAACCAAACCTTTACCTTTACCGCAAGGTAGCGGGTTCGAGCCTCACCTCGGGCAGATTATTTTCTGCAAAAGGCGAGTACGTTACATTTTCCTTGTTTTAAGCATGCTTCTTTCGTGAAACAGGATCATCCCACTTTCCATAGTAACAATACGTGTCATTTCATTACAATTCTTTGTTTAAGCAAAATAAAAAAAGCACTTCAAAAGACATAAAATAAAAAAAGTACTTCAAAAGACATAAAACATAAAATATACTTCAAAATATATAATAATATATTCTTGAAAAATCAAGTACAAATAAATAATATAAATTAAAAAAATCCAATGACTTCAGTTAGATTCGAACCTGCAACCGCTTGTATGACAGGCGAAGATATCTTACCACTGCGCCACACTTAAGGCCGTATGTTGGTCTCAACGCATAACCCATGTATGGAACGCGATTCTGCCATGCTATTTGCTAAATGCTAAATGCGAAATGCATGCTAAATGCAAAATGCTATTTGCCAGTTGTGGAAATTGCTAGGGAAAGAACCTGAATGTTCCAAATGATACATGTAAATGACAAAAGCGAAATGCAAAATGCTTATTGCTAAATGTATGTTTGCACTACTATCATTGAACAGCAACATGTTTATTTTAATAGTGCAATAAGCAATAAGCTTTAAAGTAAATAAACATGCATTTAGCAAATGTACAGTCACTTTTTAAATGGTGCTGTTCAGTGTCAGTAGTGCAAGCATGCATTTAGCAATAAGCATTTCGCACTTCGCATTTGTCATTTACATCCATCATTTGGAGCATTCCCTAGCAATTTACACAATTGGCAAAACTCATTTCGCATTTTGTATTTAGCAATTAGCATGGCAGACTGGCGTTCCATACCCATGTATTGGTATGTATGGTAATCGAATTCATCCGAGTATAGCCGGAAACACTAACGGAAATTGATGAGTCTCGGTTTAAAATGGTCAAGTAATAATATTATAATCATAGATATTTTTGTTTTGTTTGCATTGACACAAAACGTTATTTTGCTGGACGATTTGAATTAATTGTCCTGTATTCAAATATTATCACGATTACGAATATATCTTCCTAAATACATAGTTTATCAAGCTTGTTATCAGTTATCTGAGCTGAAACACATACACTTATGAGTGTACAACATTCATATGTCCCATATTAATAACCCAGTGTTTATTACATACTTTCGGTTATTTTAGAAGCAATGTTATTGTATCACTTTTGTGTTTCCGTGACGATTGTTGCAATAGCAACAGCTGCTAGAGGTTCTCAACATGTAAAACCTGGGATCCGAGCTTCAGCTGAAAATTTCTTTGAGTTTCAGACACTCGACCATTTTGACCGTACAGTTTACGGAGAATGGAAACAGGTAAATGTTTGTTTTGTTTATGCCCAGTTAACCCTTCGCTTGCTATTCACGTCAGTATACCTACCTGTAAATAGTGAAGACCCAGATGAGACAGCTCCTGTAGGAGCTGTCTCATCAGGGTCTGCACTATTTACAAATTGATTATGCAGCCAGTGCACTCCAAAGCAGTGATTGCACAGCGAAATACTTGTACACAGTGAAGATATATGTAATTAAACAACAGGGCATGGGTAAAGAAGGAGAACTATTTTTTTTAAAATTCAGCAAGCGAAAGGCTAAGCTTTATTTTCTGAATACGCTTGTCTAAATATGTATTATGTATGAGTCAATACAAGTTTCATTTAACCCTTTCGCTGCCAATGCCGGATCTGTGATTACCTATGCAAACAGTTTGGATCCAGATGAGACGCCGAGTAACTCGGCGTCTCATCAGGATCCAAACTGTTTGTTACTGTTACTATGTTTCTCAAACAAAAATGAAGAAAATCAAAAGAATGAAAATTTGTAGCAGACGACAAAGTTAGCAGACGACAGAGTTTGGCAGCGAAAGGGTTAAAGGGGCGTTTCTGCTCGAAGTATATAGCGGAATAATAATATAAGTAACATGTAAACCAAACTCGGCTGACTACTGAGAGTGCTACTTCCGTCTTCACGAAGTCTGTGGTCTTGGTCTTTCAGGGACACGAGGCATAAATGAATCTATGTCCAAGTTCATTTTTTTTAAAATTGTTTACATGTATATGTAAAATCATGAAAAGTGTCTTTTATACAGTATACTTGATAAGAGAGGACATAAACATAGGCCAACTTGAGTCTTGTTCAGCTGTCTTGCGTGGATAAGATGTATCTAATGGAGCGTACAATGTTTTTTACAAACTAATCAATTTGCCTTTAATTAACCTTTTTTCAACGTGGCAGATCAATGTGTGATGATTATGATCTCTGCAAATAGTTCAGATCCAGATGAGACACAGAGTACCTTTCAAATGTATTTCTGTTAACCCATTAGCCTACTCTATCAATATTCATATTAGATATAATAACACTATTAATATAAATTAGATTAATTTTTATAATGGTGCACGGCCATAGTAGAAACTGTAGCCACCTGATTTGGATCTACGCTGTTTGCAAAGCATTAAAAAGCATATCAATGGAGTAAAGGATTAAGTACATTAATAAGGTAAAACTTTGCTCATATTAAGTATTATTGTCCGATGTTAATCCTTTACCAGACAGAGACGCATTGTGACGTATGTGCAAACAAAGTAGACACAAATCCGGACGGTTCCTGTTGAACCCAACTGATCAGGATCTGTTTTACTTATGGAATTATATAGAATCTGATCATACAGTTTCTGCCATAGCCACACGATCCTATGTTCATATGTCAATCATAAATGCAGCTAATAAATATACAGTAGAACCCCTCTAATACAACCACTTAATGAATAAACATCGGCGTCTTTTATACGCAGGTGGTTGCTTAATGCAGGACAGAAGTAATGCAAAAAGTTCCTCTAGGAGCTTTCATCATTACTTTTGTCCTGCATTAAGCAATCACCTGCCTCTACTACCCAGAATTATACCTATTTAGGTGGTCGCATTAGAGGGGTTTTACTGTACATATAGTAATTATTTCTTTAATACATGGATACTCATTAGGTAAAGGGTTAAGACAGCTTAATACAGGATGCGAGTCACACAGGAAGCTCCGCTTGGAGCTTTCTGCGTCACTTCCAATCTGCATTAAGCAGCCACGTACCTGAAAATTTTTCATTGTTTGTTGTAAGTTCGATTTTGAGAGAGTTTTTACTGTTCTTGGTCTAGCGGTACTTCGTCAATGACGCATTCCGTCGGCCTGGCGGGCCAGTGTTCCTATTGCTTGGTGGACAAGAGGCTGCGAATCCTGTCTGGCTGGAGGACGGGGCCATGGTTGAGTATGCGAAGGTCCACGGAGCCGTAATGGTGATGCTCGAACACAGGTACTACGGAAACAGCCGACCAGTCTCGTAAGTACTCGTTGCAATCATTAGTTATACCAGATGTGTAGACGATATGAACACTGACCTGTATTCTAATATCTCGTTTGTCCGCCAAATGAAAATCCTATCTTGTTAGTACTCATTAGAATTACTCCTCTGATTTGATTCTAATGAGTATCAATAAAATATGGTTTGGCGAATAATTATAGATAATATACTATCCACATTTACTGATACCACTAATTTATATAGCTGTGTTTTTTAATCATTATTCCGCCCTCCGCAACTTGCTGTCGGCGTTATGCAGGCAAGGAGCTTTTCTGTGAAGGCCGTGTATGCATATGTGACTGCGCGCTTCATTTGTGCTTTTCGTGTTGCCATGGGCTTTCGTCATTCGTAACTACTCGTCATATTCCGCCAGGCTTCGTAGAAATAGCTGAGGTGTTCCGAGTGGTACTTTCGTGTTTTATTTCCTAATTTCCCACCTGACGCCTGTCCAATTTTGAGTAACTTGGCGTCTCATCAGGATCCAAACTGTTTGACATTCGATCAATAGTTTTCAAGAGTCAAAAGAGGTAGTCAAAATTGTTTTAGATTCATATTTGAGAAGACACTATGTTTTCACAGCGGGGTAAGGGTTAATACAGTAAAAACTCGATACTACGAACACTCGATACTACGAACACTCAAATTATGCGTACCATTATTGATCTTTAACACAGGTTGCATCTTAATGCAGGATGAAAGTCATGCAGAAAGCTCCTATAGGAGCTTTCTGCATGACTTTCAACCTGCATTAAGCAACCACCTGCATACAAAGGAATACATTCTTCATTACTAAAATTTCGTAGTATCGAGTTTTTACTGTAGTTGTTTTGTCAGTGTTTGCCGTACATTAGATATCAGTAGAGTAGTTTTAATCCTGCATTTGATACTCACGCCATGTCTGTCATTTGCAAACAGCTTAGATCCAGACCAGATACCGGGGAAATCAGCCTCTGATCAGCACCCAACTGTTTGTTATTCAGCCAATATTTTCTTCAATATTAATCCTACAGAATATTACTTACAAGTTTGAGTTTTTATAGGTGAGAAAGGCTAATCGTTGCCTATTTATTCACACTAAATGTGTAACCCTTTACTCCATAAATACATCTTTCTACGCTTTTGCAAACAGAGTACATGTGTACCCAGACTAGACGGCTCCTTTAGGACGTAAACGAACATTCAAACGTTGATCCCGCTGTGAAAAATAAAATAAGGCAGAGGCCCAGATAAGGGTCCATGCTTATAAAGCTTTTAGTTGAGTCTGAGTTTCGTTCTCAAGCTTTTAATTAGTCAGATTTGAGTTCTCAAGCTTTTGATTGGTCAGATTTGAGCCAAAGGCTCAAATCTGACCAATCAAAAACTTAAGAACGATATCAGACTCAACTAAACGTTTTATAAGCATGGACCAAGATGTGTAAATTAAAACATTTTCAAGAATAACTTCTTCATTTCTCCACCAAACTCTATGGTGTGACCACTCTAGAATCGCATCTTCAACATAGGGTTTAGCGGAGAAATGACGATTTTAGTATTTGAGTACGCTCCTTTATCTGTTGCTCTGATAATGTCTGCTAAAATTTGGAGCTGATGCAATCCACAGGGGTCTGGACCGCTTCATGGGGGTCTATATGTACTATATAAGTTATTATATAGTACATATAGACCCCAATGAAGCGGTCCAGACCCCTGTGATGCAATCTTGACTAATTCCGATTTGTATCCCGTATAGTAGTTAGGCACATGTGTCTTGAAAAGTGTTGAATAGTTTCGTTATTGTGTCTTGAATACTTTTATATTGTATGGACCATGTGTCCTGAATTGTGTTTAGTCCACGTGTCTTGCCCGCTGTTTTGTAGCTTGGTTTTTGTGTTTCAGCAATCTCACGGTGAGCAATCTGAGACATTTAAGCTCAAAACAAGCTCTTGCAGACATTGCTAATTTCATTCCTGACCTTCAGTTTACTGTGAACGTTACTAAGGACACAAAGATCATCTTATTCGGCACAGGGTATGCAGGTAAGGCACTCTACATACTGGCCAAACACGTGTTAAAAGAGAACAATAGTTTTTGTACAACAGACAAAATGATCAGTGTAAACCATCTGAAGAGAAAAAATGAATTCAAGAAATAAGGTTTTAGTAGATAGATTCCCTACATGCTACAGACGAACAGCTCTACAAGCACGCCGACAGACTAACAGCTCTACAAGCATGCCGACAGACTAACAGCTCTCTCCCCCAGTCAAACATGATACAGACTAACAACTCTCCTTCATGCATACATGATACAAACTAACAGATACCCTAGCATGCATGGTGCAGATTAATAGCTCTACACGCATCCATGCTACAGACTAACAGCTTTCCAAACATACATGATGCAGACCAACATATCTCCAAGCATGCATGATGCAGATTAACAGCTCTCGAAGCATACATGATACAGACTAACAGCTGTCCAAATATACATGATACAGACCAACCTCTATCCATGCATGATACATGGTACCGTCCAACATCTGTCAAATCATACATGAGACAGGCTACCAGCTCTCTCACGTTGTTTAAACGTTGATGCTATTTTTGTTGCTGTTGTTGTTGATGATGATGATGATGATAACAACAACAATAATACTTATAATAATAATAATAAAAATATTAATAAATAATAATAAAATTAGCAACGATATAACCATCAACAAAATAGACACAGTATGACCCTCAACATGATCTACACAATGTGATCCTCAACATAATTCTGTATACAAAACTATGATCCTCAGCAGGATCTACACAATATGACCCTCAACATTATACACACAATAATTATAACCTTAAACATGATATATACAATATGACCCTCAATATGATATGCACAATATGACTTTCAACAGGATATACACAACATGACCCTGAACAGGATATACACAATGTGACCATCAACATGAAATACACACTATAACCCTCAACAAGGTATTCAAAATATGACCATCAACTTGATATGCACAATATGACCCTCGACATGATATACACAAAATGACCCTAATCAGGATGTACACAGTATGACCCTCAACGTGATATACACAATGACCCCTCAACATGATAAAATTATATACAATATGACCCTCAACAGGATATACACAATATGACCCTCGACATGATATACACACAATGACCCTCATCAGGATGTACACAGTATGACCCTCAACGTGATATACACAATATGACCATCAGCAGGATATACACAATTTTACCCTCAGCAGGATATATACAATATGACCCTCAACAAGATATGCACAATATGACTCTCAGTATGATGTACACAATACGACCTCAATGGGATCTGTACAATATGATCCCCAACAGGAGCTATACAATATAACCCTCAACGGGATCTACAACATTGTATGATACATACAGTAGTACCTGTTAGAGGGACTACTTAATAAATAAAAACGGAGATCTTTAAAAAGCAGGTGCTAGGTTCAGGTACATGTAGAATGACAGAAATGCAGAAACAAATTCATAAGAGCTTTCAACTTGCATCCTGTATAAAGCTACCATTTTAAAGTCCGATATTTATGCCTTTATTACGTGGTCGCTTTAGAGAGATTTACTGTAAATACGCACATTCGAAAAAAAACCCATCAACAATTCTTGATTTGATCTCAGACATGCAGATGATGCTGTTTGGCACGAATTTTAAAACTCTGGATCGTATCTATGATTGTTTTATGTCTCATATGTTCATGTTTGGGGTATGTTTGTAGGTGCCTTAGCGACCTGGTTTCGGTCTAAATACCCGTATTACGTGACAGGAGCTGTGGCCATCGGACCACCATTAGTGGCGAACAATAACTTTGAAGGTAAACATTCAATAATTTACTCAATGAATATTCGTATAAGAAATAACGACGTCATGACTATTAATTAGATTTACATGTATTGTTATAATTTCACATGGACACGGGCATGTTTTGCCATGGTAGAAACAGTAGAATCATATCTATGTTACAGTAAAACCTCTCTTAACCGGACGTTAAATTTAGTATAAATATCGATCTTGGAGACAGGTGACATCTTAATGCAGGATGAAAGTCATGCAGAAAGCTCCTAGAGGAGCTTTCTGCATGACTTTCACCCTGCATTAAGCAGTCACCTGACTTAAGTATCTAAATTCTTCTCTACTAGAATTCCGGTTAAGAGAGGTTTTACTGTATATCATAAGCAACCAGGACAGACCCTGATCAGATGGCTCATCTAAGCCTTTCATATTGAACGGACTCTATAGTTTAACACTGATTGGCTATTCAGTGTTGAAGGGGTTTAAGTGTGTTGATGTATTATACTCGGGCTATTGGGATTGGACTTATAGACCAGTGAAATTCATATAAACTTGGCACGCCCCAATGGATATTGGTCGGTTCTAAACCTAATTATAATTATAATAATTAAAATGTCAACAGTATGGTTATTGGTCTTCTATATTTCATACTAGTGTATGTTAATATAATTTCTTCTCCATTCGCATTTTATTATCATTACACCGTTCTTACATTGTTACAAACAACCACGTAATATAGAATGACGTTTGACTTTGACCAAATTTGTCTGTTTGGCATCCAGTCAGCTTATATCTTGGTTGATGTACTTAACTCTGACACTGAAGAAATAGAGGAATGTTCTTTTAGCATTGAGGCAGGTGACACGCTTTAATTAAACTCCAAGGATAATTAGCTTTGAAAGGATAGACTTTTAAATTATTTGAATATTTTCATATCAAGATATGTCAAAAAGTAAATCAACAATTGTTTAACAGACATGCATTTACTTAGCATTTCAACAGTCAACCGAGAGCTCCAGTGGTCCGCGGCTCATCGCAGCACCATGATCCGAGGTACGCATAATAGCAGTATTTGTTGGGACCGCAGTAGTCAACATTGCACGGTCCCTCTGGCGCTCCATGTGGACATGTTATTGGATAAAAACCTGAAACAACGCTGTATATCGTGAACAATATCTTAACCATTATCCGGCTGTAAAAATAATGTTGACTTAAATTTGGATCTGTTGTCATTTGGGTCCATGCTTATAAAGCTTTTAGTTGAGTCTGAGTTTCGTTCTCAAGCTTTTGATTGGTCAGATTTGAGTTCTCAAGCTTTTGATTGGTCAGATTTGAGCCTTTGGCTCAAATCTGACCAATCAAAAACTTGAGAACGAACTCAGACTCAACTAAACGTTTTATAAGCATGGACCCAGAACTACTTCTGACATGGATTGCCTGTTGGCATTTGAGTCTTCCTAAGCAACTAACAGTAAACAGTGTATACTCAGATCAGCCGCTGCACTGTTTTCAACCAATCAATGCATATCCTGTTTTGCTGACATGGGTGACAGTGTCGACCTTCATAATGCCCCGAATTATAACCCAGCGACTGATCGGGTTCATACTGGTTGCAAGGCCTGCTGTTTTATCTTGTTTAGCTGGACTGAGTTTTTATCTTGTTTAGCTGGACTGATGTTGATCTTGTTTAGCGGGACTGATGTTTGATCTTGTTTTGCAGGGCTGATTGCTGATCTTGTTTAGTGGGACTGATGGTTCATCTTGTTTTATCGGGGCTGATGGTTTGTTGAACAGTATATGTCACGGATCGAATATGTTACACGTGTGTGATATATTCGACCGTAAAAATCACACCTCTCAAAATTGTCATATTCGTCTGCTCAGTATGACAGTAAAAACATAAGCGTATATGTCACATACGTTGTGATATAAAACCATTACCATCATTCACCATCACCATAATCACCATCACAATCATCCTCATAATCATTTTTGTCATCATCATTATCATCATTCACCACCAGCAAAATCATTCACCATCATCATTACCATCACCACCACAATCATCATCATCACCGAAACATCATCCTCATTACGACCCTCATCATCAACAACAACATCATCGTCACATTCAACTCATCACCATTTTATTTAGCGTTCTTGTTGTTTCTGCATAACTAAAAATGACTTTCAGATCATGTGGAAAGGGGTGTCTAATAAAGAGAAGAAACGAAAGTTTCATAGCTGTAATAAACAAGAAACTGATACAGCTCTGAACAGTGATTTCAACGTATTAAACATCATTGTCATACATGTAATTTCTATATGATAACGATGTCATACATGTAATTATTTTAAGCATAGTTGCACAGTTTCATGTGGCTACATTTATTTGCCATTTTAATATCACTGCCGTAAATATGTAATGCCGATAACATACCAGTTAATGGCACTCATACGCAATACAGAAGAAACAGATATAAGTCTGAACAATGATTTCAAAGAATTAAACAACATTGTCAAACGTGTAATTTCAATATAATAACAATGTCATACATGTACATGTAATATATTATTTTAAGCATATTTGTACAGTTTCATATGACATTTATTTTCCATTTTAATATCACTGCCGCAAATATGTAATGTCGATAACATACCAGTTAATGATACTCATATGCAAATTAACAGGAAACTGATATAACTCTAAACAGTGATTTCAAAGAATTAACGACATTGTCATACAAGTTATTTCAATATAATAACGATGTCAGAATTGTTCTACACACAGTTTGAACAATTTCATTTGACTACATTTAGTTGCCATTTTAATATCACTGTTGCGAATACGTAATATCGGTAACATCATACCAGTTAATGCGACTCATACGCAAACGAATCCAGGCATTTGCCCATCTTTTGTCTGTTTAAAGGCGACACTACTGTTTCTACCTGCTTTCATAAGCAGAAAACGGACAATGACGGGATTTCAAAATGTCTGGTCTTCTATAAGATCCTTCGCCTATGAATACCCATTAACCGAATTCATTCTTTGAGGGGTTCACCGACTTCGGCAATTACCAACTGCATAACTTGGTTTGAATTAATGCAAATTTTCAAGATGATGATGGTGATGGTGATGGATGAAGATGATGATGATGATGATGATGATGATGATGATGATGATGATAATCATCCCAAAACACTTTGTGATATAAATAAGTTTTCAATATATTGCGATTGCTTAATAAAATACGTGCTTTTTCAAAACAGACTAACAATTAACAAATGTGATGAATTCGTTGCCATTTTCGTTTTTTATTGTGTCCACTTTGCGAATGTAACATATTCGTTTTGGTGTGCATATCTTAAATCTTAAGCGACGCGAATATATCACATTTTATGTACCATATTCGTTTGATTCGCGTGTCATTTTCGACCGAATATATCACACGTGTGACATATTCGGTCGAATTTTTCACTCGTGTTACATATTCGATCCGTGACATATACGGTTCAACAGTGGTTGATCTTGGTTAGCGGGGCTGATGGTTGATCTTGCGGGGCTAATGTTTTCATATACCAGCTGCCTTGCATTGTAGGAAAGGACTATATTGTCAAAACAGTTGTGCTATTGAGTACCAATGTTAATCAAAGTGTTATGGTATATTTATTATAAAAGTAACACTACTAGCTCTGGTATTTGTGACGCATGCGAACCGCACTATAGTATCACCATGGGAAAGGCTTACCTATGCATGTGTTCATGACTCATACAGACCGCACTATAGTGCCACTATGGAAAAGGTTTACCAAAGTACGTGTTCTTGACCCATACGGACCGCACTACAGTGTCACTATGGGAAAGTTTTACAAAAGTACGTGTTCTTGACCCATACGGACCGCACTATAGTGTCACTATGGGAAAGTTTTACCAAAGTACGTGTTCTTTACCCATACGGACCGCACTATAGTGTCACTATGGGAAAGTTTTACAAAAGTACGTGTTTGTGACCCATACGGACCGCACTATAGTGTCACCATGGGAAAGTTTTACCAAGGTACGCTGGTTGTTTCCACTATTTATGGACTTTTGTGTTTGGTTTATAGTTTTATACACTACAACCAAAACATACAAATGATTTTATTTAACAAATGTCAGGTGTAAGTGAAGTCAGGGTCTTTTTGATTTCTTGGCATTGTCTCGACTGTGATAATATGGAAAGTAATACAACAAAAGGTGTCTTGGTAGATGTTATATTGTTCATTGGTACTTTAAAGTAGTAAGCTGACTCATTTTTGTACTTTTATTATCACAACAGTGTTGCTTGTGCCGTGTGGTGGCCGTAAAAAGTCTCCCCGTACACGTAATCGATGTTGTTATCATTCTCTTGCAGGATATGCAAGTAACATACACAACTCTCATTCGCCTCTTACATCATCATAAGTATGTCATGCACCTCGTGGTAGGTGTTGTGTTCACCAACAATTTGATGCACTTGGTAGCTACACTAATGTAATTGACGTGTTGATGAACACAATACAGGTGCCCCTCTATCACTTTCCAATATGAATAAAGTTAAAATACCTCGAATAGAACTAAAAGCTTTAAATATGCAATCTGTGTCGTCTGTACAAGTACCCAGAAATATTTCTAATTTCTCTTCCCTTCAACCTTTTGTTCGTTTAAAACAACTTAATCTTCAGTCGGCTTCATCTTTTCACATACCATCTCTTTCTATTAATAAATGTTTTTTCAATGGACCAAGAGTTGTACTTTCACCTTTAAAATCTGTTATCCAAAATGTTTCTTCTATTCGTAAAAGGTCCTTATGCAGGCGACACAGAGTGTATCCAATTATCCAAAAGTGCTTTGCTAAGAGGTGCATATGTTGTAATAACATTTCTTGTAATTCCACTATAAAATCTACAGTTAATGGTAGAACATTTAATGTCAAGATAAACTCAGACGTTGATTGTACTACTACTAACGTTATTTATGTTTTAACTTGAAACGTGCCTAGTTGCGGTATACAGTACGTAGGACAAACAGGACGTGCTTTGAAAACTCGATTTCGTGAGCATGCATATCAGTGTCGAAATCGTAAACTAAACAATTTTTTATACCAACACTTTCGAAAATCTGGCCATTCTTTTAAAGATGTTTTAGTACAAATTGTTGAGCATATAACATATGATAAGGAGGCGACTAGTAGCTTTAAATCGAAAGCTAGATTTATATCTGAATTAAATTGGATCAAAAAATTGCAAACACCTTTTCCTTTAGGACTGAATGATAATATTTACCAGACTGGAAATATTTCAAAAGAACCAGATATAGATATTTTTTCAATTTTTTCTATTAGAAAACGCAAATCTCGATCGCATGGCATTCGCAAGAATGGTAATATTAAACGAAAATCTCGTTTGAAATTGACTCTTCTTGATCTACATACTTTACGCCTAATTTCGGGTAAACATGCCATGCTTTCTAGACTTTCCTCCTTATCTATATGTTCATTAAAAGAAATTGACGAGCAAGCCGATAAAATTATTTTTCGATCAGATCCTCTCATAGGAACGGCTAGTTTGATACAAAGCTTTACTCTACATGTTCTCAGACCGCACATCGACAAATTATCTGAACACCAAAGATTCTTCTTGAAAATTCCTTTTATTAATAAAGGTATTGATTTTATTGACCTCCAAAGTATTTTTAGAGACAAAAATGTAATTGACACTATTCCTAAATACTTTAAAAATACAGAACCACCTATCATCTGCTACAAATATAACAAACCCATCAGAAATACAATTTTCAACTATAATAAAATTGTGGCCGACCTTAATATTAATGATAATATTCCTGATAATTGAGATTGCGCCACCTCAAAATTTTGCTATTCTCCGGCTGGTCATGTGATTACTGGTAATTTTGAGATAATTAAAGATAAACGTCTACGATCTCTTTTGAATAAAGGTCCCAAATATAGAATACCATCCTTGATAGATTTTAACTCTTGTCGAGTTCAGATTGCGGAGGCTTTACAAAATTTTAGTATTAAATGGTGTCGAAGAGAACATGTTGAGTCTACTGCCCTTTCTTGTTGGAAAAAACTAATTTTTGATATAATTGATAAACGCATTTCCTTTTACAGCTCTAATAAACACCTTCTTCCACCTAAACCTAGAACTTCATTTAGACATCTTAAAAAGGGTTTACAGGATTTCCATTCAAAATACGTTTTTGTTCCTGCTGATAAGGCATCAAATAATGTGATTATTATTTGACGATTACATTATATCGATGTCTTGAAGCAGGAAATTACTAATACCAAGTCATACATTTCAGTTACCACTGACGAAAAGACCATCATTTCAGACCATGTCAAAAAGTGTGAACAATTTGGAACCGATATTAAAATTACACAACATAAACTTCCTACTATGTATTGGTTACCAAAACTACATAAAAAACCATATAAAGCGCGTTTCATTGCAAATTCTAGTTCATGTACAACTACTAAATTGTCTATACTTTTGACTTCTTGTTTAACGAAGGTAAAGGAACATGTAAAATTTTACTGTGATAAGACTTATGAAAATTCTGGAATAAATCTCTTCTGGTCTATTAAGAACTCTTCAGAAGTCTTAAACAAACTTAAGAACAAAAGGTATCTTGCATCCACTGTAAGCACTTACGATTTTTCTACTCTGTACACAACTCTTCCTCATATTTTAATTAAGGATAAGCTTACTAACTTGATCCAGAAAGTATTTGCCCGGGAAAAAACATCGTTCTTGGCATGTAATGCTGAAAAAGCTTTCTTTACTGACGAGCAAATGAAATATTACACCAATTGGACTTGCTCAGAAGTTTGCGAAGCACTAACCTTTCTTTTGGATAACATATTTGTACGTTATGGGAATGCTATATACCGTCAGGTAATTGGTATTCCCATGGGTACGAATTGTGCACCACTTGTCGCAGATTTGTTTTTGTACTGCTATGAGAGAGATTTCATGTTGAGTTTGAATCCTCAATCACAAGAAGATGTTATAAAAGCCTTCAATGATACTTGTCGATATTTGGATGATATTTTTAACTTAGATAACCCTTTCTTTAATGCTCTGATTCCTACAATTTATCCTAAAGAACTCAAATTGAATAAAGCTAACCCGTCCGACAATTATGCAGCGTTTCTTGACCTAGACCTTAAAATTAATAATGGAATGATTTCTTCTAAAATATATGACAAAAGAGATGATTTTGATTTTAATATTGTAAATTTTCCTCATCTTGACGGGGATGTTCCCCGTGCTCCATCTTACGGGGTTTATATATCTCAACTTATTCGTTTTGCTAGAGCTTGTTCATCTATTGACGATTTTAACAGTCGAAATCTCATTTTAACTGAAAAACTGCTTAAACAAGGATATAGATACCATAAACTAAGAAAAACTTTCTCTAAATTTTACTATCGAAATCTCTCGCTTATTGGCAAGTACAAATGTAATCTCAAGGTACTTTTGCGACACGGTATTTCACATCCTGAATTTTATGGTGATGTGATTTACAAACTTCGTAGAATTATTGGACATACCCATTTTCTCACTTTGTTCATCAAATATATAAAACAATTCATTAAAAAGGGATATGATCCTGTATTATTACAACATACTGCATGTTTGGTTGTGAACCCTTTTACAGTTGGCAATCACGCTGGCCTCTTTGCATGTACGCCGACAAGAAAGGTTTAGTACTCTATGAAGGCGACCTCTTAAATCCAGAAATGGAAGGAGAACGTCGGATATCTGTACTATTTCATTTTTGTCGTACCCTTTATTACTTTTCTACAGTTACTCTGTTTGCAGCTCAATCATTGAGTACACTAGCGATAGGTGGATACAGTATGTTCAATTAAATGTTTTTTTGTTATACATGCACTTTACCACTGTATTTGCTGTCGCGGTTGTTGTAGATTAGTCGGAGAGGGGATACGTTTATTTACACTGTTTGTCTTTTAGGATGGGGATGGAATAAGGGTGAGGTTGGGCGCCCATAAACCGGTTTAAACCCCCGGTGACTTTTGTCACTGACCGTTCCAAGGCGGTACTTCCATCTTCCTCCTATTGTATGTTTGTTTTGTCTTTGTGCGTCTCTTGTTGTTTTTTCTACCCATGTACATTTGCTGTTTCCTTGTGTTGCTGTTCGGGCGAGTGCTTGTTCTGTATGTGGTATTTCCTGCATGACTCATTTTTGTACTTTTAAACACGTTTTTCTTCAATTCTCCACCAACCTATGCACTGTGGTGTTGATAATGTTCGTTTGTCCATGTTCACTACAGGCGTTGGTGGACAGTATGGTATCCTGTACTCAACGTACTTTGGTGTTGTAATCGTTTACGACAGGACGTGACCGGTTTTCGGTGTTTAGTACACACCATAGGTTGGCACTATTGTACGCCCTGAGCTACAACGTGCATTGTATACCGGGTATTTTATTTTGGTGTTGAAATCGTTTACGAAAAAGTGATTTCTGGTTTTGGTGTTCAGTACAGGCGTTGGGTTGACACCATGGTGCGACCCTTTACTGCAACATGATATGGTGTTGAAATCGTGTACGACAGAACGCGTTCAGTTTTCTGTGTTCAATACAAACGCGGTGCTGTACACCGTTCGTTGGTGGTGATATCGTTCAACATCAGGGTTGACTGCAACGGCCTTTGATTTTTTTGTGTTGATTAACGTGCGTTTCTGCTCACTATAGGCTAATTGGACGCCCCGGAGAGAGGGGAGAGGATACAGAGAAACCCGGGCGCGATGCCCTACTCTTATTATCGACTGAGTTTCTCTGGTTCTTTTAGATGTCCAGTGTAAGCACTGATACATCGGGCCTCGGTTTATAGTCTCGTCCGAAGGACTTGGTCCGGCGGGGGATCGAACCCGTGACCCCTGGTATTGCAGTCGAGCGCGTTAGCCACACGACCACGTCCGCCTTTGGTGTTGAAATCGTTATCACCAACGTACATTTATATGCACACCAACTTTAGGCTGACGCTATAGTACGTTACTACACAATATAATTGCCAAAGCGCGATTTAATGAAAACAATTAAAGGGATTTTTCAAAAAGGAAACCTGTTGGATAACATGTCTTAGAACGATTTAAGTATATCCACCTAGTAATTCACTGGTGTTAGGCATAGCTCTTAAGCTACATATATCCTAACACATGGATGAATCACTTAAAGAACAACAAAACAGCCTCTCAACTAATCGCAGAAAACCTAATTGCAGAATAATATGGAAGCAACAAACAAACAAAAACATACAAAATACAGTACATTGTAATACGCATTAAATATGTACACTCAACAATCCCATAGTTTCTTTGTGGTTTCTTTTCGAATTTTCTCTTTTTTTTTATTCTATTTTATTTTTCAAGCTACAGCCACTTTCTTTTATCAATATGTTGCGGTCATACCCTGCGGCAGTTTGTAGACTGATATTAAAGTTTTCAGTCCCATTTCTGACGATTACCAGTATGTGTAAATATATTTACTATTTAGTCAGTCTAAATGGTCGCTTAAGACGTGTTCTGCTGCATAGTACAATAGTGATTCTTTGTAGGACTACTTTGAATCTCAGACAACGACTATGATCCAGTACCTGATAAATCTCTTGTATGAATTGTACTCTACCTGTTGTCACGCAAACCAATGCCACCAGGATAGCGGTCTGTAAAATAGTTCTCATCATCCAAATTATAACACAGCTGCTTCAATACCTCGTGGAATGGTCTTGACTTTATTTATCTGTTGGAAAAGCTTGACCGGCCCCTTGACTTCATTATCTTATCGGCGATCACAAGATGTCTATGTTCGCGCACATCGTACATACATGTACAGTAAAACCCCGCTAATGCGACCACCTAAAAGTGGTATAATTCCGGGTGCTAGATGCAGGTGGTAGCTTAATGCAGGACAAAAGTAATGCAGAAAGCTCCTAGAGGAGCTTTCTGCATTACTTTTGTCCTGCATTAAGCAACCACCTGCTTATAAATACACCCATGTGTATTCATTAAGTGGTCGCATTAGAGGGGTTCTACTGTATCTAGGCGTAAAGTGTAAATGTCCAATGTAACATATGAAAGAGACCATTTCGATCCACTGATATGTGCTAGAATTTCTCTCAAGCAACTAAATTGAATTCACATGGACGTTTTAACCCTTTACTTCATAATGCACTTCTGTGCCTTTGCAAACAGACTAGACCCAGATCAAACGGCTCCTGTAGGAACCATCTAATCAGGGTCTGCTCTGACATTATACAGATCTGATTCTACAGATTCTGCCTGAGACAAAGAGTCCTGTGTTCATATGCCATTGTAAAAACAACCAATTAAAATTTCACGATGTCATTATTTCTTGCATGAATATTCATTGAGTAAAGATAGACACAGGGGTTTGAGTAAATTAAAGCCAAGGAAGTTCTCAGCATTCTAAAACGTTACTATGACCACAATAATTTGGTTATAAAATGTGAGACCTTATAAACATATACACATTAATTTGGACTCTCTAATATCTATTTCGACCTGACAACCAGGGCGTGAAATACTTTAACCCATTCCCTCATAGGCTATTTTTAGATCCAACCACTTTGAATAAATCTACCGAAAAGGAGCATTAACTAGAGAAAAGGAAATTTTTAGAATTTTGTAGTTTGAAACCATTGTGAAACCATTGTGATAAATAGAGCATTTGTTCCTATAGGATCAAATGCTTTATTTATCACAATGGTTTCACAAAGTGACTTTTACAGAGTCGTCAAACGTCGTCATTATGAGGGAATGGGTTAAATAGACCATGTGCCAGGCCCTCAACTTTTGGTCACCTTAGGGGAACAAAGATATTTGCAAAGTGACATACCTATATAGACTAAACATCTGTCAAAACAGATGAACGATGGTAGTTTTTAATATGCCCCTCTTATTTCTTGTTAATAGTAGAGTTATATATGCTAGAAATGTTAAGAGCCCTTAAAAGACTCCATATCATGGATTTTCTGTAAAGATTGAACATTTCAAATGTATAGATGTCTACATGGCATGCACATAATGATAATGGAAATATGCGCAATAATTTTTGTAGTGTCTGGCTCATGTCAAATAGCTGATTGTAAGTTTTCCGGTAGGTTTTCCGCAATATTTTCAAGCCCTTAAATTTATGGACGAGACAAATTTAAGGAGTCAAACAATGCAATGCTATGTTCAATATTATAAGGTTTTACATTTTGTAATCGGAATTCTCGTGGTTTTAGCATGCTTACATGTTTCGTTGATTCAACTTGAAGAGTAAATTTGCCCCATCAAACCCCTTTAAAAAGCAAGTGACTGCCATTAGAAAAAACAATTGTATTTTCAGATAGGTTTTAAAAAAACAATGCAGATAGGTTTTAAAGAATAATATATATGGTTATGATCTAGATCAATTCATTGATATGTGGTTTAACCCTTACAGTGTGGGACACGAGTCACTAATGTCCTTTGCAAACAGTGTAGACCCAGATGAGAGGGCTCCTAGAGGAGGAGCCCTCTCATCAGGATCTGCACTGTTGTCATATTACACTTTTCTTTAGAAAATCCCTAATTATTCACCATAAACTTGACATGTTTGAATTTTGGAATAGTCCATTTGATAATTCAGCGTTGTAAGGGTTAAGTATAGATTGAACAGCTAGAAAACTAACAATATTCAGGATATACTACACTCTCGTCCAAATAAACCGTACGTCTGGTATTGAAACTGTTGTGAGAGTTACTGATTTATAAGCCCAATTACCCCATAGGTAATTTTTAGACCCACACTCTTTGAACAAATCTACGAAAAACGGCGCATTGACTAGAGAAAAGGAGAACTGTGTAGTTTTGAAACCAATGTGATAAATAGAACATATGCTCCTAAGGAGCAATTCTTTTTATTACAATGAATTTATACACTAACAGTTTTAGAAATTTTATCTCTTTCTTGTCCCGTCATGTTTTCTCAAGAAACCATGTCTCTGACCAGGCCAAAATACCATCTGGGTTTCCTGGCTGGGAGCATTTGTTCGGAGTATACTGCATTGCATAACTCTACCGTATTTGGATGTGCATATTATGCACGACACATCTATACAATTCGAGTGCGTGCGTAACTGTTCTTTGAACAGGCAATATTATTACAAATCAAATCATTCTGCACATGTATACCAGTCTCTGTAAAACTCTACAAAACGAACGTGTCTCGGGTGATTGTGCTGCATGTGTATAACATATTGGACAACGTACCACGAACGAAGTTTAGAAAATTATCAATTATAATACGAGTGCACGTATCGTAACTCTTTGAATGTAGGACACATCTATATCATACACTGTATGTTTTTGCAGATTATCTAGTAAAGGTAGCCGAGGCTCTGGAAATGGCGAGGCCAAACTGCACAGCGCAGATAAAGGCGGCTACATCGACCATGTATGATTGGTATGGCCAGCCGGAGAAACGAGCAGTTATGCAGAATATTTTCAGGTTGTCGCATGAATTATAGTATTAACTATCTATTGGCGAAATAAATGTTATTTTTCTTTACGTAAATAGCGGCTTAATGTGGAACAAAAACATAATTTCATATTGTTTTAAGCTGCCATCTTTTCTACAAGATCCAAAATTAGAGTTTCTTTGTGTACCATCTGAATGGAATGTGCATTATTTCGCTATGCTTTTCGAATATGTCCGTGTAATGATAGTGTCTACCTATGGGCAACGTCAGATTATAGGAAAAAGAAAATAAGTGCACTTTGATCTTCGATATGATTTCTGTCAGAGCTGATGCAGCACATGAATGGGTCTAAGAGAAATAAATCTAGATGACAGTTTTTTCCTGTAATATTTGTTTGAACGGAAAGTAGTTCAGAATACAATGTACTGCGTTTGTTGTCCGGTGTATTTTGGAATGTCCATCAATATTTTGTTTTCGTCCTGTATTCACATTTATTCTTAATACTATTTGCAGATTGTGTGATAAAATTGATCACGATGTTGAGATAGATTTTGCAGTGTTCTTTTACGCTCTGGCAACGAACTTCGCCAAGGTTGTGGAATACAATCATGTCAACAGGACGATCGAAGTGAGTCTTTTGGATATATAAAGTGAACAGCAATTACGCTACATACTCTTTGAAACAAAACATTTCCTAAACTTGATATTCATTAACAGCAATTTTTAAGGGAAATGAACTGAATAAAAGTGGATGTTAAACTGTTACTGTTCAGTAAGCATTGTGTAAGGTATTATCATTCAGCGTCAACACATTCCTTCCATATATATAATAAATACTATGTAAAGCATTGTTTAATAGCGACAACGCATATGTGTTATATGTACAGCACTTTCTATGTCAATAGCGCCAAAACAAGTGGGGTCAAAATTTCAGCAAATACTATATCCGGTATTTGTTAATTTCGTCAACATATGCGCGTCATATTATTATGACAGGTATTGTTTGATAGCATCAACATAAAGGCGTCACATGTACAGCAATTATTATGTCAGGTAGTGTCTAATAGTGTCAATACATAAGTGTCATGTATGCAGTCGTCAATACTATGTCAAATATATTCCAATATCGTCAACATATGGGCGTCATTTATGCAGTAGTTACAGTTGTCTAATAGGGTCAATACATGGGCGTCATACGTACAGTAATTAATTTACTCGTACTACTTGGGATATTGTTCAGTGACGTCAATACATGGGCGTCATACATATAGCAATTACTCGTACTACTTGGGATATTGTTAAGTGGCGTCAATACATGGGCGTCATACATATAGCAATTACTCGTACTACTTGGGATATTGTTAAGTGGCGTCAATACATGGGCGTTATACGTACAGCAACATTACTATGTCAGGTATTGTCTAATGGCGTCAATACATGGGCGTCATATATACAGCAATTACTGTCAGTTATTTTTATATATCTGGAATACATGGGCGTCATAGTACGGTGATTACGATGTCATGTTTTGTTGCAACGATGTCGTATTTGTCTTGTGCGACAGTAACTCGGTATAAGCGAATGATCTAAATCTACACACTTCTAAGTTTAGTTACGACATATTTTGTTTTTCTATTTATTGGGATATTTGTTTGTTAAATATCTGTTTTTTGAAATAAGATCGAGGATTAGCTATGTGTTTTTTCAAAGTTCAGGCTTTCCCTTCCCTTAACTATATGATTGGCTTAATAAGATCTACATTGTATTTACATTTATAATAATTCTAACTGGAAGGCGTTTTATATTAATTGACAGGGAAAACCTGATGGCGAGTTTGATATAGATGACGTGTGTGACGTAATGACCGGGACGTGGGGAACCAGTATTGAGCGGTATGCTAAGGCCGAGTCTCTGATCCTTGACCAGTACAGATTGCCGTGTCTCAACGCCAGATTCTACAGGATGATGGAGGATGTTAATCAGACAACCTGGGACTCGTATTCTGCGGAGGGAGGTATGGTAACCATGACACACGGGATCTTAAGTGCTGTTATGCTACAAAACGACACATACGCTATCTTTAGTACTGTTATGATACAAAACGACATGTACACGCTCTTTAGTACTGTTATGATACAAAACTACATGTACACAATATTTAGTACTGTTATAATACAAACAGACATACATGTACACACTATCTTTAGTACTGTTATGATACAAAACTACATGTACACAATATTTAGAACTGTTATAATACAAACAGACATACATGTACACACTATCTTTAGTACTGTTATGATACAAAACGACGAGGAGACTATCTTTAGTACTGTTATGATAGAAAACGACATGTACACAATCTTTAGTATTATTATGATACAAAACAAAACCTCACAATCTTTAGCACAGATGATAAAAACGCCATGCACATTATCTTCAGCACTGCTACTATAGAAAATAACAGGCACTGTTTTGACCCAAAAAGACAGGTGCACTATCTACAGCACTGTTACAAAACGACAGACACACATTTTATATTACTAGTATAATACAAAACTTCGGGCACACTATCAATAGCACCATTATGACACCAATCGACAGGTACACCACCATAACTATGTTATGATACAAACAAAACACCAGGTACATTAACTTAGCACTGTTAGATATATTACGACAGGTACACCATATTTAGCTCTGTAATGATACAAAACGACGGACACAATATATTCAGTCTTGTTTCAATACAAAGTGACAGCCGCATTATCTTTGACATTGTTTTGAAACAACACAGTGTAAATATCTTTAACACTAGTTAAATACAAAAAACGACAGGTACACTAGCCTTAGCACTGTTATGATACAAAAAGACATGTATACTATATGTACACTAATGTTTAACACCAAATGACATGTACACTATCGTTAGCACCAAACGCCATGTACACTATCATTGGCACCAGATGACATGTACACTATCTTTAGCACCAAGCACCAAATGACATGTACACTATCGTTAGCACCAAACGACATGTACACTATCATTGGCACCAGATGACATGTACACTATCGTTAGCACCAAACGCCATGTACACTATCAATGACACCAAATGACATGTACACTATCTTTAGCACCAAGCACCAAATGACATGTACACTATCGTTAGCACCAAACGTCATGTACACTATCTTTAGCACCAAATGACATATATACTATCGTTAGCACCAAACGACATGTACACTATTATTAGCACCAAATGACATATATACTATCGTTAGCAGCAAACGACATGTACACTATTGTTAGCACCAATTGACATATACACTATCATTAGCACCAAACAGCATGTATACTATCATTAGCACCACATGACATGTACATTATCGTTAGCACAAAACGACATGTGCACTACAGTGCTCCCTCCCTACAACGGCCCTCTCAATAACGATTCCCTCCTTACAACAACGCATGTCACTGTTTCCGAAACAACAAAGCTCCAGAAACAACTTTTTCTATCGTATTTTCTTTATGTCTCCACCAAACCCTATGTCGTGACCACTCTTTAGAAACGTCACTCTGTGACGATTCTAAAGAGTGGTCACAACATAGGGTTTGATGGAGGCATAACGGTTTTAGTTCTCGAAATACACCTTATCTGGGGATCTGCACAAAAGCTAATTATGTTTGATTTTCCCTCCCTATAACAACTCCCTCTTAACAACACATACAATATTCGTATCCCAAATGATGTCGTTGTAGAGAGGGAGCACTGTATCGTTAACACCAAACGACATGTATCATATCTTTAGCACTAAATGACAGGCACACTATCTTTGGCACTTAATAACAACAGCACTAGATTGTTAATAGCCCATAGTTACACAATTTAAAACGTCTCTTTTGTCGTTGTGCTATGTACTATCCGCAATAGCCTGCGGGTTTTATTTTGTCTTTCGTGTAGATTCAAACATTCAATGACAGATAGCTTCAAGCAGCGACGGTTTCACTCCTGAATACCATTCCTGTACCTAGAGCCTTTGCTTATTAACCACTCACTTCATGAGTATTTATGTAGAATTTCTCACTTCATGAATATTAATTCATAGAAATGCTATTATCGCCCTTAGTATGTTTTTGCCATGACAGTGTACAATAAGATATGTCATTGTAATGATTGTGTTAGCAAACAGACCAGACCTGATCAGACTTATCCTATAACAGCTTTTGATCTGGGTTTAGTCTTTTACAAATACGTAGAAGACAGGGGTTATAAAAAATTCAAATTTCTATTTGTTTTATAGGTCGACAGAAGCTATATCAGATATGTACGGAGTTTGGATGGAACCCAAATTCTATGGGCATGAATCAGCCATTTGGACAATATCTAGTGTTTCCACTGAAGTAAGTCCATAACGTTACCCACATAACATTAACCACCCATAACTAACTACAGTTCCTAATTCATTGAAATGGATTTCACGTATTACAAACATACCTTTTCATATACAAGTTTTCTTATTTTAGTTAAACATGTTTAATGTGTTGTTATCTAAAGTATGCAATGACCACCTGGTTGTTATCTACAATATGTAATGTTCACTCAGTTGTTATCTGAAGTATGTAATGTTTACCCGGTTGTTATATACAGTATGTAAATTTCACCTGGTTTTATCTGCAGTATGTAATATTCACCCGGTTTTTTATCTACAGTATGTAATTTTCACTTGATTGTTATCTGTTGTATGTAATATTCATCCAGTTGTTATCTACAGTATGTAAATGTCACCAGGTTGTTATCTGTAGTATCTTATGTTCACCCAGTTGTTATCTACAGTATGTAATTTTTATCCGTTTGTTATGTGCACTATGTAATGTTTACCTAGTTGTTATCTAATATCTACAGTATGTAATATTCACCTGCTTGTTATCTGCAGTATGTAATGTTCATCTGATTGTTATCAACAGTATAATGTTTATCTGGTGAATATCTTCTGAATACATGATTCACTTGGTTGTTACCTACACTATGTAATAGTGCAATGTTCATTTGGTTGTTATTTACAGTATGTAATGTTCATCTGGTTGTTACTTACAGCGCGTAATGCCAATTGGATTGTTATCTTCTTCTTTACAACGGCCCTTCATAAGAAATCTATTATGTTATTTTTCAATCAAGATGGTTGCTTAATGAAGGGCAAACGTTCAGAAAATTCCTGTATTCAGCTATATAATTTGTTCTGTTACTTTCGTGCTGCATTAAGCAGCCACCTGCTTTAACCCTTTATTTTGTGAATATTCATGTAAGAAATAATAACACCATGAATAGTTGAGATTTTATTATGAAAACTGCCTTTTAGTCGTGTTAGAAACTGTCTAATTAATTCAATATAATTTGTAAAGCAAACAGAGCAGACCCTGATCAGACGACTCCTACATGAGCCGTCTGATCTGGATCTACTCTGTTTGAAAAGGCGTCAACATGTGCTTCTAACTGATAATGGTTTTAATGGTGGTTATCCATTAAAGTGACGGCGTTATAGAAGTTCAAATATATTTCCAGTTTCACATTCGACCAGTGTCTGGGTGCGTTTGGTTATGAGCCGTATTATACTGTCAGTCAAATCCAGGACAATTGCGATGAAACGAACAGAATGTATGGAGGCCTAGACTTGACAGCAACAAATGTGGTCATTGTCAATGGCGGAATTGACCCATGGAGGTCAGTTAGTGCCACGTTGCCTTTGAAAAATTCACCAGGCGCCGACATCATTTTCATTCCAGGTATGGTGAATTCTGCTACATGTATTTAACTTCTAAGGGGCGAATTCTTAATTACTTTTGCAAACAGTTTTGATCCAGATGAGACACACAGTAGCACGTTTGATACTCAGAGACATATTTGCAGAAAAACACTATATAAATATAGATAATATTCTTAAATACGAATTGAGCCAAGCAAATAATTAGGAGGCTAACAGTTAAAGTAAATGCAATGTTAATCCGTATGTCTTTGAATCGGTCATAAATTAATCTGCATGCTATGCTCTTGTTTGTTTTTCGGGTCCAGTTACATTGTAGAACAGTTTTAAAATGTTTATATCGAGGAATTTATCATGTGGTTAACTATTTTCCAGGAACGGCTCACCTGGCGAGTATGTACCCTGCCTCGGAGCGTGATCCGCCCCAGCTGACACAAGCCAGGGCCAGAATATCAACCATTATTGGGAAATGGATCTCCATGAACTAAAATAATAATTTTAGTATGGAAATACAATATAAAAATGATAAACACTGCAAACTGTTATACCCTATTAAACTTATTCGACGACCGTTACAAATTGTTATAAATAAATGAATAAATGAATGCACGATTAGCATTGCAATACTTTTGTTTTGTCGATAAACACTCGTTTGTTCAAAACAATGGTGGGAATGTCATTCACGTCTTAATGGTTTTCTTTACATCGCGAATAACAGCACTTACGCTAGAATAGCAGTCAGTCATTACAAAGGTGACCACGTTGCAACGGCAATCACGTTATAACAATGGCCGTCACGTTACAACAGCGGCAATCACGTTATAACAATGGCCGTCACGTTACAACAGCGGCGATCACGTTATAACAATGGCCGTCACGTTACAACAGCGGCGATCACGTTACAGCGGCAATCACATAACAACGGCAGCCACATTACAACGACAATCACGTTATAACAGCAATCACATCGTAACAGCGACCACATGATAACGGCAATCACGTTATAACGGCATCATGTTACAACGGTAATCACGTTACAGCGGTAATCACACCAACACGGCAAACACAAGTTTAATGGACACGGTCGTTGTACAGAGGGTTGATACAACTTGATAATATTGTGAAAACAATTTTTATGAAGCACTCAGAAATGTATAGGGTCTAATACTTTGCTAGCTTAGAACGAATTTGTGATTACCTATATAATCACATCGATCTAGATGTGAAATCAAATAGAAATTGGATCTCTGACCAGGGTCCAGTTTGATTTTTTGAAAAGATAGGACAAACTCCCGAATTTTAGAAATGATGATGACGATATTTTCTCTCAAATGCATTAGCAAATGGACACTCAACGCAAAACAAAAATGTGTTCGCTGCAACTGAAGTGGTCCGCTATACTTCACATAAATAATATTTACACTAATGTGGATCTGATGCAATTTTGACTACTTTCATTTGGACCAAGCTATAGAACCTATTGGCCCATTGTCAGCCAGCTTGGATCCTGATGAGACTCCAAGTTATTCGACGTATCATCAGGATCCAAGTTTTTTGCAAGAGCGAATAATGTCTAGTATAAGGGATCAGAATTTTTACCCATGTGCACATATACCACTTTATGATCTGTGTCAGTAAATGGCTCATTTCAAATTTACCGATACTGTGGGATACCAGATTGTGTCAATTTGAAACTTCAGCATGCTACGCATTATTTAGTGGTTACTTATACAAACAGTTCAGGGTTCATGCTTATAAAACTTTTAGTTGAGTCTGAGTTCGTTCTCAAGTTTTTGATTGGTCAGATTTGAGCCTTTGGCGACGCAGAACCGCATAGTACAATAGAATCATGGCACTAGTCCATAACACAGAATGGTGCATATAACAATGATATTGTGTATAGTAAAATGGAATGGTGTATAGTACAATGGCATGGTGCCTAGTACAACAGAACGGTGCATATGACAACAGAACGGTGCGTAGTACAATAGAACGGTGCATAGTACAACAGAACGGTGTATAGTACAATAGAACGATGCACAGTACAAGAGAATGATGCATAGTACAATAGAACGGTGCATAGTACAATAGAACGATGCATAGTACAGTAGAATGATGCATAGTACAATAGAACGGTGCATATGCAATAGGACAGTGCATAGTACAATAGAACGATGCATAGTACAATAGAACGGTGCATAGTACAATAGAACGATGCATAGTACAATAGAACGGTGCATAGTACAATCGAACGATGCATAGTGCAATAGAATGTTGAATGATACTATAGAACGAGTTATAGTACAATACATAGTGCAATAGAATGGTGCATTGTACAATAGAATGATTCATAGTACAATAGAACGATATATAATACATTAGAATGGTGCATAGTACAATAGAATATATAGCATATTACAAAACTAGAATGGTACATAGTACAAAACTAGAATGGTTTATAGTTAAAAATTGGAGTGGTGCATAGTACAACACTAGAATGGTACATAGTACGAAAACAGACTTGTGCATAGTATTAAAATAGAATAGCACATAATGAATAAAATAGAATGATGCATAGTACAAAAAGGTGCAACAACAATCAACATTGATGCCCTTCCCTCGGACTCGGTACAACAATCCCCGGAACCTTGATGCCACCTTATCACGGACTTGGTGCAACAACTATCCCTCTGGACTACAGATGCAATCACCTCACGGGCTCAGTTCGACAGTTTCCCCAGGACCTTTGAACCCGGTTCGACAACCATCCCTCGGGATCATTGATGTCTTGCCCATAGCACTCAGTAAAACAAGTATATCTCAAGGCATTGATGCCCGTCCCGTCCAACTAGCTGTGCAATAACTATAAATGCACCACAGACTCTGTACAATAACTACCCTTCGGGACCATTGATGCCCTGTATTCGTTACAACAACTATCCATTGGGACCATTTATGACCGCACCTAACGAGTTCGGTACAACTATCCCTCAGGATGATTGATGCCCGCGCCCACAATCTCGATACAATTGATATCCCTCGAGACCATTGATTCCACCGTCCCGAGGGTTGGGTATAACAACTAGCCCCCGTGTCCATTAATGCTCACACTCTATCTCCCAAAAAGATGTATGTCCTATAAAGCAACTCTCCCTGGGGACTACTGATGCCCCGCCAACGGGATCGGTTCAAGAACTATCTGCTGGGACAATTGATGCCCCACCTAACGGTACCAATACAACATTAAATTATCGGTACCACTGATGCATCCGGCTCAGTACACCAACTCTCCTTGTTGTCCCCATCCTTCAAGCTCGTTACAACTTATATCTCTCTAGACTATAGATGCACGTACACGTTAAAAGTACAATATAATCCCTGTTAACCTAAATTCCAGTACAGAAGAATTTAGATACTTTTAGGCTGGTGGCTGCTTAATGCCGGGTGTAAGTGTTTACAAGTGGTCATCCTGATTTACGTCCAGTTACTGGCACTGACTCAGTTCAAATACATGATAGTAGTGACCCTATTTAGATTTTTTCATCTAATCTAGATACAAACTGTTTTAATAGCATAAAAACGATACATGTTATGGTATGCTACTCACTCGCGATGTCGTCCGCAACATCACGGACCGCACCGGACACCGTTACTTCCCTTCACTTCTAGGATCCAATGTTGATAAACTGTCCGACTCTTTTTATTAATTGAACCTAACCCAATACACTAATCTTTACATTATCCTGTACATATTGTGTTGTTTGTTTTTTCTTGAACTGTGTCTTACAACTTATTTGTTTATTATCAGTTCATTTTTGTGTTATAGCGGTTTTTTTGCTGACGGCGTGTTTATCGCCATGCCGCTTGCAGGCAAAAGTCAGTCTACCGGGACTTGCGGCCAAGTCAAGGCAAATTGGGATTCCCATCCCAATTGCCTTTCGTGTTGTAAATGTTCTCGGTCCTCTGCTTGTGTTATTTCTAAGGAGTGGACCGAGGATATTTGGACGAGTCCCGGAGGACTTACTCACAGAGGCGGAGCCGTTCTCAAGCTGGGTCTACACTAGGCTCAGCTGGGAATCGCTCCCCTGTGAAGTTTCTGCACCTAGCGCTCTTATTATTATTGAGCCTACGGTGTCCAAGCTTCGGGCTCTGGTCCTCTTAAGGATCTATTCTCGTCTTCCAGTTTGAGTTCTACTTCGTGCAATTCTCATTCTGGATCTGAGAATGGGCATGGCAGGCAACGACTTCGTCGTTCGCCACACGTCCCCCCTAAGGCTCGACGTCGGCGCTCGAGATCGGGGAGTGAGCGTTCTCGCTCACAGAGACATTCGCTGTCTCAGACCACACGCCCACGTGACCACCGGTCACCGGGCAGCGGTCACCGGTCACCGAACTTCCGGTCACCGGTCTTTGGTAAATTCTGACCGCCGGTACCTATCTTCCCTTGAAATCTACCCGGGGATAGATACGGACCGTGTGACCAGTCAGCGGTCACCGGTCCGATCACCGGGATCCGGGCACCGGGATTCCAGTATCAACTTACACTCTGAGCCCCCCCCCCTCGTCATCCGCATTGGGGTTACTCAAGAGATCGCTTTCGGTCGCCTGTTGACCTGCAATACAGATCTTTAGATCGTGGTCTACACAGGCGCCGGGAGTGGGAAGACTCCAGTCGCTTCCCTCCCTATCCCAATGACCTTAGATCATCGGGATATGGGTTTATGCCGCCATTTGCACCTCATAATTGGCCTTATGCTTTTGGCCAATTTCCGGGGGGAATTTGCAGGTGATTTTGCTTATCCCCGTGAACGTTCTGGTACCAGTGGCAAGCCTCGTGCCTCTGCTACTGTCTCTAGAGCGGACCTGACCTGTCTCCGGTTAGGGACATATCTCCATCTCCCTCGCATGGCCGAGAGACTGTGCGGGATAACTCTACACGAGTTCTCCCCACCCCTCCTTCACCGCAGAGGTCTAATGAAGGTTTGTCTTTGTTTGCGCCTTTGGATGACCCACTCACTCGAGCGGACAAGGATCAGATACACCACTCTGTATCTGATTCAGAGGTGAAGGACGAGGACGTTTACATTTGTTCTCTCAATCAGATATTTGATTCTATTTTTCAAAATCTGGGTGAGGATATGTGTCCGCGACCCTCACCGTCTCAGGTGAAGGGTCCAGACACAGTCACTGAGGCTTTAGTCCGGAAGCTTTTTCCAGACAAAGCCCCCTCTAGGGCACCCACTTTACAGTTGCCCATTTCTCAGTCAATTCATGTTTTGAGCAAATGGAACTACATAACCAGACCAGTCTCTCTACTCCTTGGTATGTGCCTGCTCATGTCATTAAGGCCTCTGAACATTCCGGCGCCTTTAGACATCCGGTTCCCGAGACGATGTCAGGGCTCGATCTCGGTCAGCTTCCACCTTTGGATGCTGACTGTGACCAGGCTTAGCTATCAAAGCCTCCCCCTCGTCTCCTCTAGCAATCCACTTTGGTTTGTTAGAGTCGTGGGAACTGCGAGAGAGGAAGTCACTGGGTATTGCGTCGCAGCTCGACTTCCTCTCTGCCACTTTGCTACAGCTCTTGACTAATATCAAACAGTGCTCTGATGAGGTAAAGCATATCTTGCTCGTTCGACCAAGAGTCTTGCGGCCAACCCGTCTGCTAATGTTGCAGAAATGTTGCGTCGTAGGAGGAGTGAAGTGCTGTCTACGCCTTCGGGTTTTTGTTAGCCCCTGCGCAGAACCGTCTTCTGACGGATCCGCTGTCGGCGGGTACACACTTTGGTGGTCGTGTGTCTGATGCTCTGTCATCTGACAAGGACGACCAGCTTAGAGCACTGATGACTTAGTGGACAAACCTTTAAACGTCCGCACACTACCCCGTCTGTGCAAGCACCTGCTGTTAAGAAGAAGAGAAATTCTCTTCCTTCTGCGTCTAAACAGCCGAAGTCTGGTTCTACTTCCAGATCTAAAAACTAGAAGCGAAAACCAGGGTCTAGACCACCAGTCAAACCTACCCACACGCAGGACGCAGGACGCAGTCCCTAAGGCTCAGCCCTAGGGACTCGCCCTTTCTACTGCCCTCGCCCCCGTGTCCCGAAATTCCAGTGGAGCCAGACTTCTGCACTTTGCAGAGGCCTGGGAAAAGATCACCCAAGATCCATGGGTGCTTCACATTGTGAGAGAAGGCTATGTGATACCTTTCCATCACAAGCCTCCTCTTTCACGAACCCCCATCCCTTTCGCTTCTCTTCCAGACGCTGTTGCGAATTTGGTAGAGAAAAGAGCGGTAGAAAGGGTCCACAGCGTTCATTTTCCGTTTTTTTACAGTCATATTTTTCTTGTTCCCAAGAAAAACGGCAAGTTACGTCCGGTATTCGATCTGTCTATCCTGAACACGTTCGTATATATCGAACCGTTCAAGATGGAAACTACAGCTTCCATCCGGACTTCTGTCCAACCTTTGCACTGGGGTGTCTCTCTAGACCTGTCGGACGCGTATTTTCACGTCCCCATTCATCCCAGTTCACGGAAATACCTCCGTTTCGCTTACAACGGTCAGGTTTTCCAATTCAGGGCCCTTCCGTTTGGAATTTCTACGGCTCCGAGAGTTTTTACATAAACTCATGGCAGTCGTAGGGGCTTATCTTCGTCTTCGAGATTCTATTCTCCTTCAGTACTTCGACGATTGGCTTCTTCATCAGACCAATCGCCAAGTGCTATTGCGGGACCTCGAGGCAGGTTGGCAGGACATTCTTTCTCTAGGCCTTATGTTAAACCCGGAGAAATCAGATCTCGTTCCGTCACAAGATCTTACGTTCGTGGGAGTGAACTTTCTGACGGCGATAGACAGGGTGCGTGTTCCACCACCTCGAGTTCAGAGCCTTGTAACTTTAATTTCAAGAGTCAGTGCTCAATCACATATCACAGCTCGCGCGTTCCTCTCCCTTCTTTGAGTGTTGAACGCAGCAGCAGATTTGGTGGTCCTAGGTCGTCTTCACCTTCGTCCAATCCAATTTTATCTGCTGTCTCACTGGATGCCCCGGCACAATAGTCTGTCCGAGTTGATTCCAATTCGGACAGACCTAGTAGACCACCTTCGTTGGTGGCTCGGTCTGGGACGTCTCCTGGCCGGAGTTCCGCTATCTCCACCAGAGGCATCACTGCAGTTAGTGACAGACGCCAGTATATCAGGGTGGGGAGCTCACCTCGAGCACCTGGGCCTGATGGCGTCAGGAAGTTGGTCTCCTTCCGAGACTCAACTCCATGTCAACAACCTCGAGATGCGAGCTGTCAGACTAGCCCTGTCTCATTTCAGACAGCATGTGTCGAACTATTGTGTACTGCTATCGACCGACAACACAACTGTCGTGTCTTATGTCAAGAAACAGGGAGGCACTCAGTCCCTGTCCCTTTTCAAAGAGACCCAGCTTCTGTTTGCTCTGTGCCTAGAGATACAAGTATCTCTTTTGGCCAAGCACATACCCAGCAGACTCAATGTTCTGGCAGACGATCTGTCCCGTCGTCAGCAGATTCCACCGTCAGAATGGTCTCTACATCACGAGGTGACGAATCTCATTTTTTCTGAGATTCGGTCAGCCGATGGTCGACTTGTTTGCAACAAGGCTCAACTATCGGCTTCCTCTCTATGTCAGTCCCGTTCTGGACCCAGCTGCCTGGGCCCTGGACGCTCTGACTCTGGATTGGAACAGACTGGTGGGGTGCGCTCCCCCCCTATTCAATCTGATTCCGCAAACTTTAAGAAAAATTCGGTCGTCGCAATGCCAGATTTTCCTAGTGGCACCTTGGTGGCCACAGCGAGCTTGGCGACATTCTGGAATTACTCAGGGATTATCCCAGAGCACTTCCTCTGTGCCCAGACCTGCTGTCCGAAAGAGGCGTGTTCCACACCTCTCCGGACATGTTTCGTCTTCACGTCTGGCCATTATCAGACAAGCCCTCCGAAAGAAACGTTTTTCTTCAAGGGCTTCCGTTCTCATTGCCTCAGCAAGGAGATCTTCCACACGGACTGTCTATGACGCCAAGTGGAAGGTATTCTCAGACTGGTGTCTTCCAAGGAAGATCGATCCTCTCGATCCCTCTCCTAGAAGACTAGCAGATTTTCTCATCTTTTTGTTTGACGAGAAAAATATGGCTGTCAGCACCATTAAGGACCCTTTCATTTAGGAAGAATGCAGCTGTTTGTGCTGACCTTTCTATTTCGGAATTGATTCGAGCTTTTGAGCTTAAGAGATCGGTTTCTCGTTCTCTTACTTCCAAACGGAATCTTTCCTATGTTATTTGGTCTCTTACCAAGAGCCCATATGAGCCATTCATTAGATCAGGCTTCTTTCAAGTTTTTAACTTGGAAAACTGTTTTCCTTCTAACGTTAGCTTCGGCAAGGCGTAGAAGTGAAATTCATGCCTTGTCAGTTGAGGAGGGCCATATCCGCTTTAATGCTTCGGATGGCTCAGTTTCTCTCCTGTATCAGTCGGGTTTTTTGGCTAAGAACCAGCTTCCGTCTGTCGCCCCTTCTCCTATTTCGATTCCCAGTTTGTCTAACTCTTTGGGAAAAGATAATGATGATCGCTTGCTCTGCCCTGTCAGGCCTTTGCGTTTCTACCTTCAACGGGTTAAGCCTCTTCGTTCTTTGCGTAAAGGGCTTTTTATTCCTTTGAAAGGTGGGGGGACATATCTACCGCCACCATTTCTCGGTGGATTGCGTCAACAGTTAGAAAGGCATATGATTCCCTATCTGACAGGGACATGACTTTACATCAGGTTAAAGCTCGTGAACTGAGGGCTTTGTCTACTTCCTGGGCTTTCCTGAATCACACACCCTTGGAAGATATTATTAAAGCTACTTTCTGGAGGAATCACACGACTTTTTCCTCTTTCTATTTGAGAAGCGTCTCGTCCCAGCTTGATAACTTATATCTTCTGGGACCCTTGGTAGCTTCTAAATCGGTTATTACTAACAATACTAACACTGCTCAATTGGGACCACAACGACCGTAACAGTATTGAGTATTGCTGTCGTCTTGTTATTGGGATGTTTACCTTCCCACCATAGCTACAAAGGCAGCATACCATAACATGTATCGTATTTATGCTATTAAAATATTTCTTTAAAATTCCTTTAAAGGGGATGTCCCTACATTTGACGCGTTTCATAAACACTTAAAATATACAAAACTCATTTGTTTATATGCTGAAAAGTAGTATATCACAAAAAGCCCCATCCAATTACCGTTTATAATGACAAAACATCCATGTGTTTGATATCGCTGATCCCGGTTTTACTCCCCGATGTTTCAGTTTTATTCGGGTTGAGTTTTAGTTTCGTAACTGTTCGCCCTGTTCGCGATTCTCCGACCACTTCCGAGAAAGCTATTACGTAAACAATGGAGAGATCGGGTGATCATCGGCAAAACGCGGAAGAATTTACGGAAAAGGTCGATAATAATGTGTTGTAGAACAAAAATTATCAGTTATTGATGAAATCGGTTTATTTGTATCACATGGGCATTTTTCGATATAAGTTCAAATTGGGAACCTTCATAATAATGATTGAGCATAACAAATACCAAGTTTTATGATATTATTGAAAATATGCGATCATTGTAGGGACCTCCTCTTTAAATTAGTAAATACTTACCTGTTATGGAGAGAGTCCCACTTCCTTCCCCGCTTTGATTTGAGTGGAAGTGAAGGGAAGTAACTCTACACGCACCTGTCGGTGTCCGGTGCGGTCCGTGATGTTGCGGACGACACCGCGGGACTCCCCCAGAAAACTTCTAGGATAGTGTAATATTGGGGAAGTGAGTAGCATACCGTAACAGGTAAGTATTTACTAATTAAAAGGAATTTTACATTTAAAAAATTATTTTCAAAGGTAATCACGGATTTTAAAATTTAAATCTACATTTAATTTCTCTACACATTATTTTAAAACATTCTGTACATGAAGAGCAAGCGTTGAATAGGTCGACAGGCTGGCGTCTTTTCACCTCTGAACAGTCATTATTGCTTGAAGATGACAGGAAGCTCGAACAGTGGAGACATTATCCCTTTGCTTTATCAAATACATGCAAAAAAATTACAGCTTAACCCATTACCTCATAGGCTATTTTTAGATACACCTCTTTGAATAAATCTACCGAAAAGGAGCATTAACTAGAGAAAAGGAACGTTTTAGAATTTGGTAGTTTGAAACCATTGTGATAAATAGAACATTTGCTCCTATAGGAGCAAATGCTCTATTTATCACAATGGTTTCACAGCGTGACTTTTTACAGAGTCGTCAAAAGTCGTCAATATGAGGGAATGGGATAAGAGTGCTGAACAATTATATCTGCCAAATCTCTGAACTGCTGCAGTTGTTTTACTGACTCTGATTCGTACAAGCGTTATAGAAACTGTTGCTGGAGTGTCAACCAGTTTGGAGCCTGATGAGACACCGAGATACTCCGTTCGCAAATGCTCGTCAGGCCACACTAAACACGTAAATTGTTAAATCACCGAATCGTATAATAACACACGAAACAAGGAAGTTTTGTCATGCCAGACAGCGTTAAATCAGCTATGTAATAAAAACCGTATCAGACAGCTCCTGTAGGATACACTTGGTATACACTGTTAGCAAAGGTGTGGTGTAAATATGTATATCTATGAGGTTAAGTGTTCAGTAAACCGTGGTGATGGCTCCTGGTTCTGGATAATTACTAGCAATGTGTATCTCTTGTAGGAGCTGTCTGATATGGGTATACACTGTTGCCAAAGGTATGGTGTAAAAAGGTATATCTATG